>JANRMT010062852.1:34369620-34413969 GCA_026402145.1 Polypterus bichir lapradei | reverse complement strand
ATTTTTAGTACTCTTTAATTTAATTTTTTTTTTTTGTATCAGTATACTGCTGCTGGATTATGTGAATTTCCCCTTAGATAGATAGATAGATTCTTTATTAATCCCATCTATCTATCTATCTATCTATCTATCTATCTATCTATCTATCTATCTATCTATCTATCTACAAGTTAATAGCAGTTAATGAATCATCAGCAGCCTGCGTGCATGAGTAGGAAGTTACTTGTCACTGCCTTGTTGCTTTGGCATCTGAGTAGGCAGTCAATCAGAAATTTGCATGTCCAGTTGGGAGGATGCGGAAACCTTTCCATTAGCAGGTTGCTTCTACTTTATTAAGTCGTAAGCAGAAAAAGAACAGAACCGGTGTAACAGCACTTTACTCCTCCCAGTGCTATAAGCCTGTGTTTATAGAAATTTTGTGCTGGTCTTTTTCTTCTTCTTCTTAGTGTTTCTGGTGGTTAGCAGACCAACGTTCTGTCTAATGTTAATTGATCAAGCCACTCAAAATTGAAAATGTTTGGGAACCTCTCTTAATTCTTTGGAGTTTTGTTTATCATTGGCTGAGCTTTCAAAGTAGCAACTTACTTTTCATATATGACATGCCTTATGGAAGCAGTAGTATTTCAGCAGTGACATTAAGTTTATTGGATTAACAGAAAATATTCATCATAACGAAATTTGACAGATGCATAAATTTGGTCACCCCAACAGAGATATTACATCAATACTTAGTTGAGCCTCCTTTTACAAATATAACAGCCTCTAGATGCCTCCTATAGCCTTTGATGAGTGTCTGGATTCTGGATGGAGGTATTTTTGACCATTCTTCCATACAAAATCTCTCCAGTTCAGTTAAATTTGATGGCTGCCAAGCACGGAGAGCCTGCGTCAAATCATCCCATAGATTTTCGATTATATTCAATGACTGTGACAGCCATTCCAGAACATTGTACTTCTCCCTCTACATGAATGCCTTTGTAGATTTCGAACTGTGCTTTTGGGTCATTGTCTTGTTGAAATATTCAACCCCTGCAAAACTTCAACTTTGTGACTGATGCTTGAACATTATCCTGAAGAATTTGTTGATATCTGGTTAAGTTCATCCAACCCTCGACTTTAACAAGGGCCCCAGTCCCTGAACTAGCCACACAGCCCCACAGCATGATGGAACCTCCACCAAATTTGATAGTAGGTAGCAGGTGTTTTTCTTGGAATCTGGTGTTCTTCTTCCGCCATGCAAAGCTCTTTTTGTTATGACCAAATAACTCAATTTTTGTATCATCAGTCCAAAGCACTTTGTTCCAAAATAAATCTGGCTTGTCTAAATGAGCATTTGCATTAAACAAGCGACTCTGTTTGTGGTGTGAGTGCAGAAAGGGCTTGTTTCTCATCACCCTGCCATACAGATATTCTTTGTGCAAATTGCGCAAAGAATTGTAGAATGATGTACAGATACACCATCTGCAGCAAGATGTTCTTGCAGGTCTTTGGAGGTGATCTGTGGGTTGTCTGTAACCATTCTCACAATCCTGCGCATATGTCGCTAATGTATTTTTCTTGGCCTGCCAGACCTGGGTTTAACAGCAACTGTGCCTATGGCCTTCCATTTCCTGATTCCATTCCTTACAGTTGAAACTGACAGTTTAAACCTCTGAGATAGCTTTTTGTATCCTTCCCCTAAACCAGGATACTGAACAATCTTTGTTTTCAAATTTTTTGAGAGTTGCTTTGAGGATCCCATGCTGTCACTCTTCAGAGGAGAGTCAAAGGGAAGGAAGCACAACTTGCAATTGACCACCTTAAATACCTTTCCTCATGATTGGACTCACCTGTCTATGAACTTCAAGGCTTAATGAGCTAATCCAACCAATTTGGTGTTGTAAGTAATCAGTATTGAGCAGTTACATGCATTCAAATCAGCAAAATTAAAAGGGGACTCACATTTGTACACAGCCAGTTTTTCACATTTGATTTAATTTCTTCATACAACTAAATACTGCTTCACTAAAAATCTTTGTTCGGAAAACACCCCAGTACTCAGATGTTCCTAGGAAATGTAAGACATACCACTATCTTTTTTGTTGAAAGTAGAGTAAATTATTATGCAGGCTGAGAGGGGTTCCCAAACTTTTTCATATGACTGTATTTGAAGGCATGATGTATGCACACTGTCAATACAAAGATCTTTAAGGGTGTGAATCAGAATATCTTTATTGTCATTGTAACAAAATTAGGCGCAGTTCCTGCGGTGTCAAAATATAAATAAAATATAATTAAAAAAAGGATAAGAAGAAATAAGGTAGAACACAAACATTCAACATAAGACCTTACCTGCACAAGAATACTATTGCACAAGATGTCATCTATTGCACTGCTGCATTGGAGCTGATTAGGTGGCATTCAGTGCCCTAATAGCAACAGGATAGAAACTGTTATTCAGTCTATTAGTCTTTGTTTTGATGCTCCTATATCTTTTGTGTGATGGCAACAGTTGGAACATGTCATGAGCGGGGTGTGAGGAGTCTTTTAAGATATTTTCTCCCTTTCTGAGGCAGCGAGAGCTGTGCAGTTCATCCAGAGAAGGTAAAGAACAGCCGATGATCTGCTGGGCAGTCTTTACAATCCACTGAACTGTTTTCCTCTGCGCTGTTGTGCAGCTGGAAAACCACACGCAGAGGCAATAGCACAGGATACTCTCCATAGAGCAGCGATAGAAGGACACCAGTAGTTTTTGGGGGATGTTATTTTTCCTGAGGAATCTTAGGAAATAAAGTCTCTGCTGAGCCTTCTTCGCCAGCTCAGCTGTGTTCACACCCCAGGACAGGTCTTCCATGATGTGGACTCCCAGGAAGCTTAAGTCTGACACCCTCTCCACACAGTCCCCTCTGATGTAGAGTGGTTTGATGTCCGTTTTCTTTTTCCTGAAGTTGACAATGAGCTCCTTGGTCTTCAGAAGTGTTCAGGAGCAGGCTGTTGTCAGTGCACCATGCTGTCAGCTGCTCCACTTCGTCTCTGTAGGTGGATTCATCCTCCATAGAGATGAGCCCCACCACAGTGGTGTTGTCTGCAAATTTGACAATGGTGTTGCTGTGGTGGGCTGGGGTGCAATCATGTGTGTACAACGTGAAAAAGCAGGGGGCTCAACACACACTCCTGAGGACAGCCAGTGCAAATGCTGATGGCCGAGGAGATGTGAGGGCCCACCCTAACCCTTTGTGTGCGGTCTGTCAGGAAGTCTTTAATCCATATACAGATGGAATATGGGAGTCCCAGGGCTAGCAGCTTGCCCACCAATCTGTGAGGGATGATGGTGTTAAAAGCAGAGCTAAAATCAATAAAGAGGAGACGAGTGTAGCTGCCCTGGTGCTCCAGTTGGGACAGGGTAGCACGGAGAGCAACAGCAACAGCGTCCTCAGTAGACCTGCTAGCCCTGTAAGCAAATTGTTTTGCATCAAAGGTGGGAGGGATGAAGGACATGACATGACTCTGGACCAGTCTCTCAAAACACTTCATCAACACCGGGGTAAGCGCTACTGGCCGATAGTCATTCAGGCAGGTTATGGGTGATTTTTTTGGTAAAGGGAGTAAGATGGAGGATTTCAGACAGACCACTGAGGCCTGGGACAGTGACAGGTTAAAGATCTTTGTAAAGACCCCAGCCAGCTGCTCTGCAAATCTCCTCAACACACGTCCAGGGACACCATCGGACCTGCTGCCTTCCTAGGATTGACAGCCTGGAACGAGTGTCTCAACTCATGTTCCTCCACCCTAAGGGAGGGGGTGATGTTGTTGTGAGTTGCTGCTGTGAGTGTAACAGCTGCCTCTGGTAGTTACATCTCAAAGCAAGCAAAGAAGTGGTTCAGTTCCTCTGCCATTGAGGCATCACCTTCAGCTGCTCCATGGCTGGTCCTGTAGTTGGTGAAGTGCTGGACTCCCTGCCAAACCTGCCTGTTGTTATTACTGTCCAGATTGCTCCTCAATCCTTCTTCTGTGGTCCCTCTTAGCCTTTCTGATTCCTCTCTTCAGGTTGGACCGTGTCATGCTGCAGAGAGCCTTGTCACTGCACCTAAAGGCAGTGTTGCTTTCCTTTAGCAGCCGCTGAACTTCTCTTGTCATCCAGGGCCTCTGGTTTGGATAGACACGGATATTTTTCTTCAATGTCACAGTATCAATGCAGGTTTTGATGTAGCACAATACACTGTCAGTGTAGAGTTCCCGGTCTGGACTTTCAAAAATTTCCCATTTAGTCCTGTTGAAGCTGTCCTGCACCTGCAGAGAGGCGTCATCAGGCCAGATTGTGATGGATCTTTTGGTGGTAAGAGCAGATTTGCGGAGAGGGGTGTATGCAGGAATCATCAGCAGTGACATGTAGTTAGACTGGGACAGGTGTGGGAAGCTGTTTAGCTCTGTAGCCCAGCTTGATGTTTGAGCACACTTTGTCCAGTGTGTTGGCTCCTCTAGTAGCACACTTTACGTGCTGGTGGAGTTTGGGGAACACTACTTTTAAATCCATGTGATTAAAGTCCCCTGCATAATAAACACTGCATCAGGGTAACGGCTCTGTTGGCTGCTAATGCTGCTATATAAATGTCTCAGAGCCGAGTTAGCATTAGCAGCTGGTGGTATGTAAACAGTGCTGATCATTATCACATTGAACTATCACTGCGTTCGTGCACCAGTTATTATTGATGTACACACATATACTCCATCCTCTGCTCTTACCGGAGTCTCTAGTCCTGTCGTAGCTCTGCGATGTATAGCCTGTTGGCTCAATAGCCGAGTCCGGTATGCATGAATGGAGCCAGGTTTCTGTGAACACAAACAAGCTACTGTCCTTGATCATGTGTTTCGACGCAACCTGAAGCCTCAGTTCAATCATCTTGTTGACAATAGATCTGGGAGTTTGGTCTCATCCGTTGTGGGAGATGGACGTCTGAAGCTGAGCTCCGTTAGCAGCAGTGTTATTATTTCTTATTTTCCTGAGGTATCCTGTATTTATCCAACCCAAGGGTTCTATTACAGTATATGCAAGCATATATAAAGGGGGTCAGAAAGAAACGCAAAACAAACCTAAAGTTACATCCAAACCTAGACAGGCTAGTCCAAGTTTAGGTTCAAGGTACGGCCTATCAGACCTGAAGACCTGACTGACCTGGAAGAGACAGGAGAAAGCCCAGACTCCTGTGGACCACGGTCTGCTGCATCGTCTCCAGTTGAGAGCGAAAATGGGAGCAAATATGCAAGCGATGCAGGTCACGATAGCTCACAGATTGGAGAAGATCACTTGAAACTGGAAAAGGCCTTGCAGTCCGCGCTTTCATCTACTCCTCGCGAGCTGGGAACATCGGCTGTAATAGAGACCCTCACTTCACCTACAGTGCACGAAATCAGAAATGATCTGTCCGAACTGAAGGTGATGATCGCTGAGCTTAAGCAAGAGATAAAGAATGATATAAAGAAAGAAATCAATAGTATGCTCAAGACAAACGATACGTGAGAAGACATGTGAGAAGCTGCGGCGGGAGCTGCAAGGGCTGCACGGCAGGATAATAAAGACTCAGAGAAACACGTATATAATCACTTTGAGGCGGCCTTTAAATGTATGCTGGACAAAATTGAGGAGCACATTCAGGAAGATGCGTCTAAACCAGTGAAAGGCAACCTTTTTCGAGTTGCGGCGCACTAAGTCCAAAAATTTTCTTTCGCGGCACACCTGAGGGACTGCCCATAAATAAAGTCATGATGACAAAATCTATGGACAATCGCCAATAAAAACAGTTAATTTTACAAGTTTGAAAGACATTTTATCAGTAAAGGAATCAAAGGATAAATCTTAAATTTAATTAATGTGAACGTTGAGATTGTTTTTCAGCACATATGAGATTGATGCGAGGATCAATTTTCAAAAGACGCGCATTTCCTTGTTGATCATTTGAAGTCTCTCGCGTTTCTTAGACTTCATTTCCGTAAGTGTTCCGTTATCTGTTTTTCCAACATAAAATATATTTTTTTAAACATTATCTTTTTAATCAACCAAAAGTTCAAAAACACTAGCAATTTTAAATATTTTACAAAAGTTCTCGGGGTTGCCCCTAGAAAATTCCACGACGCACCGGTTGCCCGACAATGGTCTAAACTGAGCACATCTGCCGATCAACTGGAGGATGTTAAGCAGACATTCACAACTCGAATTGAAACATCCGAAAATCTAGCATCCACTGCTGATGGAAAAGCAACAGCTGCGAATTCCAAATGCAAAAAACTCGGAGACAGACTTGCTGCTCTGGAAAGATGGATGCAGAAGGAATAATATTAGAATTGAAGGTCTACCTGAGAATCGTGAAAGTCCAAAACCAATGAAATTTGAGAAGTTACAATCTAAGTTAAATGCAATGTCACTTCTCAGACAGAAACAAGAGATTATGTTTGAAAATAACAACAGCAACAACAACATTTATTTATATAGCACATTTTCATACAAATAATGTAGCTCAAAGTGCTTTACATGATGAAGAAAAGAGAAATAAAAGACAAAGTAAGAATTAGAATAAGACAACACTAATTAACATAGAATAAGAGTAAGGTCTGATGGCCAGGGAGGACAGGAAAAACAAAAAAAAACTCCAGACAGCTGGAGAGAAAAAATAAAATCTGTTGGGGTTCCAGGCCACGGGACCGCCCAGTCCCCTCTGGGCATTCTACCTAACATAAATGAAACAGTCCTCTTTGTATTTAGGGTTCTCTTGGAAGGACTTGATGATGATGGTCATGTAGACTTCTGGCTTTTAATCCATCAATGTAGAAACATCACGGTGCTTTGATTAGGTGTTGAGGGTGCAGATCGCCACCACAGAAAACCGGAAAAAGAAAGAGAAGAGAGAGTAGAGGTTAGTACAGATTTTAGAGCCACCATGAATAGTTATATTGAATTGAATATACAGAGTATCAGGATTAAATGAAGGTGAAGTTATCAGAAAGCCATGTTAAAGTAATGTGTTTTTAGCAGTTTTTTAAAGTGCTCCACTGTATCAGGCTGGCGAATTCCTATTGGCAGGCTATTCCAGATTTTAGGTACATAACAGCAGAAGGCCGCCTCACCACTTCTTTTAAGTTTTGCTCTTGGAATTCTAAGCAGACACTCATTTGAGGATCTAAGGTTACGATCTGGAATATCAGGTGTCAGACATTCCGATATATAAGATGGAGCAAGATTATTTAAGGCTTTGTAAACCATAAGCAGTATTTTAAAGTCAATTCTGAATGACACAGGTAACCAGCGTAGTGACATCAAAACTATAGAAATGTGCTCGGATTTTCTTTTCCTAGTTAGGATTCTAGCAGCTGCATTCTGCACTTGTTGTAAACGATTTATGTCTTTTTTGGGTAGTCCTGAGAGGAGTGTGTTACAGTAAACTAGACGACTGAAAACAAAGGCGTGAACTAATTTCTCAGCATCTTTCAATGATATAAGAGGTCTAACTTTTGCTATGTTTCTTAAGTGAAAAAATGCTGTCCTAGTGGTCTGATGAATATGAAAATCAGAATTTAAAATTCAGGTTACAGTCAACAGTTACCCCTAAGTTCTTTAACCTAAACTTTAACCTAATTCGTATCTTCCCTGACTTCTCACCATCAACAGCTGCTAAGCGTGCATCTTTTTATAATATTAAACAGCGCTTACGAAAAGCTAATATCAGATACAGCCTCTTGTATCCTGCCAAACTGAAAGTGGAGATTCAAGGCAAAAATTACATATTCACCAGTAGAGAAGAAGCAGATAAAGAGTTAAGAAAGCTGTTTCCGACACTTTCCTGAAATAAGACCGTGAGTCGCACCCTGTCATGGCATCGTAAGGAAGATATCACCAGCTGTCTGATCCGCTTACAATGACACTGGTACCGTAATTATACATCCTTTTCCCTTCTCAGTCACTATCTGTTTTTTTATTTTAATTAGAATTATACACATTTATGTATGTATGTTTGGAAGGAATTAAATTAGTGACCCTTTTCTTTCTTTTTTTTTCTATTCTAAAGAAGACTGTTTAACACCATTCCTTGGGTTTACTATCTTAACATTTCAAGAATGCCGAAGATTTTCTTTTCTTTTTTTTGTTATGCTTATAGTATTTAGACTGTATTGGCAATAGATATCTCTATTTTAATTCACATACACCGCTGCTGGGGGCTTGTTTTGTTTTGGACGTGCTCTATCTCTATGTAGGTATGTCAGAGGACCGGGACTTTGTGAAGTGGGGTTAAGCCTCACGTGGGGAGGCAAAGCAGGGTGGGGAGACTAGGGAGGGGGAGAAAGACAATAGATCTGGCGTTAGCGAGGAAAAGGCTTGGAAGCGGGTGTTTATGAGGCTGTCTCCTCTCCTAGTCTAGCTAGTGCGCCGTCCCTGCATCCTCACTTCTGCTTCCTCTCTCTGCACCGCCTTCATCGTCGGCCTCTGGGGATGGTAATCCATGGGGAGCTGGGTGTCCTTGCTATATTCACCGGAACACTGTGCAAGTGAATGAATTCTGCCGTAACACTTCCCTCATAGCAGACTCCGATCTTAAGAAGATCGTCTCAGTTGTAGTATATGTTCGCCCAACAGGATGTAGAACGAACTAAAATCAACACACACACACACACACAAAACAAAACTCCAAAGGGGAGAGCACCGAGCCGCTGCAACTATGTGCGCCACCATTGCTTGTGGATATTCCTGAAAAACTATGTGAAAAAATTAAGTAATTTCAAATATAGTTTGAGAAATCCTCATCAGAATAAAAGGCGCTGACCCTTAATAAAATGTGAAATTATTATGGCTCTTTTTGAGATTTCAGTACAAATAATAGTTTCTAAAATGACACCTTACTATAGTTATAACCATCGCTTGACAAAGAGACGTTACATTCTAGCAAGGGTTCTTTGCCTATGAAATTGGTTCTTTGTGCTTTGATTGCTAATATGTGGATCAAACAAAACTCTTTAATGTACATTAGACTACCAAGCAGGATGGAAAAGATTAAAAAAACTGAACTGATTTCTTTTAAAATCCAAACTAGTCATTTCACAAATCTTCTATTAGCTGTTCATGGTTATTTATGAAGTTACAGATAAAGGATAGATAAAGGTTCTTTCTGAAACTCTCATGTGTAAGGATCTTTTGGGGGCCAAGAATGGTTGTCCTGTGGCGCTTCTCTGAAAAACCACTTTGGCACCATTATGTTTAAGAATGTATCAGAGGTTAATGACCTACTCCATCTAAAAAGGGGTTTAACACTAGAATTACCAGAGCCTACGAAAAAACTCATAGATCCGTCCCACCTTAAATCGCTTCTTAAAACCGTTCTCACCTCTCCGCCAGCGTCTTTTGTTAATGTAAATGTGCTGATAAAGAAAAGTTGCAAGTAGCCGGCTATTCCATCCCCCCCATCGACTTAGAAAGTGCACAAACTTCTCCCAGCTCATGCCTTGATTGATTATCTGGGAGTGAAGTGGAGTTTTAGAGTGGAAATAATAGATCATTATTTGGAATACACGTATTTCACGTGTGTTCCGTTTCTACAGTAATCCGTGTAAACACATTTTTAAAACAGAAACGTTTTTCATATTGTAGTAGTAAATGACAAAATGTAGGCATAAACTATATAATGTATGAAGCCTGAAGTCCAAATATCAAATTAACAGCTTCACAAAAGGTACAAATATAACAGAACAAGTATGCTTTTATTCAAAAGTATAACTGCAGGAAAAAAGCCGCATTAGCATGCCACATTGACACATATATATCTCAACTGCCATGGTAGCATAATGGTATCAGCTGCTGACTTGTAATCAAAAGGTTATGAGTTCGATCCTGCACGATTCTCTTTTGAAAAGTAAACTGCTCTTATTCTTACTATTTTAAAATAAAAACATACATTTGATTTCAGTGTGTAACAGCCAGTGTAATTTATGATACTTGTAAAGGTTAGTTTTTTTTTTTATTCACTTTTCATTCTCTCAGCGTTCACGATCCACCCCCCCCATCTGACAATGCTGTTTTCACATAAAGACGTGCTATAGCTCAAATGTGATTTATTTGGAGACGTGCTATAGCTCGAATTTTATTTATATAGGGAAGAAAGTACAGTGTCAGGTGCTCATTCAGTGTAATAGGAACCATAGCACAGAGAGGTGTGTACACTGCAACAAGTACACATGTCGTAAATGTTGGAAGGGTGTGAGGGAATTGTTAATATTTGAATGGGATGATTTTATATAGCACGGATCGGAAATCAGCAGTTCTTAGCATTGCCCCACGCAAGCTGTCGTATCAACCGCTTACTGTAACTTGCTTTATTTTTTTCTTCACTTATAGTCTAGAATAAAAGTGCACTTGTTTTGTTATACTTGTAAACAACAGATGTTCCTGTGTTTGAGCGACACGGGTATGCTCAAAAAAATAGACGTGTAATACCACGAAAAGTGCACGCAGGCACAGCAGTTCACAAAAACATTGGTACGAGAATGCAGTCACAAGTACGCTGCAGAGCTATAGCACGTCTTCAGATGGGGGGAGGTAGGGAAGGATCTTGAACACGACTGAGAGAATGAAAAGTGAATAAAAAAAAAACTAACCTTTACAAGTATCATAAATTACACTGGCTGTTACACACTGAAATCAAATGTATGTTTTTATTTTAAAATAGTAAGAATAAGAGCAGTTTACTTTTCAAAAGAGAATCGTGCAGGATCGAACTCATAACCTTTTGATTACAAGTCAGCAGCTGATACCATTATGCTACCATGGCAGTTGAGATATATATGTGTCAATGTGGCATGCTAATGCGGCTTTTTTCCTGCAGTTATACTTTTGAATAAAAGCATACTTGTTCTGTTATATTTGTACCTTTTGTGAAGCTGTTAATTTGATATTTGGACTTCAGGCTTCATACATTATATAGTTTATGCCTACATTTTGTCATTTACTACTACAATATGAAAAACGTTTCTGTTTTAAAAATGTGTTTACACGGATTACTGTAGAAACGGAACACACGTGAAATACGTGTATTCCAAATAATGATCTATTATTTCCACTCTAAAACTCCACTTCACTCCCAGATAATCAATCAAGGCATGAGCTGGGAGAAGTTTGTGCACTTTCTAAGTCGATGGGGGGATGGAATAGCCGGCTACTTGCAGCTTTTCTTTATCAACACATTTAGATTAACAAAAGACGCTGGCGGAGAGGTGAGAATGGTTTTAAGAAGCGATTTAAGGTGGAACGGATCTAAGAGGTTTTTCGTAGGCTCTGGTAATTCTAGTGTTAATAAAAATAAATAAATAAATAAAATCTCTGGCTATTGTGAGCTGAGGATAGGTCATAATGGAAAATTAATTTTAACAATTAATTGTTTAGAGTAGCACCATGGAAACAATGCTTACCTCACAGTAAGGACACCAGGGTTCATGTCCCGCGTCCTCCCTGCGTGGAGTTTGCATGTTCTCCTCGTGTCTGTGTGGGTTTCCTCCTACAGTCCAAAGACAAGCAGGTTAGGTGGATTGGTGATACCAAATTGTCCTCAGTGTGTGGCTGGGGTGTGTGTGTGTATGTGTTTGCTCTGTGATGGATTGGTGCCTTGTATGGGGTTTGTTCCTGCCGCCCTATGCTAGCTGGGACAGCAGGTTAGAAAATGACTGACTGACTATGAATTGTTTAATACCTGAATTCATTGCCTATATATTCAAACCATAATTATTTTCCTATCACTAAAATATAGCACCTTTGCCCACTGCTATTCTATATTTCAAATTCAGTGTAACTACACACATTCTGAAGCCTGAATAAAATACAAAGTGCTGATTCTTTGCATGAGATGCTCAAAACATGACAGTGTGTGTTGTCCTGTTCACCTTCTCATCCATCACATTCTCTCTCTGTGATACGTTAAACCGTCACGGAGTAAGGAGTAGTTAAAGCAAATCCTGACAGCTTCACCAAACTCTGGATGGGATAAAAGCTCATTACAGGCCATGCATATGGCCACTACAGGTAAATCTACACACAGCGATGAGCGAGCGTGCATGTCTGTGAGTTGTGGGATTAAACCTCGTGAACGCTGAGGGCACATACAAAAACATGGTGGCTTTATCTGTGAACACTGAGCCATGTAATGTGCCAGTGCTTCTTTTTTCTTCAACTGTTATGTTTATACTAGAAATATATTCTGGATGAGACTTCAGTCCAACACAGGGCACAGTTTCTCATAATGTCAGCCTTACAGAGCCCATATGCCCTTAATTTAAAAGCCTGGAGTGAAGCCGCAGGTCTTACTGCGCCACCTTGCTGCCCAAAAGTCTAAAAGACTTGGTAAATGAAATAGACTGTTACAAAATAAAATAACTTTTTTTTCAGTGTTTTTCTTCACCATTAATACACAATGAGTCTGCAATAATTAACAGTTGAATGTCAGCTCACTCCACATTTCCTGACCACTTAGACACATTTGAGAACCGTTTATCTTACACAATCTTCAAGCTTCTCTTTTTACCTTACTCAAGCAGTTCTGAATGTTCTGTGTTGCCATGTTTTATACTTCAACAACACACAGACCTACCGTAGTTGGGTTACAGGGTGACTACGTTATTTACATTTTTGAAAAAATGAAAAAGTAAATAAAGAAATGAGCTCAGGAAAGGTTCTCCAGTTGCTAGCAATAAAAATACCCAAAGCTCTGTGACTGATCAGTCTTAATGGAATTAAGGCTTGTGATTTTATTTACTCCACAGCTTGGCATAATGCACTGAAATCTCAGCCAAATGATGTTTTTACAAATGGTGAACACAATTAATTGGTTTATACATTGAAATGTATTCACAAAGAAATGTGTTTGTATTCTATCTTTAAAATAACCTTTATACATCCAAACTTGTAAATGATAATAAATTTCACATTTGGCAATATGACATAGTGGTTAAGGCTTTGGACCTTAAACCTTGAAGTTTTCCATTAAAATCCCTCTACTGACACTGTGTGACCATGAGCAAGTCACTTCACCTGCTTAATCCAATTCAGAGTCACAGATGACAACACCGGAAGAAACCCTGGACAGGTCGCCAGTTTATTGAAGGGCACAACATCAAATTTGTCACTTGGGACAAATAAAGATCTATCTATCTATCTATCTATCTATCTATCTATCTATCTATCTATCTATCTATCTATCTATCTATTATACAGTGCATTTCAGGATCTATCTATCTATCTATCATATAGTGCCTTTTTATCTATCTATCTATCTATCTATCTATCTATCTATCTATCTATCTATCTATCTATCTATCTATTATACAGTGCATTTCAGATCTATCTATCTATCATATAGTGCCTTTTTATCTATCTATCTATCTATCTATTGGATGAGTGAATTAGAGGTGTATAGCAGGGTGTTACTCCATCACAGGGCAAAATTGCGCATAAGGTATAAATGATTGATTAGAGTAAGAATATATAAAAAAAAAATATTTATCAAAACATTATTGCGGCAGAAGGCAGTGGTAGCATTAGGCGGCAAGTAGGAATCAGCGGTGGAGACGGAGCAGTTCATCACAGAAGCCACTCACACACACCCGCACGCACGCACACGCACACGCACACACACACAGAATCTCAAGCACATTCACACCGGGTCCAGTTTGGACTTGACAGTCGTCCAGACACGCAGGTGTTGGGGATGTGAAAGATAAAAGCGGACAGCGACCGGGGGCAGGGTTAGGGCGTTGAACCCGTGAAGCACCAGCGCTGACAGCTTACCAGTAAAAAAGTAAATTTAAATAAAACTTATGTGTGTTGTTTTCCTTCAGGGTAATTTTCAAGTTTCAAGCATTTTATTTCAAATTTAACTCCAATTTCACTACTAAAGTAAATAACAAACCTGTCCAAGTACCAACACAGGAACATCATTTATACTCTCCTATTTAAAAAGTTCTGCACTTCTTGATCTGCACACCCTTATTATTTCATATTTGGCTGACGCCTTTTTTCAAAGACGACTTACAACATTTATGAGATACAATCGGTTGCTCGTGGGCGCGCAGTGTGAGTAGTGGGATTTGAACCTACAACTTCAGGGCTTGAAGTCCAAAGACTTAACCACTTCGCTGCTCAGAATCATGAAAAAAAATGGGCATGGAGATGGTAGATTGGCTTGGCACTTCATAGCCACATTTATTTTTGAAGCCGAGTGCAGCATTCAGTATAAAGAATGTCCATACATAATTTAAACACAACGCTTTTCAGTCAAAACATCTCAAAGATTTGCATCTGTTACTCAACATCCGTGCTTGGCAGACTTTTTTTTACTTGTTCCTATAATAAAGATTTACTATGTCTTTCTCTAGTGTGATAATAACTCGATATAACAGAGTAATGCAACTGTCAAATAAAAGAAGCTTGAACTGTGCATTCGAATTATAACATTTTATTGTTTTCATCGTTCTGCACCATCGCGCATGTTTAAAAAAATACATAAAAATTCCAGATGACTAACCACTGATCACATCAGATGAACCCCGATAAAAGCTTCGTGTT
Organism: Polypterus bichir lapradei; assembly: GCA_026402145.1. NCBI lineage: Eukaryota > Metazoa > Chordata > Cladistia > Polypteriformes > Polypteridae > Polypterus > Polypterus bichir. The sequence continues at coordinate 34,399,400 of JANRMT010062852.1, read as the reverse complement.
TCTAAGAATTAAATGTCTACCCGTCCGTTTCTAAAATGTATGTTCTTGCTTGAAGGAATCAGAAGCGTATTTTCTTACTGCCTCTCCCTCGTGAACCCGCAAAGCGATTGGTCACTTGGTCAACAAAGCAAGTCAGGTGGATGATTAAATGCATATATTGCAGACTATATGAATACGCGTTGCTAAACTGGCCTAAATGTGTGTGTGTGTGTGTGTTTATTTTTTTTTTGTCTGTGTTCGCCCAGCGATGGACTGGTGCCCAGTCCAGGTATTGTTCCCGCTTTGCGTCCAAAGCTCCATCTGCCCTGTGACACTGTCCTGGATAAGCGAGTAAAGAAAATGGATGGAAGGATGTTTAGAACATAAAGGGGAAATTTGATACAAATTTCCAGTTTGTAATAAATTAAGCTAGTACACAATGTCTTTAAGTCTAAACATTTATGTAGTAGTTAAAAATTTCAACAGCTGTTTATCTGTTTCTGACAGACACTTGAAGACATTGCAGAACCCTGAATGAGGAATCTTTACTTGAATTTGCGTAGAACGAAACCACGAAGTGGGCGGAGCTTTGAACGGAGCGTCTAAACCCACCACAGTCGGGGTTGTGCAGCTGAGCGTGGTCTCTGGTCGATTACTCGGTGTGTTCTACCTCCTGATGCGTTTAGTTTATTCCGTACATTTTCATATTTCCCGAGAAAGGTAAGGGATCATTTTATTTCAACTGCTTAATTGCTATGGTATATGATAAAGGTTTGATTTTAAATGCTGTTATGGAAATGTCAAGTGTGTGCAGACTACACAGCTGATTGATTATAAATGTACAAGTGCACTTTTCATGACTTTATTTCTAGTGGCAGTTAAGGGGCGCTACCAGTGTTTCACAGATTAGAACCCCAAAACCTAAGTACTGTCTCCAACTTTGTTCTCACGGGTTTTTAACAGGTACAGCAAATTGTTAAACATCTCAAAGACTGGTTCAGCAATTCTAAGCTGACTTTGTGTGTGTGGGTGTGCAGTGATGTCCTGCCCAAACTTATTTTCTGGGTTACCTCATGCTATTATGAAAGAAATAATCATGCTTTTATATGGTATTAGCTTATAATAATAATAATAATAATAATAATAATAATAATAATAATAATAATAATATATAAAATTTAAAAGTAATGTTTCTATTGCTTTTACACTCATATGTTCCTAAACCCACTCAGTCCAATTTATGGTCATAGGGTCACTGAGATTGTCCCAGCAGCATAAGGCACAAAGCAGGAAAAACCTTTAATAAAGCAGCAGCCCATCAGTGGACATACACTTGCAAAGCCCACACTGGGGTCAATTTAGATCTGCCAGTTTCCCTACTGTGCACATCCTTGTAAATGTGGGAAGAAAAGGAGGAAATAGAGGAAAACCAATACAGACAGTGGATCCAAAAGGCAGGTCACAGTGCCTCTCTGTTGCCCTAATATTGTGTCATGTTGGGTGAAGTGTAACTGACTTTTAACTTTCAACACCTTTAAACTACAGATTCACTTGTTGCAACACTTTTGGTTTAGTTCAATAGAGAATGGAAATTTTGAGCATAGTGCATAATTTTAAAGCAACATTTTTGTCAACTATATAGTGTTTTTCATCTATTTATCTATCTATCTATCTATCTATCTATCTATCTATCTATCTATCTATCTATCTATCTATCTATCTATCTATCTATTACATAGTGCCATTCATGTATCTATTTATCTATCTATTACAGTGTCATTCATGTATCTATCTATCTAACTATCTATCTATCTATCTATTACATAGTATCATTCATCTATCTATCTATCTATCTATCTATCTATGATCTGTCCATCAATCTGTCTGACTTTCTTTTACCACCACATGGCCGATTAAAAGAAAAAAATCTATACATAATACAGTATGAAACTGAAACTGAAAAACATAGGAGTACAATAAAAATGAAAATACTGGCACTATCAGAAAAAAACTTATCAAATACCTAACATGAAGATAACAGAATTAGGTACTGTGCACAAGGATAACTGAAGTCTGTTTAAAGATTTTATAGCACATTAATGCAAAGTAAGAGTCCATTTAGGAAGCTAATTTAGAAGTTTCAGAACTAGAGAGGAAAAGATGTGGGGCTTCATCCTCTATTTAAGTGTTATAATTGATTGAGCATCATGACCACCAAGGAAAAGAGTCCCATAGGGCCCAAAACATTCACTTTATGTCCTTGGGCTGTTTGTTTTCATTTGTCATTCTTGATTGTGCTCATTATTTCCATTTTTTCAGGTGGTTAGAGATATAGGGAGTTAAAAAATTAAAGTCAATTTACAAGGAAGATACATGCAACATCAGTAATTAGAAAATACATCGTTTGCAAGTGGTAGAGAGAAAAGTTCATAGTAGACTACAAGAAGCGTAGCACAATTGTTCATCCCAGCAGATGAAAAACTTGATCAAGGCTACTTGATTGCTTTGGATTGATACAGCTGAAGGAGAACAGAAGTCAAAAGTCAAATCAGTTGAAAGATATTTTCTAAGTAAGTGGGTTTTCATGAGGGTCACTTGAGTATGAGTGATCTAGTGCATTTGTGATAGTCATGGTTAGCTCCCAACTTGAAAGTGAGAAATGGATTATCAGTACTGTATGAGACTGAAAGAGGCTCGACAGACCAAATCTCAAGACCTTGATGTAGTCTCTCCAAATCAAGCATGCTGCTTGCTTTCATTGCAATCCCAGTTAACAGAGTGAGTAAATCTTGGTATTAATCGTTGGTGCCTCTAGTAGCCTCTCAAGCAAAGTTCTCTTTCCTTGAAGGAAATTTAGAGACTCAGACATGTTGAGAGGGGTTTGTGTGGCCTCCAGCAAATTGCCCTTCCTTTTTATTAGACTTCTTCTCTATTATTCTAGGAGTGTGTGACTGAAAAGGGAAGTGCTTTCATGTTCTCTACAACCTTGCGGGGTAAGATTGCACCCCAGCACATCAATTTAGGACACATTACCAATTATTTCTTGAAAAGAGGGCAGAATAGGCCCTGAGGTACATAGAATTTCATGCCCTCAGTCCATTTGATGCCCCTGTACTCCCAGCATGTTTATCACAAAGAGGCACAGTTTCAACTTTGCACTGCAGCTGTTTCTTTGCTTGGCTTCTTTTGTTTCCAGAGCAACAATAAAGACGTCAGTCCAAGACATGAACAGTAAAACAGGCCTACCATGTGGCAAAGGTGCTTTTTAGCTGTGATATCATTTGGTTTACGTGAAGCAACAATTATTTTTCTGAATAAGAAGTATAAGAACAGCCTTAACAGCCTTGTGGTGAGTGCATTTCAAAAAGACACTATGCCAAGCCCCTTTTACTTCTATTTCTGTCTTTTGAAATTCAAAACAACCACAATTGTTTGATTGCATAATCAATGCTTGTATTGTTGTTTAATTTGTTGTTAGCAATGTCTCTTACCCCCTTCATTGGGCTGTGGCTTAATTAACATTATGTTTCTTTAACTTTCTGTCTTCAATTACCTTCAGATTAGACCAAAGTTTTTTTGGGAACCTGTTAGTATCAAAATGTTCACGTATCATGTAACATTTGTGTTGCACTCACCAGGTCACAAATTCTTTATGTTGCTTTAAAATTGAACCACAAATGCCAGAACTGATAAAAAAAGGAAAAAAAAGGAGAAGAGAAACTTTTTCATTCAAATGACACCTTTTAAAGTTGATGTTGTGAGAATACTGGTTTGCTATAAAAGTCAGATGTGTATTTTTACTAAGTGTTTCAAAAAACAAAAAATAATAAAAGATAATCATGGTCTACATATAGTCAAAAGATAATGTTGCATAAAGTTGTGAAATGACAATCTGAAGTGCTTACTGTGCAATGAATAAATCGTGGTCTAATGTGTGTATCTGCAAAGGATGGATGAAAGAAAGAAAGAAAGAAAGAAAGAAAGAAAGAAAGAAAGAAAGAAAAATTTTGTCAGGTTAGAAAGGCAGATGTGACGTAGGCATTTCTTTTGTAGACCAGCTTTATCAATTAGAGCACTGACAGGAGGTGAATTCAGTTTTGATAGCACTGGAGCAAAAAAAGGAACCATCGCCCGGAGGTCAAACTCAGATATGAACTCACAGATGCTGAGTATGTCTTTGGAACAGGAGAGTAAACCGACGTGGAGGAAATACAAACTGTACACAAACACAAAATAATGTCATGGTCTTGGTGCAGACCTAGTCTCCTGGAGCTTTGAGACACAAGTGCTAGCCATATATTGTATTTATTACATTTTGTACATTGAATTGTATAATTATGTTGCCAGTGTTAATGCAGTAGTTTTAATGTGGTGCACTGAAGTGCCTGTGGAACTGCTACAGCTACAAGGAACCTTATCTGAACAGTACAGATGTGAGTATGACTCTAGTGACGGCCCCGGGCAGCAAATAAACGTATTAAGAGATCTGACTTTATAAATCAAAAAGAGTGAACAACATTTTATGAGAGTATAAGACATAGAGATATCAACAGGTAAAGATAAAATATTACATTATCTGCTCCCTGGAATCTATCATTCTAGAGTTTTAAAAAACTTGAGCAACTGTCCTATTCACTGTTCACTGTGATATTTTTATTTTAGTTTTTATTTTTCATGTGACATTATTTTATTTTGGAAATCAATCTTAAGTAAAAGAGTATTCAGTCCCAAGGCTTCCGTATTTTGCAGATCCACCATTTGAAGCAAAAACAGCTTTAAGTTATTTGGGGTAAGTTTGTGACAGCTGTGCATGCTGTTCACAAGTGATTTTGGCCCATTTTGCCAGGCTGTTATAATTTTGAGACTCAAACATGGTGAAAGGGGTTTGTGTGGCCTCCAAAAGCGGGCCAGTCCACAACTACTATTTGCTGGCCTTGGCCTACACAATACGAAAAGAGAGAGCTGGCTTTGATAGTTAAAAATATAAAGAAATTTCCAAAATATCACAAATATTTTTCTCCAGAGATGCTGCTGACTAAAACCTTTGTTTTCCTCTCTTCCATTGTCAACTGGCAACTGGAAAGTTCAACAACTAATTAATGGACAGATAACTTTAGTTTCCATGTATGTTAATCAGTTTCCACTTTGCCTTGTGTATGATATAACAAATCTGTGTCTTTATGTGTACTAATTCTGTATTTAGAATTTTGAAAAATTTACATTTGCATTTTAGACTTCAATGTATACTTGCATTTTACCTGATAACTTGTGACCTGCACTCGGTGAAGAGCATTATACAAAAATAAAATGAACTGCAAATAACTCAAACATGCCTCAAAAGGGAAAGATACCATCAAACTTTGGCTTGTTGAAGGACGTCTTACAAGAATCTTTATAAATGAAATAATTTATTTCACAAAATAGCCATAAAGCATTTAAGAAAAATGCTTAAAGAAGTACAAAATGATTTACCCAAAAGACAATCCAAGTCAAACAAGTCATTAAACAAGTCTCAATTCAAAATGTAAATCCAAATAACAAGTCAGAAAATATTAAATTCAAAGAAAATACTAAACATACAGACTCCTAATACAAACCCAATGCTAGAGTACTGCATCTCTCCTTTTCTGACTGAATATAAGGACATAAGGAGGATCCAGCAGCAATAACAAATGGGTGGCCCTGCCTCCTGGGGCTAAACACAGAAAAATATAGCATATCTAAAGTCATAAAATGCAAATAACAAATAATAAGCAAAATGAACATAAATACAATAAAAATAAGAGAAATAAAATTTCAAAATTAACAAAAACAAGAATAAAAATTAAAATACACATAAGCCAACATAACACAGTCAGATTTGGACTGCAGTGTTCAAACAGTACCACAGATTCTCAATCGGATTGAGGGCAGGGCTTTGGCTGGACCATTATGTGATATTCACCCCTTTGTCCTTGTGTTGTGAACAGTTTTTGAATGTCTTCCATTTCTTTCTCTTTTGTTAGTCTTTCATTATTTTTATAATTTATTATTATTTATATTGTTATCATTATTATTATTATTTTTTTGCCATGTAATTCTTAGTTACTATTTGATGGTGCCGCCATTTGTTGTTACAAATGATGTTAGTTGTCAGACACATGCTTGACAGTGGAGTTGTGATATCCTCAGATTTTGCCCAAGTAAGATGGCAGCACACAGCACCCAACATCAAAACTTTTCTAGGGCAATTTTCACACACTGTAGTCTATTAAGTTCATTGAGAATGGCAGGATAAACAAAAAATGTCTATTGAGCACCAGCTGCATTGCCAAAAAATACCTTGTCAATGAGGGTGCTCAAAAGCGAATGGGCATTTGAGTCATTCAAATTGTACAAAAATATTCAAATAACATGAATTTCCAATTTATTGGTGAGCAGAAACACATCACTGAATACATAGTACAACACATTGTATCTTGAAACTCATGGGCTACAGCAGCACCAGATTCTGCTCCTTTTCAGATAGCTATACTGTATATGTGATGACCAAACTAGACAGCTGAAAACTAGAAAAAAATGGCATTTTCTGATGAATTTCAGCTGGTGGTATTAGTGTAATGGAGGTATTAGCTTCCCTAAAGCAAACAGAATATCATTTGAATGTTAGAGTGTACTAAGCATTTGTGATGACCATTTGCACCCCTTTATGAACAGAGACTACCCTCTATCAAATGATTACTTCCATCAGGATCATACGCCATATCACAAAGCACACAACTTTGGCTTAATTTGTTTACTTAAACAGTCCATAGATTTCAATCCAATAGAGCATCAATGGGATGAGGTGGAAACAAATTTTCAAGCCATGAGTGCCTGATCAAAAACTCTGCAGGAACTGTGTCACACTATTTAGCAAGGATGGACAAAAATCTCTAAAGAATGTTTCCTATAGTGTTTCACTTCATTAATCAACAATTTCATTTTGTTCTTGAGGCATGATGATCTTATAGTTTTAACCTGGCAAAACTAGCTAGAGCATATACCATGTGCAATACAGGGTCATCAAACTCTACTGGCTTCTCCCATCAGCATTAACAAGCAGCTGTTACTGAAGATAAGATGGTGAGGGGGTTGGGAAAGGCCCTGAAAGAATGCAAACATATTAAAAGATGTTTTTTTCTAGAGTGAAATTTTTACTGATTATGGGTTGTCCTCTTTGGTGAGACCATTCAGTCAGTGAAGCTTGTTTGATTATTTAATTTTTAAATCCTTGACACAACCTTACAGATGTGTTTCTGAAGCAAACAAGCAATTTTTTCTTCCATATGCAACATGCTAGTTTTCCTCTACTCCTCCCAGGAGAGCTTAGTCCGGCTCCTCTCTTGACTCTAACCCCTAAGTGGACATTGGTGGCCTATTTTATAGTCAGACTCTGTAATACCCAGTCAGGCGGGCCCTCAACAGCAGCTACCCCTATCTGCAGCAAAGGAGCTCACCAGAGTTGCCCCAGGGGATTTCAACTCCCAGAATGCCCTGCAGGCACATGAATGGGTATAATACTGACCCAGGAATGCTGCCACTCAGTGTGTTAGGGGAGCCTGTACTCCCCTTTAGTTCCCCCTGTCCATCCACTACATTGACCTCACTGCCAGGTAAGAGTAAGGAATTTATCCCAGTCAGGATGTCTGCCATCTGTCACAAAATCCATATCTTTTATAAACTTTAGCCTTTTTTGTATCTTTTGCGGTCAGAATCAGCTTAAGATTGTTCCTTTATAGTCAAAAGTCCAAGGATTCTAAAAAGGCATGTTTTAAAACATATTAATATGATTATTATGTAGACTGAACATTTCTTACATTATACCCTGACATTTTCTGATTTTTATGTTAAGGGCAGAATATGAGAATCATGAATTATTGAGAACAAGTTGCCAAACACATGAAAAAAGAGTATTTAAGGGACTGAACAAAAATTTTAGTGCTAGGGATGCAATGAATCAAAAACCAGAAAAATAAAAAGGGTAAAAAAATAATCATCAGAATCACAGTGGCAAAATAAATGTCAAAGACAAAAAGGCAAACATAAAGTATAAAAACACAAAGGACAATAATCAGCATATGAATTTATTACTATAACTAACAGCACAGGCACTTATACCATGATATACTGAAGAATTTGGGTGCCACCACTTTATAGCTGATGCCTGAAGATATCACACACCACATCAACACTGGTCATGTTTTCTGCTCCACCACTTCTTGGTGTCAACTGAAAATTTGACAAGTTTACTCAGTAAATAAATGTCAGTAATACAAACTGAAAAAAATAATTGTCCTTTCACAGATTCCAGAGGTACTTGAACTATAATCTTACTTTGTCTTTGTTCCAGTCACATATATTTTGTTTTTTGCCAACAACTGTTAACTTCAGAAATAATGTTTGCTGCTGAATGATACTGAATATATTTTCAAAGTCTACCTAATGGGTCTGATTTAGCATTCTGTGTCTCTTCACTGTTCAAAGACATCAAGCACATTTGTATGGCTTTCCTCCTAAAACTACCTGCTTTAGAAAAGTGTCCTTAATTACTTTTGTGTGTAACACTAACCTTTAAGGAGACAGCAGATTTTGTAGAATTGTACGCTGGATTTATATTTGGACAACAAAGCATCAGCAGTCTCAGAAATAAAACCAAGGAAGTTTCACACTCATCTATCCATCCATTATCCAACCCGCTATATCCTAACTACAGGGTCACGGGGGTCTACTGGAGCCAATCCCAGCCAACACTGGGTGCAAGGCAGGAAACAAACCCCGGGCAGGGCGCCAGCCCACCGCAGGGCATTCGCACTCATCTTCTAATTGAATTCTAATTCATTTAAGTAGACTTCTGCTCTTCAGTCTGTCCATTTTCAGAAATGTTTATTACAGTTCATGGACACTGAGAGTCAAACCTCTGGGCTGAGTTTGCAGGTACTCAAGTTCCCTGATACAACCCAAAGATGTGTGTTAATTTAATTGACTACTGTAAACTAGTCCAATGCAAGTGTGTATGTATGTGAGCCTTATGAAGGCCTGGTGCCTTGAGTCAGGTCAGTTTCTGACAGGATAGCCTACAACCCCTGTTTTTCTGAAATTCATTAGGTGGCATTGATAAGGGATGGATAGATGGATGTTTCTTTTGTTCCTTTTCTAAATATCCAATTAAGAATGATTTTACATGTTTGAAATATTTATTAAACTTCTTTTATGCTCAGGAATTAAAGCTCATTATGCTTATTAACTCTTTTGTTTAACATTTTGGTACATTCTCAAAAAGGCTTAATCCAGTTCCTGGTCAGTGGGATTTTGAATCAAGCTTGACAGTTTTAGTGCAAGGTAGGAAGTAAATCCAGAAGAATAAATAATTTTATAATGTAAGTATAGATGTAAATAAGAAATCCGTCAGATCTGTGATGCTTATACATTACTATTCACATCAGCCGTTCTTCATCTGACCTTATTAAGGTGGGTTCAAGAACAAGTACAAACCACAATGATTTGACAAATCATAAAGTACTAGAGAAACCACCTCCATATCTCTTATTACAACAAACCATCCTCTAAAACCCTCATTTCCTTTTCTTCAACAACATCTCCTTCAGCAAGAAGGGGGACGGGAAGGGGGCTACCGCTCCACACAGTTCTTCCTTACTTACAAAACAAGGTTCCTCCCAGTACTGAATATGCGACCATTCACAGCTAGTATAACTTCAGTGAAGACGAAAAAATATCAAAATTGATATATTTATTCACAAATAAAGCACATCAGAAGGGATGAACAAGGTAGGCATCCATGCTTATTTGGTGGTTGGCCCACTTGCTTAGCTACCAAAGTATTACCAAACAGTACCTTCTGTCACCTTCATACTGCCTTTCTCTTTCTCTCTTGATCTTGATGACATCTCTACAGCAGTTTGCCCTGGAACTCTTCACCTGACTACAGACTTTAAATCCCTCTTAGGGTCACTTCCAATCAATCCGTGGAAACACCGTAGATAAAAAAAATACCTAGTGGGGGCTGGGCTGTCTTTTTTTATGTCCATAATTCTATATATTAATTTTATGTAAGTATGCATTGCTTATTTATAATATACTATTTATTCATTACTATTCTTATCTAATTTTAATTTTTTTTCTTTTTTTGTAACTGATTTTTTGAAATCTTATAAAACACTCTGAGCAACACCCTTTGCATGAAAACGTGCTAAAGAAATAAATGTTGTTGTTATACTGTAGATAAGAAACCTACACCCTTCCCAGACCTTATCAGACCCCTGGAGGTTTTTAAACCCAAATTCAAGAAAATATTCTTTCTACTCACCAGTACATCATTGCTACTCAAGGACTGATTACTTCTTTATAGACAATAACTTCTTGCCTATGATTAAATCTTGCAAATACGATGCTATTGTTATTTCTGACCATGCACCTATGATCTTGGAGCTAAAATTACTAAGCCCCATACACTTACCCCGCAGATGGCGCCTCAACCCGCTTCTATTAGCTGACGAGAATTGCGCGGAATTTATATCCAAACAAATCAAATTCTTTCTAGAGACAAATACATCCCCCGAGATATCTGCAGGAATACTCTGGGAAACTCTTAAGGCCTTCTTAAGAGGTCAGATTATCTCATATCTTTCCCACAGAAATAAATCCGAAGCCAAGAAAGTAGCAGAGATAAAAAGCGAAATTACTAGAATACATGAAGAACACGCCAGACTACCAGACTCTACATAGGAAAAGGCAGGCTCTACATTTAGAACTAAACCTCTTGACAACTAAAGAAACTGAACAACTAATTTATAAATCCAGACATCATTACTATGAACATGGAGAGAAAGCTAATAAGCTTTTAGCTCAACAAATTCACAAGCAAGAAGTGCGCAATGCAATCTCAGTAATCACCAATGCGAACGGAGATAAAATCGTCGACCACAAAAATATAATGCACACTTTCAGAGACTACTATAAATCCCTATATGCTACTGAGTTTAAAGAAGACAATACACAATCTAATGCATTTCTGGATACATTATAGATACCACAAATAGACACTTTTAGTGCGGAGGAACTTCATAAACCTCTGGCGTTATCAGAATTACTAGATGCTATAAAGTTACTCCAAGGCGGGAAAGCAGCAGGCCCTGATGGCTACCCTGCAGAATTTTACAAGAAATTCTCAGCTCAGCTAGCTCCCCTCCTATTAGCAACATTTACAGAAGCCAGAGATAACCAATCTCTTCCTCAAACCTTTCTCCAAGCACTAATCACCGTTTTTCCAAAACAAAATAAGGACTTATTACAATGTGCATCATACAGACCAATTTCACTTCTGAATAACAACGTTAAAATACTCTCTAAAATCATAGCTAGAAGGATGGAGAAAGTGCTTCCCTTGGTAATATCACAAGACCAAACTGGATTTATTAGGGGTCGACATTTATCTTCAAATCTTTGACGCCTGTTTAATGTAATATACTCGCCAACTAAATCAAACACCCCAGAAATATTATTATAATTGGATGCAGAAAAAGCATTCGACATGATTGAATGGAAATATCTTTTTAATACATTGGAGAAGTTTGGGTTTGGCTCGAACATTTGTGCATGGATTAAATTACTGTATACTAACCCAGAAACTTCAGTTTGCATCAACAACATTTGCTTGACTACTTTAAACTAGAACGTGGTACTAGACAAGGATGCCCCTTGTCACCGCTGCTGTTTGCGATTGCCATTAAACCACTGGCAATACATTGTCGAAATACCGATCAGATAAAGGGGATTAGCAGAGAAGGACTGGAACAGAAAATTTCATTATATGCAGATGATATGGTACTGTATATATCGGACCCAGAAAATTCTGTGCCTGCAGTCTTAGCAGCACTCACAGAATTTCAAAGATCTCTGGTCTCAGAATTAATCTGAATAAAAGTGTACTCTTTCCAGTGAATTCTCAAGCATATAATATTAGATTAGATACCCTACCTTTTATCATTGCAGAACAGTTTAAATACCTCGGGGTAAACATCACAAGTAAACATAAAGCTCTATATCAACAAAATTTCGCCGTCTGCATGGAAAAAATTAAACAAGACTTGCATAGATGGTCAACCCTTCATCTCACACTAGCTGGAAGAATTAATACTGTTAAGATGAATATTCTTCCTAAGCTCTTTTTTTATTTCAAAACATTCCAATATACATTAATAAATCATTCTTTAGGCAATTAGATTCAACAATAACCTCATTTATTTGGAATTCAAAACATCCACGCATCAAAAGAGCGACCCTACAAAAACAAAAGGCAGAAGGCAGCATGGCTCTACCTAACTTCCAGTTTTTTTTACTGGGCAGCAAATATACAAGCGATAAGAACCTGGACACAAATAGAAAAACATACACAAGCTTGCTCCGCAATAGAAGTAAAATCCTGCAGCACTTCTTTGTATTCCTTGCTCTGTGCTCCAATAAACACACGTTATCGGCAATATACTAATAACCCAATTGTGCTCCACTCACTTAGAATCTGGAACCAATGTAGAAAGCATTTTAAGACGGAGAAGCTTCTATCTGTGGCACCTCTGCAAGAGAACCACCTCTTTCAACCTTCGCAAACATACACAGTTTTTAATATCTGGAAAAAATTTGGAATTAACTTGCTTAGAGATCTTTATATAGACAACGTCTTTGCATCCTATGAACAATTACATTCCAAATTTAACATTCCAACTACACATTTCTTTCACTATCTTCAAATCAGGAACTTTGTTTAACAGAACCTTCCAGATTTTCCTCATCTTGCACCCTCATCTATGCTAGAAAAAATATTGCTCAATCTCAAGGACTTAGACACCATCTCTACAATATATAAAACCATTTTACAATCCCTCCCTTTCAAAGATCCAAGAGGACACTGGGAAAAAGATCTCTCAATTAATATATCAGAAAAGGAGTGGAAAGCAGCAATGCAGAGAATTCACTCGAGCTCCATATGAGCAAAGCATACAATTATACAACTCAAAATTATATATCGAGCACATCTGTCTTGTCTAAAACTTTCCAAAATGTTTCCAGGGCATGATCCAACCTGTGAACGTTGCAACCAAGTCCCAGCCTCACTGGGTCACATGTTCTGGGCCTGCGCCAAATTAACATTATTCTGGACAAAAATTTTTAGTTACCTTTCAGACAGCCTTGGACTCACAATCCCTCCTAACCCATTAACAGCTGTGTTTGGGGTTCTTTCAGAGGGGTTTAAAGTGGAGAAAGACAAACAAATTGTGATTGCATTCACTACACTTTTGGCATGCAGACTTATTCTGATAAACTTGAAGAACCCAAACTCTCCTCTTTTAAGTCAGTGAGAAACCGATGTGTTATATTATTTGAAATTGGAAAAAAATCAAATACTCAGTTAGAGGATCCGTACAGACTTTTTTCAAAACATGGCAGGATCTAATCAGTAATATTTTAAAATAAGCTCACAAAGCACAGAGAATTTATTAATTTAGGTATGTTTACAAGCCTTAAATTTCACGCCGTTTGGCTTGCTCTCTCTCGCAGGGGTAGGGATCGATGATCTGTCCTTAACTTAATTTTTCTTTTTGTAAAAACTTCATTGATTTGTATGGACTGCAATAAAATTAATAAAGAAAGAAAAAAAAAAGAAACCTACACCCTTCCCAATTTCAGTGTAGTCTTGATTGGTTAGATATGATTATTATTTATAGTGTATCCTCATACTCAGTAGGCCACCAGCCTCAGTGCAGTCTCTTGCCAGAGTGGTAAATCACCCATTTCATCACAAAAGTGTAGCATTTTGCAAGCAACTTTACCTTAGCTAGCTGCATCAACAAGCTGCTGTCTTCTGTCATAGTAAATCATTAGTTTAGAAAGTCATCTTCCAATATCACTGTGCAGCATCTTGTTCACTTGGTGAGCCACCAGCTTGATCAGTGAGTTTCCATCCCCAGTAGGCCTCCAGCCTTTTGTTTGATAGGTGACTTATCATACACACCCATTGAGTAAACCTTCTTTCATTTAGCAAGTCACTGCACTTGGCCACCATCTAGCCTGCCATTCGCTCGATGTGTTACTTCTACAGCTACTGTTACATTCACGTGCTATGGGAACTACCACTTCTAATGTCTTACCTTCTTACTTCTTTGTGTTCACATACATTTCCAGTCATTGTTTTGGCAGAAGTTTTAGATCACTGCTAATTTGCTACTCGGTCCTCACAAAGGGTAATTAATGGTTATTTCTCATGTTTTATTTGTACAAACAATAATAGACACATTCACCTTTTTACAGCATTGCTCCAAACAAAGTTTGACCACAAAAATGCAATCTCTGTTTGCCTGGTTATTATTTTTTTTCTTTTACATTGTTAAATATGGTGAGAGGTCAGCATTATATAGCAAATTCAGACAGCATTGTTTTTCTCTGAATTTTACCAGTGGGAACTATTACTTGGATGGTTGTTCACATGAAATTTCCCACTTCCATAGCACATAAACATAGCATGCAGTGCAGTCTTTAGCTAGATTGGTGGGTTACCGTCCCCACCTATGGTGTGCCTTCATTTAACTCTTTTAAGGCTAATTATTTTTTCTTCCTTTTGTCCCAGGGCTAAATATTTTTCCAAAAAACTCTAAAAAGCACACAAAGCAATTGTTTCACTCATAAATCAACATAAAATAGTTACGGTATGTTGTCACTCTGTTTTATGTTCCAAGAGCCCCTACAATATGCAGATTTAAATACTTATTATATATGTAATAATTTCCGGCAAAAAAACGGCTTGAAGTAGTCGAGTGGCTGCTAATCCGTAGTGTCCACCAGTAGGTCACGTCATTTGGTGAAGTCCAGTTGCTAGCTTGTCTCCCACAGATCGATGTCTGTATATTCCTCCCAGGGCGAATGTTTTCATTGGTGTGTCAGCTGTACCAGCATGTCCAGCACTATGATCAGCTGATGCAGGTACCTGACTTTCATTTTCAATTTCCAGATCACTTGTATCAAAATCGGAGTTCGATAAGTCAGAGCAATATTCAGCAATAAAATAGCAGAGTATTTTGCTTTATGCATTTGCTTTGCTCTCTCGCCCAACGTCGATGCCATTCTAGACGTTGCTTACTCCATGCTACTCACATTCAGGGTTTCATCGTCAAGTCAACGAGTCTAACGGTCCTCCAAGCAAAGAGGGTATACCTATAGCGTAATGATGAGTTTTATCAACATATACAGCTTTCTTTTGCCCTCTGCCCCTGATATCCATCCTCAACCCCTTGTGTCGACAAAAGTCATCATCCGCCTTAAGAGTTAATCTGAGAAGTCGGTATAACCTTCCACTCCCACGAACATTTTGCACCATTTCATCCATTAAATTGAACTTTTTTTGTGTGCCTAGGCACCCAATTTTTTGGTGTTTTCTTGTTCTATAAAATCTAAGGCCACTGCTTGCTTTTTACAGCGTCAAATGATTTATCATGGGAAAGACTTTGGGGGAAACCTCTCTTTTAAAAAATAAATTTCCTTTCATCAAATGCACAGATTATTTTCCTGTAGACCACAGTTATATATTACATTTGTGTCTGCTGCCATTTATCCTTTCTTACTAACCTTTAGGGGCATAGAATTCACAGTTGTAAGGCACTTGTACCCAGGACTATGATCCACTAGCTTTAGACCTCACTCAGATAGGACTGAGAGTAATTTATTTTCTACTCTATTGATAAAACCTAGCTCAGAAAAGAACTCAAGTTTCCCAGCCTTTGGCGATACAATAAAGCAAAACATACACACAGGAAAGCAGTCATAAGAAGTTTTAATGTTAAATATTATATTTAGTGCCATAAACAAACCGTTGAATGTGGCTATCCAAACCAACCTGTTAGTTTTAAATGTTCAGTGTTTAATCTTTTAGTTACATGAAGGCTTGATACTCTCTGATCTGCACAGCTCAGGCCTCTGGTCAGCTCTCAGGTCTGCTCTCATCTCTTGTCAGGTCATCCTTTAGTCTGCTCTCTGGTTATGTCTCTCATTAGCCAGTTCTTAATGTGGTTTTATACAGCTTACTTTCTTTATGTTTCTGTCCTTGAAAACAATCTCCTGCCTTTAATTTGAGACTCATGAATTTTACCTGTCCTTTTCTCCAGGCTTTTTTTCCTGAGGGAATCAAAAATAAGACATAAAGCATCCTTTAATCAGATCATGTAAGCTAAAAATCTAAGCTTCTTATGGCAGAAGAAGTGATTGTCCCATCTCCCACTCAAAAGTGACACTTAACAGAAATGGGAGAATTTGTGAAACTGGTCAGAAGTAGACCTCCCACCCAATGAGGGTTTTAGCAAAGCAGCTTGTAAAATAATAAAACACAGCAGTTCTTATCAGTGAACCACACCTTCCTAAAAAATGGGGTCTGTGTGCCACAGTCTTTTTACACTTTTCACATTAGGTTACATACTTAGTGTCAGAAAGCTGCTATCTTCAGTTCAAACTCATCTTTTAAATGCATTGTATTGACAATATACATATATTATAAATACACAGCAAAAAATGAAACAGAAGCAAAAAGAACATTAACAAAACAAGTTTCAGAAAACAAATGCATTTTGTACAGTCCTTAACTCAGTTCATTTCTCTTGTGACTGGGTGCAGGAATGATAGCTCCACTATTTGGAAAAATTTGGGACGCCAACTGTGTCATCCCATTTGTCATCCAAAGACTAAACAAACACAAAATTAAACACTCTTTGGTGTTCCTCCCATTATGTGGGATGATTAAGGCAACAAAGGAAAGGTTATTGGACTGGATTGCGAAGTCGTGTCACTAGCAGAGCTCTGTCTGGTGGGTCACTCAAACCAGTAATGACACATCCTTCCAGGATATCTTATTTTTATATCTGAAATTTTGAACTCAGTTTTATTAGCACAAATTTTCTCCAGCTTTAATTCAGAATTAGTGGACATTCCACCTCCAACTTTAGGATTTATGGGGGCCACCCACCCACAGATAGTGCCTGTTATCTAAAATGATCCATTTTGTTTATGGTGCATGGTTTTTTCATGTTCTGTTCTTCCATTCTTTCAGTTTCATTTCTTGTGGTCCCTAAATGTCTACACTACACAACATTCCTGTTCTCACAGCAGTCTAGAATACTTTTCCTTTAATCTTAGCAACTATCCTTTTTTCACAGAATATCCTGCTACAATTTGTCCTGTTATTCCACTCTACTAAGTTCTCTGTCTAATTTCTGTCTAAAGCCCTCTGTGCCTTGGAATCTTTCGTCTTAACTACTGAAAGACCTCCGCATCTTCTAACTATTTACCCTGTCTACCTGAGCTGCAGAACATATATTAAGCTTTTGATCTGCTTCTCTTCATCCCTTGCTGTCTATTTCTCTAATTCTATTTAAATTGTTATATCTTTACTAACTTAAGATTGATCATCTGCATGAACCATGAGGGTTCTTTCTTCACTTCCTTACTGATCTAATTTTAGTATAAAAATAAGAGGCTTAATGCCAAAATCTGACATACTACCACTGTCATTTCCAACTCTTCTCCTGTTCCAGCTTTGCATCCAGCTTACAGTATTCAATCTAGTAAAACTAATTTAATAAACTACTAAATAATATAGTTGAGGAACTAATGGAAATTTAGGGAGAGATTATTTAAGTTTAAGAATCTGTAACAAACTTTCAAGTCATGTAATTGAAGAGGACACCTCAAGATGTTTTCAAAAGAGATACTGGTACAACTGAGCTAACCAAACAACCATGACAGAATGAATGGTCTCCATTCTTTTATCAATCTTCTTTCTTCCTAAAGAAATAATAAGCAAATAAAAGTTCAGCAGTTAAAGAAGAACCATCTGTATATAAAAGCAAGTTCAGTGTCACACAAAGAGATGATGACCCTCTGCAGATTTATCATTTTTTTAGGCCATTATAAGGATATACTTCCAAAATAATAATTTAGCTCGTAGATCAAGGCCATATGTGACTGTTTGACACTGGGAAAAAAATAAATGTTAAAGAAATTTGATGGCTAATGTTGGATCTTCTGCCAAAAAAAAGTCCTGCATACTCATCTATGATCTCGTTGTTGACTTTCAATTTGCAAAAATGTTTCACACTTTGCACCCAAGTCGTATTTTTAGAGGAACAAGTTTATTTTATTACAAATAAAGACCAAGAGCAATTAAAAAAGACAGATTTGAAGTGGTTTACTCAAATGTCAATGACACAAAAGTTACAACTGATGTTTAAATAATTAAACAATATTTAAGAAGCAAAGGCAAAGGCTAACATCTGGACTGTTTATTGAAGTTTCTGGTCGTAGTTAAGAAACAAAGCTTAAGAGTAAGCTCTGCCACTCCTTGTGAACTTCCTTTTACAGAACTGAAAACTGAGATACTAGAAATCAAACAGGATGTTGCCATTGCTTAGCTGATAAGTGTGGTCTGACCCCAAGAGAAGAATCCAAAAATAGCGATAACCTTAGTGGTCCCCGCACCTCAGAGTTTATCACAAATTTTGTGTGTCTCCAAATTCTAGAAACATTCATTTTAACAATCTGGCTGCCATTGTCATAATAAAGGTTTGTGTCATCACTCCAAAAAGACCTGCTGTACTTCTAGATTAAGTTTGTATTGTTATGTGCATGTACAGTAAATGAGGCTAAAGTGTCACTTATTAAGAATTTGGCATAGCTACTGGTGATTTTTTGCAAGAGCCTATAAAAAACTTGAAACTGAGTTCACCTCATAATAAAATCTTGTCTTCATTCTGCGCTAACATCACAAAATAAATAAACAAAAAAAAAAAGAAGAGTTTAAACATAAAATTGGAAATCTAAGCACCGTTGTTAATGAAAAAGGAATAAGGTGGTAGATATGGTTGAGCACAGGAACATTTCATCAAGACTAACAATAATGATAAGTGAGCTTGCTACACATATACACACACACACACACACACAACACTCAAGGGAATGGAGTGTTAAGACAATTTCAAGTACCGCTGACTGACGAGGGTTTACAGAATCATTGGAACATAATTTTATCAGTTTATATAGGCCAGTTATTTTAATTACATTTAAATGATTAATTTAATTATGACTTAGGAGCTAATGGTACCAATCCAGGAAGTCTCTATATTGTATACCCCCTCTCTTTTAGCCAGGATGGTTCAACCCAGTCCTCACAAACTTGAATCATAGAGCATTATTCTACACACTTGCTAGCCAACGTTAGATGAGTTTTTGTTTGGCTTAATTTGAAATGTCGAAGCCAAATTCCTGGAAAGAAAGGCAAGATAAGTTTGAGTGAAAGAAGAGAAGATGACAGATGGTCACTTAATTTCTCTCAAAGCTCGGTGAGTTTATCAATATTAGTTCATTCTCCATTAGCTGTACCAACAGTCTAGTTTACAGTATTGTTCTGTCTAATCCAACAACCAAAAGATAAAATCATCTATTTAGAAGTCACTTTGAATAATCCACAATGATTATTACTGCTGTACAACAGTAAATAGAAAATTATACAGTTTACTTGCTAATGATATTATTGCTAGACAGCTTTTTAACGTTCATTAACTTAATACTTTTCCATCAAGCACTCAAACTCATTTTACAAAATTAAAGTTGTTTTGAAAACGTCTGATAAATAAAACATAATAAGTGCTAAACATTTCCACATCATTATAATGAAACATTTAGTATATTCAGTTACTTCATTTATGAGACACAAACACAGGCATCATATTGCTCAGTTGAATCAGTCAGTCAGTCATTTTCCAACCTGCTATATCCTAACAGAGGGTCATGGGGGTCTGCTGGAGCCAATCCCAGCCAGCACAGGGCGCAAGGCAGGAACAAATCCTGGGCAGGGCACACACACACAGAATAGGGACAATTTAAGATTGCCAATGTATCTGTCCTGTATGTCTTTGGACTGTGGGAGGAAACCGGAGTACCCGGAGGAAACCCACGCAGACACGGGGAGAACATGCAAACTCCACGCAGGGAGGACCAAGGAAGTGAACCCAGGTCTCCTTACTGCGAGGCAGCAGCACTACCAACTGCGCCACCTCAATTTATATCATAAAAGAGATTGTTCTCTAGCTTCAAGGTTCACAAAGCCACTTAGCTGAGGAAAAACAAAATAATGACTGCATTTAGTTTGTTTAAGCAATCATGGAGCGATTTTGTCTGAGCTTCATATGTGATGCACGGGCAGTAATACACATACTGTATACACTTATTTGTTTTTGATTATGTCACTTTGGACTCAATGAGAAAGGTGTTTCAAGTGTATCCACTATCTGCACAAAGTTGTCATAAATGATTCATGCTTTGGAGACAAAAAAAAAATAATTTAGTGAAATGTGGTGGAAGTGCGCATAGCTCTTAAAGATCGTAAAGGCTGGTTTAATGACTCGCTATCCTAATAAGCTGTCGCTCATCAAACCATCAATTCTTTGCTGATAATAAGACGGCCTTGCAGACGCTTCTCTTCTATAGAATGCACCCTCTGGGATTTTGATGGCTCTTATATTTAAATAACAATTGTCTGACTATCGCTATTTCTTCCTTGTGGATTTTGATATTTAATTGATAATTATTTTTTGGTTCTTGATGTTGCTGCTGTTAGTCCAGTTACCATCATAATAATGTTTAAAAAAGCACAAACAAACAAATAACACATAGAATCCTAATCTTAGTTTGAATATATTTGAATAATTCATTATTTTTAATTAGAAAATTCTAACCTTATTTTTTGGCTAACAGTCTTGGTAATTATGAGACTTAACTAGAGCTATACCAGCCTGCATAGTAAAGTTAACAAAAGCCTGCAATGAGGGTGGGGTGTGTGTGTGTATACTGTAATATCCTTTAATGGGGCCCAAAATCTCTAGCAGCACCCATGAGAACACTGTTCATATAATGGCCTTGAGAAGGGTCAATCATGGACAGAAAATGTACAACAAACTTAAATTGACCAGTGCCAAAATGTTGCCTGCCTGATACCTATATTTAAACAGTTTACTGGGCTCTTATAAGAGATGTGTCACCCTTGTTTTCTTTCATTCCTTTGCACATTAAAGAGTCCTAAGTCATGTTCTAACCCATGAGTCCTGAACAGGGTCACGGGGGGACTCTGCTGGAGCCTATCCCAGCTAGCACAGGGCACAAGGCAGGAGCAAACCCTGGACAGGGTGCCAGTTTGTCGCAAGTTGAACACACACATGGGCCAATTAAGGTTTGCCAATTCACCTAACCTGCTTGTTTTTAGACTGTGGGAGGAAACCGGAGCACCCTGAGAAAACCCATGCAGACATGGGGAGAACATGCAGACTCCACACAGGGAGGACCCAGGACATGAACCCTGGTCTCCTTATTGTGAGGTAGTAGCACTACCACTTCACCACTGTTCTGCCCACATTGAATTTATTTTGAAGTATTTTGAATAATTTAACATTTCTTCTGCACTTTTTGTTTAGTACAGATGGATTTTACAAGAAAACCTGCTTGCATAGATATTTATTGTTAAATTAAATGCTTCTCAATTAAACTGATATGTTAAAGAAAACTTTTTAAACAAGTGATATTTCCTGTTTATTACAAGTGTTTGGGTATTTCACCCTTTTAAGAGTGGTGCATTAGCTTATCAGAATTTGACAAGTTTAATCTGAAAAAATGAAAAATACATGCCAACCACAGACTACATAGTACCCATTTCCTGTCTTGTTAAACTGAATTTATTTTTAAAGAAATTGTTTGGTGGTGGTTTTGAATGATATGAAATAAAATGAGTGTAACTGCAAAAGATGCACAGGACTGCAGAGAGTGAAGCAAAAAGATTTGGTGGAAAGATTATCATAAAATTGATGACTTTGATAATGATGATGAAAAAGTCACATATTCAGTTAAACAGAGAAAGAAGACTGAAAACGATCATTCACTACTGAATCAGTGGAGAACTAATAACAAGCAAACTTTATATAGAGTGCCATTTCTACAGTGAACACCAATCATATTTTTTTTAAGAATTAGGCCTCTCAAATATTAAGAGACTTTTATCAGGGTCTTCCTAATGAAAATCATACAATAACCTGCAAATGTTTCATTTTTATTGTAACACCTTAGCTATTAGGCCACACAACCAGTAACTTATAATGACAGTGCTGAGTAAGTGTTGAAGGATTATTATGAGAGAACAAAAGGACCAGGAGATGTTATCAAAGTCAGGGACGAAAATGGGTCAAAACTGGAAGATTAAAAAATAAACTGGAATCACAGAGAAAGGCGTTAACCCAAAGTCATGGGCAAAATGAGAGTCAAAAAGCCAAAAACAAGCCTATTGCAAGGGCCTATGTGGAAAATAGGCTATCTATTCTACACAAAGTGAGACGTTGTTAGCACCGAGGAATGATGCAGACTGACACTGTGCAAATTAATAATGTAACAATGGTGAGGTCGCTCAACATTAGTCAATTATGTTATGCAAATGAAGAATAAAATAGATCAAAAGTTAGGCATCAAAAACTGCATGTATATATATATGCCAATAAAACTATGAGGTAAACAAAACAAAATTTATAAAATATGTCTGTTATTACAAAAAACAGCAGTCCAAGACAGAAGAACATGCTGTTACATTAATTTTACATTACATTCAGTTTCTAAAAGTGAAAGCCATATCTATAAGATTTTGAACAATGATCTGAAAAAAGAAAAAATTTATATAAACAAAGAGCAGCATGGTGTTTAAAGCCGCAGTCTCAGAAGAAAATCTCCATGTGTCTGTGTAAACGTTTCTCTAGATACCTCGTTTTCTCTCACTTTCCAATGAGGTTTGATTTAGTTTGCTCGATAACTCTAAATTGGCTCTAATTTGGATGTGAACATGTGAGGTACCTATGGACCGGTGCCTTATCCAGGGTTGGTTTGCCAGGATAGATTTCACCTACTCCCAACAGCACAGTGGAATCAAGAAGACAAGAGGAAATCATTCCATAACTAATTTGTCCCAATATACTGTATCATCCAGCTTGAATGCACTTCCCTCATAATTACTCTATTGCCAAGTTGTTTGCCTGCCATGAAAAATTCATCTTAGATAAAGGAGCACTGGAATCATCACATAGAAGGTTCCTTTTATCAGATTTGCTGTCCCAGCTCCAACTTACCTGCAGAACGGCCAAAAGTAGGGAGGCAGCTTTTTGGCTGAGGTTCTCATTGCTCTGACTGTGTCTGGCTTGTCTGACTCCTATTCTACAATCTGGCAGTGGTTCTGTATTTACAGTAACTGTTTCACAGACATTATGTTTTTCATTTATGTTAATTACTTTCTACTTTGTTATTGATGTATTTTAACAAATCTGTATCCTCATATGTGACAGTTCTGTATTTAGTTAGTGGTATAATCTGCTCTTGCATTTTGACTTGAGAGTTAGCATCTAGCTCTAAGAAGGGGATTGTGTGTTGTATTTACCCCATTTTTTGACAGCTATGTAAGCCTCAACCTACCTTGAAGAGGATCTCTCTCTGAATTGCCTTTCCCAAGATTTGTTCCATTTTTTTTCTTGTTTTGAGCTTTTTCTTGTCTTCTTAGGGAATCAAGGCAGAGGGATTTCAAAAAACAAGGCATGTTAAGGCACACTGAGGCATTCCTTACGTGATTTGATGCTATACAAGAAATAAGTGGATGTTGTTGTTGTAATAGAATTTTGCTGGACTAACTTTATCAATGCCTTGGAGCATACTGAGGACCTTGATAAACTTTTCTACATGCCTGTCTTCGATAATGTAACAATAAACATATTTTATATGTACTGTGTATTTTAGTTTGTTTTATGGTCTTTATTTTACAAGGCAGAATCTATTTGTGAGGTTGTTTAATCATTTCAATGTGATTTGGAAGATTTTTTTTCCCATTGCCGTATATGGTGGGATGCATTACGTGCCTGCAACTGTTGCTTTGATTTTGTCATGGGATGTGACACTATAAATGTGGTGATGATCACATTTCACATTATCCCTTGATAAAAATTGTTAAACTTTAAACTCTAGCATAGTTGGCTTCTTTAACAAGTAGGCCCTAATGTCAGGTGTTGTTTTCATATTTCGATCTCTCTTTTGACCTCAATATCTGATTCTCATTTTGTCCTGGTGCTTTGGTTGCCTGATTTTTTTTTTTTTTTGGCTCTGACCTAATTTCCTTTCTGCTTATGATTTTTGTTTTGCGGTACTGTGTTACTTTCTTATCTTACAATAATCCTTCAACACAAGCTTGTGATCAAAGATAAAAACTCTAATCCCACATTATACCTGTTTGTATTTTCCTGCACAGCTTCTAGAGCTTATATGTCTTTTTATTAGTGCGATGATGAAAGCTGCACAATGGATTAGTGATGCAGCCTGAGTAGTGCATTGCAAATCCCTAAGATGTACCTGCTTTTTCCTAAACATTTTTAATATAGTTAAATTAACTTTTTGTTAGCCTTTTTCTTGCTCCTATATTTTGCTTCAACAATGAGAATATTGAGTAAAGGTAAACCTCTAGGTCAGGGGTCCCCAACTCTGGTCCTGGAGGGCCCCAGTGGCTGCAGGTTTTCATTCTAACCCTTTTCTTCATTCAAAAAACCAGAGTCAAATTCCTTGTATGCATGCATACTTGGCCAATAAATGTGATTCTAATTCTGATGATGAACATTTTTGGGATCCATCTATGTTAATAAATTTGAAAATACTTTGTTTTGTGGTGTCAAGTCAACTCAAGTCAAGTAGGGGAACATGCACTGGTACAGTGCGTTGCTGCACCCACTACACAATGAAACAGCTCAGGATCCCGGTTGGCAACCCCCCAGGCAGACACGCGGTCCAGTCCCACCCTCCGGAAATGACCCTCTATCTGCCGCAGCCAGGTGTTACGTGGGCGACACCTTGGCCTGGTCCAGCCACTTTGGTCCTCAACAATGAGGATCTTACGAGCTGGGTCACCCTCGGGGAAACGCGCCACATGGCTGTAGTGCCGTAACTGACGCTCCCTCACAACGCAGGTAATGTGCCTCATTCAGGACTCCATGATCAACCGCTCATTCGACCCAAAGTCAAACCAACGGTTCCCAAGGATTTTCCAGAGAGACACAGTACCAAAGGAGTCCAGTCTTCATCTCAGGTCACTGGATAGCGTCCATGTCTCGTAACTATATAGCAAGACAGGAAGCACCAGTACTCTAAAGACTTAGACCTTCGTCCTTTTGCATAGATATCAGGAGCGCCACACACCCCTTTCCAGTGACTCCATACTCTCCCAGTCCATCTACTGACATCATAGGAAGAGTCACCAGAAATATGAATGTCACTGCCAAGGTAAGTAAACCTCTCGACAAGGTTGACACTCTCTATGCAGACAGACACACTGCTAATGGCTGTGCCCAAGAAGTCATTAAAGGCCTGGATCTTGGTTTTTATCCAGGACACTCGCAAGTCAAGACACTCAGACTCCTCACTCAGTCTCTCGAGCACCCTGATCAGAGCCTGCATTGACTCCGCGAAGATCACACCATCTTTCTTCACCAAAAGATGCCCCACAGCTGCTGGACCCCACGACCCTGCTCAACACTCAGTCCATACAAGCATTCAACAGAGTAGGAGCAGAACACACCCCTGATAAACCCCAGAATCAACTGGGAAAAACACAGAGATCCTGCCTCCACTCTGCACAGCATCTACAGTACCAGTGTACAGGCCGGCCATGATATCCAGCAACCTTGAGGAGACCCCCCAAACTTTTTTCTGGTGTGTTTGATATAATCTATATTTTACGTGTGCTCAGTATATATTTTGTGTTGTGCTATACAAAATGTAAATTGAACTGAAATGGAGTGAATTGAATATCGTATACAGTTTTCTCTTCCAGAATCTATAGCTTTTGGCTGTCATTAATGTCATTTATTTTGCAAAGCAATAGTAATAGGGTAAGGAAAAAAAAGAAAGAAATTTTTGAATAAATTGGTCCTTCTTATTATGTGCATCTTATACTCACACCCACATACACAGAGTAAATAATACAAGACACAAGAGAATGAACTTTCCCAGTGTTCCTGCTGTATGCAATGCCATTTATACAATTAGGACTGTAACTCATTTTCTTTCCCACCAGACTTCATTTACTTATTGCCTGTGGTTGATTTAGCCCACAGGACACCAGACAATATCTGATGATAACTGCATTACTGCCATTAAGAAGACCTAGATAAGACAGTATTTAAGGTGCTATTATGAATTTCTTTTAATCAGTAGTTGAATATACCAAGTGGCATAGCACACATAAAGGTGACAGCCTGACCAATCAGAAAGTTTGACCAATCTAAGCATTTGTGAACAGACTATGTATTTTTTTATAAGCCCATGGGATGATTTTTCCATTTTTCCACTGATGTTCTTCAAATAATTATTTCCACTGACCTTAAGATACCCTTGTTTCAAATCCACTAATTTTACTACCCATTAGAGAGGTGCATTTCCCATGCTATTCAAAGAAAGAGACAGAGCTATTTGAACTGAGATCCCATTATGAGAAACAACTGTTATTTGCTACCCAATGGTCATCAGTTTGGTTGTAAACAGTGGCATAACAAATAATTAAAATTATAAAGTGCATACGTTGTGTGGTTGCTAGCAGTTACTTTGAAATGAGAGTCTGAACTAGAACCTGGGGACACAGATAAAAGTTGGTTAAAGGTTAACTTCACAAAGTTAGAAAGTTTTTCTTTATATACATAAGGATAGATCTGTGGAACAAGTCATCAGATAGTGTAATAAATGGTAGTCCTTGCGGACCTTCAAATCTTGACTTGATGGGGAATAATCATTAACACTGGTTTGAATGACCACTTGTCACTGGCTGGACCGAAAGAAGAGAGAGCAAGAAAAAATTGAAAATGTTGTATTTATTTAATGCAAAATATGGATTTAACAAAACACAGAATTGAATTCCAGTCCTGTAATGTTGCCTCATGAAATCTCATTATGTGGTGATTCTGAATTTCCTATATAAGCTAGAGTAGATAAGGAGAGCTTTACAAGCATCAAACTTGATAAAGCATGTCCATTACATACACACCATCTGTGTAAGCCTGTGCTGTAAAAAGCCAGGGAACCTAGAAACTAATAAAATTGTCAGAAAAAAAACTTGAAATGCAGAGATGTCAGGTAATTGAAAGGAACTACTCTGGGCATCACCTTGTAGAAGGCTTCATTTTGCAAATTGCTTGCATCGCTTGTGTATTAGCTGCGATCGAAAAAGTAAAAGGGCTACAGTTTTGCCAATGTGCTTGCCACGCTTTTGTATTAGCACCTAAGTGGTTTTCTTTTTCCTTCTAGATGGAGCCCTTACCCCGACTACACCTCTCACATCTGGGCCAGACAGACAGACACGCACACGCATAGACGATTATATATAAGATATGTCACAGCTTTTGTCGTATCCATTCAAATCTTTCCATGCACAGAAACTATCTATAAGGTAGGGATTTGCTTTGTTTTTTTAGAGTGGTAGAACCTATTCAGGGCAAATGAAGAGGGATGGTAAGATATAGTTGGAGTCACTCAACAGAAGGACCTTAACAGACTAGCAACCAAGCTAAGATGCCAAGACAAAGTCTATAGTCACAGACAAAATCGAGAACCTAAACTATTCCTTAAATTACATTGTTTGAAAGAACAGTTTTCTCTCTCCATTTAGTCCATATTTTATGTCTACAATCGCTGTGCCTGTAGCTCGTTCCTTAAAAAAGATGGCTGCAGTGACCTTTTGTGCTTCACAATACACCCATCTATCTTGGCCAAATGAGTAACATATCAGCAAATGAGGCAAAACAACAAAAATATATGAAAAATTAAATGTGAAACATTTCAGTTTTTTCATTGTATTTCTGTTGTTCATCTTTCCTACGTTTGTGTTTCAAGATATATGACAAGGGATCACATATTACAGCAAACTAAGTCAGGAGATGAAAAGTTTAGATGGGCAGGTTCTAAGTCCTGAAACAGACAAGGTATTCCTGGGGAAAGAGTTAGTAAGCAAGAAATGCAAAACACCAAACACCGCAATCACAAACAATTGTTGTTTGTAGCAGATTTTTCGAACAATGACTCATTTTATTGTATTCAATTTAGAAAACTCAAACCAAAAGCTTGGACATAAATCAAAAGATACTGACATCTTTTAAAGAGAAAGTAGGATAATGTCACAGGTCAAAAACATATATAACTAGTAATGGAGATTGTTACTATAAGCCATATGGTGGTGCCCATTACACCAATTCATAAAATGGTGCTCAAGTACTCAAATAATTATATGTTACAGAAAACATTCATTTAAAGAGACAATGAAATGATCACCATCACTGTAATAACACAAAAAAGATAACATTAAAAACTGCATATTTACCTAAAACAAAAGCAAAAAATAAATGAAATCATAAATGCCAAAGGAAAGGCATGAATACTTGGAAGGCATAAATACATGTGTGCCATTACATCAGCAGTTGGCAAGTGGTGAACTCAAGGAAGAGAGACTGGCCAGAGTAAATGAGGAATGTGAAGTAATGTACAGTTTATCATCCTGAACTCGTGTAAAGCCAAAAACATTAAAATCCAGAGTGAATGCAGATACTTCTCTTTGTCACTTATATTTTGTATTTATTTATTCTTTGCTTAACTTTTTCTGCTAATATTTAAGTATGCATCTTGGTCTAGTTAGTATTATTTTTGGTTGGTGGTGCCAGAAGCACAGTGTCTTGTCCAAAACTAGGACTGGCACCAGGGAAAAATCTGTAGTGGTGCTGTCTAAAATTCTGAGGGGAGTTGTGATACTTTGCTTGAAATGGAGCCATTGCCACTACCCAAGTGAAACATTATTTTGACTTAATTTGACTTTACTTGACTTTATTTTCACTTTTAGTCTCAGTTACAGATTGGACAAATCTCAGGCACCGCTGCGAGTGGCAGCCTTTCCAGCAGCTCCATGTACGATTTTATTTTTCTACCTTTATCTCTGTTTTACTAATCACTCCTATCACTTTCTTTTATATGGACTGGTTCCCTGGACACTTTTTACTACTTTTTGTGAATTTCCTCTTGGGATTAATAAAGTATCTATCTATCTATCTATCTATCTATCTATCTATCTATCTATCTAAATACAATTAATATTCCATTCTAAACTCTGGAATAATAAATTGGTCAGAATCTTTCTTTAATTAGTTCATACTTCATTATGTTATTAATAACCTCTGATCAAGCAAAGTGTAATATGGTTGTATCTTTGACTTCCTTGAACATAATGGAACAACCTAAGGTCTGGTGGAGGAAAGGCTTACATAGAGACATAAGAAAAAGTTAACAGCCCGTAGTAAGGACTCTTTAAAATGCTCGTTTGTGAGGGAATCTGGACTAACTCCCTCTGTTGACCTTGGAAGATGCATAGTTAAGTATCTAAACCTCCTTGGGGAAATTGCTGTCTGTATAAGCTCTTCATACCTTTTTTTATTTGTTTCCAGTCCAACCTACTGTGCTGTTCAGTGCAGTTGTTACAGTTCAAGTTGTTTATACTTTTTTTATAACCTTCAGGTACATTTTTGGAAAAAAACATTTCAAGCCTGACCTGAAGGTTTTCAAAATTATTTATCATAGTAGTTTATATTATTATTATTATTATTATTATTATTATTATTATTATTATTATTATTATT
>JANRMT010062852.1:34346258-34369610 GCA_026402145.1 Polypterus bichir lapradei | reverse complement strand
TTATTATTATTATTATTATTATTATTATTATTATTATTATTATTATTTTGCCTTCTTATAGTGGCATTATTTAATAGCAGTCCTGGAGATGAACTGTTTTTGATTTCATAGCTGTAATGGTATAAAAGTCAGTCATTATTAAAAATCCAAGTTTGATGGAAAACCTTACCCACACGAAAATATTAGCGCACAAATGTTGATCTTTGATGGCTCATAATACCCTCAATTATGTTTAATTTAAGAATCAACTTTCTCACATAGGTTTCAGCTAAAATTCTTTTGGAAAAGTATAAGACATGCGATACAACTCAGGTAAAAGGAGTCAAAACTGACAATTTAGTTTGTAAAGCATATTACACTTTGTGAGATCTCTTTAAGTCCAAGAGTTCATATTTCTTTACTTATTATTGGACTGATGCCTTTATCTAAGGTGACTTACATCTGAGATACAACTGGTTACATGTATTTAGTTTTTTTTTCCAATTGGAGCATGGGCAGATGAAGTGACATGCTCATGGACACACAGGTGTCAGTAGTGGGATTTGATTCTACAACCTCAGGGTTTGCAGCCCAAGGTCTTAACTATTATGCCACACTGCCTGCCTTTTTTTGTAGAGTGAGTATAATCCAATTGGAGCACATCAATATAAATTAGAGCAGTTAATCATATTATTCGAAACAAGGAATACAGTATTGTAATGATAGTTAAGTGTTTTATTACCACAAACAACTGTCCATACATTTCAGCAGATATTTCTGAGCACACCTTTTCAAACTACAAAAAAAAAATGTTGACACAAAATCTGAGCCTGTTGTGTGACTTTGCTGAGAGATACTTGTGACAATACTGAAGTATTTTTTCTAAGGAGAAAAAAATCTGAGAAGCATTAGGAAAAAGAAAATGCCCCCATTTTTTTCTTTCTGATCTCATTGTTGTCTAAGAGAAACAAAAAAGATATCAAGGAGGTCTCTTGCTTGATTTTTCACTTGTAAGGGTAAAGACTAGTGTGCACTTATATGTTCGTTTTGATTTTATGGATATCAACCTTTTGAACTTCCTTTTAAGATGGTTTGGTAAAGGAACGATTGTTTAATGGGGGACAATCTTTGCATACTTTTTGACTATGTCTCTTCTCCTGATCCTGCTCATTAAAATACCACCTAGTGTTTGCTTTTTTTTAGGCACTCCTTTTATACTGTTTTTAGCATCCTTGGTCCTGCCTTCTTGCAGTTTCTCACCTGTCTTTTTCCCTCACAGGTTGGACTTTTTATGGTATTTCTAAATGTTAATCTATATATATAAAAGTCAATGTATGTGTGTGTATGTATGTATATTCCAGCATCACTTCCGAATGGCTGGAACGATTTTTGTGAAACTTAGCACACGTTTCTAATTGGTCGATAAAATATACTTTAGGGTGAAATCAACCCTAGCCCACCTCCTTCTCGCTGGGTATTTCAACTAGTGCTATATAAATGTGAAATATCCACGACTATTGTGAACTGAAGCTCACTGTACAATATAGACTCAACATAAAATATGCTTGACTCTTGGAATAATGAACTGACTACTATTGGATGATCTAAGGTTAGGGCTTGGAATGTAGGGGTCAGGCACTCCAAAATATAGAAAGAGGCAAGATTTTTTAAAGCTTTATACAGAATTAATTGTATTTTAAATTTGGGTAACCAATATAATGACACTAAAACTGGGGAGATGTCCTCAGATGTTCTTTTTCTGGTTAAGATTCTTGCTGCTGCAATCTGAACTAACTGTAGCTGATTGATGCTTTTCTCAGGTGGACCTGTTAGGAGTGCTTTACAGTAAAAACAAAAGTGTGAATTCATTTCTCAGCATCTTGCAATATTATAAGAGGTCTAACTTTTGCAATGTTCCTTAAAAGGAAGAATGCAGTCCTAGTAATCTAGTTAATATGGGAAGTAAAGTTTAGATCAGAGCCCATGATTTTAGCCAAATTCCACTTCTGCATTTGCTTTTAATGCTAAGGGATCAAAACCCTCATTATTTCCATTTTTGGCAACCACTAAGATTTCTGTTTTTTCCTTAATTAGTTTGAGAAAGTTACTAATCATCCATCCATTTTCCAACCCGCTGAATCCGAACACAGGGTCACGGGGGTCTGCTGGAGCCAATCCCAGCCAACACAGGGCGCAAGGCAGGAACCAATCCTGGGCAGGGTGCCAACCCACCACAGGACACACACAAACACACCCACACACCAAGCACACACTAGGGCCAATTTAGAATCGCCAATCCACCTAACCTGCATGTCTTTGGACTGTGGGAGGAAACCGGAGCGCCCAGAGGAAACCCACGCAGACACGGGGAGAACATGCAAACTCCTCCCGGGTCTCCTAACTGCGAGGCAGCAGCGCTACCACTGCACCACTGTGCCGCCCCCAGTTACTAATCATCTATATGGAAATACTAGTAAGACATTGGATCAGAAAGCTCAGAGCGTCAGGGTCATGTGCTACAGATAAGTGAAGCTGCATGTCATCCACACAGCTATGGCAGTTCACATTATATTTTGAGATAATCTGGCATAACAGGAGCATATACATAAAAAATTATAATGGGCCTAGAATAAATGCTTGTGGTATATGTGACGATGCCGGTCCCCTACAAACTCCCTTTTTTTTTGAAGCTGCGGACCTGCTATACCACATACCTCCCTCCTTAAGCCCCAGCTGCACGGGAAGGTTCCACACCATGAGCAACCCAGTTCTATTGGCACACCAGGTCCGCGGCTCAGTCACACTACCACTGCACTAAAACCACCAATAAATAATAAAAGCACTAAAACAATCCCACACTAAACACAACCCAAGCCTCCTCTTGTAAAAACAGGACATTAAAATAATAAAAACTTTTAAAAGACAATAAAATAAGCAATAAATAAATGTCTCTTAAAAATCCTTTAAAAATGTCCTCCTCCGGCTTGGATCCATAGGTTCTTTAGTTTCCAATTCATCTGCCACCAATCCAGATGGCTCTTTGGTCTCCTGCTCTTCGGTCCCCACTGCCAGCTCATCACACCACTGCCACTAAATTGTGACGATGGTGGTCCCCTACAGACTCCCTTTTTTTTTGAAGCCGTGGACCCGCAATACCACAGTATACTGCATACAATATCATGAATCCCTGAACTACAATCACTGCAACTGACAAAGAATTTTCTACCTGTTAAATAAGACTGAAACCAATTTAAGACACTTAGGTCTAGTGGAACAACAACAGATGTGCAGCCTCCGTCCACATTAAGTCATTACGTTCAGCAGTGCAGTTTCTGTATTATGATTTGTTCTAAAACCTGTGTGAATCTTATCAAGAATACAAAGGTTATTTAAATAGTTATTTAATTGCGGAAAGACTGCTTTTTCTAGAATTCTATTTAAAAATGCATGTTAGAAATAGATCTACAGTTGTGATGTACAGAGAAGTCAAGATTATTTTTCTTGAGCAGGGGTTTACCTAGTGTAGTCTTTAGACCAGGGGTCCCCAACTCCAGTCCTAGAGGGTCCCCGTTCCCGCAGATTTTCATTCTAACCCTTTTCTTAGTTAATGACCTGTTTTGTTGCTAATTAACTCCTTTTCCTTTCATTTTAATTGACTTGTTTTTTTAAGATTTGTTCCCCAGAATTTCATCGTTGTTCCTTTGAATTGCTTCATTTCTTTCCTTAAACAGCACCCAAACAGAAATGAAATATGAAGTGAGTGAACCGACAGAAGAACAAGTAAGTCAGGGCCTGAAACTCCAACCAATTTCACTCCAATCGGTTGCTTAATTAGGCTGTGATTCTTGTTATTAATTAAACTTGTTCTTTAATTCTATGGCTTGTTGCTGCTCTCATTGTTCAGTAGCAGACATTTCTGAAATTATTGATTTTCTCTTTTCTAAGAGCATTGATAAAATGTTTTGTGGACCTGAGCAGATGAGCATTCCTGAGACCATCACCTTTCTTCATTTAAAGATACTATATGATGGACACAGTTTGTCGGTCATGTATTGGTTCATTTTGTATCTCATTATTGTTGACTGCTAATTAAGGAAAAAGAAACAATTAAGTGGACAAATAAAATTAATTCAAAAGAAGTTAATTAGCATCAAAAGCAGGTCTCTAATTATAAAAAGGGTTAGAATGAAAACCTCCAGGGCCAGAGTTGGGGACCCCTGCTTTAGACAATCTGGAAAGACCCCTGCATCTAGTGATGAGTTCACTATGCCATTTACACTATCAATTCACATATCTGAGACTTCTTTAAATAAGCTTGCAGGGACTGGGTCAAGAACACATGTGTAAGGTTTTAGTTGAGGCAAGTGGAAGGTTTTAGTTGAAAGCAAAACTATGAAAGCTTCAGCTTTTATACCTTCTTGCATTTTTTTATATATGGAACTGAACTGGAGTTGAACTGTTTGTATGAAAGCTTAAATTATACAATAACTGAAAGTTTATATTTCTAAAACTGTCTAGTAATTTATTCAGTTTCCTCCCACATTTTAGAGGCATAATAAAAACTCTTAACTGTCTCAGAATGAGTGGTGGTGGTATGAGTCTGAGGTACCACTTACGCTGTGCTTTAAGAATATGCCTGAAGTGATGTTGTAATAGATGAACACAATGTGTAAAACAGATGAATTGATGGATTGGTATCAATTCCTAGACACACACTACCAACAGCAAGGTCTTCTGCAATAACCCTAGAATTACTGTTTTTGTATTTTATCTTTGACTGGTATTCTTAAAATGTCCAAGATTAGCCCCAGCAGTGCTGCCTACAGAAGCTTCTGGAAGGCTTAATTTCTCAAATACAGAACACCCCTTTATACCTGAATTCTTGCTGGCCTAGAACTTTTCTCTAGTCCTCTAGGTGGCATTTTCCCCTGGGTAAGCCTTGGACAATTAAATACTTAGAACAAGTTGTGTTAATCAGTGTGTTATCTATTCTTCTACAGATTCTTCAAAGAGTGAATCCAGCTGGAATGAATTTATCGATATCTTCGAATGACACTAAAATACCTGTCCCTGCTGGGCTCAGCACCTCCCACATTGTTGGCATTTTTATCCTCGTCTCTGCCTTTGTGCTGGGCTTTCCTGGCAACTTGTTTGTGGCATGGACTATCATTTTCCGCATCTCTCAACGATCCATCACCTGTCTCCTGGTCCTGAACCTTGCTTTAGCTGATGCCTTTGTACTTCTCACTGCTCCCCTTTTCCTACGATATTTAGCAGGTGGCCAAGGCTGGGAATTTGGAAATACTGTATGCAAAATCACACATTACGTGTGTTGTGTCAATATGTATGCCTCTATCTTTCTCATTTGCGTTATGAGCCTAGATCGCTACGTGGCAGTGGTCTGGCCTTTTGCGTCACACCATTTTAGGACAAGGAAATCCCTGGTGAAGATACTACTTATATTGTGGGTACTGGCATTGCTTTTTTCCATTCCAATGCCGTTTTACCGCAGGTAAGATTTCTCATTGATGAGCTGAAATTAATAGATTATTTTAAGAATCTGAAAAATATTAGTTATTTTTATTTTATGTAGTATCAAAAAATAAAGGTATTCTTGTCTTCATATGCTATAGACATAACAAACATGAGGCTGTCAATCTGAAAAACTGGATTGGCACCATAAGACAAAATGAGAACTCTTATAATTTATTCTAAGTCCTGGGCCAGTGGTTAGATTGCTGCCTAACATCTTCCGAGTCCTGGATTTTAAGACAAGTCTAAAAATATTCTATGTGCAGTTTAAATATTGTCCTTGAATGTTTTTTTCTTAAGCCAATGCCACATTACACAACTTCTAGTTATGGGGTATTTCATATTTGTCAACCACTGGACCATGTCAATTTATGAAACTGAAAATCTCTGGGCATGTCAGATTTACTGATTGCATGGCGACCTTTTATCACAATATTGTGCATGCCCCTTTGAGCCTATGCTATAGAAAGAGTTAACAGCTGCAGCAAGCTCAGCCGCAGCCTCAGCCCTTATTTTTCTTTTTTCCATTCTGTCGTGGTATCGTAAAACACAAATAATCAGACAGATAAGCTTCTCT
This sequence comes from Polypterus bichir lapradei, assembly GCA_026402145.1. Lineage (NCBI taxonomy): Eukaryota > Metazoa > Chordata > Cladistia > Polypteriformes > Polypteridae > Polypterus > Polypterus bichir. The sequence continues at coordinate 34,363,522 of JANRMT010062852.1, read as the reverse complement.
TCTATTTCTGAGGTCCCTCATTACTTCATTAAATGAATTGTACTTCTGGATGAGCATTCATTAGTTGTTACCTGTCATGCACACAGATGCCACCCCTTTGACTAATGATGAAATTAGACCCCTCTGATTTTGTCAGCGTGAGTCATGGACTTAGTTGGACTGAGTTGCTAGGACATGTCACATTACTACACAGGAGCGTGCTGCCAACCACCTCCGATTACTAAGATTATGTAAATGAAGGCTTCAAATGAAAATCACCATAAAAGTTGCGTAATGTGACTTAGCCTTTACTCATCGTGGATTTTCCCTTATGTAATGTTGACAAGAATGGTTCTAGCTCTTAGTAAGGTTTAATTAAGGTTAATTGAATTAACAGCTTTGAGAAAGTAATAGATTGCAGCGTCCATGAGGTGCTCAGTTCTCACTGTATAAAAGCAGTGATTTGCTAATTTTATTTCTGGGAGTCCAGGAATGCACTCAGTCTTGACTCATCTACCACACTCACAAAAAACACGTAAATGGCAGTTCAATCAAAACGAAAAAGAATATATTGAGTACAAAATGAAGCAAAGCCAAATAAAGAAATATTGCACATGCAGAAACTCTAATGGTGACAATAACTGTTTAACTAAACACAAATATAAATGAAACCCAAAGAAATGCTAAGCAATAAACAATAAACAAAACTCACTCCAAACATATTCTAGCTTCATAGATGCAGATGATGGTGATGAATGGAATAAAATATCTGTGAACAGCCTCCTGAAAGAAATGCAATGTTTTGTTCTACCATGATCCAGTTGTAAGAGAAGATGTGTATAAGCGTGAAGTGCTCTTCAGACAGAGACGTTTTCCCAGCACAGGCAAACCACACAAACAATTCAGCACAGGACAAGAACTGTAATCTAATAGGCGAAAAAGCGGTGAAACAAAAAGACATATGATGATTGCAGTCTTGCTGGCTTCTTACAGGTCACTTTTAAAAGCAGCACCTCATCTGTTTCATCTCAGTAACCCCCACTGCAAAAAAAAAAAAACAAAAACAAAATGAAGTTGTCCAATGGCGCAGTACTCCCGGTGTTGATGGGATTTGCAGTCCAAATTAAGAAGCACTGATAGCTGGATGGGCCTTCAGTGGTAAAAACAACTGGGCCTTTTTCTTAAGTTGATTAAACCTTGAAGCTATAACAGACTTTTGATTTCATTATCTATGAAGTCCAAAAAAAATGTCATTATCTTAATTATTTTTTTGTAGTGTTTCAAAGATAACTTTTAAACAGAGGAAATTAAACCTATTCCTAAACCTGGATCATACATTTATCAGCACTTGATGATTATCTAATCTCTCCCCTCGTCTTTTTTAATGGCTGCTTTTCTTCCTAGGTCTAGTCTTTCACCTTCTTCTCCAACTATTAACCAACTAGATGAATCTGCTGGGATCTCATGACCCAAATTGGAACTCCTCTCTTTATTCTTTTCAACCTTCTTTTGTTTGTCTGGCTCCTTCGTCATATGCAATATTACTCCTAGATATGCCATATCTGATGGAAGGGGAAAAAAAAAACAAGTCCTAAAGAATGCAAAGCTCTCCACCTTCCCCTTGGCTTCCTCCTTGTTCACTTAACCCTGAGCTGTCAGCATACGTGGGTGCTTGAACTGCATATTATAAATATACACAAACATCTCTTGCTAACTGTTATATGGAATTGCAGGGATTTGATAGCCTTTCTTGGGAGCACTAGAAACAAGTTAGGGACTCTGTATGATATAGCAGTCCATCACACGGCACACTTACTTACTCTTGCCTTCTTATACTGAGCAATTCTGGCATTAGAAATCAACATTCCTTTTTAGAAAAAAATAAAACTGGACAGAAAATCAAAACCTTTAACATACAATTTGTTTAAAAATCAATCTCAAGCTATTTTTTTTTGCATTTGTTCATACAGAATTAGGTACTATACAATACACATAACATATATACATATCCATTAACTACAGATCATGGATCACATGTGAAGTCAGACATTTACTGAAGGGACGCAGAAATGTTTTTCAAACTTTGATATAGAAAAATACAAGAAAGGCAAATATGACTTTAGAAAAGCAGTTATACAGTATATGCTAAACATCAATACTGGAAAAAACTATGAACTAAGTAGAGCAGCTGTAATGATTGCTGCAAGATTTGCCAGAGTTTAGAGATGCTTAAATATTACAAAGTAAAGCCTAATCCAATTTCATCTACCATATATACTTGCAAATTAGTTCTTCCGCGGATAAGTCGGGACTTGATTTTACTGTATAATTTCAGGTATTTTATAATGTAAGTCGTATAAGTTGACTGCAGAAAACTCACGCTATTGGTCCAAGAGATTGTGATATGCTAATGCCCACCTGAGAGAGTAACCACGTGTATTGTGTCTACGTGACCACACAGTAATATCCAAACTATTCCAAAGGCGACGTTTGCACTGTTTTGTGTTTTTTGTATCTCATACCCTCATACACCTTTATCGTAAGAGCATCCCTTATCTACGATAGAGCGTTTGATCAGAAGAAAATATGAAGCTGGTTTTAAATTAAACGTCGTTGAAGTAGTGAAAGAAATTTGTAACTGTGCTGCTGCAATAAAATTCAATGCATCTGAGAAAGTGATGCAAGATTGGAGGCAAGAAGATGTAAAAAAAAAAATGTGTCGCATTTTTGAACGGGCATATACTGTAAGTTAGGGTCTGATTTTATGATTGATTTTTCAGGTTTCAAGACCTGACTTATACATGAGTATATATGGTATATTTTCTACACCCAATGCCTTTTCCACCCTTTTGGTTGTGGTAACAAGCAACCTGTCCTTCAATTGTTGGCAGCAGTTCAATAAATGTTCAGAAGTCTCTCTGCAAAGTGTTTTGTATGCAATATAACATATATAATATTTATATAATATTATGTCCTATTATGTATGATTAGACACTATCCTAAGCTTATATAGACTGTGAAAGGAAGTTTTGGTATCTCTATGGAGATCTGTGTTAATAGTAACAATGCTGTGTAAAAAGAAACACAAAACGATAGTAAACAGTCATTCTGGGATTATTTCTGCAATCTCCCTTTTGGTGCTCCAGTTAGCTGTCTGGCTATGGTAGATACAGTCTGATAAATGAATGCTGACTTACAGTTATGTCATTTTATGTATATAATGGCAGTCGGAGGGGGGTGGACTACTAGGACAGACTGGAAGTGATGTCACTGCTTTTCGGACTGCTGCTCCTCCTCCCTCCTAGGACTGGAAGAGGAAGAGATAGTAACTGCATGTCACCCAAAGCATTCCCCCAGTTTACCTTATTAGTAGCTTCCAACACACTCCTGCGTGACAAGACATACATAAGTTAAACATATATAAAAAATGCATAATGAAAACATTTACAGTAAATTCCACATTTTTAATAGTGTATGCGTGATACTTTAGATGTTAATGTGTTTATTGTTTCTTTTTTCTCTCTTTCTTTAGTGAATTGACATTGCCAACCATTAAAGTGAAACTGTGCTATTTCAGCCACAAAAATGACAGGCATGAAGTGTTTCAGTATTTGATGGAATCCCTCACTGGTTTTATAATTCCTTTCAGTATAATCATTTTCTGCTACATCAATGTGTTCATTAGACTGCGGAGAGCCATGTTTCAGAACAAAAACCAAAGCAGTCGCATCATTCTGCTCATCATAGCAGCCTTTGTGGTGTTTTGGTTGCCCTACCACATTGTCAATATAATCCAGGTTGCTGGAAGGCTGAGCCAAGGTCAAATGAAGGAACAACTTCTCATGGCAGCACGCACTGCTCGGCCGAATGTGACGGCATTTGCCTTCTTTAGCAGCAGTGTCAATCCAATGCTTTATGTGTTTGCTGGAAGCTCCTATATCCGGAGTGCAGGTCTCAACTTCATGACCAAATTATTTGAAGGCACATACTCAGAAGGCAGTGGATCCAAGCGTTTCTCCAGGTCTACCAGGTCTACCCGCAGTGGCTCAACTGATGTTTCTTTTAGCAGAAAGCTTTCTGTGTTCCCAGTCAAGTTTGGAAAGCCAGATGAATATCAAGATAACATCAGTACAAAAGATGATGGTGTGCCAAATGTGAAGGCCGTTGAACTGAAGACGCTCTGCACCTACGACAGTAAAGATATTGAAGGGAGTACTCGTTTTGATGGTTTGTATTTGTACATGTTATCATTTTTTTGTTGTCTTAGAATTTTTTATTTTTTTAGACTTATTAACCCTTGTCTAGGGTATTGGAGGCTGATCTTTTAGATTTCACTTTTGTTGTGTTTCTTCATTTTGAGATTAGTGACACAGTATAATTAATCTTACAATTATATCTTTCTTTTGTTTCTATAAATCTCACAAAACCTTTGGAGTACATTTTTTCTTTTGGATTAACCACTTTCTGGCTAGGTTTTTCTGAGCTTTTCATTTTTGTTTCTTGTATTTGGTTTAGCAAAAACAATTTTCAGTCCTTCCTGTTTTAACCACTGTCTGTCCTCTAGCTAAATTTTCATCTCTTGGTCTTATTTACTCTGTTGCCTTCATTTAGCAAGAAAGCTATTACACGTCTCTCTATTATAAAAGAAAATATTGAGACGAGACTATTGCCAAGAGATTTTTTCAAGTCCCGCAAGATGAGACTATTCCTGTCCTCCTTTCAACCATCTCAGGTTAACAGACCACGCCCACAGTTCTCTCACCTCTCATTCGTGTGAATGCTTTTACCAGACACAGTTTCTGGTCCCCCAGCTCTTATAAATTTTTACGATCAAATTGGCAAATTGGTTATATGTGTATCAATAAACTATGCTGAAACAGTTGGGATGATGTTGCGGAAGATGAAAACATTCTTACAATATCCTGTAGAATATCTATAACTATTAACACCGTCCGGTCTTCCACTGCCCAAATTACTGTTGAAAGAAGGATGCAATGTTATTGCATAATTTATGTATGAGTGATGGGCTATACAATAGGATAAGATTAGATGTATTCAAAATTAGTCGAACAATTCTGACATGTAGAATTTTAACAGGCGACAAGAAAGGTAATATAGTACATCTTTTACTGATAACATTAGATACCAAAGGAGATCTTGATATGCCATTCGTATTAAAATGTTTACAGTTTCCCATTAGAATAGCTTTTGCTATGACAATTAACAAATCACAGGGACAAACAATCGAAACATTTATTAGAAAGAAACAATATTCACTCACGGGCAGTTATACGTTGCGTTGTCATTCCAAACACAGAATCAAGATTCAACACAAAATTGACGAAAAGTTAATTCCAAATATTGTTTTTAATGAAGTTTTACAGTAAAAGTGTAAGTTTAAAAAGTATTTGCGTTTTAATTTCAAAGCCAAACAAAACGAAAACGTATAACGCAATGAATACCTCTCACGCAACATGAAACATAATTTTCTTTCAATTTACTACATTTTACTATTTTTTACTATGGTTAATTACTTTCTGTAATGTAAAATAGTTAGGTCTATTATGCATATGTAACAATTCCCATGAAAATAACAATCTGTTTAAATTGTACATCCGCTTCCCCATAAGAGAGTGGCAGAGCCGCGAAGTGGCTGGAACATAATGCCCACCCGGGGTTGTCATGCGAAGCGAGCAAGGGGCAGAAACCCCTAGTACACATTAATGTTTAGGTAATTATTTTTATCCATCACCAAATAACAGGTAAATAATGTATTTATCTTAATTCATCCATTTTTTCAAAAAATGCATAACAGTGATTAATTGACATTAACCAGACAAATGGAAAAAGCACACTAAGAAAGTATTTCAAAATACTCTTTTATTACAGAAAATAATTATAGGAAGTGGTAAATTCAAAGTACAAAATAATACAACTAAACAACCCTGCTGCCTCTCCTTCACCGTTTTCACCATCTGTCTACTGTTGTGAAACAGAATCTTCAGGAATTATTGTAAGAGAAAGAAAAAGAACTAGGCAATAATAATGTGAGATGAGAATCATAGTCAGGCTAAGCAAATCAAAGTCAGAGAATCGAAAAACACAGTTGAGTAAACAAAATACAAAGACAAACCATAAATCAAAAAGTCTAAAAGGAGATGTTATGTCTGCAAGCTGACTGAGTTTGGGAACAAGCCAAGAGAATAAACAAAACAAAAAAAGGTGAATACCATGAGATCAAAAAAACATGAGTGTCAAAGCCAAAACGAGAAATGAAATTCTTAATCAAAAAACAAGAGTTGAGAAGTTGTTAACCAAAATTTTATTTAGTAAAAAGAGTTAGAGTTATTAGAATAAGGTTTTGACTTCTCAACTCATATAAGGAAGTGGATTCCAGGAGGACCTTTTAACTCATTGTGTTGTGTCATGTGCCTTTGCCCTAACGACACCCTCTCCAAAATGGCAGCAAGCCTAAAAAACAAAATGGCAGACAAAATAAATTTAACCAACAAAATGAACGAGAATTTCCGCAAATGGATGTCAGATCCAAATCTACGCAAGTAATTAAAAAATTAATGAGTACCTGTTTACCAGAACTGGTGCAGAAAAATATACAAAACTCAGATAAAAATGAAACCTATTTGGCCTACTTGAAAATGAAAGTAACTACCACAAAATATTTTTGAGTTTTATCCATCCTAAGGGTAACATTACATGGTGCTGTTGCTATATTTATAGCGGAAGTTCCTCTGACATCATTAATGGATTGTGATCATGCAATGCAACTTACATTACATTTACAAACAATACAACAGTGAATTAAACAATAAAATATATCTGAAAAACCAGTAAAGACGTGTAATACTACGTCTACTAGGTGGGTTGGCTTGTCCAGTGGCCACCAAATTAAAACAATACACTGCCAAGAATTATCTCCTGTTTCTTGATCATTAGCCTCTTTACCTTATACTAGTTGAGCCATTGCCCTGATTCACTTCTTAGCTATAAGCTCAATTCCCCTCTAGGATTGAGGATGTTTTAAGCTTTAACTCATAATCACTGTTTAATGCCTCAGGGTCATTATTCCATTCTGGCCACCCTTAGAACCAGTGAATCCTTGAGCCATCCATTTACAAATATTGCTATGTATGTTCATGTTATGCTGGATGTTTGTGGGCTGTTGGAGAATGATGCTTGGTGCTGTTCTTATGTTATACATTTGCATTGATGTTTTATTTATATCAGCTTCACTAAATGTTGTTATGGCAATAAGCAGGAAATGGACCGCTGTACTTGTTGTATAAGCCAAGCTACTGAGTAAGGCTGTTTTTCTTTATACACCAAGAAATAACTCCAGGGGCCTCATGCATAATGCCATAAGTAGAATTCACACTAAAGCATGGCATACGACAAAAGCTGAAATGTGCGTACACACAAAAAAATCCAGATGCATAACTCTGTGTGTTTACAAACTTCCACGTTCTTCCGCTAGAAAAAAGCTCGAAATGTCAACTTTAATCTCGAAATTTCCACTTTAATCACATAGTTTATTTTGTCACTAAAGTAGAACATCATAATCTTCATCTTCAAATCGTTAAATTTACTAGTTTCTCAAATGCCATCGTAACTAAAGTAGCACGTTAAATGCTTTGTTTTGTATATGTTCTTCTATGTGCTCTATGTGTGTGAATCAGTATGTGCTTCTTAAATGGGCTTTCTCTTCCTCTGACAGGACACAGAATCCATTACATTCATGATATTACAGCTCTCTGAAAAATTAAAATACTGAGGTGTATACTTGATATCATTTTCCTGATGATAGGAGTTAAAGCATGTTATTAAACATGGGAACACGGTGGCGCAGTGATAGTGATGAGCTTGCGCCCTGTCCAGAGATTGTTCCTGCTTCCCGCAAGATGCTTGCTGCGCCATGCACGACCTTCGATGAAATAGTTTATTGCAGCAGTACTTTATCTTTCAAACATACTTACCCCCAATTCCTATCCTTCCTTTTCTTTCTCCAAATACCCAATCGCCACACAATCAGCTCTATAATAGACGTTAAGCCATATGTAAGCTTAGAACGCCGATTCTTCAAAACATTTAAGGAACATTGAAATATCTTTGTAGTACGTGTTTAATTATTCTATCTGTCTATACTTCCAGTATTACACCAGTCAAAGCAAGCATAAAGCGTGAGGCAGGTGCAATCTCTGAATGAGGCACCAGATCATCGCTAGCGCTGCACAACTGTGTCCTCACATGTTTAATTATTAACAATACAGATTATTTAGATGATCTTATCTGTATAATGTAATAAACATATTTTGCTGCATTTCATCTTAAAAATGAAATTGCCATCATATGTAAATACACTGTTTATAAAATGTCTCAGGTTGTGCAATATTATAACTGTATTGCAAGTTTACAGTGAGGTAATTGTACTAATAAGTACAAACAGTTCTACAAGGAGCACTTGATGGACTGATTGAATATGTTTAAAGTTCTTGGGATGAAACTGTTTCTGAACCGTGAGGTCTGTACAGGAAAGGCTCTGAAGCATTTGTCACATGAGAGCAGTTCAAATAGGCAGCAAGGCTGAGGCAGCGTGTGCTTGATGATGCATACCGATAATTTTCTTTCTGATCAGCTGTTGTATAGCTGTGATTCCACACTCAGATACAGTGGGATATATACTCTGAGTGGTGCATTGAGAGAAACAACGCTAAAGCAGCTGTAGTATTTGGAATAGTATGGTCCTTCTGTAGACCATTATATTGTTACAGGTTTCAGATGCCATAAACTAATAAACAATATGGGGTTAATTTCAGTGTATTTGATAAAGACGCGTCAAGGATGTGCATCTAAAAAAGAAAAGGAAACCATACTGGAACAAAAGCACCGCTTTGACACTGGGTGCCAACAATTTGCAAAGCCGAGTATAGAACTTGTGTACGCCAAGTATTTAGCTGGCGTGAAAATGTGCGTGGCTTTATGCCAAGTTTAGGTTTTATGCATCTCATTGTGAGCGTGGAAACGGACTTACGCAACATTTTTGTGCTTACACACCATTTATACATGAGTATATGCCATCAATGTGATAGAGGAGGTCACCTGATGGCTAGACAGCATTGCACAAACACAACAAAGCATAACATTATTAAAAATTAATGTGATTAAAATGACAAGGGGATATAAAAATAAAACCATAAATAAAAATAAAATCATAATAAAAGAGGTTAAACAAAATTTATATTCAAGTGAATAAATAACCCAAAAGTAAATATAAAAGAAGTTTTGATCACAAAACTGGATGCCTTTCAGCTCACAATGTGTCAACAACCATCAGAGCTCACACTTAAAAGGTCAAACTGGTGTTATTCTTGAGTCAGGACAGTGTACTGTCCTCTACTGATAAAGAAGCATTTTGCCCTGTGTGGCTTTAGCCCCTCCCCAACAACAGATTTAAAACTGCAACTCTCATAAGATGTCAGTTCCTCTCATTCAATTTAAAAAGGAGCACTAATTATCTGTGTCCTCTTCTAGTTTTTTTTTTTTCTCTTTTTTAGTATTTTATTTTTAATATTTTATTGTCTGCTGTGGCATTTTTCAGCATTGTGGTTTTGGTTTGCACTCTTTAGAAGCTATTCCAGTGGCTCACTTGTGGTTTCCGCCTTATCTCCAGCTTATACAGTAATAGCGATTAGGGACTCTTTAGGTCTCTTTAGTTGTTCAACAACAGAACCTGATAGCCCAGTTTTCAAGTGAACGTATTGATTTATTTATTTACTTTATGCTATGTGAGCTCTGAAATAGAGGGCTGTGTTTTCTCTTTTCCTGGGTTTCTATATTTTTCATCAAACAAAACCAAACTCAATCCCATTTGCTTCCACCCACAGCACTTTGCGAATCATGAAGTTAGGCCAGAACGCAACCTCTGGTTTTCAGTCGAGGGATGAATGAATTCCATCAGACTTTTGTCAAACATGTTGCACATGTCTTGACAAGTAAAATACACACATTTTTGTGGTTGATTAATTTTTAGCTCTCTTGTCTTTTTTGCTGTTTTTGTGAACATCAGTTCAGTTTGCACTTGGACAAAAGTACATGAATGATATGTAATAATAAATAATAATTCTTTACATTTATATAGAACTTTTCTAACTACTCAAAGCAGTTTTACGTAGTGAAACCTGAAGTGCCTGACATATGGCTATTGAATGATATAGAAGAAACTTTGCCTAGCTGCTCTCTAGGACCATAGATAGAACAGTTTGGAGCCCAGAATTCTGGGTTGTAACTACTTGCTCAGAGCAAGTGAAACATTCAAACAGAATTCCAGACTAGCAGACAAAATAACCAAATCTTAACGTCACTTACCTGTGCAACGCTGTGCTGCTATTATCTACTGTAATATAGAAAGGGGTATTCTGCATGTTTGCAGTGGGGGTGTTGGGTGAGGTTTGACTATGAATAGAAGTCCAGCGCAGCACAAAGGTAAATCAAAGGGTTGTTGTTTAGCTCCTGCTTTGTTGGCTTTTCTTCATAATTTAAGAACTATGCGCTTCCCACCCTGAACTAAAAGGAGAAGTCAGACATGACAGTGTTCATGGTTACAACCCAGCAAGGAGTTGCCACAATTCTGGAATTCAATTGGCCCCAAAAAGAAGAAATTCTCAAACTACAAGATCAGAGACATTGATCAAGAGTCAGTGTGGATGATGGATGGGGCTGTTAAAAATAACAAAACAGTAGCATGTAATTTTTTTCAATTATTATTGTCTAGTTGTCTACAGACAGCAATTCACAACTGGGCATCCATATTTAATATCAATACTGACACTTGGCGATGACTTTCTGAGGTAAATTAATGCTCCTGGTGCAGAATTGTGGTGCGGCAGAGCCGGTCTCCTTTTAAAATGGCTGAATCTCAGAACAATGGTTTGCTTTTTGCTTTTTTCCTTCTAAAATGACATGAATAAGCTCTTTTGTAATATGCATGTAATCTCAAGGTGTGGGTCACTACATAATAACATTTTTGGCTTAAAAAAAACTGTCATATTCAGTAAGTGTTAAGGCTTTTCTTTAAAATAGGACACCGGTACACTTCAACTGTGCTATAAAGTGCAATAGTGTGCTAGTTATTTTTTTTTATTTATAAAATATGCTTCACTTTTGAATGCAATTTCATGTGTAAAACCTATACCATATATAAAATCTCAAATTCAATCTGAAAAGCACTTGCTAAACAAGACACAATTATTCTTTATTATTTAAGCATATAAAAAGTCCTAGAAAATTCTGTGCTTCAGATATCATCTTAGCAAAGACATCCTTCATTCTTTCAGCCATCAAAAAAGCCACATAGTATTTTGGTCAGGTGGCAGTGAAGTTGAGTGCCACCACAGGATACCAAAAAGATAAATCAAAGGAAGTGGTTAGGTTAGTAACTGAAGACACATATTAATAATAAGGATTATCCTATAATATTACTCTATGAAACACCTATACCTACAAAAATCAAAATATACAGTGATGCAGCATTAAATATGATTATTTACAAGAGAACCAAAATTTAATTATGAAAAGACAAAACTGTAAAAAGTGTGCCTTTGGCATGTTTTTTAAATATTCAACAGTATTAGTTTGACGTATCTTTATTTGTAAAATGTATTGAGACATATAGCAATAAACATGCTTGTTCAGAAATGTATACACAGTAAAGAGCATTTTAAATTCAGTTCTAAAACATACAGGCCACAAATGTAAAGATGCAAATTACAGTTAAATGTGTTCAAATTCTTCTTTTTCCTTAAGATTCTCGTTAATGCATTTTGAACAAGCTGTCGCTGATTTAAAACTTCTTTATAGCCCTCATAAGAGTGCATTAAAATAATCTATTTGACTAAAAACAAAAGCTTTATGAAGTCTCTTTGTTATGTGGCTTATCCAAGTGCAGGTGAGGATGTGAGGGTGTCCGTTTGGAAAGGCTAGGGGTAGCATTGTTACTTTATGCAGAAAATGTTGTTCTGTTTGCCACTCCTGACTGTGACCTTCGGCACATAGTCAAGCAATTGCCCAGTGTGAGGCAGCAGGGATGGGGGTGAGCAACACCAAGTCTAAGGTCTTGGTTCTCTCTCAGAAAAGAGTTTTACAATCTCCAGGGGCCATATGCATAACATGACGTAAGCACAAAAGCTGAAATGTGCTTACGCACAGAAAAATCCAGATGCAGGAATCTGTGCGTACTCCAACTTCCACGTTCTTCCTCTCCATAAATCCCGGTCAGCGTGAAAAGTAACGCACGTGCACGTTCCTGCAGTCCCGCCCCAATTCCTTCCAGAATTACGCCTCTTTGAATATGCAAATCAATATAAATTGCCCTTAAGCTCAGCGTTCTGTGAAAAGACAATGGGAAAAGCATGGGGGAAAATATAAGAATTTCAGCGAATACCAAGTGGAGGCAAAGGAAAAACATACTATTTGTTGATTTAAACAGTGGTATAATCAACAAAAGGAAGTTGATCGAGTGACATAGCATGTCGGAGAAACTCGAAAGCTCAAGTTCACAAAGTCGCACAGTGCCAAAATAAAAATGAATTCACATATCGAAGTCGCTGTGAAAAGGCGAGTTGTAGCCCACTGTTTGAGCTTATTAGGGTACAGACAAAAAAAATAGGCACACAGTGGGAAAAAAGCATGAAATGTCAACTTTAATCTCGAAGTTTCCACTTTAATCACGTAGTTTATTTTGTCATTAAAGTAGAACATCATAAACTTCATCCTAAAATCATATAATTTACTAGTTTCTCAAATCCCATCGTAACTAAAGTAGCATGTTAAATACTTTGTTTTGTATTTGATCTTCTATGTGCTCTATATGTGTGAATCACTACGTGCTTCCGTTCTTTCTTTTTCTCCGACAGGATACAGAATCCATTACATTCGTGATATTACAGTTCTCTGAATAATTAAAATACTGAGATGTATACGTGATATCATTTTCATGATGATTGGAATGAAAGCATGTTATTAAACATGGGAACACGATGGCGAAGTGATTGTTCATGTCTCACACAAGATGCTGCTGCGCCATGCGCGACCTTCGATGAAATAATTTATTGTAGCAGTACTATCTCTTTCAAACGTACTAACCTCAAATTCCTGTCCTTACTTTTCTTTCCCCAAATACCCAATCGCCACACAATCAGCTCTGTAATAGACGTTAAGCCATCTGTAAGCTTACAACAACAATTCTTCAAAACTTTTAAGGGACGTTGAAATATCTTCATAGGACATGTTTAATTATTCTATCCATCTATCCTTCCAGTGTTGCCCCAGCCTCAGCAAATATACAGCGCAAAGCAGGAACACTACGTGAACTTGCTAGCGCTGCTGCACTGTGTCCTCACATGTTTAATTATTAACAATGCAGATTATTTAAATAAAGTAAAAGTTTTATCTGTATAATATAATCAACATATTTTGCTGCATTTCATCTTAAAAATGATATCGTCATCATATGTAAATACGCGCTTTATAAAGTGGCTCAGGTTGTGTAATATTATAAGTGTAGTGCAAGTTTACAGTGGGGTAATTGTACTTATAAGTACAAACAGTTCTACAAGGAGCAGTTGATTTAGTGCGTTTATAGTTCTTGGAATGAAACTGTTTCTGAACCGCAAGGTCCGTACAGGAAAGGCTTTGAAACGTTTCGCCGTGGCTGAGGCAGCGTGTGCTTGATGCTGTATACCGATAATTCTCTTTCTGATCAGCTGCTGCTGTGATTCCCCACTCAGATACAGTGATATAAATACTCTGAGTGGTGCAGTGAGAGTAATATGGAAAAAGATGATCCGCTGTGGCAACCCTTAAAGGGAGCAGCTGAAAGAAGAAAAAGAAGAAGATGGTGCAGTGAGAGTAACATCGCTAAAGCAGTTATGGTATTTGGAATACTATGGCTATTCCCTAGGCCAGTGGTGGCGAACCTATGGCATGCGTGCCAAAGGGGGCACTCAGAGCCCTCTTTGTGGGCACGCGCGCCTTCAACCCAGCACAGAGTTCGTTACTATAAAGCCAGAGGGATGCGGGACCGGGTTGCTCCCCTCCCAGCTCCCCCTGCACCGGAGGACTTTTATCACATCACCCTCCCGTCTGCCCAGCAGCCCAATTGGAGTGCTTCCACCCTCTCCTGTCTGGGGTAAGGCGGGCGGCTCACATGCGGTGTGAGGGTGCGGCACGGACTGCAGCCTGTTGAGTCTGTGATTCCAGTGGTGGGGTTGGAGGGGATGTGGTATAGCGGGTCCACAGCTCAAAATTGAAAAGGCCAGTTTTAATAGATAATCGCCGCACTCGCGGCTTAAAGGGGATTATGGTAGAGTGGTCGAAGCGGTTTCTGGGAGCTTTGTGATGCGGGCGGTCCTCGCTTAAGCGCACAGGTGAGGAGTCGTCCCAATCTGTAATTGTTGCCGGGAGATGCTAATCGCCACACCTGATCCACGACCCCGTAATATAGAAGAGAAACGTGAGGTGGATGGAAAGGGGATAAAGAAAGAGAGAGATAGAGAGAGAGAGAGAGAGCGCGCACACGGGAAAGGGAATGGAAATGGAAACGGGGGTTAATGGGAAAGACCTGCGTGAAACACTTGAGAAGATAGAAGGGATGACAAAGGACAGCACAGTTACTTCTGAAAATGGAATCCTTAAAGTGTGGAATTCTCTGCCAAATAATTTTAAGTCAATGAGGGCACTTGGGATTGCTTTCCTTACATTGTTTGGAACATCTTATGGTTGTGAGCAGCTGTTTTCATGCTTTGAATTATATCAGCGTTTCTCAACCTTTAAGTACTTGCGACCCAAGTTTTCATAACAGTTTTAAATGCGACCCCCCAAACGTTTTTTTGAAACCCTAATAAAATGTATTCCTATATTTTTTGCTGCCAATACGCCACATATGGCAACATTCGTGCCCCCTTTTTTGTTAATTTGCGCGGCCCACAGTTTGAGAACCGCTGAATTCTATCAAATCTGACACCAGAAACAGACTAACAGATGACCTGAGTGCTGCATGTGTTGCTCTCAAACTTACAAAGTGTGAGCCAAGGTTAGACAAATTATCAGCATGCATACAACAGCAAAAATCACATTAATTGTTCAAAACCATACCGAATGCAGACTTTTACCTTTCAATAAAAAGTTGTTTGTATCATTGAAAGCTCTGTTATTATGTTTTTCTTTTAAGACAAAAGATGTTAATGTATGAGTTGTTTTCAGGTTAAACCTGTCAGTATTCAGGTTAAATGGCCATGTTGGCACTTTGTGATAAATAAGTGAGTTTTAGGTTGCAGTTTGGGCACTCGGTTTCTAAAAGGTTCGCCATCACTGCCCTAGGCCATTATATTGTTACAGGTTAATTACAATCAGATGCATTACACTAATAAACAATATGCAGTTAGTTTCAGTGTATTTATAAAGCCGCGTCAGGAATGTGGTTCTAAGAAATAAAGGGTAACCACACAGGAACAGTAGCACTGCTTTGACACTTGGTGCCGCCATTCTGCAAAACCGAGCGGAGAACTTGCATATGACAGGGTATGAGGTACCGTGGAAAAGTGCGTGGCTTTACGCCAAGTGTAGGTTTTATACATCGCGATATGAACGTGGAAACGTTCTTACGCAACATTTCTGTGCGTACGCACCGTTTATACATGAGGCCCCGCGTCAATTGGGAACAACTATCCTTAGAGGACAGTTCAAGCATCTTGGGATCTTCAAGCATCTTGGGATCTTTTTCACAAATGATGAAAAATGGGAAAGTGAGATTGACAAGCAAATTGGAGCAACATCAGCTGTCCTGTAAGAGCTGTATTGGTTCACAGTGCTGAGTATGCAGACAAAACTCTTGGTTTACCAGTCGATCTACATCCCTGTCCTTGCCTATGGTCATTAGCTGTGAGTAATGACAAAAAGAATGATATCACAAATACAAGCAGCGGAAATGATGTTTCTTCGCAGGGTGGTTGGGCTGACACTGTGTGATAGGGTGAGAAGTTCAGCAATTCAGAACAGCATTAGAGCAGAGTCACTTCTCCTCCATATTGGAAGGAGCAAGCTGAGGTTGTTTGGACATTTCGTAAGGATGCCCCCTCAGTTGGCTCCCCATAGTCTCCCATTTCTCCTTAGGCTGAGACCCTGCAGAAGATCCAGGACACTTTAGAGGGTTTAAATCTCTCAAGTGGTTTAAGAATGCCTGTGCAATTCCCCAGGAAAAGATGAAATCTGTAACTGAGGACAGGGAAGTCTTGGCTGACCTGCTTGGCCTGCTGCCACTGCAATCCTCACCAGGAAAATTGGTTTCAGAAAATGTGATGAGATGAAAATTGAAAATATTGTTTTTAAGGTTAAACCCTTATTAATAAAGACTGGAGTATTTTCAAGACAGACATGAAAGAATATACTGTAGATTATTAACTCTTTATAGATAGTATTGTATATTGAACCTTGGACCACAGTATTCCGTTTCAGATGGGAATCTCCGTTCCTTTCACATGATGATGAAATACAAAAGTGTTAACAATAAGCAATAATGACAACCTAAGCTGTCACTGCTTACTTGTGTAATGGAATAGCCCGGGTTTCACTTCTGCCTTAAGTGTTGTTTCTCATTTTCATCTCCTAAATATTATTTTGTAAATTCTGATTGAATTTTCGCTACAATACAGCTCTGATGTAAATAATGTTTTGAAATGAATGTCCAGTTAAATGAGAACAGCTTCTTCATCTCCTTTAGACCTTTCTTGAACTCTACCTCTTTGGACAAGGGTTTCCTTTAGCCTTTATGTCCAGTTGCCATGTATAGTACAGTGATTTCCAACCTCTTGCCACAAATAAGCACTGGCTTTGATTTAAATCTCCATCTATTTTTGAATTCATTATGTGCTCAGTAACATCTCTAGTGTTTAGTTCCTTTCTCTATGTGTTTTTGAATTTTAATCTGACCCATTTAGAAAACTGTATCATATTAACATCTTCTCACTTGTACCACAGTCTTTTAATGCTTTTAAGCACAAGCAGTACGGCAAACTGCTACCTTCCTGTTATGAAAAGACAAGCATCTCTGATAATGCTGTGAGTCAGATTTTATCATGAGAGCACTAGTAAACTCCACTAAAATATCTACTAAAATGTTGAAAAAACTGCTTTTGCACATCCTTTACCTCCTGCAGTGAAATTAACACAATTGTATGACTTAGAATTTACAGAGTCACCTAAACCCCAGCTAGTTT
>JANRMT010062852.1:34302987-34345858 GCA_026402145.1 Polypterus bichir lapradei | reverse complement strand
ATATGCTTTTATTAGGCTATTTCTGTATAACACAGTACCATGTCATTCACAGTGCTACATTTCTCAGCTACATTCAATATCACTCACCAATTCACTAATTTAGTCACACTCACTTTCAGTCATATCTTGTAGTGATGGTCTTGGTGATAACAACTGAAATAGTTGAACAAAGCATCCCTATCAGGAAGAATTTTAATTTATATTTACTATCAGTGTGAAGAAATCTCTCCAGAATTTTAATTTATATTTACTATTAATGCACAAGCCTTGAGAATGCCCCCTTCTCACATGTGTATGACACCTAAAAATTACTGTGGGTCTTGGTTTTATTCAGTTCATTTTCAAACATGTTTTGTGCATTGGTTGTATAGATTACTACCTTTGCCTTTTTCTTTAAGTTTCTTATATTTTAGCTGCCACAGTGTTTAGCACTTGTTTTATGATCAGAAGTACTGCAGAAACCACAATTGTGATTGTCAGGATCTGGCCATAATTAGAACATAAGACCATTAGAAAAGCTTTTGACAAGACTAGGCCTTTCAGTCCAACAGATCCTGCCAATCCTAATAATCAAATTCGTCAAAAACAACATCAAGTCAAGTTTTGAAGATCCCTAAAGGCCTACTGTCTACCACACTACTTGGTAACTTTTTGCTGTGTCCATACTGTAGTTCTCTTTGTTAAGAAAAACTTCCTAATGTTTGTGTAAAATTTGTTCTTACTAAGTTTCCAAGTGTGCCCTCATGTTATTGTTGAACTCAGTTTAAAGTAAGTATTGATCCACTGTACTAATTCCTTTCAGAATTTTAAACATTTATGCCACCAATTAATCTCCATTTACTTAAACTGAAAAAGTCCAACTCCTTTAATCTTTCATCATAAGTCATCCTTTGCAGTCCTGGAATCTGCCAAGTTGCTCTTCTCAGGCCACTTTGTTTTATCACTGCTGTATTTCTTTTTGTAATATGGAGACCACAACTGCACACAATACTCACGGTGAGAGATCACCAGTGCAGTTTAACACTTCAGCATGACCTCCTTTGACTTGTACTCTACACATCATGGTTCTATATAAGTTAACATTCTGTAAGCCTTCTTAATCACTTCCAAACAACATCTGGAGGTTGACAGTGATAAGTCCATTATGATTCCTAGGTCCTTCTCTAAAGGGGTACTTTCAATTTTCAGACCTCTAGTTTTGTGCTCAGATCTAGCTGTTTTGATTCCTACATTTAATACATTTATTTACATAAAATTTCATCTACCACAAATCTGCCCTGTATGCTATCCAAATCCCCCTGGAATGATTCAATGGATTCTAAATTATCTGCCAATCCACCTATCTTGGTATCAACTGTAAACTTGAAGAGTTTGTTGTTTATATTCATATCTATATCATATATGTTGTAACAAGAATGAGTCTCCAGACATCATAAAGGTTTGGGGCAGCCACCCGTATATTATATCCCAGCTGCAAAAGTTTTGAAATATTTGAACAGAGATATTCACAATACTGAGTCCAAGACAGAATGGAATATTTGGAGGTAAGATGACGGTTTAAATGGCTGGGTAAGGAAATGGTGTAATCTATGCCGGAACCGGAAGTGACATCATCAGAGGTGCCGAAGCCGGTAGTGACGTCATCAGAGGTGCCGGAGCTGGAAGTGACATCATCAGAGGCGCTGGAACCTGGTGAGATTTCCAAGAAATGGTCTGTAAGAAACTGAGAGAGACTGTCAACACACTCTGCCACTCCCTGGTCTGCTGTAGTATTACAGTTACCCAG
The DNA here is from genome assembly GCA_026402145.1 of Polypterus bichir lapradei. Lineage (NCBI taxonomy): Eukaryota > Metazoa > Chordata > Cladistia > Polypteriformes > Polypteridae > Polypterus > Polypterus bichir. The sequence continues at coordinate 34,344,072 of JANRMT010062852.1, read as the reverse complement.
GCCCTTTAGCTGTCTCCTACTTGCATGTGAGTGACAATGTGTATTAAAAATAGCAACAGCTCCAGCATGGATCCTTGAGTGACACCACTGTTAATATGACCCAATTCTGAAAATCCTCTGTACCCTCAATTCTATCCTTACCGTAAAAATACTAAATCTAGACTGGTTTCTCTCCAGATTGGTGCTTTAACAGGCTGTGACTAAAAACACCCACTCTTGTACTCTATTTGTAAAGTTAGCTCAGTTAATATTTGGGTAATTTGGGTAACTATAATATACCTCTCTAACCTTGTCTTTTTAAATATAATAATAATAATCATCATCATTTTAAAATGCACATGGAAGTTACTGTCTGCATTGAGGCATCTACTGTATAACAGATCCTCTTTAATAAAACCCCTGTGTGCGTCCAGGTGTCCTTGTGTGTGTCTTCTGGTGAAGTGCGCATGCGCGGGGCCACACGGCACGTGTTCAGTCTCTTCCTGTGCATTCCCTGTGCAGAGACAGAGACAGACACACGCACAGACACGCGCGAGACAGACACACACAGGCGCGCCTATATGTGTGTGTGTGTTTCGCGTGCGCCTGTGTGTGTGTGCTTCTCTATTTGTTTATGTATATATTTGTTTTATATGTATTTAGCTTTTACATCCCCACTTAACACCACCTGTTTTGCTTTTATTTCTTATGGAAAATTAGTTTTTTAACGTTATGGCTTACTTAATATATGTCATGTTAACTTTATTTTCTTAAATAACATATTTTGAGTTCGATATTTATGTTCAAACTTATTTTTGCAAATTCCTTTTCATTTTATTTCTATTTTTTTGCTTTTCATTATTATAATTGTTTTCATTTTACATTTCTGTTTATTTTACTCAATATATCTATATACTAAAATGCTAATCTCAGCACTGCATTTGCCTACTTTAAGATATTATACTATGTGAAACCTTGCTGTTTAAAGTCATGAAGAAAAGTACCAGAAATAAAATTGCATTACTATTTTTACATCATGTTTATTTGCTAATAGGGTCTGACAATCTGGGTTGGCTCTACGCTCCCAGGTGCAACCAGGAGCCTCTTGAACCCTGAGTCATCGAAACTTGTTAACCAAGATGAGTCAGGCAAATGAGGACACACACAGTCAGCAAGGGGTTGGTGCAAATGTGCAAAGTGCTTTTAATAAAATCCAACAGACAAACAGTGTCCAACAGTGCAGTACGATCTTCCATAAATAAATAAATAATCTATAAAATCAAAGGTGATAGATGCAGGTTAAAAAGAAACAATCAATGTTTTCCATAAAATGAAAATAAAATCCCAGACAGGTTCTTGTTTTAAAAATAGACACAAGCCCCAATACCTCTTTTGAAAATCTGCTGACAGATGCAGTGATCCTCTAAATCACATGTTCAGGGTCCTATTGCAAGTGCTACGGCACCTGTAGGACTCCCGAACCCCACTGCTCACATCTCCCTCAGCCAGTCCATCTGCGTCAACAGGGAGACGCTGTACAATGGGGCCACTCCTATTCCTGTCTGCGTTCCTCAGTAGAAGCATCCCTTCACCAACTCCAATCACAAGCGTGGCCTGCCACTTGCTTCCAGTGATCACCTCATTCCAGTCTTCACCCCACGAGCTCCACACCATCCTGCCTCTTTCTCCTCCTTTAATATCCGTTCTCTCTCTCTCTCATTGATGTGATCTTCTTGTTTTTGATTTCACTCTTTACTTTGATCTCATCCCCCTCTCTGCCATGGTGGCTCCCTATCCTGTATATTGCCCAATTGGTTAAGGTATCATCATCCACCTATTCAGAGGTGTGAATGAGGCACCTGTCTGATCCGCTCACATTTACACTTAAATGTGCAATCAGCGGCATGCGCACACTCACACCCATTTGTAGCCTACACACTCTTAATTATTTATTTAAAAATCACATTTTACTACTAACCTCTTATCACACAAGGTAGCAGGGAGCAGGGAGTTGGAGCCTATCCCATATAGCATAGGGTGCAAAGGCAGGAACTATCCCTGGGTGCTAGCAGGGCAAACACACATACACACACCAGAGACACATTAGTGTCGCCAGTTCAGTTAAGCTTCATGTCTTTGGACAGTGGGAGGAAACCGGAGCACCCAGAGGAAACACACAAAAACACGAGGAGAACATGCAAACCACCAGGGATATGAACACCGGTTCCCTTACTGCAAGGCAGTAGCGGTACCACTGCGCCACGCTATTTTTAATTATCAAAATAAAAATGTGCAGCAAACAGGACTCTTTTGATATCTGTGCCCCATCTGCCTATTGCTATGATAATTACAATACGTTAATAACTCAACCATGAAGCAAGTTCGGTGTCAGGACAAATTTAGTAGGGGGGCACAGACTTTTCCCTGAGGGTCTGATGACTGATTACAACACAAATAATGGCCACATTATTTTTGATTCACAACAAACTGCCTAAACATGCAACAAATTGCAACAAGAACAATTTTTTTTTGCCATGGGATCACATTGTGGAAAGCCAAGCACATCAATCAAACATGTGGAAGGTGGGAGCGGGAGTTTTTAATGCTTCATTTGCCTTTTCAGTATTTGTTGCAAGATCATTTGTAATTATTTGATTTAACTGGCATAGCCAGTATCAACTACTTCAGTGTGTTGCACTTAGAGTTGTCTTCTCTGACTGTATTTTTAATATTGTTTGGTGAAGCTCACCCACACATATTGCAAAACTGAAGAGACTGCTGCGGTGAGAAGCTCTCGCTTGTTTCACACTATTATAATACTATTTTTCGTCGTTATTTATTATGAATACATATTATTTTTATCATGTGTAAGTTCCTTGCTTATCCATATCTTTTTTATTGCACAGAAATTTGTGATAATACTCAAAGTGCTGTCTTCCACCATTCCAAATGTGTGCATGTTAAGCTGGTATCAGTAGCTCATAATAATTGTGTTTTGAATACTAATATGTGTAATTATTATTACAACTAATATTGTTAATATGCCTATTTCTTATTTTTTGTAGGTGAATGTTTTTAGAACATCATGGGAATTTAAGCAAATTTTGAAGATCTTGGCTAAAGAAGAGGCCAACTGGATGTGTATATGGAAAGACAGAGCAAATAAGTTTAATTTATCAAATCTCGCTTGTGAATTAGCAAATGACAAAGCACTGGAAGAAAAGTAGCAAATATTTAAATAATGAATTTAAAAATTTAAAAATTCTGGCTGTTATTACTTGTATATGTTTCATTTTTTTTTACATTTTTTTTGTTGTTTTTTCTGTGCCATATGAAAACAAACCTGATTATGCAACTTAGATAATTACCTGCTGAAAACTACTAGGGAATTATCTCATCACAGTCTCTTATCACAATAATATCCAAAGAGGCCATCATATACAAAATAAGAAAGTTTTTTTATCTCAAAGGAGGGTTAAAACAAGGAGATCTGTAATATATTAAAACAACAGGAAACAGAAAGCAAACCCAGGCCCACCAAAATGGCTACCAGTCTCTAACAGATGGCATGGCTCCTCCATTCACAAGCTTTATTTGACCATATCTTTTTCTCTGCCTTTTTCTTAATCCTCACTTATTTTCTCCTCCGTGCTATATATCAGACTTGTTTATCCCATCTCCTGAGTTTTCTTATGATGTCAGAGGCGACATCATTCTTAATTCAAAGATATTATGGTTGAGCTCCTTCCATCAGGCTCTGGAGTCCCATCCATTGTACTTAAAGGGCCAGATCTTGAGGGCAGATCTCTTTACTGTGGACGGCATGGTCTCATAATTCTCCTTACTGGACTGTGTGTACATGTAATGGCCTGGGGGAGGATTATATACTTCCACCCAAAGTTGCACTTCTATCACCTATGGCTCTTCTGGGTTAAGTAGTACGTCCACAATGCACATTGTCTCCTCGGGGTTATCAGTTCTTTTTGCTTCAGGGCATCATACGTTGTTCCAGCCAGTGCACATATCCTTCCTTATGAGGGACTGTTGCAGAACCGCATCCCTGTAAGACATCAGCTTTGGAGCCTTCAATTCCCTGTTCACAACACCTCTTCAGAATTATTAGAAAATTAGACAATGTATTAATACTTGTGGGGTCAAAACTCAGACATGATGCACAAGTAGTGGCCATTTCAGAGATACTCGCAAGCTGCTGACCCAGAGGTTCCTATCTTCTAATATCTGATAAGTAAGGATGACTTTTTAACAGCGTATAATGAGGGGAAATGGGAGCAAACAAGGGAAAGGCTACAAATAACCAGAGAACCTCACTTTTAATAAATTTACATGTTTTATTTACAGCTGTTAAAAACAACAATGATTTGTAGGTAACATAATTGTGAGTATTTAATACACAAAAAGCTAAATGCAGACAGTGTGAGGAAAGGCAACAGACATTTAAACAATAAGAAAACAAATTTACAATATTACACTATTTACAGTGAAAAACATATACTCTATTATCAAAATGTCCTCTCCCAAATATTGTGCTACAGCTGGCAGTATTTTGATTGTATTATAATATTCAGATTGCTGTTGATGCCTGCAATGTGAAGTCGCTAAAAGACTATGTACAGTATATTATGAATATGTTTTATAATTTTGTTTTTTAATAAACATTTTAGCACCCTTTTAACTTTAACTGTTTTAATAATCCCTGATCATTACATTCAGATTGTGTTTATTTTGAAACAGTTTTTATTTTAAGCAGTACTTTTCAACTGGAGTATAATTGTTCCCTTTCATTTGTTACAATCAATCTGCAGGCACTTCAAGTGACCTGCTCAAAGTCATTTAGCAGTCATTCTGTACCTGTATATGTGGAGAGCAGTCACTCAAAAATAATAACACAAAAAGTTTGGCACAATGCTTCAATTTGAACCTTAGGATGAACCACTCAGTTCCTTCCATTAAGGAAAGTGAAGTGAAACTGAGCTGTGCCCTGTGGGCAGACATTTCCTGAAAGTGTTGAGCAATGGAGGTACAGCTTGGCCACAACTAACATCTCAGTGGCATCTGAAAGAAAAGAAAAGTAAGGAGATCATGAATCAGATGGTAAAAAAGTAATATTTTATCTCTGCTGAGAGATTTCTTTTGCACTATTTTTTTATTCTCACTGATAGCAAAAGTTCTTGCATAAATTAAGGACATAAATCTTATAAGAAGTGCACTTTAATCGCATTTCCTTCTGTGAAAAGAATATTGCAGAAGGAAATGCGATTAACAAAGAGTACAAATGACTCCCAGGTTTCTTCTCTAAAACCAGTTTGTGCTGAAACATTGTTCCGTTGCGTGACAAAGGCCCGTGTTTTACATAATGTAACGAAATAAGTCTTATTTCTGGATGGCGCAGTATCCTGAGTTCATATCCTATGCCTGCTTTCTGTCTTGGTGCCCTATAGCATTAATTTCCATTTATTCATCCTTCTTCTGACTGCACGAGAACAAGGCACATGACTCTCGTATTGTGGCAATTTAAACTCAGCAATTAACATGTATGTCTCTGGGACGTTGGATCAGATTGGTGAACTGAGAAAAAATTAATGCAGACGATCAAAACAATGACCTGGAATTCAGACACATGTGCTTGGATTTGTGAGGCCAACACAAATTATTTGTTTACTGTAGTGATGCCATGAATTAAAAAATCTCCATTTATGTATCCACATCCAGCTGTTTATTGTCATAACCCTCAAGGTAAGAATCACCCCACCAGAATGGCTGCCAGTCTCTAACAGAAGAAATGAACCCTGAATGGGAAGCCACCAGAATGGTTACCAGTCTCTAACAGATGCCATGGCTCTTCCATTCACAAACTTTATTTGACTGTGTCTTTTTCTCTGCCTTTTTCTTAATCCTCACGTATTTTCTCCTCCCTGCTATATATCAGACTGGTTTATCCCATCTCCTGAGTTTTCTTATGATGTCAGAGGTGACACTGTCACACACACACAGACACACCAGTTCAATAATGCAGTGCCAGGTGACAGTCACCAGTACACCTTACACAGTTATCTTTGGGAAATGGCAGAAAATCAGAGACCCCAAGGTCAACAAAGACATGCAAACACAGAAATTATATGCAGACTGTATACAGACAATGGCTTGACTGGAATTTACAGCAGATCCAGGTTCATGCAAATGAGAGGTAAGTGTTTACTGCTACTTCTTCAGTTACCATAGCACAAAATGATCATCTAAAACAGTGGTCTCAAACTCCAGACCTCGATGGCCGCAATGGCTGCAAGTTTTCATTCTAACCCTTTTCTTAATCAGTGGCCTGTTTTTGCTGCTAATTAACTTCTTTTGAATTAATTTTAATTGACTTGTGCTTGAAGATTCAGAACCCTTAATTGTTTCTTTTTCCTTAATTAGCAGCCAAACAATAATGAGATACAAAATGTGCCAAAACATGACCAGTAAATGATGTTTGTCATGTAATATCTGGAAATAAAGGAAGATGAAGGTCTCAGGAATGTTGATCTGCTCAGGTCCACAAAACATTTGAATGGCGCTCTTAGAAAAGAGAAAATCAACAATTTCAGAAATGTCTGCTATTACACGATGAGAGCAGCAACAAGCCATGGAATTAGAGAACGGGTTTAATTAACAACAAGACTCGGCGCCTCATTAAGCAACTGGTTGGAGTGAAATTGGTTTAAGTTTGAGGCTCTGACTTAGTTGGTCTACTGTTGGCTCACTCACTTCACATTTAATTTCTGTTTGGATGACATTTAAGGATAGAAATTAACCAATTCAAAGCAACAATCCTAAAAAATAAGTCACTTAAAATGAAAGGAAAAGGAGTTAATTACCAGAAAAAACTGGTCACCAATTAAGAAAAGAGTTAGAATGCAAACATGCAGCCCCTGCAGCCCTCCAGGATTGGAGTTTGAGACCACTGATGTAAAATGTATTCTAGTGCTGTCATGTCACCATTAAAAGTCCATGTATGCTTTTATCCTTTGTGGCAGATGGGGGCACCATTGAGTACCAATCCTTGACACAACCAACAAAAATATAGTCATGGGTTTAAAACATAGGTTTAAACCTCTCAACGGTTTCTCCAACTGTTGCAGAAGCAGAACACCAAAAAAATCATCTTCCTCCCTTCTCTTCTCTCTCTAACCACCTCCCTCCAGTGAGTGTTGGCCTCCTTCCTCTGACTATGATGCAACTGGATGAGGCTGGATGGCTTCCTTTTATGTCAGACCCCAGAGTACTTCCAGTGCCAGAGCATAGCCTCATGGAAACCTGATGGAAGCACTGAAGTCAAACTGAAGCCTCAGAAAACATAGATCGTGAATCCCCACAGCACCCCCTGGTGGCACCCATGGATCCCACCACTCCAACTCCCATCATGCCCTGCAGGTGTTCACCTGATTACCAAGGTCGTGAGATGCTGCCATCTAGCAGATTGGGGATAAACATATTCCAGAATAGGAATTCCCCTTTCCTCCTTTGTTTTGTCCTCCTGTCTTGATGGGATACCAGTCCATTGCTGTCCTTCCATTCCGGACTTCTTTCTCTGCAACAATCTCCCTTTTCCTCTAGGGGGGATGTTGAATAATCTTGCCTAGCACTTGCACCATTTACTTTTTAAATACCCTAATTCTAAAGCGTTATCCAGGCAGCTGCAGCCAGACAATAGAAAAATGTGATTATCAATAATAATAATAATAATAATAATACATTTTATTTATATAGCGCCTTTCACATGCTCAAGGCACTTACAGAATATAAGAAAGAACGGCAGGGTATACAGTATATAGCATAGTACAAAGCAAATAAATAAATAAAGAAGATTAAGACAGTAAATTCAGAGAAAGCCTAACAGACAACAGAATTGATGGTCTAGCACACACATACAGGTTACATGAGCATCTTGACAGAGAGGTAAACTGAGAGAAGAATAATAAAGTCAAGTAGAGCTAAAAGCCTTCCTGAACAGATGAGTGTTGAGTTGTTTTTTAAAAGAATTCATGGAGTCAGTTGACCTGATTAATTTTGGTAGGTCATTCCAGAGTCTGGGCGCTATACAGCTCAAGGCCCTGTCACCCATGGAGTGTAGATTAGTGTGGAGCACAACAAGATTGCCAGAATCAGAGGACCTTAGTGGGCGGACAGGCACATAGTGATGGAGAAGGTCACTGATGTAGTTTTTGACGCGAGGTTACTGAAGGCTTTGTAGGTTATTAGTAGGATTTTATATTCGATTCTGTAAGACACAGGGAGCCAGTGAAGACGGAGCAGGATGGGTGTGATGTGCTCGCTGCTGCTGGTTCGAGTAAGGATTCTTGCAGCCGAGTTCTGAATAAGCTGGAGCTGTGATATAAGATTAGAAGGGGCACCTGCCAGCAGCGAGTTACAATAATCGATGCAGGATGTGATAAAAGCATGGCCAAGTTCCTCAGCATTAGAAAAGGAGAGGAAGGAGCGAACACGGGATATGTTATGGAAGTGAAAGTAAGAAAGTTTCTTAATGTGATTTATGTGGGCGGAGTAAGAAAGGGAGGAATCAAAAATGACACCAAGATTCTTTGCAGTAGAGGCAGGTGTGATGAGATCACCGCCAAGATGGACTGGGAAGGAGCTCATTTTATTAAGTTGCATTTTAGTCCCAATTTGCAGGAGTTCAGTTTTGTTGCAGTTTAATTTTAAAGAGTTCTGCTCCATCCAGGTTTTAATTTCACTAAGGCAGGTTGTGAGCTGAGAAAGCTCTGATGAAGTTCCACTTTTAACATTGAAGTAGAGTTGAGTATCTTCTGCATAAAAATGATAGCCCAGTCCATAGCTATGAATAATATGGCCAAGGGGAAGCATATAAATACAGAAGAGAAGAGGGCCGAGGACAGAGCCCTGAGGAACTCCTTGTGTGACTGGCGCTGAGCTGGATCTGCTGTTGCCAAGACTAACAAACTCTTGCCTATCAGTCAGATAGGACTTGACCCACTGGAGGGCAGTGCCAGAGATACCCAGCATGTTCTCCATTCTGGACAGTAGAATGTCATGTCTGACCTGAGTGTCAAATGCTGCACTGAGGTCTAACAGAATTAATATGCTGGTTTGTCCAGAGTCTGCTGCCATAAGAAAATCATTGGTTACCCGTAGCAGAGCAGTTTCACAGCTGTGCCACACCCTGAAACCAGACTGAAAGGGTTCCATCAAGTTATTAGAGGTTAAGTAATTGGTGAGCTGGGAGGCTACGATACGCTCAAGAGCTTATGACAGGAAAGGTAAGTGGGAAATAGGCCGGAAATTGCATGTCATTGCTGCCACATCAAGGATAACATTGTCCTTTACTGATCCATTCTCTAAACATGCTCTTTCCATTACATGACCTTGAGCTGTCAAAGTCAGTATCCAAAAAGGACCAAATATCACTCCATCACAGGCTACACTCACAAGAGCGCTGGAGTACATGAAAAAAAAAAAAAACTGTGCAGAAACTTCCTACAAGCAGCCACCGGGTACTAGATTTGAACCCAGTGCCCTAGAACTTTGAGGCAGCATCTAACAATAAATGCAAAATTGAATTTGAAACAATGTTATGCTTAACAAATAATTTTGTGCTATTCACACAAGAACAAAGACATTTAGCTCCTGTCTGAAAGCAATTTTCATGCAATAATTCTGCATGCATATCTGTTATTTAGTATTTAAATTAAGATCTCTAGTGAACAGAATTGGCAGAAATATGCAGATCCTCTACTAGGATAAAGTTACTAGGCAAGAGTGGAGGCAGCTTTCATGCATTAATGAGTTTTTCCTTGGGCAGTAATGTGCAAGATGATGTGTTTTAATGTGTCTTTGCGTGAAAAATACACAGCATGTCATATTTTTGAAAAACATAATGCACTCGTACTTAGTTATGTGAATGGGAAGCTAAATAGAAATGATTCTATTTAGAAAGTGTGGTATGGATTACATGCTTTACACAGCTGCAGAAAGGAACATAGCTAAACTCGGAAGTAAGTACGAGGTGTCTTGTAACAATGTTCCTTGTTTATCACCCAAAAATAAAAATGTTTACTGCAAGATGACTTGCAAAATGAATTTTTGTGTCACTTTTGCAAAATTGTATATGTACAGAAACTTGCCTGTTTCACAGTAAGCACGATTAACTGCACCTTCTCACACCCATAGAAGGCATAGGGACAATTTACAGTCACCAGCAAACCTAATATGCATATCTTCTAAAAGTGCATGAAAGAAAACCCCATCCATACACAGGAAGAACATGCAAACTCCAAAGAGAGAGTGACTGGCCAGGATTCTGACCCCACATGGAATCGATAGGCAACACCACTAGTTCCTACCCCACCCTGTTGCTCTTGATTTAAATTTAAAATGTATGAAATTAAAGTCACATCAGAAAAATAGAAAAGTCTTCATATTGCATGTGGTTTTTGAATGGGAGAAAGTAAAGTGTCAAAATGTGACTGGTTTACTTCACATTTATTTCATAAATAAAAAATAGGACCTTTTTATTTCTTTAAAAACAAACTGCTTTGCAATCTTGTAGACAACATAATGTCGCCAGCACAATGATCTCTTTCTCCATTTCACATCCCCACACAAAGACACCAGTCTAGAACCCAAGGATTCTGAGGTGAATGTTTATCTATTGGACTTAAACTAAATGAGTAGTAGACCTGTGTCTTCTAAACTGCCACTGGGAGGGTATCCATCTTAATGATAGAATAAGAGCCTGTGTGTCTGTCTGGATGTCCTTATGGTTTCTATTTCTCTATCATTCCAATAGATGGTGCATCATAAACATTAACACTGTATTTATGAATCTATACATATAAAAGGAAAAGCCCTCACTGACTCATCACTAATTCTCCCACTTTCCATATAGGTGGGAAACTGAAATTTTTCATGCTCATTCCTTGCAGTGTACTTACAAAAGTTAGGTTTGTTTCATGTCCTACTGCAACACCCAAGGGGGGGAAACGGGTGTACCCCCTAAACTGTATATATAGATAGGGGAAACCCCTCCTCACTATTTCTGCGACTTCCAATATACATAGGAAGCCCAAATTTCTCATGCTCATCCTTTTCACTGTACTTACAAACGTTAAGTATGTTTCATTTTGCACCGTACTTTCAAAAATAAGGTCTTCTTTTTGGCAGTTCTCGCCATTATGCTGTAAGGAACCTTCGGAACTGACCTCTCCTTTTGGCGGTTTCCGTTCACAGAGGATTTATTTCACGGCAGAGATGCACAAGGGCCGCCACCGGTCCCCTTTTCTTTTTACCTGCCACGTGGTTGGCTCCCTGCCTATATACATTAACGACATCCCACGCTCATGTTGCTCCTCACTCCCTTCCTTACTTTCCTCAGCTGTTCGTCGTGCTCACTGCTTCAAGCCTGTTATTGTTCGCCTTGCTTCACGTCTTCCTGCTGGTGACTCCTGCCTTTTCATTTAGTTTCTTCACACTCTTAATCCTCTGGGCTACTCTACTTTTGAAGGTCGGCGCACCAATTATGTTACTATGAAACTTACAACCACCAAACCTTTGTAACGGCACCAGGCTTCAGATCAGATCTCTGCACAAGAACCTCATTGAGGCATATGTCTTCACTGGAACTGGCTCAGGGGAGTATTTATTCCTCGCATCCCTCTCATACCCTCTCACCTCCCATTCCAATTCAAACACCTCCAATTTCCAGTAAGGGTCTGCTTCGCTATGACAAAAAATATGTCACAGGGCCAGACTCTAAAAAAGGTTGGCACTGACTTGACGCAACATTGCTTCTCACATGGCCAACTGTATGTTGCATGCTCAAGAGTAAGCTCAGCAGACAGCTTGGTCATTTTACAGCCCGAGGGCAGAACTGCAAACGTCGTTTACAAAGAGATCCTTACATCCTAAAAATGTGCATTTCTCATACACAGCATTTACAATCATAAATTAAACTCTTTACAATCATCAGATTCACTCTCAATACTAAAATAAGCCTACGATAATTACATTGACAATCATGTTACGTTATTTTTAAAATGCTTCCTTTTCTTTTTCATAACTTCTTTAACACACTACTTCTCCGCTGTGAAGCGCGGGTATTTTGCTAGTCCTATACTAAATGGCATATAACAGAGACATATGCATTACATGGTGTCCTGAAAACATTAACAATGAGGGCTACATAAGTTGATTACTTAGGTTTCAACCTGTCTCAGGCGGGTAGCACAGCTAGTTCTATAATGCAGCATCAGGTTCAGTTTCTTTCTCAGCTCTGCTGTTCATGCCCTACATGTGCCTAAAAGATAAACTTGCCTGAAAGAGGTTGCTGAAGACATTAGGAGAGCATGGGTTTTCCACAAGTCTTGTCTTTGATTGAATTAGTATCTGGTATTTTGGTCATTTCAACTGAGTCATTGCGGCTGATCTTGGTTGCGCGTGAAAAACCCCGTGATGATCCATCAGAATTAGTGGCCACAAACAATTTCGCCATGAAGTTCACACCAGCAGAGCGAATAAAGGAGCTCCCAGCAAAGACGTAGAGGATTGGATTAATGCTGCTGCTTAAGAAAGCAAAGGCTGTCACGTTAGGCTTCATAGTCTCAGCAACTTTCAAAATCCTTGTTGAGTTGTTCAAAATTCCTGACACTTGCATCATGTTGACAATGTGGTAGGGCAGCCAGAAAACTGTGAAAGCCACTACAATGATCAGAATCAGTCTGCTTGTCCTCTGTTTCTTCTTAAATCTGGCGTCTTGTAGTTTGCGGCCTACATTAGTATAGCAGAATACAATGAGGATGAAAGGTAAGAAAAAGGCAGAAATGGACTCCATCAGATACTGGAAGATTTTGTGATTGCTGGAAGGGTGATAAGGCATGCAAATACAAATAGTGATGCCTTTGTATAGGTATGGCTGAAGATCCCTGCAAAAAAATAAGAAGACAGACAGAAATGAGTATACTGTGACAAATCCAAGTCCAATTTATTTTCACACATGCAGGGTGCAGTGAAATTTTGTGTGTTTTTAGAGGAGGCCGTGGTGTAACCTAAACCATCCATCCATCCATCCATCCTCTTCCGCTTATCCGAGGTCGGGTCGCGGGGGTAGCAGCTTAAGGAGAGAAACCCAGACTTCCCTCTCCCCGGCCACTTCTTCCAGCTCTTCCGGGAGAATCCCAAGGCGTTCCCAGGCCAGCCGGGAGACATAGTCCCTCCAGCGTGTCCTGGGTCTTCCCCGGGGCCTCCTCCCGGTTGGACGTGCCCGGAACACCTCACCAGGGAGGCGTCCAGGAGGCATCCTGATCAGATGCCCGAGCCACCTCATCTGACTCCTCTCGATGCGGAGGAGCAGCGGCTCTACTCTGAGTCCCTCCCGGATGACTGAGCTCCTCACCCTATCTTTAAGGGAAAGCCCAGACACCCTGCGGAGGAAACTCATTTCAGCTGCTTGTATTCGCGATCTCGTTCTTTCGGTCACTACCCATAGCTCATGACCATAGGTGAGGGTAGGAACGTAGATCGACTGGTAAATTGAGAGCTTTGCCTTACGGCTCAGCTCTTTTTTCACCACGACAGACCAATGCAGAGCCCGCATCACTGCGGATGCTGCACCGATCTGCCTGTCGATCTCACGATCCATTCTTCCCTCACTCGTGAACAAGACCCCGAGATACTTAAACTTCTCCACTTGGGGCAGGATCTCGCCCCCAACCCTGAGAGGGCACTCCACCCTTTTCCGGCTGAGGACCATGGTCTCGGATTTGGAGGTGCTGATTCTCATCCCAGCCGCTTCACACTCAGCTGCGAACCGCTCCAGAGAGAGCTGAAGATCACGGCCTGATGAAGCAAACAGGACAACATCATCTGCAAAAAGCAGTGACCCAATCCTGAGTCCACCAAACCGGACCCCTTCAACATCCTGGCTGCACCTAGAAATTCTGTCCATAAAAGTTATGAACAGAATCGGTGACAAAGGACAGTCCAACTCTCAATGGAAACGGGCTCGACTTACTGCCGGCAATGCGGACCAAGCTCTGACACCGGTTGTACAGGGACTGAACAGCTCTTATCAGGGGGTCCAGTACCCCATACTCCCGGAGCACCCCCCACAGGACTCCCCGAGGGACACGGTCGAACGCCTTTTCCAAGTCCACAAAGCACATGTAGACTGGTTGGGCAAACTCCCATGCACCCTCCAGGACTCTGCTAAGGGTGTAGAGCTGGTCCACTGTTCCGCGACCAGGACGAAAACCACACTGTTCCTCCTGAATCCGAGGTTCGACTATCCGACGGACCCTCCTCTCCAGAACCCCTAACCTAAACCAGGTCTTCAAAATTCTCAAAGGCATTAATAAAGTAAATCCAGCAGAATTCTTACAATTAAATGGTGAATCACATACTACAGGGTACTTTTGTGTGTCCAAAATGTAACCCACTGGAGCATGATCACCAAGTATGACTAGTTAGATGTGGGCATTACCTTTAAAACCTTAGATTCTTTTTTTCTTAAATTATGCTTTACAAATAAAAACAGACGCATTATGTCAATTAGCTCACAAGGAGTTGCACTTGTATCTGCCATGCCATCTGAACAGCAAATTGTGAAGTATTAATGTGGCTAAATAAATTGTTGTTACAGATTCCTTTCTCTCGTTGATCCACACCTACATTTTTGAGCTCAACCATCCATCCACTATGAAACAAACAGTCCAGAGGCCAGAAGCTATCCCTGCAGCATCAGGCAGAAACTAGCCCTGGGTAATGTGCCAGTCAATCACTGGGCACACTCACTCACATACCCTCACTCACTCATTCTGGGCCAATTTAGAATTACCAGTCAACTTAACATTTACATCTTTTGGATGCAGGAGGAAAACTGTAAAATATCTCACTCAGACTAAAGCATATGAAATTTGAGAAATGAGAGGAGACCATACAGTCCAATAAGCTCATGTGTTTAGCTAATAGCTAAGCTCTCCCAATATCTCATCCAAACACTTTCCTAAAGTTGTCAAGGTTGCTGCTTCAACTACATGTCTCAGTAGTTTGTTTCAGATTTGCACAACTCTTTGAGTAAAGATGTGCTTTCTACCTTCAGACTTAAATGCACTTCCCTTTAATTTTCACTAGTGCCCTTGGGTACGTGATTCACTGTTGAGTTAAACAAATTCTGCTGGATGTTCTTTATTAATTCCTTTGAGAATTTTGAAAATCTGGATTATGTCCCAGCAGCATGGTGGTTCAGTGGTAGCGCCGCTGCCTCGCAGTAAGGAGACTGGGTCCGCTTCCCGGGTCCTCCCTGTGTGGAGTTTGCATGTTCTCCCCGTGTCTGCGTGGCTTTCCTTCGGGTTCTCTGGTTTCCTCCCACAGTCCAAAGACATGCAGGTTAGGTGCATTGGCCATCCTAAATTGTCCCTAGTGTGTGCTTGGTGTGTGGGTGTGTGTTTCCTGCTGTGGGCTGGCGACCTGCCCGGGATTTCTTCCTGCCTTGCGCCCTGTGTTGGCTGGGATTGGCTCCAGCAGACTCCCGTGACCCTGTGTTAGGATATAGCGGGTTGGATAATGGACGGATGGATGGATTATGTCCCCATGTAGTCTTCTCTGCTCGAGACTAAACAGGTTTAATTCTCTGGGTCTGTTAGAGTAAGACATGTCCTTAAGTCCTGGGATGCACTTGGTTGCTCTCCTCTTCACAGTTTCAAGAGCTTCAAGTGACTTTCTTGTAGTGTGGTGACCAGAACTGCACACAGTACTCCAGATGTGGTCTCTCTAGTGCATCATATAGTTGAAACACAATGTCTCTTGATTTATACTCAACAGTTTTAATGATATAACCTAACATTTTATATGCTTTTTTAATCAATCCTGCACATCGCTTAATTGATTAAAATGTTGTGTCAACAGAAATCCCTAAATCCTAAATCTTTAGGAGAGTGTTTCCCATCTTGAATTTATAAAGCAGGACATTTAACTAGAGAGGCAAGGCCAGGATTTTAATCTTCTGGAGCTGCAAGTTTTGGGATATGAAAGTTCCCAGGGAAACCTAAGAAAATATGAGAGAACATGCAAATTCTTTGTATACAGTGATCCCTCACTATATCGCGCTTCGACTTTCGCGGCTTCACTCCATCGCGGATTTTAAATGTAAGCATATCTAAATATATATCACGGATTTTTCGCTGGTTCGCGGATTTCTGCGGACAATGGGTCTTTCAATTTATGTTACATGCTTCCTCAGTTTGTTTGCCCAGTTGATTTCATACAAGGGACGCTATTGGCGGATGGCTGAGAAGCTACCCAATCAGAGCACGTATTACATATTAAATAAAACTCCTCAATAATATACGATATGCTTCCCGTGCGGTGCTTCGCACACTTAAAAGCTCTAACAGCCCGTATTGATTTTTCATTGTTTGCTTTTCTCTGTCTCTCACTCTCTCTGAGAAATACAGGCAGATACTTATCCATCATGCAATACCATCAGGGAGGCGTATGATTGGCCCCATTATCTGCTCCTGACGGAGGTGGTGTGAGCAGAGGGGCTGTTTGCTTAGAAGATACGGATGCGCCTGTAAAAAAATGCTGAAAGGCTACCTTCACATTGATTACTTCATTGCGCCGCTTTATCACAGTGCTTGCATACTTAAAAGCGCAACAGACCTATTGATTTTTGATTGTTTACTTTACTCTCTCTCTGACATTCTCCGCTCCTGACGCGCACCTTGAAGAGGATATGTTTTCTTTCTTTCATTCTTTTAATTGTGAGAAAGAACTGTCATCTCTGTCTTGTCATGGAGCACAGTTTAAACTTTTGACCAAAGGGTGTTATTTCATGTCTAGAGGGCTCTAATAATGTTAAAAAACGTATTTAGAAGGTCGTTACCAGATTTTCAATGCTCTAACTGCGAAAATATTAGATTTATAAATAAAGAATCCTACTTCTTGGAAATTCATTTATCTGTCTGGAGTGGATCAACCGCTATAAACGAGGGTTTACTGTATAACTGTGCGGAGAATATTTATAAACAGTGTGGGAGAGTTTCTAAGAGCTTAAAATATATAAAAATAACCATACAAACATATGGTTTCTACTTCGCGGATTTTCACCTATCGCGGGGGGTTCTGGAACGCAACCCCCGCGATTGAGGAGGGATTACTGTAATGTGACTTAATCAGGATTAAGATCCCATCTACTCAAGATTCAACAATAACCTCTTCACTGGAGACAATAATAACAGTTTAGATTCACAACAGTCCTGCATTAGTTCCTGCAACCCATTATTTTTCACCAATTTAAAACTTACTTGCGATAAAATAGCATGGGTAAGGCAAAGAGAAAAGCCAAACTCCAAAGGCCCAGCAGTATTTTCATTATAGACTTCTTTGTTCGGAGTTGTTGTGAGATTAAAGGCCAGTTCACAGCTACATAACGGTCCAGGCTCATGATACAAATGAGGAAAATTGAAGCGTACATATTGACACAACCAAGGTAATGGATCAACTTGCAGACAACTGGTCCAAATTCCCAAGTGCCAGCTGCCAAAAATCGCATAAAAAGGGGAGCAGTGAGGAGCAGCAGAGCATCAGCTATTGACAGGTTCAGAACCATCAGGCATGTGACTGAACGGCGAGCAATGCGGAAAATAATTGTCCATACTACAAATAGATTGCCAGGGAAGCCAAATACGAAGGCCACAACCAGTATGGTGATACCAATGATATTGCCAGTTCCAAGGCCGCTGCTGGTTGTGCTGGTGAGGCTCGTGTTGGGAGATGTGATGTTTGCCATCATAATGAAGATACAGCTGCAGAGAAAGCAAAATTAGTTTGTTTAATTTGTAATGTTTTATAGGAAATTTTTTACATTACCCTAAATTACAACTTTTCATTGGTTGACAAATCCATTTCAGCATCTGATGACAAAAAAAAATACTTCTGAATGTTGACGTATTTTATTAAAAGTCATCATCAAGAAATTCTTTCATTAGTAATTTTTGGCTGTAGAACTAGACTTAAAACACAAGGTTAATGGTGCTGTATGACCCTGAGCATATCAATCAACATGCATGTTCTCCAAATGTAAAAAAAAAATCTATTAAAATAAACACTATATAAAGGTCCTGTATGAAAATAATTCATTTATATTTGTAATATTATTATTTTTGAGGTTTTGCATCAAGTGCTTGCACAATGGAGTCTTAAGCAAAAAATTCTGACTTTTTCAAAAATGACAATACATAGAAGAGTTGTAGAATCATTCATCTATATATTGCAGGGTCATCTCATCTGCCTTGGACACAAGATACCACTATATCACAACACACCATGGTGGGCTGATTAACACTCAGCTTTGTACACAGCATGGTATGTTTTTGGAGTGCAAAATGTAAATACACAAGAAATAAGTAAACCTCAAGCAGACTGTGACATGGCCAATATCCAGCAACATGGCTCGATTGGCTGAATGATCTTTTCCATTTTTTTTTTTAATGTTTCTTCTTCTTATGCTCCAGTTCTCTTTCTGCTTATTGTGTTGCTGCTTTCCAGTAAAATAAGTTGCTGTTCAGGTTAACTCATCTAATTCATAAGGATATTTGGCCCAAAATTAGCAAACATGGTATCAGTAATTATAGTGGTAATTGTAGAATTGCTAATGTTAAGCCAGGTAGGCAGTTCACTGTAATGCGTATAGCTGTGGACCTTTAACTACTTGATTGCCAGTCCACATCCTATCTCTTCTTTGCTGTGTGATTCTATACAAGTCACCTGAAGCTGATGTCACATTATCTGCACATTAAAAAACCGTTTGGACTGTCTGTGTCTCTCAATGTTTAAAACATGCTGGAGTCAAAGACTTGGGGCATCATACCCACCCAGAGTTGTCTCTTGCTTTGTATCAGATATTTCCATCATACACTCTGGCTCTGCGTGGTCCTTTAATTAATAAGAATATTATTCAGAAAATTAATGGACTGATAAACGTAATGTGATGGTTTGGCAACCGGTTGTTGGTAAACATCCTCTGATCTTATTAATTACACAACCATGGAAAAGAAAACTGAACTTTGAAAGACTGGAAATATGCAGTAGTTAATATGCAGGTACATCAGGACGGCTGCTGTAGATGGTATAAACTACAGGAAGTTTTACTTGCCACTTTTAAGCCTATACCTTGGTAAAGGTTCTAACCATCGCAGGATTTTGGAAATTGATACAAGGAAAACTGGATGTATTACCTTAAAAACCCTCACACAGAGATAGAGTTCAATATTTAGAGATAAAGGAAGAGGATTAAGAGGAGAATTTTGACAAAAAAGTAGCCGGAAGGAGGTGAGAGAGCATGAAGAGTAGGCCCAGAGGGAGCTATTTCGAGAAAATATTCAGGAAAATAAAAGAGGAACAAAAACACTACACATTTACTTGATACATACTAAATTATTGGTGTTAGGACTGAATGGTATCAGATCTATGTCAAGATCTGATGTGCAAATTGTAATTGTTCCTTGTCAGTTCCTTGGTCTCTTAATTTTCTTTTGACATTGCTTTCAGGGGTTATGGAGACCAAGGAATCTATTGGTCATATTTATTTTGTGTTTCAAAGTGTTTTTAATTCTTTTAAAAAGTAATCATGGTTTTCCATGATGCCATTTACTTTTGATTTATTTTTTGTCCTGTGTAACAGCCGGTTATTAGGGGATGTGTCCTGAAAGTTTTATTTTATGACATAATCAGCATGACCATATATAAGCCACCTCTGTACTAGAACACTTCATCCAAAATTGTGGATTAAACTCAAACCTTTAGTGTTTGTTCTTTTGTTGTATTTTGAATATTCTGGTTACAAAACATATTCTTATTCTTTCACTACAATTTAAGACTTATGATTTGGCTCTGTTTATGTGTTTGTTCTGACTCAGAAAACGACTTAAAAGAATTAGGAGATGAGATGTAGTTGAAAAACCTAAGTCAACGTTGTTATCAAAAGTCTAATCGATCTGTCTTCTGCTTTAAAATGTTAATCAAAAATCAAAGACCTTAATACCAAAGCAAGTTCATTAACCAGGAAAGGTTTTTGTTGCAAGAATCACACCCCAGCTCTGTTTTTATGCCATCACTCTAATGGTGTAATTAATGCATTGCACGTTCCCACGGCCTTCTGAGAAGATCACCACAGCTACCAATATGCCTACTTACTTCATCTTCTCCCTTTATTCCTTATGGTGTTGTGGTGAATGATAATGGTAACGTCTCAAATTGGCAGTGCCCATAACTAAACAAATGCTGTCATGGCATAACAGAAAGCTTAAAAGGCCAAAAATTTAATTCATTAAGGCAAAAAACCTTAACCTTAACCATTAAAACCCCACAGTAGTTGCACTTCAGGTAATATCATAAAATGTTCATTTTTTGGTTTATGGGTTCCCTGCACTCTTTGCTGACTATGATTTTTGTTACATATTCTGACATATGTGTATTTGTTTCATGTCTTCTGGGTTAAAACTTTTGGTTTGTATTTTAAACAAATTCTCTTGATTTCAGTTCCCTTCAAAACTGCAGCAGTCAGTACAATCAACAAACCAATGGCACTGAATCCCAGTGTTTAAAACACTGATGCTAGAATATACTGTACTGAACAGAATACTCCAAGCAGTTTGGACCACCTGCAGTTTTGCAGACCGTCACAATTTTTACCCTGAGGGTGCCATGTTCCGTTCACTTCATGTCACCCTGGCACATCTGGATAATAAAACTTCTATGCCTAAATAATGTTTATAGGTTACAGATAAAGATTTAAATCAGATGTATCATCAAAGCCAATATCTAAACCCCTAGATTCAGGATCAAACCATCTGCCAATGGACTTTGAATTTCCTAATTGGCAGGCCTTAGCATGTGCAGGCTGGCAGCAACGCTTCCTCCATGCTGATCCTCAATACAGACATCCAATGAGATAAAGCATCAAGCCACATGGCTGTATTCCTTTTTTCTGTTTGGTGACAAAAAGCTAAAATGAAATTTGCATTGTAGTGGGTATGTGGGATTCTCAACGATTACCGGCACTATACAGATTCTTACAATGTTGAATAAAAACTTCTAGATATTTGTATCTAACTAGAATACAAGTTCATTACTGATATGTCAGATTCATAGGTGCCACTGTGTAGATAGATGTAAAGTTTTTTAGTATATGTTGTGAAAGATGCCCCTGGACACAGACAAACACTGAGACAGCCAGATGTCCAAACCACACACATTTTATGCCTCAATACAATACCACAGTGCATAATTATCCACAATGCTCACAGTCCTTTCGTCACCTCTGCCGTCTGTACTCCACTCCTCGCAAGCTCCATCCTCTTCCACCCGACTCCGGCTCTCCGAATGGAGTGAGGCGGCCCCTTTTATTGCACACCCGGATGTACTCCAGGTACTCCTTGATGATCTTCCTGGTGTGGCAGAAGTGCTGCAGTCCATGGCTCGGGAACCATTCAGACGCACCCAGGTGACGGCCACGGACTCCCACAGGGATGAGCTTCCCAGCTCTGTATCTGTGGCCCTGATGGAATCCAGGAGGACTGCCCTCTTACGTCCAGAGGAATATATTGCCCCTCTCCCAGTCCTTCCTTGTTCCAGGCGTCCCGATGGGGCAAGGTCCCCAGTCATCAGCCACAATGTATATGCATATGTGTGTATTTATGCTAAAAATGTGCATGCATATTGGTGTTCAGATATATGTGGTTCCTTATACTATATTCTCCTTCCTTGTCTTTTTATACTTAAAAACCTATGTCTATATAAGCTTATTGTTGATGAAAAACCAAACCAATTTCCCTGTATGGGACAATAAAATTAAAGCTGAGTTGATTTAAATTGAGAAGACCAAGTAGCCAGAGCTCAATTCAGTTTGTTGATAACACAACCTGAATAGGCCTACAGTAAGTACCAACAATGATGAGATGGGTTAAGGAGAAGAGATGCTCATTCTGAGATGGAGTTACAAGACACAAATCTTTCCTTTAATGTCAGCAAAATCAAGTAGCTGGTCATAGACTTCAGGAAGTAAGACTCAGGTCACACGCCCTTCTATTGAGATGCTGTTGACAAAGTCAGCAACTTTAAACTTCTTGCAGCTGTCATCAATGATAATCTAAAGTGCACACATCACATTTTGCTATGATTAAGAAGACTCACCAACACCTTTACTTCCTTAGATATCTGAGGAAAACCTGGATGTCTCCATGTATGCTCACAGACTTGTGCAGGTTCCTATTGAAGTCTGTCCTCAGTAAAAGGATTGGCGAGTCTTCTTGATGTGTTGAGCAGTATTTAGATCATCATGTTTTACGCTGCATCACATCCTTGTAGGGCACCTGCTCTGCCCAGGGCTTCAAAGCACGACTGAGACTAACGTCAGCACAGAATATCACTGGCACATAATTCACTTCTTTCCCAGACATGCTGTATATACAGTAACACACCCTGTCTTAGAAAGTAAAACAGTTTTATTAAAGACCTCAGCCAATTGTCTCCCTCCTCTACACAGGACTACTAGATTTAGCTGCAGTTTTTATCCAAAGTATATTTATAGTTCCAAATACATATTCTTGTAAGTATTTCCTACTTTTGTCAGTTGTGGGTATTGTATTACAATGACTAGTCTCAGGGAGACATACAAGTGAGTATTTAATTTTATTATCTATACATAACAGTAACGTTCATCTTGACATTAAAGTTGAGCTACAGAGAATTGTTTGTAGAAACAAGGTAGGTGTTTTTAACTATGAAAATTTTCACAAGCTGTCATGTAAGGCCTCTGGAAGAAACAAAAAATTATAGACTTACTCGTTAGTTCTCACTTGCCTTTTGAACTTATGACTGTGGTCAATGTGTTAATTAAAAATGAAAAAAGAGTTCTGCTCCCAAAATGCAAAGTCTCTGTACCTTTGTCTCTTTTGGATTTGTGTGTAAAACACCAGCAAGAGGTTGGTTTGTTCAGCACAAACATGTTGGCATTCATGCCATCAAATAAAAATCAGAAAACAAATATAAACTTCAAGGTCAAAGCTAAACATAGTTATCCCTGAATGGTAAATATTATACTAACAAAAAATAGACATAATGAAAATTGACAAGGCAAATAAATGTAAAATCTCACACAGAGGATGAAAATATATTGAAAAAAACTTGGGGGTTCTGAAAGTAAAAAAGTACACTTTATAAGAAATTGGTTACATGTGCTTAATCGTCTCATGATTGGGATCAAGTGGGCATTTTAATCATACCGTACAACAATTGACAGTAAACTTTCTTCTAACAGTGAAATCTGATGAACTCCATTCAGTAGCAATGAGTATTACCCAGGACCTTAGTCCACTTTGAATGTCAGTCAAGCACATGACACACTCCCTCACCCACAGTCGACAAGTTTAGAGACCCCATTCAGTCCCACCATATTTAAGAAAACCAAAGGAAACTGGGCGAATAAAGAAGGAACTTGTAATGTCCACACATGGGGCTCATCTGCCAGGATGTAAAGCCTCAACTAAGTGCTGCTGTACACCAATGCTAGTCTCCACTCCAGTTAATTTTGATTGATAAAAGGTTATATTTATTTAGTTTACATTAACAGTTCACAGTTAAATAGAGGAAATATTTATGTGGAACATTAGAGTTTCATTGTTAGACAGTCATTGGAGATTATCTAGCTGGTCTGCCAAGATGCTATTTTAGAAATATTACATGTCCATGGCATGTGTACAGTTTGCTGTCTAAAATATACAAATAAGCTAAAGTAAGATTGATTGAGTCAGAAAAGAGTAATCACAACCTACCCTTACAGGAGCAGACTGGACTTGGTCTTCTGCAGTCACCACTAGAACGAGGGAAGTTAGAGGCTGTGCTAGTTTTGCATCCTGCCCCCAAAATAAATCATACAGTGCTAATGTTGAAACCCGACAAGCACGCCACTGCAAGAATATGAGATTGCACCAGCCGAAGCATACTGAAGAGGAAATGCGTTTACTTCTGCTGTCAAACCTTAGTTTCTCAATAAAGAGTTGCATAGTTCTTCATTTAGGAACACCCTGTCCTTAGCTGAGGGTAATTCAAATCCATGCTGTTTTGCTTATTGCTGCATCAGACTTGTACAAGTTTAAAAAAAAAAAGAGGAAATAAGTTACATAACATGCTATAGCCTTTTAATTAAGCCACATTTTTAATGAGATGAAATTAATTTAAGTGCCATATAAGTAATGAACAGCTAAAGAACTATACATCCATCCATCCATCCTCTTCCGCTTACCCGAGGTCGGGTCTCAGGGGCAGCAGCTTCAGCAGAGAGGCCAAGACTTCCCTCTCCACTTCTTCCAGCTCTTCCGGGGGAATCCCAAGGCATTCCCAGGCCAGCCAGGAGACATAGTCCCTCCACAGTGTCCTGGGTCTTCCCCGGGGCCTCCTCCCGGTTGGACATGCCCAGAACACCTCACCAGGGAGGCTTCCAGGAGGCATCCTGATCAGATGCCCGAGCCACCTCATCTGACTTCTCTCGATGCGGAGGAGCAGCGGCTCTACTCTGAGCCCCTCCCGGATGACTGAGCTTCTCACCCTATCTTTAAGAGAAAGCCCAGACACCCTGCGGAGGAAACTCATTTCAGCCGCTGGTATTCGCGATCTCGTTCTTTCGGTCACTACCCATAGCTCATGACCATAGGTGAGGGTAGGAACGTAGATCGACTGGTAAATTGAGAGCTTTGCCTTACGGCTCAGCTCCTTTTTCACCACGACAGCCCGATGCAGAGCCCGCATCACTGTGGACGCCGCACCGATCTGCCTGTCGATCTTACGCTCCATTCTTCCCTCACTCGTGAACAAGACCCCGAGATACTTGAACTCCTCCACTTGGGGCAGGATCTCTTCCCCAACCCTGAGAGGGCTAAAGAACTAAAAAAGTATAAAGTGAAAAATGTAGTAGTAAAACTTGAACTCCATTTATGCGGCCATTTATTTTCTCGCCATATACTAAATATTAAGACAATTTTAGTGTAAAATGACTACAGATCAGTGGCATTTACATCTCACTTTATGAAGATCTTTGACAGAGTCCTCTTGTGGCAGACTACTTGAACTCACTACTATCTGTTTATCAGACAAAGATTGGAGTACAGGATGCAATTATCTGTAGCACCAGGCTTATTCTCATCTGGACAAAACTGGCAGCACGGTGAGGATTATGTATTTTGATTTCTCCAGGTCCTGCAGTACCAACCAGCCATCCCTGTTAAGGGGTAAACTAAGATATGAAAGTGGATAACCCTATGGTGTCCTGGATAATGGACTATCTGCCAAGGACTGTATTTCTGATGCAACTGTGAGCAACACTGGAGTACCACAAGGAACAGTTCTGTCTCATTTACTCCTCACTCTGTACATCTCAGACTATAAATATAACACCAGGTTGTGTCACATGCAGAAATTCTCTGTTGATTCTGCACTTATGGGGTATATTGATAAAGGGGATGAGACAGAGTACAAGAATCAGCTGGAGAACTTTGTTTCTTGTTCAAAAAGAAATGTCTGTATCTTAACATCAACAAAACCAAGGAAGTGATTATTGACTTTCAAAGCACCAAAGAGCCTCTAAGTCTGGTAATTATACAAGCAGTGAATGTAGACATGGTACACTAATATAAGTATACATGGGGGTCCACTTTAATGACTGGTTTGACTGGTCTTGAAATGCAAAGGAACTATATAAGAAAGGGCAGAGCAGACTCTTCTTCCTTAGAGGACTGCATTCCTTTAATGTGGGTAGTGACATCCTTCACATCTTCTATAGCTCAGTGATGGCCTGTCTGTTTTTCTATGCTGTAGTGTGCTGGGCTGGTAACAACACTTCAAGAGAGGCCCACCAAATCAACAAGTCAAGTTGGGAAGCATGCACCCACTACACGACAAAACAACTCGGGATCCTGGTTTGCAACCCTCCAGGCAGACATGCGGTCCAGTCCCACCCGCCAGAAATTAGCATTTATCTTCTGCAACCAGGTGTTACATGGGTGACCCTTTGGCCTGGTCCAGCCACTCGGTCCCCAACAATAAGGATCTTACAAGCTGGGGTCACCCTCTGGGAAACACACCACATGGCCGTAGTGCCGTAACGCTCCCTCCCAATGCAGGTAATGTGCCTCATTCGGGACTCCATGAGCAACTGCCACAACCGACACAAAGTCAAACCAACGGTACCCAAGGATTTTTCAGAGAGACACAGTACCAAAGGAGTCCAAAAAATCAACAAGCTAATTAAAAAGGCAAGTTCAGTTATGGGATGTACTCTGGACACCCTGAAGAGAGAGAAGAGAATTAAAACAAAACACAGTGCCATTATGAACAAAGCTGTACATCTTCTATCTGACACACTAACACTGAGGACTTCCATCCAATGAATTACTGAGCAGAAGTGAATCAAGAAAGACCATGAGGGCTCCTTTGTACAAACAGCGATACATTTGCATAATGCCTCACTGTGACTTTTTAATTTTCTTTTGTACAAAGATCTAAAAAAGATAAGAAAAAGAGTTTGGGGGTTTCATCCCATATATTAAATTCTCTCGCTAGAAAATAGGAAGGGTTGAGGTGGCACTGCCGACTGTGTCCAAAACGGGACTGGGGGGGTGAGGAAAAAGTGGGTGTTTTATAGCTGCTGAGGAGGAAGGGGTGTGCCCAAAGGGCAGGAACCAGAAGTGATATCACTGAGAGGGAAGGTTCTGGAATTATGCAGGCATCTGTTCAGAAGGTCCGGAGGGAAGAGAGATAAAGGTATTTGTGCATCCTGCCAACCCCTGTCTCTGCATATCATACCCAACCAAGCCCACTGATTGCCTACCATGTGCTCATATGTGACACTTTTTTTTCAGACCAGAGTATGTGTGTTTATTTATTTATTTACGTATCTACCTATTTATGTATTTATTTATTTAATGAACATTGTAAAATGCCAAATTTCCCCCAGGGACAAATAAAGATACGGGGTGAGCCAAAAAGAAGTACCACATTTCAAATGTTTATTCTACAAAAACGCTACAAGATAAAATAACTTTCATCACGACACAGGAAAGGGTACACAAAATAGATTTTTTTCAATGTTTTAAAAATAATGTCTTCAAGGTGGTGGCCATCATTAGCAATACACTCCACTTTTCTGAATGCTTGCATGACTTGTTCGGCCATTTCGAAGGTAATAGAGGCAATTTTGTGGAAAATAGCATCCTTGAGGGCTTCAAGGTTTTGAGGTCGGTGTGTGTATACCTTTGACTTGAGATAGCCCCGCAAGAAGAAATCGCACGGAGCAAGATCAGGCAAACATGAAAGCTACCCAACATCACCACGCACGGAGATCAGCCTCCCAGGAAACATCTCTAGCAAAACTTGCATGGATCTCTGCGCCGTATGAGCTGTTGCTCCATCCTGTTGAAACCAGGCATCCACCACATCCATTTCTTCCAGTTAGGGCTGCAAAAAGTTCTCTAGCATTTCAATGTAACATTTTGAAGTGACGGTGACCATTGCTCCCCTCTCCTCAAACAAGTAAGGGCCTACAAAGCCAAACCAATCTGTAACACACTCACTGTGCAGGGGTCTCTGATGAAGTTCACAAAGGTTGGTTTCAGCCCAATAGCAAAAGTTTTGCTTATTTACGCAACCATTCAAATGGAAATGCGCCTCGTCGCTGCACAGGGCGATGGCATCTTGATGAACAGTTTGCAGAATGTTCACACACAACTTTTAACGGCTCTCCCAGTCTCTCTCAGTGAGTTCCAGCACTACCATCATTTTATATGAAAAGAAATTAAGATCCTCATGCAAAATCCACTTCAAAGAGGTGTTGGAAATGCCTCAGACAGAAGCATGTTTGAGCGCTGAACGTCTAGGAGACTGCAAAATTAATGCTCTTACAGCTTAGATGTTTTCAGGCATTCATACAGTCCAAGGACGGCCTGGAGATTTTCTGTTTAGTGTTTTACTTGTCTGTGTAAATTTAGCCAACCACTGAAGAATTGTTTTCCGATTTTGGACGTCACCATTAGGAGGAATGCTGAAGTGCGTTTAGAAGGTGTGTTGCGTAGTGATGATGGATTTATTGTTTTTGAAGAACGCTTTGATGGCAAAAGCATGTTGCACACTGGACCAAGACATGTTGATGACTGAAAACTACAAAGGATTGCCTATCAAGGAACCCCCCACTCCAACCCACTCGGTTGCCTCTACCTCACGCAATGACCTTGACAAATGTGGTACTTCATTATGGTTCACCCTGTATATGTGTATTTATATATATATATATATATATATATACTGTATATATATATATATATATATCTTCTTATATAATATGCTACCATGACTGTCCGTTTGTCTGTCCAGGATTTTAAATCACCTGTAGCTCGCAAACCGTTGACCTGAAATTTGATGCACATATACTACATGACATCTACTATCCGCTTTTGAGGTGATGATTGACCTCCAAGGTTATTCCTCTTTTTATTTTTATTTTATTTTATTGTAGAATCAACTCTCAGCAGCAGGGAGGCCATGTAACAAATGCGTACAGGCGGCGTTCTCATCCCTACCTCCTTCGCTGTCACTTCCCCTATTTCTTCATATCTTAAGTCATTCTTGAGGCAGATTGAAGAGTTAAGTGCCAGCTTAAGTGAAAAATTAAGGAAAACGTACTAAGTGATTGCAACACAAACACTGACTTAATCTGTTTTAATGCGAAAAGATGCCGGCGAAAGAAGAGAAGAAGCGGGCTGCTAAGGTGAAGAAAAGAAGAGCTGCTCAGGAAGCAGCAAGCGTATCAACCTCTGAACAAATAAATGATAAACGTACAGAGAAAGAGGATGAAAACTAGGAATGCTCAAGTCAAGTGTATTCACTGCACGTTATACAGTAGTGCAGTGCGTCATTACTGGTATGTATATATATATATATATATATATATATATATATATATATATATATATATATTTGCTTCATCCTTAAAAATAATATTATATTAATAATCAATCAGAGGGCACTTCCGAAATCACACCACAATCAGCTTTCAATGCAACAAGGTACAATATAAGATAAAGGGGAAAACTGAAAAAATATACACATGGTCAAAGGACCTTTCATAAACAGCTCTTGCCTTATGGATCTAGTACCCTATCTCGGCCTATTCAGAATTCAGAATTGGATTTTTCTATGTACTTCCTAAGGAGTCTTTTGATGTACGCAGCAGGTGTACAGTATTGTTCTACACTGTGGTCTCCTGAGGAAGCTACTTTAATTCAAGAGATGCACTATGCCTGAACTTATTAGGAAAACCTTCTTCATCACACCGCTAACCCTGGAAACACGAGAAGCTGTTGTGGAAAACAGGATGGTGGCAAAAGAGGATGCCATTATGAAAAATCTCCTCCATTTCCTCCAGAAGGCGCTCTCTTACACTTATAGCTATAGGCTAATTCCACCACGGTGTGCTGAGAAGCGCCTCTGGAGGTCTTTTCTTTACACTGCTATCAGGCAATTCAGTGCTTCCTCCTGATGTACTTGTGAAGTTAATTTTTAAATATTTACACAATATACTTTAATCTATTTATCTATTTATTATTGATTGATTGAATTAATTGTCCTGTGAGTCTGGATCATTTTTTTAAATATTTCTGCTGCTATATGCATTTAAATTTCCCCATGGGATTAATAAAGTTGATCTAATCTAATGTAATTTAATGTGCAGCACTTTTATCAGCATTGG
This sequence comes from Polypterus bichir lapradei, assembly GCA_026402145.1. Classification (NCBI taxonomy): domain Eukaryota; kingdom Metazoa; phylum Chordata; class Cladistia; order Polypteriformes; family Polypteridae; genus Polypterus; species Polypterus bichir. The sequence continues at coordinate 34,314,269 of JANRMT010062852.1, read as the reverse complement.
TTGTTTTAAATGTACATTACAAATAAACTTAACTAAACTCTAATTTGAGCCTGCATACAGTGAACAGTGCCATACAAAAATAAATTGAATTTTATGGGAGAGTCGACATTTAGTCAGAACTGACTTTCCACTTTGACTTTCCCATGTTCCTCTTTGGGTGCCACTCTTAATACACACTTTCTCATTGGCACTCCCAGGTAGGCAGACAAAATACTTTACTAAGGGTCTACTAAGGGGTCACTAAGTTGTGCCACCATTTCTTTAACAAGGGAAAATTTGAAGAGTCACCTAAAGTGTTTTTTGTTCTATTGGTCAATGACTCCAGCTTCATCTTCATTCTTGAGCTTCATTAGGGTAAGGGTTCAGTGTTCATCATACATAGGATGTGTGTCTTAAGCTGAAAAGTAAAGATGAATTGTCATCATATATTTAATTGAATTGATTTCAGGAAACCATACCCATTGTATTGTTATAAAGATATGTAGTCAATACCAGCTGATAGAGTTTTAATCAAATATTTTTAATCAATACATGAGCATTTTCACAATTTAATATAAGCATATACTTAAATGAAGTTGTAACAATGGATTATTAAAAGCATAAGGAAAAGGACGAAGGTAACTAAAGTGTTAACTAAACGTGTCTTAAAGTTTGGGCATGTGAGGCTTTTGCTTTATCTAGAGGAACCCCAAGATAGTTGCTAAGGTTAAAATGAAGTAGATGTGTAATGAACACACCATTAAAAAGCGAGAACAAACTAGCGAGAGAGCCCAAACACCCCTATCATGAAGCAGTGATAAGATCAATGTAAAAACCTGTAGGACACCCCTGTTATTGAAGTAATGTTTTGAATAATGGAGGAATTGATAAGTATACAAAGTTACTGATGGCTGTAGTCGATTGGCTAAGATGATAGAATTCGGCATATTAAGAGTCAGATAACGTGATGTATTAGATAAGGTAATAGTAATAGAAAAGTATAAAAGGAAATGAATTGTATTAATGATGGCTCATTCCATGGACTGAGACGTTTGTGCATATCTATGTGCAAATAAAGAATCATTCTGCATTTTCATCTGGTCTCATGAATGACTTCTTTGAAAACAGATGAAAGTTTTTTCCACTACACCATGAAGATCAATAATGTTCGGTATGTCAATCTGGTGTGTGCATTTAACAAGATTTGCACTTTTCTAACTGACTTATGAAATATTATTCTTTCATGTATTATATATATTTTGTAATAGTGTGACAGTTCTTACTTTTCCTTTTTATTATACATTTTTGCTTTTTGTTTATATTATGTGCTATCTGAATGCTGGAAAATATTTTTGGGCTATTCCAGGAGAAATTCTGATAAAGATTTTTTCCAAGAAACATTCCTAGAAAGGGAGTAAAGACTTCTAGTTAGACACTGTTTGGTTTTGTGTACCAAAAATATTGTTCCAACATTTCAAAAAATGTATCCACTAACCATGGTTTAAGACTCCATAACTGCTGAATCCTTGAACACAGGATTCAATTTCTTCAATTTCTGGCTTTCTTATTCCTGGGATTTTGAATTGTGACCCTCCATACCCATAGCCTTACACCCTTCAAATGTTAGCAGACTCTTGGCAGCATCAGAAGAAAAGCTAAGAGCCTCTCAGCTAACTGCTGTGTTCATTTCTGTTGATTTTTATCTCACGAGGAACACAGGAAAAAAAGAGTAAGGAGTTCATCTGTGTTGTGATGTGAAATTTTTCATACAAGTTGATATGAAAAATATTTTGTATGTCTTTATTTGTAACTTAGGGAAAGCAATGTAATATTTGTGTTACATTAGTGATAAGCATCCTTGTTTACCCCACTTTTAGGAATGAGTCTCTTTGAATTTTATGACAGAGGGAAGTGCCTCAAAAAAGATTGGCTTATGATTCTCTGCTGAATTCTCTCAGTCAACCCTCACAGGAAAGCAAGACTGCCTAACTGCTAAGCTTTACCTTAACATATGGTTTGGAGGGTAGGTGTGAGGGTATTCTGCCCCCCCATTGGTCTGAAGTATGGCTGTTTAGAACTGGCTTGTATCAAAAGCATTTTAGTACCATGATGCCCTATTGGCTCTAAGGGTTGGACAGAAAACCTATAAATTTGCTTGCTTTACCTCACTCTCTCTCTCTTTACCAAGTAATAAAAGACCTTCTCATACCATGAACTGAAAAGGACAGCACAATGAATAGCACAGCTCGGCAGCCATATTGTGACAGGCATGCGGCCTGTTCTGAAGAAAGCTGACCACAAATGATGCCTTAACTAGAGACATTTTAAGTAACTAACAAGTCTGTGTGCAGCCTGAAACTACACATCAGCATTTATCAGGTTGTATGGCTGCCAATATTCAAATGTACTTTGCATATTGTTATTATTTACGAATATTATCAATAATCGGCGGTGGGCTTGCGCCCTGCCTGGGGTTTGTTTCCTGCCTTGCGCCCTGTGTTGGCTGGGATTGGCTCCAGCAGACCCCCGTGACCCTGTAGTTAGGATATAGCGGGTTGGATAATGGATGGATGGATTATCAATAATACGTTATTTAAATTGTAACTTAACTCCTGCTTGTCTTTTACTACATCTAACTGCCTGAGGTTATAGATGTAGAAGGGAAGGTGGAGAGAAGTTATATGGTACAATACTTTATAAAAAGTGGTATGTTTGTGAGATTTGAGGCATTCTGACAAAGGATGCATATTAATAATACAAAAGGGGTAAGTTGAGTAATATATTTCTCTACCAACACAAAACATTTGGCGTAGTCGGGAGGATTTTGGGGTAACCATGTTTTGCACCCTGTTTGCAAATACTGTTTTGATGTACGTGTGTGTGTATGTATGTGATTTTTAGGGAACCAAGTGTACAAATGCGGTGGAAGTAAAACATTGTTTGGTTGCTGAATGGAATATAACCAACAAAGTGTAGAGACTTCATGTGTGTCACAAGGACACCCGCATATTTGTTAGTGTTGGTGGTAGTGAGTCCCTAATTGGAGTGCTAGGGAGTGGTGGGACATGCATGCGCCATTCATACGTCACTTAATTGGTTAAAGTGCTAGGGAGTGGTGGGACATGCATGCGTCATTCATACGCCACTTATTTGTTTAGGATCGTTGTGTATGTATGTGTATGTTTGCTTACAGGGGCAAAAGTAGGCCAACCCATAACGAATTTGGCAGATTGTATTACAGTAGCATTGTAGACTCAGAAATACCTAAATTTATATTAAAGCCAGCCATCTTCCAGTGGAATGGTAAAGGCAAGCAGGCTAAAGCTAGGAAATGGAAACCTGTAGTTCAGGTAGAGAAAGCAGAAGCTGAGCTGAACATGCCACAAAATGGAAGGGGGCTGGAAGGATTAAAAGCAGGAAAACAGAGAGATTTGAGGCATTCTGACAAAGGCTACATATTAATAATATAAAAGGGGAAAGTAGAGATATATTTTACTCTACCTAGACAAAACAATCTGGTAAGCTTATTTGTGTTTTCTACTAAATAGAATGATGTTATGTATTTGAATACATTATTTATTATGGTGTCAGAAAATGGACATGTTTTGCATGCTGGTCAGACATGCAAGAAAGAATTTCACTGTACTCTGTGCATGCGATTATTCGACTACTACTATTAATACTGCAGAATGTAGAAGAAAAGTCTAAAAGCCCATAGGATAATCCAAGCAGGCACAGCAGGATAGTAACTAAGATGAAATTTGAGTCTATTCACTTTAAGCTGTGAGCAAGCAGAGTTAACCTCAGCAACAGCACTCTGGCCAAGAATAATTTTGTTTGCCTGACCAAAGCATACAAGATTTTTTAAGAGTTACAGTATGGCGCCGTTATTTCCTTTGAAAAGTGACACCACAGATGAATTTTCAATGTGCTTATAACCAATCTAAATTTATTTAATCTAGTGTTTTTCATTGATAGTAGACAGCATCTCAAAACAGTTTCAGAGACTTATTTTTTTCTAGGGACTGGTGGCCATGGGTCTCACTTTAGGACCCAAGTCCAACTTTCAGCCTTTAAGATTTTAGTCCAACCATCACTCCATCCACTTTTTTGAACTTGTCACTGCAATAGAGAGTCACTGGTGATCAACCTCAGTATCAGGGTAAGAATTAACTCTGTATGGACTGCCAGTCAGCTTCTTAAGAGTAATTGTTCTCTATCACTCTTAGTAATTAATAGTAGTGATGCGTGAACCCCAAGGAGTTGGCTTTGCTGTTAGTTTGGCAAAGTCTCGGAAATGTTCGGAAATGTTTCTGAACTCAGCAAAATGCATTGAAGGGGATGGAAAAATTGAAGTAGATATAAGTGGATTTTAGTGGTGCGATGGTCTTTTAAGTGTTCCTGAGGGCTATGCCATTGTCTGCCAACTATGTTGGATGAATTATTGTGGCCAAAAATGTAACCTGAGGTGTGAGGCAGCAGTGTTAACCATTGTACCTGTGCCTCAAACAACAAAACATGCAGGTGGAATGATAACCACAAACAAAATATGAAAAATGGTCACAAACAGGCAATGAGTAATTAAAAAATATCATTGTGCTCTGAGAGTTTCAATCTTCGGGACACTAATTGGGCTGGCTTGTTGCATTTTTTGAAGTTCCAATTCTCTTTCTCTATCTCTGTAGAAACTTCGTATTTTTTTTTCAATCAAGAAAAATTGAAATGCCCTGTAAATAGTAATAAAACTTTCATTATTATTAATTTTATTTCACTGGGTCTTATGTGTTTTCTGACTCAGGGTGAGGGAGCAATAGAAGGGCTCCTTTAAGGTTTATTTTGACTTGTTGCAGTGCTACATGGCTAACTGAGCATGAATTGGGCCAGCATACAAAATTAGCCATGAAACACAGCGGCAGGTGAGTGAGCACACAGGGATGTATATTATATATTCACAGGCAGTACTCATAATATTTTCATTGTGGTCAGATAATGTACCACTCAAAAGAAAATCCTGGAAGGTTTTGTTTTTTTTTTTAAATTCATGCAGGGAGCAAATCTATCTTTTTTAACTGAGTGTGTATTAACATCATGCATGTGCCAAGCATATCGGGCAGTGATGTAAAATGTGAGGTGGAGTACATTCACAGTATGCATGTGTGCAAATTTTGCACATGGCCACTACAGCTCTCTAATGTCATCCTGGCTTCAAAAATCATTTTGGGGTGTTGGGAAAAATGAATTTTCCAATTTCCAGGAAAATATTTAGCAAACAAGGTCACTGGCGACCACAGCATATTCGCTGCAAAAAAAACACATTGCCAAATTTTGCCAATCAATACTAATTACTAATGAAATCTCATTCTTTTTAACATATTAATTTCTTTCACGTGTACAATGCATATCTTTTTTTTTGCACTTCTTTCATTATGCATGCATATTCATCACTTTCATATTGTTGTTTTCAATGAATCAATGTTAGTTTTATGTAGATGCCTTTACAACGATAAATTTTACAAGATGTTTTACAAAATACCCAAGAAGACAATGCAAAGCATTCGTTGATTCAATTACCATCCATTCATCATTCCATTATCTACCCAACCCACTGGTACAGGGCTAATTGTGACCTTATTTAGGCAAATAAAGTTTTGTGATAAAAAGAAGTCTATCCCGGCAAAAAAGAGTACAAGGTTGTAACTGACTCCAGATGGGACGCCAGTCTGTTCAAGGGCATACTCACTCAGTGAGACCATGAAGTTAACCACAAGTCTTTGGGACAAGGTGACTGTGTACAAGGGGAGAACATGCAGACAGGATTTAAGCAAAGATTCTGAAAAGCTGCTATTTATTGCACTGTTCAATTTCTCTAATATATAGTAACAAACCACAACATGACAGACTATAAGATTATTGAGTTTTTTTTTTCTTGAGGAAGACCTCTTTTAGTAATGTTCCTGATTTTGTAAAGGCTCCACAACATGATATTACAAGCAGAAAGGATTGTGACACTGCATTACCGAAAAGTTGAACCTCATATCCTTCATGCCTTGACGCACTGTTATGGCAGGAAGACCTTCACCTCAAACGATAAGAAATATCGGAAAGAAACACAGTGTGACAAGCTGTAACAAATATGTCATGACTTGTTCAACACAACATGATATGGTCGTTAAGAAAAAATGTGTGAAGATATTCTATTATATTTACAGACACATTACATATTAAAATGTACAGGTGCTTCACAAAGGCAGTCAAGAAGTACGCTAATATAAAACTTCACCTTATATTTTAATGTAATTCTTTTTTTAATTACCATTTCATTACACTGTGGCTGGGAGGTATGGTAGCACAATGGCTAACACTGCTGCCTTGATGCTCCAGAGTCCATTCTGATTACCGTCTGTGACTGTTTCTGTAGATACTCTGAACTTTCATTCACATCCCATATTAGGCTACCTGGCAACACTAGACTGGTCCAGAGACCTGCATTGTGTCCTCTGGTGCCAAAACAGACACAGTCATAGATTGGACATGTGTATTGAAAATGTATGGATTATACCAAAAACCTTCTTGAGTGATAGACAGTAAAACCCTTTTCTTGTGGTGACTTTTTCTTTACAAGTTTATCTATCCATGGCCAGTTTTTTTTATAAGAAAGTGTGGCTTAGTGGCTAAGATGTTGTATTGCAGATCACAAAGTTACAGACTGAATCCCCCTTCACTGACTCTCTGTGTAATCCTAAGCAATTCACTGATTTCAGCAATACCCCAATAAAAATATGAGAAAATTTACATATAAAATGCTTGTGGTGGACCAGCAGTTAGTGCTGTTGTCTCATAGGTCCAGGAGACTGAGTTCAAGCCTAGCATCGTCACTGCCAGTGTGGAATTTACAGGTTTATCTTTGTTTTTTTTTTTTGTTTATTTCTCAAAGACATGGCTGACAGGTTTACATCAGTCTGGCAGTGATACTTTGCCTTATAGTCTGGTCTTCCTTCTAGTGTGACTTTCTGTCCAGTGCCGTGTGCTGCCTGGATAGACTGTCGCTTCCTTCTGCCCCAGAATTGGACTATGTGATATCAGAAAACTGACGGATGTAATGACGGTCTAAAAATTCTTACACAAATCTTTTCAATGTAAGGTGTCAAATAAAATTACAAGCTGGCAGTTTCACTAATCTCCACGATATGACTCTGTGCAAGTAAACAAATCAAATGAAACCTACTATAAGAGACAATTCATCTCAAAAAAGTTTGCTAAGCCTATTCAGCTAATTTTTCCAAAATAACATCAAACCAAGATTTGAAAGTCCCTAAAGTCTTACTCTCCACTAAACTACTTGGTAATTTATTTCAAGTGTCTATGGTTCACTGTGAGAAGAAAGACTTTGCAAGATTTATGCAAAATATGTATTGTAGAACTTAATTTAAAAGTGTTAATTAGGATTTCCTGTACTAATTCATTTCCTAATTTTACAAACTGTCAGTCATGCCAGCTCTTGATTTTCTTTTGCTTAAACTAAAGAAGTTCAACTCCTTAAATCTTTATTATATGTCACAGTCTCTGAATCAGCTTAGTGCTTCTGCACTCTTCTTTCTCTAGTGCTGCTATGTCTTTTTTGAAAAATGGAGGCCAAAACTGCACCCAGTACTCCAGATGAACCCTCCCCACTGCATTATCAAGCTTAAGCTTGATTTCCCTTGATTAATACTTTATATATGATGCTATATAACTTAATATTTTATTAGTCTTCCTAATGGCTTCTGTTCACCATCTGGAGGTAGACAGTGTCTAGTCCACTGTGATTCCCAGGTTCATTCTCATGATTTGTACTTTCAAGTTTCAGTCCTCCCATTGTGTAATTACATCTAACACTTTTGATTCCTATGTGTGATAACTTACATTACATTTAATCTACCACAGATCTTCCCAAGGCTGTATGTTGTTAAAATCCTTTAGTAATGATTCTGATGATTCTACATTATCTGCCATTAGACCTAGTTTTGTGTCATCTACAAATTTAAGTAGCTTGATATTTGTATTTAGAACATTAGAACATTCTAGATGAGAACAGGCCATTCAGCCCAACAAAGCTCGCCAGTCCTATCCACTTGTTTCCTCCAAGAAAACATCAAGTCGAGTTTTGAAAGTCCCTAACGTCTTACTGTCTACCACACTACTTGGTAGCTTATTCCAAGTGTCTATCGTTCTTTGTGTAAAGAAAAACTTCCTAATGTTTGTGCGAAATTTACCCTTAACAAGTTTCCAACTGTGTCCCCATGTTCTTGATGAACTCATTTTAAAATACAAGTCTCGATCCACTGTACTAATTCCCTTCATAATTTTAAACACTTCAATCATGTCACCTCTTAATCTTCTTTTGCTTAAACTGTAAAGGCTCAGCTCTTTTAATCTTTCCTCATAATTCAACCCCTGTAGTCCTGGAATCAGCCTAGTCGCTCTTCTCTGGACCTTTTCTAGTGCTGCTATGTCCTTTTTGTAGCCTGGAGACCAAAACTGCACACAGTACTCAAGATGAGGCCTAACCAGTGCATTATAAAGGTTGAGCATAACCTCCTTGGACTTGTACTCCACACATCGTGCTATATATCCTAACATTCTGTTAGCCTTCTTAATGGCTTCTGAACATTGTCGGGAAGTTGATAGCTTAGAGTCCACTATGACTCCTAAATCCTTCTCATAAGGTGTACTCTCGATTTTCCGACCGCCCATTGTGTATTCAAACCCAATATTTTTACTTCCTATGTGTAATACTTTACATTTACTGACATTAAATTTCCTCTGCCACAAATCTGCCCAAGCCTGTATGCTATCCAAGTCCTTCTGTAATGATATAACGGATTCCAAATTATCTGCTAATCCACCTATCTTGGCATCATCTGCAAACTTAACCAGCTTGTTACTTGTATTCCTATCTAAATCATTTATATATATTAAAAATAGCAGCGGCCCTAGCACTGACCCCTGTGGAACACCACTCTTAACATCGGCAGTTCTGATGAGGTTCCTCGCACCATCACCCTCTGCTTCCTGTGTCTGAGCCAATTCTGCACCCATCTAAAAACATCACCCTGAACTCCCACTTCTTTTAACTTGATGCCCAACCTCTCATGTGGCACCTTATCAAATGCTTTCTGAAAGTCCAGATAAATAATATCATATGCTCCACTTTGATCGTATGCTTTTGTTGCAACCTCATAGAATTCCAACATGTTAGTAAAGCACGACCTCCCTCTTCTGAACCCATGCTGACTGGTCAGAATAACTCCTGTCCTTGCCATGCGTTGTTCAATCTTATCCTTAATAATTCCTTCTATTAATTTTTCAGTGATGCATGTTAAGCTTACTGGCCTATAGTTGCTTGGATCTGCCCTGTCACCCTTTTTATATAATGGAATGATATTTGCTATTTTCCAGTACTTCGGAATCTCTCCAGTGCTCAGCGACTTCCTAAAAAAATGTGTCAAGGGTTTATATATGTACTCACTAGCCTCCTTAAGAACACGAGGATAAATATTATCTGGGCCTGGTGATTTGTTTGATTTCAGCCTATTTAATCTGAGCAGCACTTCTCCCTCTACAATTTCCAAATCCCTCAGTACCTCCTTAGTAGTCGCGTTTACCTCTCGGAGGTTATCCACTTGCTCACTTGTAAACACCTCCGAAAAATGTAAGTTTAGGGCATCTGCTATTTCATTGTCTGTATCGTTTAATTCCCCTTTACTATTCCTGATGAACTTGACCTCCTCCTTAACTGTTCTTTTACTACTAAAATACTGAAAGAATCTCTTGGGGTCTTCTTTCGCCTTATCTGCTATATTCCTCTCCAACTGTCTTTTAGCCTCCCTGATATCCTTCTTAATGGTTGCTCTCATATTTTCATACGCTCTACGATTCACTTTGCAGTCATTAGTCTTTTATGCCTTATACAGCAGTTTTTTCCTTTGCAACTTCTTTTTTAAATCTTTATTAATCCATCGTGGAGTTTTTTTTAGTTTCCTATTAATTCCAAATTTAGGTATGTATCTGTCCTGCATTACATGTAAAACATTTTTAAACCTGTTCCACTGCTCCTTGACTGTCTCCACACTTAAAAGCTTATCCCAGTCTATTCTTTCCAGAATTTTTATATATTAAAAAGAACAGAATCTTCAGTCCTGATCCATAATAATTTAACATCATTTAATTTTGAAAAAGTTATTCTCACCATCTGCAGTGGGCTGGCGCTCTGCCCGGGGTTTGTTTCCTGCCTTGCGCCCTGTGTTGCTTTGGGATTGGCTCCAACAGACCCCTGTGACCCTGTAGTTAGGATATAACGGGATGGATAATGGATGGATGGATGGATATTCTCACCATAACTCTTTGCTCCCAGAGTTTAAGACAATTTTGCAGTCAGCTAGACACCTTGAATTCCCATTTCTTTTAGTTCAATCACTAACCTTTCATGTAGGACTTTATCAGAAGCTTTCTGAAAAATCACAATAAATAATATCTTATGTACCTCTCTTAGCATATGCTTTTGTTGCTTCCTCAAAGAACTCCAGTGTATTAGTAAAACATAACCTTCCTCGTCTGAACCCATGTTGACGATTTCCTAATACTTTTCTTCTTGACATCTGCTGCTCCATCTTTTCTGTAATAATTTATTCAGTGCATTTATCTGTAACTACTGGACTATACTGTAGTTACAGTCTGAACACATTTTTAAAATAATGGGATCATATCTGCTAGCTTCCAAACCTTCAGAATTATCCCAGTATGTAATGATTTTTGAAAAATAACAACTAATCTCCTTAGTTATCTAGTCTCTGAGATTGGTTTGATTACAGCATTTTTAATCTAAGCAATATTATTCTCTATAATTTACAAATCAGTAAGTTCATCCTTAAGGTTTTCAACTTCTGCTAGTATGTAAATTTCAGAAAAAATACATGTTCCAAGCATTTACTATTTCATTATCTGTATATTTTAGTTTGCCCTTAATGTTCCTTAAGCTCTTCACCTTCTCCTTTAATGTTGAATTCTACAGATATCATAAGGCTGAGCGGTGACTACAAAAACAATATGTCTACATTACTACAACCAACAACTACTGGCTCACAGCAGTAAAGGCTATACAAGCTCAAGAGCGCCACCTTGTGTACATCTTGAGCATTGTATTTTCATCTTTGAGGCTTTGCACTCAAAAGCCGTATATTCATCCATTTTCTACTCTGTTAAATGTAATTTTACGTTTTCATCTATTTTCATTTCTTCTTCTCTCTTCTTTCCCCCCCCCCCCC
>JANRMT010062852.1:34233223-34282829 GCA_026402145.1 Polypterus bichir lapradei | reverse complement strand
TTAGTGATGAGTCAGTCAGTCAGTCAGTCAGTGAGTGAGTGAGGGCTTTGCCGTTTATTAGTATAGATAAAAAACTGAGGATTCACAACCATAAGTACATAAGTATTCACAACCTTTGCTCAATACTTTGCTGATGCACCTTTGGCAGCAATTACAGCCTCAAGTCTTTTTGAATATGATGCCACAAGCTTGGCACACCTATCCTTGGCCAGTTTCACCCATTCTTCTTTGCAGCACCTCTTAAGCTCCATCAGGTTGGATGGGAAGCGTCGGTGCACAGCCATTTTAAGATCTCTCCAGAGATGTTCAATCGGATTCAAGTCAGGGCTCTGGCTGGGCCACTCAAGGACATTCACAGAGTTGTCCTGAAGCCACTCCTTTGATATCTTGGCTGTGTGCTTAGGGCCGTTGTCCTGCTGAAAGATGAACCGTCGCCCCAGTCTGAGGTCAAGAGCGCTCTGGAGCAGGTTTTCATCCAGGATGTCTCTGTACATTGATGCAGTCATCTTTCCCTTTATCCTGACTAGTCTCCCAGTTCCTGCCGCTGAAAAGCATCCCCACAGCATGATGCTGCCACCACCATGCTTCACTGTAGGGATGGTATTGGCCTGGTCATGAGTGGTGCCTGGTTTCCTCCAAACGTGACGCCTGGCATTCACACCAAAGAGTTCAATCTTTGTCTCATCAGACCAGAGAATTTTGTTTCTCATTGTCTGAGAGTCCTTCAGGTGCCTTTTGGCAAACTCCAGGCGGGCTGCCATGTGCCTTTTACTAAGGAGTGGCTTCCGTCTGGCCACTCTACCATACAGGCCTGATTGGTAGATTGCTGCAGAGATAGTTGTCCTTCTGGAAAGTTCTCCTCTCTCCACAGAGGACATCTGGAGCTCTGACAGAGTGACCGTCGGGTTCTTGGTCACCTCCCTGACTAAGGCCCTTCTCCCCCGATCGCTCAGTTTAGATGGCTGGCCAGCTCAAGGAAAAGTCCTGGTGATTTCGAACTTCTTCCACTTACGGGTGATGGAGGCCACTGTGCTCATTGGGACCTTCAAAGCAGCAGAAATTTTTCTGTAACCTTCCCCAGATTTGTGCCTCAAGACAATCTTGTCTCGGAGGTCTACAGACAATTCTTTTGACTTCATGCTTGGTTTGTGCTCTGACATGAACTGTCAACTGTGGGACCTTATATAGACAGGTGTGTGCCTTTCCAAATCATGTCCAATCAACTGAGTTTACCACAGGTGGACTCCAATTAAGCTGCAGAAACATCTCAAGGATGATCAGGGGAAACAGGATGCACCTGAGCTCAATTTTGAGCTTCATGACATGTACATGTGCTTTATCAATTTTTTTTATTTTTAATAAATTTGCAAAAATCTCAAGTAAACGTTTTTCATGTTGTCATTATGGGGTGTTGTGTGTAGAATTCTGAGGAAAAAAATGAATTTAATCCATTTTGGAATAAGGCTATAACATAACAAAATGTGGAAAAAGTGATGCGCTGTGAATACTTTCCGGATGCACTGTATGTCTGTATTAATATTATCTCAAATTGCTTCAAACTAGCACTCAACAAGGATGTTTCATATCACCATTGGTTTTTACAATTGCCATTGAGCCATTTGCAATTCACTTTTGAAATGCATCAGAGATAAAGAGGATTATCAGAGAAGGACTTCAACAGAAAATATCACTATATGCAGATGGCATGGTACTGTGTATATCAGATCCACAAATATCCTTACAAGTAGCCCTTATTAATGCACTAGCAAAATTTCAAACGATATCTGGACTCTAATTCAATTTGAATGAAGGTTTGTTTTTTCCAGTGAACTCTCTAGCACATAACACTAGACTGGACATCTATCCACATGTTTCAATCAAAGAAGATCTGAACAGATGGTCTACCCTCCATTTCACATTAGCTGGGAGAATCAACACTGTCAAGATGAACATCCTTCCCAAGCTTCTTTTCCTATTTCAAAGTTTCCCTATATATATTAACAAATCGTTCTTTAAGATGTTAGACTCAGTTGACTAATTTAACTGGAATACAGAACATCAATGCACTCAAAAAGCCACTCCATAAGGACCCAAAGTAGAAGGTGGCAAGGCACTACCTTACGTTCAATTTTATTACTTTGCAACAAATATACAAGCTGTAAAGACCTTGACATTGACATAAATGAATATACACAAGCCAGGTATGCTATAGAAATACAATCTTACTTGTACTTCTTTATATGCCATGCTTTGTGCCCCAGTAAATACAAATTATTATCAATATATCAATAATCCAATTGTCCATCAATCAGTCAGAATATAGAACCAATACAGCACGCACTTCAAGGCAGAGAATCTTTTATCTGTTGCATCTCTACATGATAATCACCTTTTTCTACCCTCTTAAACCTACTCAGTATTTAATCTTAATAAAACATCCTTATTAAAACACTTAGAGAATTGTATATAGATAATGTCTTTGCAATTTATGAACAGTTACGGTTCAAATTTAACTTCCTATCAACACAATTTTTCCACTACATTCAAATCAGAAACTTTGCTAAAAGGAATCTATCCAATTTTCCACATGTCCCATCCATTTCTGTTTCAGAGGAAATACTTATCCGTCTTGAAGACTCAGATAGCATCTCAATAATATATAAAAACATCTTAAAGTCTCTTCCTTTTAAAGATCATGGAGTACAATGGGGAAAGGATCTTTCACTCGATGTCTTAGAAAAGCCGTGGAAGGCAGCCATGCATAGAATACTCTATAGCTCTTTATGTGCATAGCATTCAATCTTTCAACTTAAAATCTTTCATTGATCACATGTATGTTGTTTAATATTGTACAAAATGTGTCCAGGGTATGATCCAACCTGCAAACATTGCAATCTGGCTCTAGCCTCACTGGCTCACATGTTTTGGAAATGCACCAAATTAACATCATTTTGGACAAAAATCTTTGAATGACTACCTTATATAGCCTTGGTGTCAAAATCACTCTTAACCCATTAACAGCTGTTTTTGGTTGACTCCCATATGGGCTTAAAGTGGAGAAGGACAAATTGATTGCAATTGCTTATACCACACTACTAGCACTTAGACTTATCTTGCTTAAATGGAAGAATCCTAGCCTGCCTGTTGTAAGTCAGTGGGGGGAAAAAATTTCTCACTTAGAGAATCTGTTCAAAACTTTTTAAAATATGGCAAGATCTAATTAATAAAATTTTAGAATAAGCATTTATATCAGGGAAAAGGGCATTACTCTTTTTTTTTTTTCTTTTAAAAATTTGCTCTTACTGTTGGCTCACCTCTTTTTCTCTAATTTCTGTTTTGATAACTTCGACTTGATTGTATGTAATGTTATTTTCTTTGTTGTATAAATTAGACTTGATCATATGGAATGTTATTTTAAAAAAAACGTAAGTAAGTAAATAAACAAGTAAATATCCTGTAATAGTCCACAAGCATTCCCATATTGCTTTTCTTATATTTAATCACATTCACAAGAAAATTGGACATGGTGGGCACAATTATATGCTTGCACAGTTACATCAGAAATACTGGTTACCTCAAACTAACTCAATTATCCGAAAAACTTCAAAGTTCACAACATGCAGAAGACACCATGCCAAAACAGGTGAGCAAAAAATGGTAAGATTTGCCAGAAAATCATCTGTTACCTGAACAACCACCTTTCAACAAAATTGGAATTGATTATTTTGTACCCTTTCAAGTTAAAAGAGGATGGAGTTTGGTCAAGGAGTATTGAGTAATTTTCACTGGTTTAACAGTAACAGCTGTACACATTGAGATTGCACATAGCTTGGACACCAATTCTTGTATCAATGTCATATGTTGGCAAGTAAAAATTAAGCACTCTGATAATGGAACAAACCTAGTTGGAGATAAATAAAAGCTAAATGAAATAGTTAAAGAATTAATTAGCAGTGCCATGATGAAGAAAAAAAAAGGATTTTAATCCATCATCAGCTTCCCATCAAGGTGGTGTATGGGATAGACAAATTAGAAGAAAAATTCTAAACTCAATACTTAACAACAACAGACCCCTTACAAAGGCATCAGATGATCCGAATTAGAATTTAGAAGCGCTGACGCCCAACCACAAATTTCTTTTGAAGACAGAGCCCAGCATGCCTCCTTTACCTTTTTCCTAAAAAGGACCAATATACTTAAGAACACTGGAAGCAAGATGTTCAATACAAGGCTGCTCTGTTTTGGAAGAAATGAATTAAAGGATATTTGCAAATTCTCCAAGAATGTGAATATCATTTGCACCAAGAAGAAATTCAGAACCAGGAGACTTTGCTTTGATAAACGATGATACTGCACCCTGCAACTCTTGGTTAATGGGTTGAGTCATCATGACAGTTCCAGATACTAAATTTGCTGTCAGAAGACTTTGTGTGCAGACCAGATCCAGCACAATGGACAGACCAATGAGTAAACTGTGCCTGCTACAAGAAGCACCTAATAATTGAAATAAGAAATTCTTAATTATATCCTTTGTGATTTAATTGCATCTATATTTAATGTTTAAGAATAATTGGTGGCTCATGCATAAACAATTAGAGGCCAGAACTGTTAACAACAGTCTTAAAATGTTTAATATTAATACTAAAATGCACACAAATGTTTGTTTAGTTTGATAACAATGTGAGTTTCTTATACCTACATAGATAATGGATGACCCTGTTTAACCCTTAAAGTCAACTTGTAATGGAACTTCCTTAACTCCCAGCTTTATCTGAACTACAATAATAGAACTTTCATCTGTTTGTAGGTAGCTAGAAGTATAATTTGCCTTGCTTTCAATGGAGTAACGACATACAGTTTCTGACCATGTTTCACATCTGTACGTTTTTGTTGAATTACCCTAAGACATATGTTACATGGTGAACTTACAATAGAAACTCAAGGAAACATAAGATTTATAAGCTTTGAACAGAGACATCTCATATTTTTTTATTTTTGAATTTTACTAAAATGTTTAAAATTAAGACACTCAAACTTTGGAATTATTTGCGTACATGTCAACAAGTCACATGCATTGCCTGACCCTTGTGACAAAGTGAAACCAGCAGAATTTACTTCCCACTTAAGAAGTTATAATATCTGGAATCCAAAGGGCACACTAAAAGATTGAATCAGGATTTAGAAGAGTTTCAAAGATTTACAGATAATGCTTTTCAGTCAGACTGGAGACCAGCGCTACTGCTGGCAGAATAGAAAAAATGCCTTGTATCAATCACTCTGCCACAAAGATGTTGCCATTTGAATGTCTATATGAGTTTAAGCCTTCACTTTTGCAACTGCGCCCCTCATCACTTCCTAGTTTGGCAGAATATCTTATTTGGTTGCTTAATGTGTGGAAAGTACTGTAGTTCAAGAAACCCAAAAAATGGGTGAAACCACTGCCAATAATTTTTTTGGATTAACACCATTGACCCAGGATTTAAATGGCATAGAAAGTATAGCTTTCTATGAGAAACATTCATTTAAGGGTTCTGTACCATAAACCTGCTCCATGATAAAGTGTGTTAACCCAAGAACAAGATGTCATTGCCTACACTCTTTAAAATTCAATGTTTTCCTGTTTCTTGACTTAAGTCTAGTGAGAAGTCAAGCAAAATGACACCTTTTATTGGCTAACTAAAAAGATTACAATATGCAAGCTTTCGAGGCAACTCAGGCCCTGACTTCAGGCAGTTGTAATCTTGTAAACATGCAGTCTTTTTAGTTAGCCAATAAAATGTGTCATTTTGCTTGATGTCTCACTACATCCATAATGGCTAACATGGTACAACACCCTAGTACTATTGACATAAGTCAAATTATACTATTAAAGCTTCTCCTCCCCTGTTCCGGTCAATGGGAACTAGGAATTTAAAATTCAAAAGATTTTGGACTGTCATTGTTGGGGCTCTAGATTAAAATAACTTTTTTTTTTTATTTTAATTAAAAGTAACAATCCATACAATCAAGTCAAATTTAACAAAACCAAAATTCAACCCCCACTCTGCCATTTTTAAAAAAAAATTCTTGAACAGATCCTCTGAGTTAGAATTTGATTTCTTTCCAATTTCAGATAGTGTAGGACATCAGTTCCCCACTGTCTTAAAATTTGTGAGATGGGATTCTTCAAGTTGAGCAAGATAAGTCTATGTGCTAGTAGTGAGGTAAAGACAATTATGATTTCTTTTTCCTTCTCCACTTTAAGCCCTTCTGGGAGTACAGCAAACACAGCTGTTAATGGGTTAGGAATGGTTGTCACACTAAGGCTGTCTGATAGGCATTCAAAAGATTTTTGTCGAAAAAGACATTGTGTGGTCAGAAAAGCACTATATAAATGTACAAAAAGTGTCAATGTGCTCTGTGACTGAACATTTATAGCTAATGCACATGTACTAACACTGTATTTGATTTAGATGATAACAAAAAAAGACAACTTGCTGTCTGTATCTCAGTTAGTCAATTGAGCCAAAGCATTTAAATACATATATTTTTGTTTTGTTTCAGAGTAGAGGACAAGACCTAAGTCCACATCCCGGGTTCCAGATGGAGTGCCACTAATGCAAAAAGAAATCTGGGCACACAATAATGGCATCATTGAACTGTGACAATTTACAGTATTTTTACATTTAAACTAGTTTTTCATTTTAATTGGCCAGTTTTAAATATTTTGGAGACCTTCTCTTAATTCCATAAACAATTCTTTTGGAGGAGATTATGCCTCAATGGGAGGCTAAAAACCTCTACTTCCACCCTTGCTAGAATTTCATTCCATACAAGTGTTCATTATACAGTACATTTTATAGAATTACACAAACACAAAAGCCAGTTCATTCCTGGTGTGTATTGTAAATTAACCTGGAAAGTTCCTGAAACCAATGTGCAGAGTGTGTGATTCAGTACAGAAGTCAGGTCAGGTCAATTTGAGGAGCACCTCAGGATCCCAGTTGGCAACCCCCTAGGCAGACAAATTTTCCAATGGCACCCTCCTGAAAAGGGTGGGTCCTTTAGTAGAGATATTGGGAACACCACACACCCTTTTCCAGAAACCTCTCTCCCAATCCGTCTACCAACTTTATAGGAAGAGTTACTAGAGATGTGAATGTCTCTTCTGAGATAAGTAAACCTTTCAACGAGGTCGATATTCCCTCTGCAGACAGACAAACTGCTGATGGTTGTGCCTAAGAAGTAATTAAAGGCCTGGATCTTGGTTTTTATCCAGGACACGCACAAGCCCAGACACTCAGACTCTTACTCAGTCTCTCGAGAGACCCGATCAGAGCCTCCATTGACTCTGCAACGATCACAGCATCTTCAGCAAAGTCAAATTCAGTGAATCTCTCTTCACCAACAGCCGCTGAACCAACCCCCAGTCCATGCAAGCACTGAACAGAGTAAAACGTAGAAGGTCTGCCTCCACTCTGCACAGCATTCACAGTACCAGTGCACAAGGTGGCCATGACATCCATCAACTTTGGTGGGATCCAGTAAAGTCTCGGGATGTCCTACAGGACATTACAATCAGCTAAGTTGAATGTTTTCTGAAAACTGACAATCAGCTGCAAAGAAACTCTGTTTCGTGTTTGTGCTCAATGAGAACTCACAGTGCCAGCATGTGGTTGATGGTAGACCTCTTAGGCGTAAAACCAGACTGCTCCAGTCACTGGTAGGTAAGTAAAACATCATGGATCCTATTGAGGATGACCCTAGCAAGGACATTATCAGGCACCAAGAGCAGTGTTATCCACCTGTAGTTGCCACAATCTAGGTGATGGCCCTTCCCTTAGCAGTTAGAGACATAAAGTCCCATTTTGCAGTCAGTTGGGATTATTCCTGTCTCCCAGATGGAAACAAAGCTTGCTTACAATGCCAGGAGGACAGTCTTACCAGTAGCCTGGGGACGTTCATCCTGGATAACACAGATTCCAACAGCCTTGGCTATCCTCAGCTGGCTCAACACCTGTGCAATCTCAGTGAGATTGGGTGGTTCACAGCTAATTGGAGGATTAGCTTCAAGAACCATGTACCCAGAGATGTCCAGTGTCCTAGCCAGAGGAACAGCTTTAAATAGCGGTTCAAAGTAGTCAGCCCAGTGAGACTCAACTACAGCATCATCCGTAAAGACTGTTCCATCACCTGCCCTGATTATGACTCTCCAAGAAACAGATTCGGATGTGCATAATGTTTCGATTCCTCTGTAAGCAGGATGTGGGTCACTAGACCATAGATGCTGTGTCATTTGCTCACAGATTCCTCTAATAAATGCCTCCTCCAATACTGGTAATGCGGTGAAGGAGATTGATTACGTACTTGTGTGCAGATGTTGGAGGCTCCTGCAAAACTCCAGGGTATATAGAAGTGCCCAGTTTGTGAATTCTGACCACTGTCTTGTTGTTGTCACTCTGAAGTACTACCTACTAGGAGAATGATACTGGTTCTGGCCAGACTCCAAGATCAAGTTGTTTTTCATGAGTTTGCAAGCATTTTGTGTAAGGAGCTTGCAGGCCTAGATGCGACTTCCGTTCCTAATGTGATGTGGGTGACCTTCTGTGACAAGACTGTGAAGTTTGCTAAGGGTTGTGTTGGTGTTGCTGGTGTTCCAAGAAGGAAGTATTTCATCTCACAGGGCACCCTTGATTGCATTGAGAGGAGTTGCAGCACATGGCTTGATGGCAGCTCCAATATGTACAGAGAACAGAGAAGGATGGCTGCAAGGGCTCTGAGGACAGATACAGTACAGACAGTGTGTTATAATAAATCAATATCTCTACAGTATTTAATAAAATTAGCTTCTTTGGTAAGTCAACCCAACAAAATGTTTTGTGTGATTATTTCACAGACAATTGTTATCAAAGGGAAATGTACATATACTGTTACATGGTTAACTGTATCAATTAATTTAGAGAGGCGGCCCTGTTAAATTTATTTTCTGTGGGTTATGCATGAGATTGGTAAAGAGGTGTCTTTACATCTTCAACTCGGAAGTGTTGGGTAGGTGTATGGCTTATGGGTATTACACTGCAAGTTCAAAGAAACGATAAAAACACTTACTGTATCCACAGAATATTATGGTCTTCATTATTCATGTTCACTCATGGTCTATGTGTTTCATTTTTCATGTTACAGCTTTTAATGTGAAATGAGCTTTGTTAGGAAAAACGTGAAGAAAGTTAAAAAGTGTCCAATGCACTGAGATGTTATTTGGGTGTATTTATTGGTTAAGTAAGGTTGCTCCCTAACATTCTGACTCTTGTGTCAACTCTTGTGTCTTGTGTGTACTCTGTTCACTTGCCTATGTAAAGCCTTGTACTTCTCTACAAGGTAGAGCCATATCTCTGTGTCTGTCTTTCTCTCTGTCACTTTTTTACTTTTAAACAAAGTTTTCATAAGTTAAATGTGTTTATAAAATCATTTTATTCTCAAACAATGCATAACATGAAAATTACATTCTCAAATCTGCCTAATCTAATCCAAGGGTGTAGGGAATCGGAGTCTGCCTTGCTGGCAGCAGATACAGGGCAGGAACCCTTCATGAACAGCCAATCACTCGGTCTTATAAACACCCACATTCACTCTGGGCTGCATATTTAGGTGACCCTGCCTACATGGGCTCCACATGAAGGAGACAGTGCAGATAATAAAAACACTCATAAATGGCAAAATAAAACACATAATAAACAAAAAATAGCCAATGTGCAGAACATAAGTAAACCAAAAGCAGAATTAACAGCAAAATACACAAAATTTTATATATATATATATATATATATATATATATATATATATATATATATATTCCAGCTGAAACAAGTCTTTACTGCTTATATGTAAGGCAAAATGGAATAGCAAGTGTAAAAAGTGCTACCACTTATTTACAGGGTTGGATATAATTCCTATTAATTCATATTACATGGTCAACAACGATACACCACATCAATACATAGCACTGGTGTTCATTTTCTTAATTTACATTTACTGACATACAGTAGGTGCAGGGGTGTGTCAGGAAAGGTGGTGGGTTTATAGCAGTCCTGGTGCAATGCCAGAGAAAAGTTGTGAAGGTAAAAATTGTGCTCTCTTTTTTTTAATTTCATATTTCTGTAAGAAGATCGAATCAGTGTCATAGCACATAAGTGCTAAATTAGTTATCTTTGAGTGGCAGTAAAAACACAATACGTCTCTAGTACCTCTGTATTTAACTTGTCAGTCTGCTGGGTAGCTTACACTGCTGACAGCAATAATATAATGACAAAAGTCTACGATATAAAATTGTTGTATAAATAATGAATAATGTTGATAAATAATGATTATCCTCTAACCATGATTCAAGTTTGCAGTATTTTCACTAATTTCTGCAAAGAACACTACATAACCATCCAAGTAATGCACGGTGACATAAAAGCTACAGAGATCTTTTCCCACCTTTTTTCTGTCATTTCACACTTTTTGTAATCCAAAACAATCCCAAAGGCACACCAGGATGCTACCAATCAAGAATACATTAGATCTTTACACGTGCTAAACTGTCTGAAGAGGTAGGAACTATTTAATCAGTCTTCAGCAGTGCATTCAAAGCCAACAGTCGTTTGGATCATTTCATTTTTAATTTGACGATTCTATGTCTCAGATGCTATGCCAATTTGAGAATTAATACATTGGTCTCGCTTTCTTATTGCCTGCTTCTCAACTTGCTTTTTTGGAAGGCATTCAAATTCAGGTTGTACTTGCTCAAGTAATATTTTGTTAAAAATTCAGGTTTAATGTCATTGTTTAAGTTTAAATTGCCTCTAATTATTTTAATTCTTTTTTTTTCTAAATTCCTATATTAAATTTGTGATTTAGTGTGCATTTGCTTCATGAGTTATGTGTTCATTTTATAATTTTATGTTTTAGTGTTAGATTAAATTAATTGTAATTAATTTCATATTAATGATAATAATTAGGGATGGGAATCAATTAAAAATTATTATCATATATATTCTTTCTAAGAATACGGAGGAAATAAACTATTGACCTTAAGAGGTTCCATCAACATTGCTTTAGATTTTACCTTCTGGTTTCCTCAGAATACTCCAGTTGCTTTATCTCCCAAATGCTAAAAGCCTGTGTGTTACACTGATTAGCAACTCTTGCTAATTAGCAATTAGCAAGCACTGATTAGCTTGATTGTGGCTTGTTAAGGACTATTTCCTGACTTGCACCAAGTGCTTCCATAATATAAATCATTTTGTTACATATTTGTAATTTAATTCAAGATATCTGTAAATTATTTTAAGATGTATTGAAATAAATTATATATGAATAGTTATTTATTGTGATTTGTATGTCATTTATAGGTATCTTAAAATGATTTAAAGATGCCATAAAATAATTAATAGATATCCTATATGACTTAAGGGTATCAGAAAATATTTAAGACATTTCCAAGTGATAATGTGCCTTGACAAAATGAACAGCAAACAATAAGCATAAAATATATACATATAATGTTTTGGGGTGTTCTTCTGTCACACAAAAACTTGAGAATGACATTTTCACGGCAAGCGTCAGCGTTGTCATGCAAACCTACAAACATGAAAAGAACGGACAGTGTGGATATGCGGCATAGCTAACATGAAAAAACTGCATTGACATCTGCTGAAAGTGAAGTTGCATAGGCTGACTGATTGTTTTTATCACTAATGCAAGTCATACACTCCAAGCATAAAAGACTTTCATACACATTGTTAGGTTAATTTAAAAGGTAGTGGTACCCTCAGCAGCGTGACCTGAGATGCTGTGTTTTGTAAGAAGCGCATGAACCACCTTTCTTTGAGGTCTGGAAATTTGCGTGGTTTTTCGTTGAAAAGTAAATGAACAATATAATTAATGAAGAGCTTTATTCTACTGTACCTTTCTAATACAATATAATGTACAGAGTAATTAAATCAGAGGAGCTGTACTTTTATTTCCTGACAGCTGAGGGCACTAAAAGCATGCTATGAGAAAGCTTTTTATAAATCTACATCTGGGAGAAAACATTTCTAAGTGTATGCATTGTGTATTATATAACTAGATCACCACCAGATACTGAAGATAGAGACAGGAGTTGAAAGACAGCAGATAAACCATTTATTGGTCATGACACAGCTGTAATTTTTTATTTGCTGTAGACGGGTAAACTCAAATTAACCTCAAAAGAAAAACTATAGGTAATAACAGAAAATTATCTAAGAAGAGTCTAGTATACAGTAGATCTTCTTTCAAAGACTAATTTAATGTTATGAGAATAAACAAATAATGAGAAGAAAAGAATAATCAGAAAAATAACAATTTTGTTACTATGTAAAAAATCATTCAATAGGAGAATAGGAATAGGAGTAGTTTTTCAGCATGCCCGTGTCAATCAAACACAGGAAGCTCTGCAGTCTACTTGTGACTTTACGCTGTAGGGAGATAAGTAAATAAATCAAGGTAAATATGTAAATAACATTCAATGCAGCTTTTATATAAGTAACATGTAAATGTTTTTCATATAAAGCCCATCACAAAGAGAACTTTGCACAATACCTTGGTGAGCTAGGCATGCCCTGATGTTTTTCTGAAGGACATGAGTGGCAGATTGACCAATAATATCCACTGGCAGGACAACACCCAACCTGTTGCTGCATCCAAACTGTGACATCTTTCGCCTTTATACCTGGTGCAGCTGTGTTGTTATTATGTGTGACTGGACATTTCTTGCAAGGAGGGCTTCTGTTCTCTTTCTCTGATGTAGATCCCTCATCCTCATCTGAGTTCACCTCTGTTATAGCATGTCTTTATTTGAAAACAGCAGTGTCAGTTCGGGGGTGGGGGACGTGAACAAGACTGAGAGAATAAAACTGAAAAAAAAGCTAACCTTTACAAGTACCATAAATTTACTCTGGCTGTTACATATTCAAATCAAATGTATGTTTTTATTCTATAATAGTAGCAATAAGAGCAGCTCACTACTCAAAACGTTAATTCTATTTAGCGGTTGGACTGAAACCCACGACCTCTTGATTACTTACTGCTGCACCACCCAAGCGGTTGTGTCAGTGTCGTACCCAAGCCAGATTTCTTTTTCTTTGCTTATATTTTTGAATAAAAGCACACTTGTTTTGCTATACGTGTACCTTTTGTGAAAGTGTTTATTTGATATTTCAACTTCAGTCTTCACTCATTATACACTTCAAATGTCAAAATTTTGTTGTTAGTCGTATAACATGAAAAAAGTTTGTTTTGGGTATGTTTTCAACATTTCTTGCATTTCTCGCATTTCCTGTCATCCTACATTTACATAGATTGTTGTAGACACGGAACACCAATGAAATGCATGTGTTCCAAATAACGATATATTATTTGCCCTATATAACTCCAGGCAACTCACACGCAGATAAACATGACTTGAGCTGGGAGAACTTTTTGCCCAAGTTGGCTGCGGTGGTGGTGGGGATGATCTCCACATTTACAAAACAAAAGACGTTGACAGAGAGTTGTGAAGGAATTTAAGGTGGCCTGGGATTACAAGTTTTTTTGTAGGCTTCAGGGGTTCTAGTGTTAACATGTGGTTTGAGAAACTCTAGTAAATTAAATATCGATTGATGAAGATGAAGTTTACAATGTTCTACTTTAATGACAAAGTAAAGTACAAGATTAAAGTGAAAAGTTTGACATTAAAATTGACATTTTGACTTTAATCTTGACATAGACCTTTTTTTGCAGATGGTGGTCTGTGACTCATCTTTTCACTGTAACTTTGACATCTGACTACTCCACTCCAACAATTTACTTTTGTTGCTTATACCATTGCTTAAGCTACCAAATAGTATATTTTCCTTGCCTCCACTTCACTGTGCAGGACCTCCATTTTGCATTCACTGAAATTCTTCTTTCTTACACATTCTTTTACCTTTGTCTTTTAACAAAACACTGAATGGAAGTGGCTATTTCTATTGATTTACATATTCAAATAAGTGTAATTATGGGAGGAGTGAGGGTGGGACAGTAGGCATGTGTATGTGAGTTAAAATTCACATTGATTGGGGTTTATAAAGGAGAAGTGTGTGGAACTTTGCTTATGCTCAGTTTTATGCATCTGAATTTTTTTGTGTGTACACACATTTCCATTTTTGTCCTATGCAATATTTTAGTCTGAATTCTATGCATGCCGTTATACACGAGGCCCCTGGAGTGCAGTGATTGGGAGGAGCAGTGTTTCTAATATGAATCAATGTAGTAAATTTTTATTTGATTTCTATGTTAATGATGGATGTTTTATTAAAAACAACAACAAAAAAACCACAAAGTTCCAGTTAAGTTTACATGGTACTAGTGTTTCTTGGGCCAGATTATCAATAATCCACTTTGTAGTCATTTCATCTGATTACAGGGAGTATGTTGTGGAGCTGCTAATTCTTCAGTTGGAAAGATTAGAAGAACTAAAATATTTCTTAAAGCTGTCTTAGATTAACCTGTTACATGTTTGGTCCAATTTTAGAAGTTCTCCTGTATTCTTCTGATTCTGTGTCTCCTAACTCCTAATATGCAAAGTTATATGTGAAGTTAAAAGCTAATGGAGATTGAAAGTTTCTTGAATATAATGGCAAATTGCATCCACACAATGGTCTACACAGTTTGTAAAACTATGTATGGAATTTTGTAATATAAATGATGCAGTAAATATATCTGAAGAAGAAATCATTCAAGATGAAAAAGTGTTCAAATGGTTTTGGTAAAGGTAGATGGTTGGAGAAATAGAGTGCAGTATCAGGCAGAAGGGGCAATGAAATGTGATGCTGAGGTCCAGTTGGCTTATACCACTTCAATGATTGTTTCTCTCACGCACAATAAAAGGAAATAGAAGAGTTCTATAATTTGTCCATCTTCTCTTGTGCCCACCACTTTGGAGGCAGAATGACATAATATTTAGGGGTTTGTCATTCAAACCCCAAGGTTATGGGATCAAATCCCGCTTCTGTGGCTATCAGCAAGTCACTTCACCTGTCTGAGCTCTAACTGAAGAAACAAAAAGAAACATAACCAAACATATCTTAAATGTTGTAAGTCTCCTTGGAAAAAGGCATCAGCCAAGTCAGTAAATGTACAGTAAATTTGTGTAGCTTTAAATTGCAAGCTGAATGAGCCATGCTGCTGGTACATGCTAACACATTAAAGCAGATGCAGGATGTTGGGAAGGAAGAGCCTCATCTTAAAGCAAAGAAGAAGAGCTAGAATTACAGTTGGCCATTGCTAAAGCAGATGCTAAACTTTAACTATTTACTATGCATGAATTAATATACCTGCAATGAACTGGTGCCCAGTTCAGGGGCCTCATGTATAAACGGTGCATATGCACAGAAATGTTGTGTAAGAATATTTCCATGTTCAAATCGCGGTGTATAAAACCTACACTTGGCGTAAAGCCACGCACTTTTTCACAGTACCTCAAACCCGGTCGTACGCAAGTTCTCCGCTCGGTTTTGCAGACTGGCGGCACCCAGTGTCAAAGCAGTGCTACTGTTCCTGTGTGGTTACCCTTTATTTCTTAGAACCACATTCCTGAAGCAGCTTTATAAATACACTGAAACTAACCGCATATTGTTTATTAGTGTAATGCATCTGATTGTAATTAATCTGTAACAATATAATGGTACAGGGAATAGTCACAGTATTCCAAATACCATAACTGCTTTAGTGTTGTTACTCTCACTGTACCATCTTCTTCTTCTTCTTTTTCTTCTTTCAGCTGCTCCCTTTAAGGGTTGCCACAGCAGATCATCTTTTTCCATATTACTCTCACTGCACCACTCGGAGTATTTATATCACTGTATCTGAGTGGGGAATCACAGCAGCAGCTGATCGGAAAGAGAATTATCGGGATACGGCATCAAGCACATTCTGCCTCAGCCACGGCAAAACGTTTCAAAGCCTTTCCTGTACGGACCTTGTGGTTCAGAAACAGTTTCACCCCAAGAATTATAAACGCACTCAATCTAGTTGCTCCTTGTAGAACTGTTTGTACTTATAAGTACAATTACCCCACTGTAAACTTGCACTACAGTTATAATATTGCACAACCTGCGCCACTTTATAAAGCACGTATTTACATATGATGGCGATATCATTTTTAAGATGAAATGCAGCAAAATATGTTGATTTTATTATACAGATAAAACTTTAACTTCATTTAAATAATCTGTATTGTTAATAATGAAACATGTGAGGACACGGTGCCGCAGCGCTAGCAAGTTCACGTATTGTTCCTGCCTTGCGCTGTATATTTGCTGAGGCTGGCGCAACACTAGAAGGATAGACGGATAGAATAATTAAACACGTACTATGAAGATATTTCAATGTCCCTTAAAAGTTTTGAAGAATCATCGTTGTAAGCTTACAGATGGCTTAACATCTATTACAGAGCTGATTGTGTGCCGATTGGGTATTTGGGGAAAGAAAAGTAAGGACAGGAATTGGAGGTTAGTACGTTTGCAAGAGACAGTATTGCTACAATAAATTATTTCATTGAAGGTTGCGCATGGCGCAGCAGCATCTTGTGTGAGATATGAACAATCACTGTGCCATCGTGTTCCCATGTTTAATAACATGCTTTCATTCCAATCATCATGAAAATGATATCACGTATACATCTCAGTATTTTAATTTTTCAGAGAGCTGTAATATCATGATTGTAATGGATTCTGTATCCTGTCGGAGAAAGAGAAAAAATGGAAGCACGTAGTGATTCACACACATAGAGCACATTGAAGATCAAATGCAAAACAAAGCATTTAACGTGCTACTTTAGTTACGATGGGATTTGAGAAACTAGTAAATTAAATGATTTTAAGATGAAGTTTATGATGTTCTACTTTAATGACAAAATAAACTACGTGATTAAAGTGGAAATTTCGAGATTAAAGTTGACATTTCGTGCTTTTTTCCCACTGTGTGCATATTTTTTTTTTTTGTCTGTACCCTAATAAGCTCAGGCGGTGGGCTACAACTCGCCTTTTCACAACAACTTTGATATGTCACTTGTTTTTTATTTTGGCTTTATTTTTGACTTTGTGAACTTGAGCTTTCGAGTTTCTCCGACACGCTATGTCACTCAATCAACTTCCTTTTGTTCATTATATCACTGTTTAAATAAATAAATAGTATGTTTTTCCTTTGCCTCCACTTGGTATTCGCTGAAATTCTTATATTTTCCCCCGTGCTTTTCCCATTGTCTTTTCACAGAACGCTGAGCTTAAGGGCTATTTATATTGATTTGCATATTCAAAGAGGCGTAATTCTGGGAGGAATTGGAGTGGGACAGCAGGCGCGTTCACGTGCGTTACTTTTCACGCTGACTGTGATTTATGGAGTGGAAAAACGTGGAAGTTGGAGTAGGCACAGATTCCTGCATCTGAATTTTTCTGTGCGTAAGCACATTTCAGCTTTTCTGCTTACGTCATGTTATAGTGCGAATTCTACACACGGCGTTATGCATGAGGCCCCGGGAACTGTTCCTGCCTTGCACTCTGCTTGTTGATACAGACTCCAGCTCCCTTGCAAACCTACTCAAGATAAAGCAGGATTAGAAAATAGATGCATGGATGAATGGAATTATCAATTCATCCCTTACACTACACGAAAGTACTGATGTTCTTAAAAGCGTTAGAAACTTAAATTACTATTAGACAAGAAGCAGACATACTACAGACACCTTAGCATAAAAAAGTATTTACATTTGACATTTTTGTGAGATCAAATCACACAGTGAGTTAAAAAATCAGTGATATAGTGTTTCAAATACTGGGGGCCTGTTTAAAATTATGCAACATCAGAATATTATTACTGAGATTTTGGGAAAACGGCTTAGATTGTTTTCTCTTCCTCATTTGAGCATTCCATTATTGGAGGTGAGCCTCTTGAATTAAAGTTTTCCTTTTAGGCTTTTGAGCATGGTATTGAGAATAGAGATGACAGTAACAAAGACAGGGTACTCTTCCTGGAGCAGCATACCAGAGGACAGCCCAAGGTGCTTGATCACAGTTGCCAGCATATGGATCCTGATAGAGGCTATAAGGAGGCAAAGATACTGCTACACAAGAACTTGTATTGAAAATTCTTTGAACTGCCCAAAAATTAAATCAGGAGACAGCAAAACTCTAATAATGGAGATATGTAAATGTATTTATTCTGAAATATCTCAAGAATGCCACAAAAGACATCCTGGTTTCATTTCAGTTTGCATACAGAGCCAATCAGTATGTATATGTATGTCTGCAATAAATTTATGTCTGAACTTTATTAACCAACACCTTAATAAGCCAGGGGCATATGTAAGAATCTTGTTTGTGGACTTTAGCTCTGCTTTCAATGCAGTCATCCCAGAGCTCCAAGGTAAGAAATTCACCCAGTTCAGCCTGCCCACTTCAATCTGCCATTGGATCACAGACTTTCTTACAGATGGGATAACTCTTAATACTTTTGCACCACAGGGAGGTCTCTTTTCCCCACTACTCTTCTCGCTTTATACAAATGAGTGTACCGCTGGCAATTCGCCTGTCAGCCTTCTTAAATTTTCAGATGAAATTTCATTAATAGACTTAATTTCAAGCAATGATAAGTCCATATACAGATAGGAGTTCAACAGTCTGAGATTGTGGTGCAGCCATAATATTTTGGACATTAACATTCATAGATTTCAGGATACAGTCGCCTGCTCACCTATTACTTGCTATAAATAGCTCAGCTTTTGGAATAACAGAGTCATTTCTGTTTCTGGGCACTGTGCTGCCACAAAACCAAAAGTAGAACAATAAGGTCACATGTATTATTAAGAAAGCCCATCAAAGAAATTCAGTTTCCCTCAAGAAATATTGGTCCTGGTCTTCATAGCCATCATCGAGTCCATTCTGATCTCATGTATGACTGTCTTCTAGTTTGGTTCTGCTTCTGTTCAGGCTAAGGCCAACCCGCAATGCATCATCAAAGCCTGTGAAAAGATCATAGGCTGTAAGATACCTCATATTCAACTCCTATTTTGATTTGAGGGTAAGAAAGTAGGTCGCAAAATCCTACTGATCCTACTCATCCAGGGCATCACATATTCCAAAAACTTCCCTCCAGCAAATGTGTTTGTGGAGTGAAAGCTAAAGCAACATGTCACCTAAACAGTTTTTTTCCAGATGTAGTTATTCTGACTAATCAGGTCTGAGCTTCTACTCAGTATCTATGTATACCTGCACACTACACTGCCTGGACATTTTAATCCTACTATCTGCTTTTTTTTTATTACCCTTGTATACTGTATCATTTTTTATCTTATATTTTATCTTCTTATATGTATCTTTTGTATTCTGTCAGGACATACAGTATTCTAAGTACACATTAGTGTACCTGCGCAATAAAGTAAATTCTGATTCTGATGTTAAAACTTCCCTCAGTCCAATTTATTATGTTTCCGGAGGTCTTAGAATTGACATTTTCATAAAAACTAAGGAGTATCACAGGAATATAATTTTAGATTACCTAAGATGTATCATGATCCCCACAGGCCCCAGGGTGTTGAAGCTCAAAAGGCCTTTACAGTGCTAGAAAAAAAAAATACTTAAAAAAAGCAAATGAAAAATAAGTAAACAAACAACAATCACAACATACTTCTCTTATAAGGTGTTCACCAGGGTGTAATGTAATAATCTAGGAGCATGGATATATCTGTATGTTCCTCAGGTTTATAACCACACCAGTTTCTTAGATAATAAATACAACTTCTTGACAATGTGAACTAAGAAGTCTCCAAATCTTCAATTCTTGTTTGCCATGAACAGAATGTGGAGGACATGAACACCTATAGTAAAATAAGGACAAACATGAATTGCTTTAACCCAAGAGACATGAAAAACTGTATGAATACAAAAATGTGATGGTAAAGCCAACTTATATGAAACAGGACCCATGTGTTTTATAATGGAGTAAAGACTAATAAATTGCTGAGCCAACTTTCAAGACAGAATCTTCAGGTGGATGTTTTGCATTGTGAGCCTCCCCTTCTGCCCACCCTGAAACACTGGGGCTGTTTGCAGGCAGCAAATTTCTTACCAGAGGTTTCAACTGTCTTCAAGTACTCCCTAACTGTACTCAAAGTATTGTGAAACCTAGCAATATACTTTGCCAAGCTAGGGATTGAGTATGACACAGCATCCAACTACAAAGAGGGAGTTTAAAACAATACAAATACTTGAACTTGAACATCCTGATAACTGAGTGAAATAATAAATTATAAGTGAATGTGGCTAGACATAGCATAGAATTCCAGTCATTCTCAAAATCATTCACTGTAGAGTATAAATCTTTTTAAATTTAATATTGACTAGTGTCATTTAGCTGATCACTTCAGGATGACGCCCTAATGCCAGATTAAGTGTCCACCCCACTTTAGCACAAAACAATTGTCAGAGTAGAAAACAAATCTCTTTGAAAAATAATTGAGCTACTAAAACCATGAACATGAACTATGTCAAGAAAGATCACAGCTAATTCTCTGGACCAAGGGACTTTCTTCAGGGGAAAGAAATATGTATGTAGTGTCTGTAAAACATATTTAACTCTTTGGAGGTTTTCACATTTTATTATTTTACAATATTGAATCTCAGTAGAGTTAATGTGGAATTTTAAAAAGTGATCAATGGAAAAAGACCACATGCACTTCAGAACAGGTCATCCACCTGAAGCTAAGTATGTTCTGTCCCAGCGAGTACTTGGATAGAAGACCTTCTAGGAAAAGCCTGGGTTGCTTCTGGAAGAGATGTTGGTGAGGCCAGCAGGGGGTGCTTACTCTGTGATCTGAATGTGAAGCCCAATGCCCCCGTGTAGAGATGGCGACAGTCCTTTGGATGAAACGTAAAACCGAGGTCCTGACTCTCTCTGGTCATAAAAGATCCCTGGGCAGTCTTCATAAAGAGCTGTGTATATCCTGATGTCCAGGCTAAATTGTCCTCCACAGCCTAGTCATTTTGGACCCTGACTCCAATTGGCTATTTCTCTCTCACCACTTCACCACCTAACAGCAAATGTGTGGTGAGTGTACTGGTGCAAAAATGGCTGCCGTCACATCATTCAGGTAGATGCTGCACAGTAGTGGCGACTGAAGTGGCTCCCCACTTACTATGGAAAAGCACTTTGAGTAATGAGAAATGTGCTATATACAGTAAATGTAAAGAATTATTATTATTATTCATGTCAAAGTGAAAACAAAGCTCTGCAAATTGACGTAAACTAAATCAATCACAAATGTTAAATACAAAATAGTTAATTGCATAAGTATTCATGCTCTTCAAGTCAGTATTTACTAGATACGCCTTTGAAAGATATGGCAACGATGAGTCTGTGTACGCAGGTCTCTTTCTCTCTCTCCCTATCATATGGAAACTGATAATTTTCCTCATTCTATTTCCAAAATTACTCATGGATTGTCAGGTTGCTTGGGGTCATAAGTGAACAGCTTTTATCAAATCCAGCCATCGTGTCAATTGGATTGACATCTGGACATTGTCTCAACCACTCTGGAACATTAACATCGTTTTTTATATAGTTTCTGTGTAGCTGTGGCTTTTTGCTTAGCATTATCGTGTTACTGGAAATCTTCTCTAATGGAGCACATCACAGTACACAAGTGGGACAACACAGTTCTTTCTTCCTTTATCTTTCTAAGTCTGCTGCCTCTATTTGTCTCCCAGCAAGCTTTGTCTTCCTTCTTTTGACTTTTATAGGGCACACGGAAGTGCTCCTGGTCTTCCCAGATCCTCTTCCGGCAGCATTTCCAGGTGTGGTGGAAGTGTTGCCACCCAGGACTCTAAAACTGTCCAGGCATCCCTTGGTGGTAGCCACAGGCCCCAGTAGGGTTGATCTTCTAAGCTTCAAACCTGTGGCCCTGCTGTGAGCCAGGGAGGTTGCCCTCTCATGTTCAGGGAAAGGTATTCTGGCCTTTCAATAAACTTCATCTTTAAATCGTTTCATTTACTCATTTCTCAAATACCATTGTAACTAAAGTAGCACGTTAAATGCTTTGTTTTATATGTGTTTTTCTATGTGTGTGAATCACTATGTGCTTCTTAAACTGGCTTTCTCTTCCTCCAACAGGACACAGAATCCTTTACATTCATAATATTACAGTTCTCTGAATAATTAAAATACTGAAATGTATACTTGATACCATTTTCATGATGATAGGAATTAAAGCATGTTATTAAACATGGGAACACAGTGGTGCAGTGATAGTAATGAGCTGGCACCCCGTCCACAGATTGTTCCTACCTCCCGCAAGATGCTTGCTGTGCCGTGCGCGACATTCGATGAAATAATTTATTGCAGCAGAGCTGTCTGTTTCAAACGTACTAACCTCCAATTCCTGTCCTTGCTTTTCTTTCTCCAAATACCCAATCGGCACACAATCAGCTCTGTAATAGATGTTAAGCCATCTGTAAGCTTAGAACGCAGATTCTTCAAAACGTTTAAGGAACATTGAAATATCTTCATAGTACATGTTAAATTATTCTATCCATCTATCCTTCCAGTGTTGCTCCAGCCCCAGCAAGAATTCAGCGTGAGGCAGGAACAATCCCTGAACGAGGCGCTAGCTCCTTGCTAGCACTGTGACACCGTGTCCTCATGTTTAATTATTAACAATTTAGATTATTTAAATGATGTTAACATTTTATCTGTATAATGTAATAAACATATTTTGCTGCATTTCATCTTAAAAATGATATCGTCATCGTATGTAAATACGCTCTTTATAGAGTGGCTCAGGTTGTGCAATATTATAACTGTATTGCAAGTTTACAGTGAGGTAATTGTACTAATAAGTACACACAATTCTGCTGGAGCACTTGATGGACTGATTGAGTGCGTTTATGGTTCTTGGGATGAAACTGTTTCTGAACCGCGAGGTCCGTACAGGAAAGGCTCTGAAGCATTTGTCGTATGCGAGCAGTTCTAATTGTGCACGGCTGGGACAGCATATGCTTGATGCTGTATACTGATAATTCTCTTTCCGATCAGCTGTTGTAGAGCTGCAAATTCACACTCAGATGCAGTGGGATAAATACTCTGAGTGGTGCATTGAGAGGAACGCTAAAGCAGCTATGGTATTTGGAATAGATTGGTCATTCCGTGGACCATTATATTGTTACAGGTTAATTACAATCAGCTGCCTTAAACTAATAAAAAATATGAGGTTAATTTCAGTGTATATGATTAGGCTGCATCAGGGATGTGGATCTAAAAAAGAAAGGGAAACCACACTGGAACAGAAGCACTACTTTGATGCTAGGTGCTGGCAATTTGCAAAACCAAGCGGAGAACTTGCATTTGCCAGGGTTTGAGCTTGTGTGAGATTGTGCGTGGCTTTATGCCAAGTTTAGGTTGTATACATCGCAATTTGAGCATGGAAATTGGAGTATGCAACATTTTTGTGCATACGCACCGTTTATACATAAGGCCGCTAGGCAGTAGTTGTTGTCTGCACAGCTTCTCCAAACGGCTAAATATAATTATGTATAGAAAAAGTGGCACATGATGGTCATTCAACAACTATAGTGAAGTTTTGTACCAAAATTGGCTAAGCATTGCCCTATAGATATGGCCTTAGGAAACCACTGCACATAGGATACCATCTTAGCCTCGAACACATCTGTGATGTATTGCTGGCTGGTCAAGACACTGGCAGTGGATGCAGTTGTGAAACTCAATGGCACTGCACACCATAACACCTGATACTGTGCCCATATGGTGCTGCAAAATGCATGCCACCAGGAACCTTTTGCCTTGGTGCCTCTATACACAGATGTTTCAATCATGGCACAGTAAATTAAACCGGGACACGAGCCAAAAACAAAGTGAGTTAAAAGGCCCCACTGCTGCAAATGCCATCAAACAGTGTGTGCAGACACCTACTGACCTACGACAGGGGCTGTGATGTTCAACCCATTTCTGCCATGCAGACAAGATGTCTGTCTCTCTTTTTTGGTGTGTTGAGGTGCTCCAGACTCCTTACATTGATGTTTACGACCCTTTTCTACCCACTAACACTATACACTCAGCACTGTGCTTGCATTCAATTATAAACATTAGCACTGAGGTCAGCTGAAGCATAATCTACCTTTCTGTTTTCCCACATTTAGCCTTGCTCAAAGTCCACAAGCGGGACATATGGTTGTGACCCTCTTCACAGAGCCAATAAGGTTCTTTTTGTAGGCTCCTGTTTTACCCACTGTGGTAAAGTCTACACTAATCATTTTATTATTCTATCTTGATCTATATATCCTGTAAGCTTTAGACCAATTTGATGTAAAATTTTAATGGCAAGTAGTGTATTTTTATAGTTCGTGAGATTCTTATCCTTTTCCGCTTCTTTGTGGGGTCAACATGTTTGATCAACCTTCTCCATACAGCTTGGTCCTGCACCTCCACCCCAGTTAGATTATTTTCCTTCAAATCTTCTTTTACTTTATCCATCCACCTCACTTTGGCCTCCCACAATTTCTCTTCCCCTGTACTCCATTCCTGTCACTATTTTGCCTAAGTAATCATTGTCTCTTGTCATTACATGTCCATACCACTTCAACCTGCAGTACTTTCACATATTTTCTTAGATATGTTTCTCACTTTTGTTGTACCTCTGATTGTCTCATTTCTTATTCTTTCTTTTTTGTAACTCCACACATCCACCTCAAAAACCTAATTTTTTGCCACATCTAATTTCTCCTCCTACACTCTCTTTACTACCTATGTCTCAGTTCTATACACCATTGATGGTCTTACCACTCTCTTATAAACCTTACCTTTAACCTTCTTACATTTTTTATCACACAATGCTCCTGATACCTTCTTCCAATTGCTCCATCCACACCACACTCTATGAGTTATCTCTGTATCTAGTTCTCCATTATGGGCTAATATTGATCTTAGATATTTAAATTGATCCACTCTTTTTAATAGATTTCCCTGCAGACTAACTTCTGAATCCGGATCATCATATTTTGTCGTCTTCCTATTTTTCCTCAGTCCTCTATCTTCCAAAGCCCTTCTCCATTCTTTGAACTTCCTCTCCACTTTCTCTTTTCTGGTGTTACACAACACAATATCATCAGCAAAAGGCCTACACAAGGGGGAGTGGTCTGTTATCTCATGACTCAACACCACCATAACCAGGTCAAATAGGTAAAGACTTAAAGAAGATCCCTGGTGCAGACCTTCTCTAACTAGGATCTAGTCTGTTACCCTAACACTGTTTTTAACCTGAGTCATCTCTTCCTCATACATATCCTGGACAATCCTCACATATTTCTCTGGTATTCCATTCTCTTTCATCCACATCCAGACTTCTTGATTTGGCTCTCTATCATAAGCCTTTTCCAAATCAATAACACCATATGCAAACCTTTTTGTTTTTCTCGCTGCTTCTCTATGAGCTGTTTCAATGGAAAAACTGCATCAGTTGTTCCTCTCCCTGACATAAAACAGAGCTGCTCCTCTCCTATGGTGGTCTCTTCCTTGATCCTTTTTTCTATAACCCTTTTCATTATGTGTTACATCACCTTTATCCTGTCAACAATTTCCACAATCCTGAATATTGCCCTTCTCCTTATAAATGGTACAATCATACTGTTCCTCCATGCTTGTGGTATTGTCTCCTGTTTACAGATCTTCTGCATTAGATCCCACAAACTTCTGCTGGTGTTTCATCTGGCCCTGTTGCTTTTCCCAGTCAGTATCCTTTAAACTTAACATTTTCTTCCCCTTCCCTGTCTTCTTCTTCTTCTGGATTAACTTCTTTAGCCAGACCCATCCTTGGCTTACACATTGCCCATGAGATATGCCCTAGCATTTTCCGAAGCTGATTAGACTGATTCGATCATTAATGTTTTGGGAAAATGTTTACAGCCACATACTCTTCCTGACACTAACCCTCTCTGTTTTTCTGGGCTTGAAACCAGCACCACTGGTTTGACCCATGGTGGACTGATTATTTCCTGAGCTTCTGCAAATCCTAAATATTTGTCAGTCTATGAATATATCTAAGTGTGCATTCATTTGGTTGTTGGATGTTGTTATACCTCCTGCTTCGCCTTCGTATTTAGCATATTTACATTATCAATGTATATTTACATCAATTAGAGAACTAGTAAGTTAAGTGACACCCTCAGGTTTGTAGTGACTAATCACTACCTTTATAAAGCAGTTCCTCATTGTATTAAGGCTTGCACAGTGTATCCATCTATTTTTCTAACATGTTTATCCAGATCAGAATCATGCAGAACCAATGCCTATCAAAGCAGAATGAAAGCATAGAGCAGGAGCCATTCATGCACAGGATGCTTTTTTAGTAAACTGTTTTAGGTAAAACTAAGCATTAGGCTAAAATTGTATTACCCATTAATATCATAAGCAATTTAGTTATGCTCATATATATCATAAGCAATTTAGTTATGCTCATATATTATAAATTAAGCAAGCTATTGTTTACCTACAACAAGTTTCTTATTCGCTGTAACATGAGAACGTGATCATAATCAATACACATGGAAATGGATACCAATTAATTCATTAGAAACTCTCAATATTGCTTTAGAATGATGAAAGCAGAGAAAACAACAAAATATTATATGTATATCAATTATGTATGCCTTTTAGCACTGAAGAGGATAATATTCATTAGTTTAGCATATTTACAGACCAATGCTGAACAACAGCTGACAATATCAAAAAATGTTCATGAAAAATATCTCATACATGACCATAGCATCCCACTCTTATATTTTCAATAGAATATTAGAACATTAGAAAACCAAAGGTTTAATGTATGCACTTACTGCGGATAAAAATGTTATTTGGTCCTGTTCAGTATCTCCTTAGTAATCCTTATTACTGAAGTATTGTTCATTTTAATACGTGTGAAAATTGTTACAAAGACAAATATCAAATAAATGTGTTCAAACAGGACTGAGTATTTGAATTGTAGATCCATCTCCAGTGGTTACATTAATTATTTGACAGTGAACCACAACTGGAGTACCTTGAGATTATTCAGCAGTGGTCTGTGAAAATGCATAAATGAACTGACCATCAAAGAAAATTGTTAAGGCATTTTAGATATGCCCAAGTACAAGGCATATTTTCTTCCTGGTCATGTTTTTACTTTACTTTAACGTACACTTTGCAATGTTTGAATGTTGAAATCATGTGGAAGGCAATGTTAGCAAATTAATAAGCTGTTACTGGGCTGGACTCCAGCTCAATGCATGGTGGTGGTGGTGTTCTTAAATTCAAATGCTCAGTCACACCTTAATACATTTCATTTTTATTCTTGAAAATAAATTTCTGGAAGTGGTTTATTTAACAAAATTTTAGTAAAAAATTATGTGTTGATATGTGGATTATAAGTAATGTGAGTTTTCTACATGGACCCTTTCGATATCTTTTGCTGTTGTCCAGCATTGGTAGACACCTATTATTGTTGTTATGTCCATTCTGAATGAAAACATCAAATTAAATTTACTACATGGTAAGTAATACATAACAAAACTATTTTTTGGGTGAAGTACTATATTTCTTTAACAATTGATAGAGATAAGAACATTAGAGAATGAAGCCTCGCATAATCAGTTAAATATTGCAAACAGTTGTAAAATGTTAAACTTAAGAGCATTTTCTTGCAATATGTAATTATGTAGTTAAACAATAAATAACTTGCATTGGTTATGGATATGCATTGTGTGACGGTCAGAAAAAAGAAAAGCCTGATGACAAGGCTGAATCAATAATTGACAAATAGGATACTTTTTTTCTTTTTTACAATTTAATGTAGATAACTAGTGTCAGTATTGTAAATAGTTGGATCACATTTTTGGTACTGAATGGTAAAGACAGACCTTAATTCCAATCACTGTGTGGCCAGGGATTCATATAATCCTGTTGCATGATATACTGCAGTTTGTTTATTTAGACCAATTGTTTAATATATTTTAAAGTCAACTGCAGTGGGCTGGTGCCCTGACTGGGGTTTGTTTCCTGCCTTCCGCCCTGTGTTGGCTATGATTCGCTGCAGCAGACCCCCGTGACCCTGTAGTTAGGATATAGCGGGTTGGATAATGGATGAATGGATAGATTTTAAAGTCAAATTACAGTCTGTTTATTTTGCCACATGAAAAGAATATTCCAAGTGACTCAGACTAATTTTGAACCCTCTTTAGCACTGAGTTAAAACTTTAATTTACATCTTAGACTGTATCCGCCTGTTTCCTAAAATAATGGCACAAGTTTACTTTGACGCTGCATCAGGTAAACAAACCATGATGTGAGATTAGTAAATAACATAACACAATCAGTTACACACTTTTACTCTCAGCCTTTAAATAGTTAGGACAGAGTTTGCCCCCTTGTCCTTTGACCCTGTTCTTCCATAGGTAGATACAGAACATTAAAGTAATAGATTGATTTTTTTCCACAAGACTCCAGTATGAGGGGAGAAATAAAGTATTTATCTATCTGTTGTATCTACCACATATAGTATTTGAGCCTAAGAGCAGATATTTAAGTAAAAACTAGAGTTTAGTTGTCTTACGTGTGCAGTAGGTCTGAATGTTGCTGTATGTTCCTGGTTCCTGAGTCTTTGCTATCTGAATCATTGTCTAAAATAGACGAATAAGCTGAATTTCTCTAGAGTACAAGTACTGTTGAGAAAATAAAAATAAACAGAAAGTTTCTGCATTTTTTAAATTCTTATATCTATTTTTATGATTCTTCTGAATGGTGTCATGTGTACAGTTTTCATTTGATTTTACCTGGAATGAAAGAATGTGCAGACATAAGATTATGGAATTTGGTACATCTGCACCTAAAAATAAAGAAGTTAGTAAGTAAAAATTGTTTCTGATTAAGGGTAGCCAGGGAGCACCTCGGTATTTTTTTTGTTTGAGCAAACACAGTACCGTTTTTTTTATAAGTGGAGTTCAGTTTTAATCTTAAGCCTCATTGTCCCTTTTATTTGGTTCAGCTGTTCTTCCCTAAAAATGAAAAGTTAAGTCACTAACAGCATCATATGTGTAGATTAAGCTCCTTGTGACAGTGGGTGACACTTGTGCTGATATGTGAAAGAAACACTTAGACAACAGTGATACTGTGAATAGACACAGTTGGAGGCTAACAGAATGAGGCAGATAGAGGTTCTAGAATAGTTTAGTAATTTAGCATAATCTATTGGCCACCACAGTCAAGAGGCCTGCCATTGACCCAAACTCACTGACACAGACTCAGATGCTTAGCTTTAAAAATGCAACAGACGCCCAGCAGAGAATGGATAGCGCTTCTCAAGTTCAGACAGATATTGCTGTAGAATTTTATTACAGCAAGGTTTACAATTACCGAGTCATTTTAAATAGCTGACCTTTTCTCTTCTTATTCTGCATTAAGTTACTAGTTATAGGACGATTTTTACTTTTTGGCTTAACTTAACTTTTCTTTGTCAATTTCCGATCCATTCACTGTTTTCTTAATCAGTTAATTGCATCCAAACACTAACAATCCACAGAGAAAGAAGCAGACACAATCAGGCAATGGCGTCCATCTTTATTCTCATTAGTAAGCAATTGAATAAACAGTCACTTCATCGTGTCATTCTCTCATTTTCTCCACTGTCCTAATTCAAGATTACTGGATCTGAATCTAAAATCTAGAATTGAAACAAAAAATCAGAACAAATTCTTAAAAAGTACAACATAGAAAACGGTAGCATAGAAATTCCCCATGTTTCTAAATTAATTTTGCAAGCCCAACATACACCTTCGGTATTTCACAGAAATTATAAATATACAAAAGAACCTAGAGGGTCAGCCGTGTTTTAGTTTGAAGGGAACCAGCTATTCTGTTAAACTCACCTCATCGATTCCTATTCAGTTACTATTTCCAAACTTTGTTTTCACCGTCTTTTGCATTGTCCTTAGTGTTCTCTATATTTACATTTACCCTGAGTGTTTGTACTCGTTTTTTAAAATAAATGCAGCCAATTTGAAGTCCTGGACTGTAAGGCATTTAGCCAGGATGTGGAGAGAAGACAGAGACGCGCCACTCCTGTTACAGTAACAGGCAACAGTGGAGCATCAATCAAATA
This sequence comes from Polypterus bichir lapradei, assembly GCA_026402145.1. Taxonomy (NCBI): domain Eukaryota; kingdom Metazoa; phylum Chordata; class Cladistia; order Polypteriformes; family Polypteridae; genus Polypterus; species Polypterus bichir. Next base: position 34,252,630 of record JANRMT010062852.1, on the reverse strand, counting down.
TTATGTGAACATTTCTGACATTAACAGACCTGACTTCTCATTAATTTGACACCATTTATATTTTACTAGGAATTACTAGTACAACTTTATAAGCTCCCCTATGAGTTGTATCTTTACATGAGCCCCTTTGTTTGTGCTCTGTCAAATCATATTGCAATAACACTACACAAGGCGTTTATACCTCTCTGTCAGGTTCAAATGATTTTTTTGTTTTCAATTTCACACTTCTGTGATCTTTTCTAAATGTAGCATTTTAGGCAGCTGTTTCAGCCACAAAAGATGGCAGGGTCAGCCCCGGAATAAAATTAGAAAGAGACTGTTTGTGCCGCTCTAGGCTTGATGCAAATCTTTTCCTTCTAGTTCCATCTATTTGAGTTTTGCCTTTGTCTAGAAATCGAACTGATGATTATTTAAAATGTTTAATTATAGTGGAATAAATTAATTTATATAAGTGAAATATTTCTAAATTAGTTGAATTATATTACAAACATTTAATTGTATCTTAAAATTAAAGTTATGGATTTGTTAAAATTTGGATTTTTCATCAGTATACATTTAGTTTGTAATTTATGTACAGAATTTTTAAGCAGTTTTAGTAGAAAATTCCGTTTTCAGTGATAAATATAGTGCCAATAAAATTGCGAGGTGTTCAAAGACAACTTCTATCTTTCATTGTAATTAAATATCTTTTTAATTCATATATGTTAACAACTATCCTTATGCAAATGTTTCAATTTCTTTTTTTATAAATCATGTAATGGTGATGAATTACTTACAAGTGATCCATTTAGAGATCAATTTCTCAAAACTTCATATTGCATTATGTCTAAGTAACAACATAACTGGGCAGAAAGCTGAACCCAACACAGTCTATTTCTGGGTGCACTTAGTCACACTGAGCCAATTTAGTGTTGACAAATAACACTTCAGGTACTTGGGATGTTATCACTTGGGCACAGGCACAATGCCAAACTACCATTTTTTTAATTTGTTTAATCCAAGTTATTGATATGCACTTGATATTTTATATAATTTTGTTGATACTCAAATAAATAACAATGTAACCAATACCTGTGTTGTTTTGATCAGTTCAGTTTTTGATACGAAGCAGCAAAATTTTTTTTTTTTATTAATTTTATTACAATCCATACAAAGCAATCAAGTTTTTACAAAGAGAAAAAATTAAGAACAGATCGATCCCCAGCAAAAAAAAAAAAAAATTTAACAATCCTCTTCTTGACTTTTATTTAAATATTCTGTGCATGTTGTGAATATTATCACTCAGAGGAATATAGCAAGTAAAATTATCATGAATGACAAAATTAAGTTAAAACTTACGCAAGGTATGTTTATTAATTATAAATGTAACTGTTGAAGGGAGCAAAACAGTTGTCATAAGTCATTAGAGCAATAAGAAAATTAATTAATTAATTAACAGAGCTTAAGAAAGTTAGAATCTGGTAGTGTTCTACATTATTGTGACTGGGATCATGTGTTAAACAAAAAGTCCGCCAGAATTTTTTTTTTTTGTTTTTTTTTCTTTCCAAATTAGGAGTTGGCTTACAAAAATATGCCACAAGTGGACTGTGAGATGCAGGTGCAGTGCAATTTGAAAGAAAACATTCTGCTGACTCTCAGTCTGTACGCGCTGAATGCGGATTGGTCTGTTGAGAAAAACAATATATGCAATGACCAATGAAAAACATCTTTGAAGGAATTTATTTATACATCATAACATAATTGCATTATATATAGCAGTATGCTAGTTTGGCATTCTGCAGATTGCTGAAAAAATGTTTGGATCACAACATCAGCTTGTTAAAATGAATCTTTTACAGATCTTTTGCGCCAATTTATTGCTTGGTGAGTAAGTGAAGGGAAAGGAAAGGAAATAAAAATATAGTCAAAGTAAACCAATATTAAGAAATTCATGTTGCAAATATTTTTGTCTGAAGTTTCATTATTAATGTATGACAGGTCTAATTTGATAAAAATTTACTTTGTAAATGTAGTGATTTATAATAGTAGCATGTAGGGATGCATATTTTAAAGTATATCTTTCTTTCTTTCTTTTCAGGGCTTTCAATAGCCAGTACTGCTATTCTATCTCAGTCTCCATCAGCCATCCCTGTAACTCCTGGACAGTCCATCACTCTGGAATGTGCTATGAAAAATGAAAACGTTTCAAGGGTGTACATACTCTGGATTCGCCAATCACCTGGAAAAGCTCCTGAAGGTGTTCTGCAGTACTTTTCTGACAACAGAGTCTCCAGAGGTCCAGGGATATCAGATCGATTTGTGCCTTCAAGAGATACAGTCAGGAGTTATTTCCTTCTTACAATTAATAATGTCCAAGCAAATGATGACTCCAAATACTTCTGTTTTGTTGACTATGCTGGTGGCCAGCAAGCATGGGGCGAAGGTACTCGTGTTCAAGTGCTGAGTGAGTACAGTTGATTAAGTTCATGGCAGCACTAGACTTGTTTCTTGAATGTTTACAGTGATGAATGTTGCTGAACATATGCCGACATATTCAGACCTGCTTAGCCATGCCAAGTCAAGTAGATACACAAAGAACATCTGATGAGAGAGCCTATTAACATTTCACTGACTTTATTGGAAATATTTCAAAGAGTTTGTATTTAATTCATATCCAAGTGCTAAATACAATGCAGCAGAAGAATAAGTATTTTAAAGGTTTAAAGACATGCTGTAGTAATATTAAAAATTCATCAGAAAATATCAGGCATTGGCATACAGACTTAATGATGTGCTTGGTCAAAAACAATCATTCAGAAATTAATTGGCAGTTCAAAATCAAACAGGGGTTCCTTTAATTTTTTTGCTATATTTCTGAACATAAGCTGCTGAGTTCATTGTCTGTTCATACATTTTTACAATAATAGCATGATTAGTATTTAAAATGCATTCAAGACAGTTACAATAAACTTTTGGTGATTTAAGTAACACAAACAAAACACTAATTATTAAGCAGTTAGTAAAATTTGATTAAAACTGATGTAATATACTATTTGAAATTGGAAAAAATCTAATTCTCACTTAGAGGATCTGTTCAAAGCTTTTTTAAAACCTTGCAGGATCTAATCAGTAACATTTTAGAATAAGCAGTTATATTGGGGGTAAAGACTACTTTTTCTCTTTACTACTCTCAACAGTTTTGCTTTGGTTGTTAGCCTTTCTCTCTTTCTCATCAGTGGGGGTGAAATTAAATGTAGTTTTGTTAAGTTTGACTTGATTATATGGAATGTTATATGCTTTTAATAAATTCAATAAAAGATCGGAAAAAAAAAAAACGATTAAAACGGTGATTTTCTTCTATTAATCTGTCCTTTTGAAATACATGACTACATTTAACAAAAATCAATATAGTGAAGTAAGGACCTTTTATAGATTTTATTTGTTAAAAATCTGCAGCTCCACGTCTTCCAAATTTTAAAAGTTATTAGTGTTTTGTATATAAAAAGAAAATCATAAAAATACATTTTAAACATGTCAGAAATGCACTTTCTGATAACAATTTAGTCTGCCATGTTTTAAATCTGAATATTTTTGCAGCATATTTTAAACATGAGCTAATGAACTTAGTAGAATACATGCATTCACTTTACAAAAATACAAAAACCAGCAATATTTGAAGAGAATGTCACTTTCTGACTCGTCATTGATGCTACTGGGATTGGCACTCAGGCATAACAGCTTGGCACCAGAAAAAGTGAGTTCAGAAGAGAAATGGATTTATACAATAAAATAAAATAAATAAATCAATAAATACATAAATTGGTTTGTTATGATTGTAAGCAGCTTTATATATTTGGAGAAGCTGATCTCAAGTTAAACACATGAAAAACTGCAAAATATGTATTCCTAGTAATTTATTACCTATTATTTTCGTTTTGCAGTCTGCTTAGTTATACCGAAATATCATTTTGCAGCCTTAATAGAGGAACTTGTGATGCTATTCTTTTTGCAGAGTGCTATGTAAAATACTAATAGATAGATAGATATGATTAATTGTGACTTATAATAATAATAACATTTCTCTCAACTTTGACAATAATTAATTTTTAAATGAATAAAGCTTGCCTGACATTAGAAACGCCAGAGAGACACCAGCAATTACTTAATAACAAGATACTCATTTAACTTCATGTTCCTTTTAGCATGAGTAAGACTAAAAAACTATGAAAACATGTTAAACCTCTTTAAAATCACTGAGGGCTTTGAGGTTGGGCTTGAATCTTGTTTTCCTTTTTTATTGTTATGTACTTTCTTTTTGTTTTCTCTACACTGATTTTGAAGTTATTAGATGCATCTGTTATGTTATTTTTTGTTTGATTGAGTAACATACAGCTGTAATCTTTCACTTTTTGAAAATGAAAAAAAAAAAAAAAAATCACTGACATTTTTAAATTTACATGTCATTTATATTTAAAAAAATATTTTTTTTCTTATGCTATTTTAAAATTCATATATTAATTTATAATTAGTCACATATATGTGTATTAGAAATTTTTATTTAAACAAAGATTTTTAAAGTTAAGCTAACTCCTCACAACAATCTAAAAAAAAAAAAAAATCAGAAAAAATGTGATATTGCATATGTTGCACTATAAAGAATCCTTCTTTATTATCTTTCCTCCAGGAAGTCACTTACCTCCCCCATCTGTCCAGGTTCTTCCTCCTCCACAAGAGCAGCTCAGTGGTTCAGGCCAAGTGACTCTCAGCTGCCTGGTGAGCGGCTTCTTCCCGGGGTACATAGACATCCAGTGGAGTGTGGATGGTCAACGAGTGACGGACAACATTCAGTCCAGCCCGATGTCCTTGGACAGCAGTGGAAATTCCTACCTGGCCATTAGTTACCTGAAGCTGCCTGCTGCTGACTGGAAGAGCCATGCGAGATACTTCTGTGTGGTCACTCATGAGTCCAGTAAGGTCCCAGTCATTGGCTCTATTGCCCCTCAAGACTGCAAGCCTCTCTAAAGGGGTGTTTGCATTCTAAAGGCTTTTTAATTTAAAGTGCATTAGTTTAATTTCACAAATGCAGAGCGGAATCCTTTGACAAAAATAATTTTAAATGCAAATTAAAAAGGATGCTATTTGTATTTGTTTGTTGTTCTGTTTTATATTCACAAGTGTGTGGTTTAAAATGAACAAATGCAAAATGAGTTAGATTTTTTAGAATGAAATTGCTAAGTGGAATGTCTGCCAAGTTAAAATGTTAATTGCTTCTGAGAATTCTTGCCTGGCTATTAGTTACGTGACGCTTCCTGCTGCTGACTGGAAGAGTAACGTGTGATACTTCTGTATAGTCATTATGAGTCCAGTAAGATGCCAGTCATTGGTTTTGTTGCACCTCAAGACTGCAAGTCTCTCTAAACGGATTTGGTACAATTTCGGAAATGTAGAAATTAGATCTTTGAAAGAAATGCTTTTGCTGAAATGAAAGTTAAAGAATGTATGAGTGTTTGCTATGCTTTCTTTTCATTAGATACAATATTAACAATATATTTTAATAAAACTGTTGAAAATGTTTTAACAGAATTGAAGCATTTCTTAGTCCTTGTTTAAGCAATGGCAGAGCTCTCTGAATTTCTGAAAGATCAGCTAAAGAAATCCAAACAGGGGAGACTATCACTACCCCTCAATAAAAGATTGTGTAGAGACAGCCTTGTGTCCAAAACAAAAATCTCTGCTGTGAAGCCAATATCTTACTTATTGGTTGGAAGAACAAGTAAAACCTATAGATAAGAGAATCCACAACATGGATCCTTCAGCCCTTCTCATCCTTTCAGTCCTGGTTGAAGTTTAAATATGACAGTCATTTCCATATTTGTTTGGACTGAACTTTTTCCTCTTGTACCTAAAAAAAGAAAGTATGACAGGAGAAATTCCTCACATCCTGTGTAGGTCGCCCTTTTAGAGGAAGCCTCGACAGAAAGAACTTTAAATCATTTATGTTTCCTCATCTTGGGAATTGCCTTAATTTGGAATTAACACTCTCTAATTGTTGTGTGCTTTTCATGAAATACCTTGCCATTGTGCCTCTATTTTATTACATTTTTGTTAGGCACACTGTATCAAATCTGTGTTTGACTGTAATAATCAACATGACAGATGTTTTTCAAGGATGACAGTGAGTGGACAGGTTCTGCAGGGGCTTCATACCATCCAGGTGTTGAGTTGAACCACTGGACTGAGGGGAGGCAAAACAGTCATCTGGGAGTTGGCGGAAGTGATGGTGTCTGGAGAAGGACTAAAGGCCACTCAGGAGCTGCAGAACATTTCAGTCATGTTCTAGTCAAATGTATAGGTGTTTGGCCATTAAAGGAGATGGCTATTGCCTCCAAGGGGTCAGGGGTGACCTGAAACAACAACAACAACATTTATTTCTAAAGCACATTTTCACACAAATAATGTAGCTCAAAGTGCTTTACATGATGAAGAAAGAGAAAAGAGACAAATTAAGAATTAAAATCAGAGAACACTAATTAACTTAGAGTAAGAGTAAGGTCCGATGGCCAGGGAGAAAAAATAAAATCTTCAGCGGTTCCAGGCTCCACTGAACTAACAACGTGACTTTTAAAAGCCAACTTTATGCACTAGTAATGATTTAGGGGTGTCATATTAAAGGGGGTAAATACATACAGTATATGATCCGTTACTTTGTGTTTCATCTTATTTTAGACCACTTTGCCGAAGTCTGTTTTTCACTTTTGACATTTAAAGAGTCTTTTTCTGTTGATCAATGTCAAAAAGCCAAATCTGACCCACTGTGCTTCAATGCTGTATAACTAAAAGTGAAAATGGTCACGTCGGTGAATATTTTGTATAGGCAACCATATAATCACTCTGAAAATCACAGCAATTAGTGACTGCGCAGGTTACATCATCATGGAAAGTTTACATTTACTTTGTTTCTATAAGTTATCAACAAGTACTGTAAACATACTGCTGTCGAAAAATTAAATGAATCCATACTGAGTGTCCACTTTATTAGGACCACCCACTTATTAACACAAACAGCCAATCACGTAGTTGGAACTCGGTATATACAGCAGGATCTGACAGGAAGTATCACTGCCTGGTTTGGGAATAGCAAGTATCTGCCAAGCCATGAAGTCCCAACTGCATTAAAGAAAGGTGTCTGCATCTGTTGGGGGGTACATTCCCACTAAAGTCACAAAACCACTGTCAGGTAAATTGACTAAGGTTGTGGAAATGGTCTTGGGTTGCCCTTTTAAAAAAACACCTAACTCTCATTCAGGTAAGTTTAGAATTGGGAGTGAAGCACTGACAAGGATTCAGCTAAAGGGGATTATGAAGTCAATGACAAGGCAGAATTCAACAGCCAAGATGGAATTAAAAAGAAGCAGTGGGAAAGGCAGGGATAAGTCTGAGTGAGGCTAATCTTGTTATGTTTTGCATGTCAGTTTTTTTTTTTTAATTCTATATCAGTTAAATTAACACATCCATTTTTGTTTTTAGTTTGTTGGTGCCATTGCATTCTTTTTGGTTTGAGGCTCACTCAAGAGCACACTTTGCATTAACACCACTTTAGCATTGCTGCTTAACATGTCCCTGTTTGATCCCAACTCCATACAGTGCCTGTGCCTATTTGGCATGCTTTACCCTTGTCTGTGTGAGTTTTCTCCAGATATGTAATTTGCCTTCTTTTTCTCAAAAGCATATGCATTGATTGGATACCAACTCTTCACTGGTTGGGTATGAGTATAGGTGTGTGTGTGTGTGTGTGTATGTGCAGACTCTTCCAAGTTTGTTCACTTGAAATTTATTATAAATTTTAAAATTATGTATTTGATTTTCTTACTTTGAATGTACTGTACCCTAGTGTGTTTTTCAAATTACCTTGTTATGTAAAGCTTTGAGAATTTCACTATTTAGAATAAAAAGTGTCTGGCAGAGATGTACTGGCATCCCATCCAGAGCTGTAGAAGTCATTAGGATACTAAGATTTTATTGTTGGAATGCCAGGAACACACTCAACCTTGACCCAGCATGCACACACTCACAAACATACAGATATTAATTAAATATTGAAGATAAAAAAGAAGAACATCACACAAAAGCATCTACACAATGGTCCTCCCCAGTTCCCCGACAGTGATAATTATTTACATACACTACACTAACACTAATAGTAATGTCCAACACAGGACGAAGTGTGGAATGAAAAGCCCTGTGAAGGAAATGTTTTGTCCTACCAGGTTCATGTTAATATACTTAAATCAGTCATGATCTTCACAAGATATAACCAATAGCCATGAATTTGAACAACTGAAAAAATACATATAGAAACAAAATAATTACACATACAACAGTTAATTACAAAGAATTTATATAAGACAGAGTGTATGTGACCTTGTAAAGGTAATTCTCCAAAGGAAAACAATAGCAAACTAAGAGATTTTAAAACAAAATAGCAGAATTTACTTATGTGTTTACTTATATAATTGAGTACATGTATAAGATAGATAGATAGATAGATAGATAGATAGATAGATAGATAGATAGATAGATAGATAGATACTTTATTAACCCCAAGGGAAAATTCACATAATACTGATAAAAAAAAACAATATTAAAGAGTAATAAAAAATGCATGTAAAAACAGACAATAACTTTGAATAATGTTAACGTTTACCCCCCTGGGTGGAATTGAAGAGTCGCATAGTGTGGGGGAGGAACGATCTTCTCAGTCTGTCAGTGGAACAGGACAGTGACAGTAGTATGTCACTGAAGCTACTCCTCTGCCTGGAGATGACACTGTTCATTGGATGCAGTGGATTCTCCATGATTGACAGGAGTTTGCTTAATGCCCGTCGCTCTGCTACAGATGTTAAACTGTCCAACTTTATTCCTACAATAGAGCCTGCCTTCTTAACAAGTTTGTCCAAGCGTGAGACATCCTTCTTCTTTATGCTGCCTCCCCAGCACACCACCGCGTAGAAGAGGGCACTCGCCACAACTGTCTGGTAGAACATCTGCAGCATCTTATTGCAGATGTTGAAGGACGTCAACCTTCTAAGAAAGTATAGTCGGCTCTGACCTTTCTTACACAGAGCATCAGTTTTGGCAGTCCAGTCCAATTTGTCATCCAGCTGCACTCCCAGGTATTTATAGGTCTGCACCCTCTGCACACAGTCTCCTCTGATGATCACGGGGTCCATGAGGGGCCAGGGCCTCCTAAAATCCACCACCAGTTCCTTGGTCTTGCTGGTGTTCAGGTGTAAGCAGTTTGAGTCGCACCATTTAACAAAGTCTTTGATTAGCTTCCTGTACTCCTCCTCCTGCCCACTCCTGATGCAGCCCACAATAGCAGTGTCATCAAAGAACTTTTGCACGTGGCAGGACTCCGAGTCATATTGGAAGTCTGATGTATATAGGCTGAACAGGACCGGAGAAATACAGTCCCCTGCGGCGCTCCTGTGTTGCTGACCACAATATCAGACCTGCAGTTCCCAAGACGCACATATTGAGGTCTGTCTGTAAGATAGTCCACAATCCATGCCACCAGGTGTGAGTCTACTCCCCTCTCAGTCAGCTTGTCCCTAAGGAGCAGAGGTTGGATGGTGTTGAAGGTGCTAGAGAAGTCCAAAAACATAATTCTTACAGCACCACTGCCTCTGTCCAAGTGGGAGAGGGATCGGTGTAGCATATAGATGATGGCATCCTCTGCTCCCACCTACTCCTAGTATGCGAACTGCAGAGGGTCGAGGGCATGGCGGACCTGTGGCCTCAGGTGGTGAAGCAGCAGCCACTCCATGGTCTTCATCACATGTGATGTCAGAGCAACAGGCCGGAAGTCATTCCGCTCACTAGGATGTGATACCTTTGGGACTGGGGTGATACAAGATGTTTTCCAAAGCCTCAGGAATCTCCCCTGTTCCAGGCTCAGGTTGAAGATGCGCTGTAGAGGACTCCCCAGTTCCAACACACAGGCCTTCAGCAGTCGTGGCGATACTCCATCTGGACCCACTGCTTTGCTGGCACGAAGTCTCCTCAGCTCTCTGCTCACCTGCGTTGCTGTAATTGTAATTGCGGTTGGGGATGTCTCTGCTATGCTGGTATCAGCAGAAGGATGGTTGGAGGATGAAGTACTCCGAAGTGAGAGTGGGTTAGGGTGGTCAAACCTGTTAAAGAAGTTGTTATTTTGATTTGCTCTCTCCACGTCTCTCTCACGGATGGTGGCACCAAGCTTCGAGCTGCAGCCAGTGATAATCTTCATCCCATCCCACACTTCCTTCATGCTGTTATTCTGCAACTTCTGCTCCAGCTTTCTCCTGTACTGCTCCTTCGCCGCCCTGAGCTGGACTCGGAGTTCCTTCTGCACGCGCTTGAGCTCATGCTGATACCGCTTTTAAAAGCCTTTTTCTTCTGGTTCAAAAGGCCCTTGATGTCACTTGTAATCCATGGCTTGTTGTTAGCATAGCAGTGTACTGTTCTTACTGGAACTACAATGTCCATACAGAAGTTGATGTAATCAGTTGTGCAGTCAACAGCCTCTTCAATGTTCTCACTATGTGACTAACGTAAAGGAAGGGAACCAGTAAATGATATACAAATTATATGAAAGGAAAGAGGTAACAAAAATGATTACCAAATGAACCTAAAAAATAAACATATATACTGAAGGGAATAAAAAAATAAAACATGAAAAAAAACACCTCCAGCGCACACTCAAGAGGTAATTCTGTATCTATAGGATTTCACGATAGAAGTCTTAAGAATGAAAGATGGAAACCTATAAGGACTTCAATACTGTCTGTTTGTGTGTCAGCTTTTATCCCTCCAGATCAGAGAATTTACAGTTCCATTGTCTCAAAACACCACTCACACACTCACTTCACATCTACAGTTATTCCCAGTTTCAGATAAAAAGTAACAGCGTCAGATCTGGGGTGCTCGTGGGTGGGTGTTGTATCGTGATAGTGACTGAGAGAATAAAAGTAAAAAAAAGGAACCCCATGACGTTACTTTCAGTCCAGAAGACACTTCTTTCGGTCATAAGCCTGATGATGTCACTTCCCGTTCCGGTCATAATTACCTCCCTTCCTCTGCCACACTTTAAAAACTCACCATCTCAACCTCACTAGTTAGTTTTGTTTTGGACTTAAATCTGTACTAAAAATCCTTCCAGTTGCAGCCAGGAAAAATTATATGGAAGGCTGCCCCAAATCTTTTTTGTGGATCTTGTCTCATCCTTGACAATTGTCACCCGTCTTTTTCTGGCTGCTTCTATGATGTTTCCTTCCCATACCCTACTAAATCTTCCCCTCGGCACCTCAAGTCCCTTTATGGGAGTTTCACTCATCCTTATTACATGTCCATTCCACTGTAGCTGTTTTATTTCTGTGGTTTCTACAAGTGGTTGAAGTTCCAGCTCTTCACAGATTATTTTATTACTTATCCCCAATCTTTTTGTTTTACCTGCCACTCATCTTAAGTACTTCATTTCAACTTCTGTTATTTTAGATCTTTATTTATCCAGTATTGCCCAAGATAATATTGTTGGTACATCCAGTATATGGTTTTATCCAAAATGATCTTCACCTTTCTACTTAATTATTTCTTAATATGCTTTATTTGCCTTGTTTTTTCTGTTTCTGCCACAGGGGATGCACAAACCAGTGTGTTTCTTTGTGCCGGTCTCAAGTCCGGATAAATGGGGAGGGTTACATCAGGGAGGGTTACGTCAGGAAGGGCATCTGGTGTAAAATTTTCCCAAATCAATGTGCGGAAAACAATACAAATTTCCATACCGGATTGGTCGAGCCCCGGGTTAACAATGACCGCCACCAGTACTGTTAGCCAACAGGGTGCTGACGGAAATTGGGCTACTGTTGGCCGAAGAAGAAGAAGGAGAAAAAGAGAGGGGAGACGTGTTTAGAGGCAGGAGGAGAGGAGGAAAGTAAAGAGAGTTGAACTGAGGGTAGGAACTTTGAATGTTGGCAGTATGACTGGTAAGGGGAGAGAGTTAGCAGATATGATGGAGAGAAGGAAGGTTGATATATTGTGTGTGCAAGAGACTAAATGGAAGGGGAGTAAGGCCAGGTGGATCGGAGGTGGATTCAAATTGTTCTATCATGGTGTGGATGGGAGGAGAAATGGGGTAGGAGTTATTCTGAAGGAACAGTATGTCAAGAGTGTTTTGGAGGTGAAAAGAGTATAAAACTGAGCAATGATTATGGAGCTGGAAATTAGAGATGTGATGATGAATGTTGTTAGTGCATATGCACAGCACGCTGGGTGTGCAATATGCGAGAAAGAAGACTTTTGGAGTGAGTTGGATGAAGTGATGAACACTGTACCCAAGATACAGAAAGTGGTGATTGGAGCGGATTTCAATTGGCATGTTGGTGAAGGGAACAGTGGACACAAGGAGGTGATGGGTAGGTATGGTGTCAAGGACAGGAATGAAGAAGGTCAGAGGATATTGGATTTTGCCAAAAGGTTGGACATGGCTGTGGTGAATATGTATTTTAAGAAGAGGGAGGAACATAGGGTTACGTACAAGAGTGGAGGAAGATGCACACAGGTGAATTACATCCTATGCAGAAGAGTTGATCTGAAGGAGATTGAAGACTGCAAAGTGGTGGCAGGGGAAAGTGTAATTAAGCAGCATAGGATGGTGATCTGTAGGATGACGTTGGAGATCAAGAAGAAGAAGAGAGTGAGGGCAGAGCTAAGGATCAAATGGTGGAAGTTGAAAAAGGAAGACTGCAAGGTTGAGTTTAGGGAGGAGGTGAGACAGGCACTGGGTGGCAGTGAAGAGTTACCAGACAGCTGGGAAACTACAGCAGATGTAATAAGGGTGACTTCAAGAAGGGTGCTTGGCGTGACATCTGGAAAGAGGAAGGAGGAAAAGGAAACCTGGTGGTGGAATGAGGAAATACAGGAGAGTATACAGAGGAAGAGGATGGCAAAGAAAAAGTGGGATAGTCAGAGAGATGCAGAAAGTAGACAAGAGTACAAGGAGATAAGGTGCAAGGTGAAGAGTGAGGTGGCGAAGGCTAAAGGAAAGGCGTATGATGAGTTGTATGAGAGGTTGAACACTAAGGAGGGAGAAGAGGACTTGTACCAATTGGCTAGACAGAGGGACCGAGCTGGGAAAGATGTGCAGCAGGTTAGAGTGATAAAGGATAAAGATGGAATCACTCACAAGCGAGGAGAGTGTGTTGAGCAGATGGAAAGAGTACTTTGAGAGGCTGATGAATGAAGAGAACAAGAGAGAGAAGATGTTGGATGATGTGGAGATAGTGAATCAGGAAGTGCAACGGATTAGCAAGGAGAAAGTAAGGACAGCTATGAAGAGGATGAAAAATGGAAAGGCCGTTGGTCCAGATGACATACCTATGGAGGCATGGAGGTGTTTAGGAGAGATGGCAGTGGAGTTTTTAACCAGATTGTTTAATGGAATTTTGGAAAGTGAGAGGATGCCTTAGGAGTGGAGAAGAAGTGCACTGGTGTCGATATTTAAGAATAAGAGGGATGTGCAGGACTGCAGTAACTACAGGGGAATAAAATTGATGAGCCACAGCATGAAGTTATGGTAAAGTATAGTGGAAGCTAGGTTAAGAAGTGAGGTGATGATTAGTGAGCAGCAGTATGGTTTCATGCCAAGAAAGAGCTCCACAGATGCAATGTTTGCTCTGAGGATGTTGATTTAGAAGTTTAGAGAAGGTCAGAAGGAGTTGCATTTTGTCTTTGTGGACCTGGAGAAAGCATATGACAGGGTGCCTCGAGAGGAGCTGTGGTATTGTATGAGGAAGTCGGGAGTGGCAGAGAAGTAAGTAACAGTTGTACAGGATATGTACGAGGGAAGCGTGACAGTGGTGAGGTCTGCGGTAGGAGTGACGGATGCATTCAAGTTAGAGGTGGAATTACATCAGGGTTCGGCTCTGAACCCTTTCTTATTTGCAATGGTGATTGACAGGTTGACAGATGAGATTAGGCAGGAATCCCCGTGGACTATGATGCTTGCTGATGACATTGTGATCTGTAGTGATAGTAGGGAGCAGGTTGAGGAGACCCTGGAGAGGTGGAGATATGCTCTAGAGAGGAGAGGAATGAAGGTCAGTAGGAACAAGACAGAATACATGTGTGTAAATGAGAGGGAGGTCAGTGGAATGGTAAGAATGCAGGGAGTAGAGCTGGCGAAGGTGGATGAGTTTAATTACTTGGCATCAACAGTACAGAGTAATGGGGATTGTGGAAGAGAGGTGATAAAGAGAGTGCAGACAGGGTGGAATGGGTGGAGAAGAGTGTCAGGAGTAATTTGTGACAAACGGGTATCAGCAAGAGTGAAATGGAAGGTCTACAGGACGGTAGTGAGACCAACTATGTTATATGGGTTGGAGACGGTGGCACTGACCAGAAAGCAGGAGACAGAGCTGGAGGTGGCAGAGTTAAAGATGCTAAGATTTGCATTGGGTGTGACATGGATGGACAGGATTGGAAATGAGGACATTAGAGGGTCAGCTCAAGTTGGATGGTTGGGAGACAAAGTCAGGGAGACGAGATTGCATTGGTTTGGACATGTGCAGAGGAGAGATGCTGGATATATTGGGAGAAGGATGCTAAGGACAGAGCTGCCAGGCAACAGAAAAAGAGGAAGGCCTTTAATGAAGGTTTATAGATGTGGTGAGAGAGGACATGCAGGTGATGGGTGTAACAGAGCAAGATGCAGAGGACAGAAAGACATGGAAGAAGATGATCTGCTGTGGCGACCCCTAACGGGAACAGCCAAAAGAAGAAGAAGATTCTGTTTCTGATTTCTTCATCTATTTTTTCATCTTCATTTGTGAATACCTCCAAGTTCTCTTACACTGACTCATTTTGTAGTAGTTTTCCATCCATCCATCCATTTGCAGTTTGTCTTCTTGTTCTTCCCTTGCTTTTTCATTACTTTTCTCATCATATATTATCATACCTTTCACTTCTAGCTTGCTCTCCAATGTTATTAATTTCCTTTGCAACTGTTGCTCAGTTATTACAGATAGTATTATATTGTTCGCATATATCAGATCCTTGGTTAATGCCGGATTCAATTTATAGCATCACAGGGCTGGATTTCTAATTTATTTCTTGCCCATGTTGATTATATAATACATACATATCACAAATAGTAGAGGACTGAGTCTGTCTCTCTGTTTGATACCCTTTCCATTCCATATACTCTGATGTTTGCCTGTTTAATCATACTATTTCTACACTACTTTTAATGACCCTTTTTAATGCTTTCCAATGCTTCTAATGCTTCCCATATACTTTATAACTTCATAATACTGCATCAAATGCTGCTTTTAAATCAAGAAACGCCAGGTATACTTCTTTATTTTCAGCTGCTCTTTCCTCAATTATTGTTCTTATGCTGAAAATATGATCTGCTTGTATTCCAGGTCTGTCCGCTGCTTGCTTTTCTTTGTAATTTATTTTCTGTTTTTCTCAGTGTTCTTTCTATTTTGAATACATCTTTAATAGTACTGATTACAAACATATTGCTCTGTAGTTATCCCAGTTTGTGGAATCCTACTTCATTGGTACAATTATATTTCTTTCCCATTCTTCTGGTATTGCCTCTGTGTTCCACACGTGAAACAATTTTTTAAGCCATTTAACAACTGTTGCTCCTCTATACTTCAGCTGTTATCCCTCTTTGTTGTTTTTATTAAGGCATTTGTTATTTCTGCTTCTGTAATTTCCATACTCATTCACTTCATCTTCATTTATCCCCCTCTCCTCTAACTGATTTTCGTGTTGTTCTTCTCCACTCATTATTTTTTTTCTAACTTTTTTTGCATGGTGGTGTCACCGGGCTTTAACAATCCTGGCTACCATTTTTGTAATTCACCTTCTGAGTTGTTAATGCTTCTAAATTTCTGTCTTCAGCTTCCCTTTAACCTTTTGACTAAATTGTGGAACTATTTTTGATTTTCAATATAATTTTCCTCTTTTTTTTACCAAATTCTTTCTAGCTCTTTTTTTTTGACGATTTCGCAACCTCTTTAGAGACTTCTCACTTTTGTTGGTATATTGCCTTGCCTCAGTTATTGTTCTTAATTATTTTATCTTTTTTTGTTTTTGAATCATTTTTACCCTATGTGGGTGATTAGCTCAACTGCAAGGGACTTGTTACCTCAAGACAACTGGCATTTGGTCCATGGCTCTTATAATGAATATTCACAGCAATCCCATTTCTGAGACTTCCTCTATTTGCCACCCAGAGGATGTGCTCTGTGTGTGGTCTCCTAAGAGGACCCTAACTAGTTTAAAATTTGTTTATTTTTAACGTAATGCAATTTTGTCTTCTCTCTTGGGTGCCACCATTTTGTGGATCTTGTTGCAATGATGTGCCCTCTGTTTGCCGGGGTCGTGTTCTGAGAGGCTGTGACCCTGACTTTCTAAGGTCAAGGATTTAAAGGTTGGCTTGAGCAGCACTTTTTTTTTCTTAGTTTGTATCTTAGCTAAACACTGCTTAGATTTTTTTTTCTGGTTAATGAAACCTTGCTATTGCCGATTTGATTTAAAAGTTATGATCGAGTTTTGATTTTGAAGAAATAAACATTTTTTCTCTTCTCGGTTTCTTATCTCTTGCTCTTGGTTCTGACTGATTTTTTAAATACTTTCTGTTTTTTTTCTGAAAGATAGGACTGACTTTTGTCTCTGTCCTCAGTTTGCTTATTGACTTTGTGTTTCTCATGGTCCTTGCATAAAAATGTTACTGTCTTCTAGTATGAGTGAATGGGGGTGTAATGCTGATAATATCTAGGTGGGCTTCTTATTTCCATGACTATGTACTTTAGTAAGAGTCAATAGCTACTTACTGTAAAATTTTAGTGTAACGCAGTGTATAAAAAGAAATCTGTGCTGCTTTAAATAGTCATACTATTGTGCTGTAGAGTGTCCTTTCTCTAGCAGACAGCGGTTTCTTGTGTTTTTCTAAATTTTTCTATTCACCAAAAGTTAGCAAGTACTGTATATTTTTTAATGGATTATTTGCCATCTAAGTGATCATTTATTTCAATCCCTTAAGAAAATTAAATATATTTGTGTATACCAAAAAAATATGTTTATGTATTGTTCAACACATTGTGAAACATATGCTGTTAAAATGCTCTACCTAACTTTCAATTTTATTACTGGGCAGCAAACATACAAACTATAAAAACATGGACATGGACACAAAGAGATGAACATACACAGGCTTGGTCCGCAATAGAAATAGAATCCTGCAGTACTTCTTTATATTCCTTGCTTTGCACCCCAATAAATACAAGTTATCTCCAATATACTAACAACCCAATTGTGCTTCACTCAATCAGAATATGGAAACAGTGTAGGATGTATTGTAAGACAGGAACGCTTTTATCTGGGACTTCTGCACAAGAACCACCTTCTTCCACCCTCGCAAACATGCAGTTTTCAATGCATGGAAAACATTTCGGAATAAATCACTTAGACAATGTCTAACCCTATGAACAATTACACTCCAAATGTAAACTTTCGAACAACACATTTCTTTCACTACCTTCAAATTCGAAACTTTGTTCAACAGAACCTGCCCAATTTTCCTCACCTCCCACTTACCTCTATGCCGGGAAAAATATTGCTCAGTCTCGAGGACTTAGGCAACATTTCCGTAATATATAAAACTATTTTACAGTCCTTCCCTTTCAAAGATTCAAGAGGACAGTGGGAAAAGGATCTCTCACTCAATATCTCAGAAAAGGAGTGGAAGGTAGCAATGCAGAGAATTCACTTGAACTTCCTTTTGCACAAAGCATAGAATTATTCAACTTAAAATTACATGTATATATCAAGCACATCTGTTTCATTTAAAATTGTCCAAAATGTTTCCAGGCAAGATCCAACCTGCGAAGTTCCAGACTCATTCGGCGATGTGTTTTAGGCCTGCACCAAATTAACATCATTTTGGACGAAAATTTTTAAATGCCTATCAGACACCCTTGGTGTCACAATCCCTCCTAACCCATTAACAGCTGTGTTTGGTGGACTCCCAGATAGGCTTAAAGTGGAGAAGGACAAACTGTAATCGCTTTTACTACACTACTGGCACGTAGACTTATCTTGCTCAATTGGAAGAATCCTATTTCTCCTATTCTAAGTCAGTGGGTAACTGATGTTATATACTATTTGAGACTGGAAAACATCAAATTTCCACTTAGATGATCTGTACAAAACTTTTTCAAAACCTGGCAGGATCTAATCAATAACATTTTAGAATAAGCATTTAAACTGAGGAAGAAGGTTCTCTCCCCTCTTTTACTCCAATTATCTTTATTCGTTTATTAATTTATCTATTTACTTAACTTTACTAGCATAATGTTTTACACTGCTGGCCTAGCTCTTTTTCTCTGGGGTGTGGGTTGAATTGTTTCGAGTTATGTATATGGAATGTTATTTGATTTTAATAAAATCAATAAAAAATGTTAAAAAAGTATGTTTTTAACATTATATCTATACTAATAAAAGGCAAAGCCCTCACTGACTGACTGACTGACTGACTCACTGACTCATCACTAATTCTCCAACTTCCCGTGTAGGTAGAAGGCTGAAATTTGGCAGGCTCATTCCTTACAGCTTCCTTACAAAAGTTGGGCAGTTTTCATTTCGAAAATTCTACGCGTAATGGTCATAACTGGAAGCTATTTTTCTACATATACTGTAATGGAGTTGAGCTCGAAAGCCGTGGGGGGCGGAGTTTCGTGTGACATCATCATGCCTCCCACGTAATCACGTGAACTGACTGTCAACGCACTACGTAGAAAACCAGGAAGAGCTCCAAAACGCGCTGAAGAAAACATGCATTATATAATTGAGAAGGCAGCGAAACAATAAGAAGCGAGCGACTGACATATACAACCATATTCATGACTGCTGCTACTTCAGAAACAAAGCACAGTGTAAACCTGAAGTTTAAATTAAGTTCATAGACACGCTGCTGCTGGCGTTTGTCATGCCCACGGGTAATGCGGGATACAAGTTTAATGAGAGGACGCAGGATATAAACGAGAGTTTTGATCACTTTGTAACTAAGTTAAAATTGCAGGTGAAAGGCTGTATTTATGCAAATTCCGAGAGACTGTGTTTGTGGGGGATTGACAGTTAAGGCAGGTGGGGAGTCACGTCATCATCTCCCCTCCCATTCACCTCATTTGGTGAAGGACTGTGCTTATGCAGACGAAGATGAGATGGTCAGGGTGGTGTTTGGCAGAAATTATGCACAGACAAAATGTCAACTCGATCTGAATTGCGCGATCACATTCGAAAACATATATCTTTTCAACTTCTATTTAGTCAACACTTAGCATATTCATATGTAAGGCTGCTGCGCAACTCAGCACG
>JANRMT010062852.1:34153447-34220229 GCA_026402145.1 Polypterus bichir lapradei | reverse complement strand
GTCGCTAAATACTCGCAAGCACATCCACAAGTTCATAGGGACGCTGTTGCTAAATACTCGCAAGCGAATCCACAAGTTCATAAAGATGCTGTCGCTAAATACACTGAGGCAAATCCACAAGTTAATAGAGGTTCTGTTTCTAGATACGATCCCAATAATGAAAAGCGGCTCATACGAAAACAAGAGGTTTGGCTCAAAAAAGCCAATTGTGGATTTGGGTACGACCCAAACATACATTATGAGTCTGACAAAACAGTACACATTGGATCCTTGGATGTTCACTGTGACTATTGTCAAGCAAAGAAGTGGAAATGCGAGTCTCCTGGTTTGTGCTGTAACGGTGGTAAAGTCTCTCTCACTCCTTTATGTAAGCTTCCTCACCTTCTTCAGGGCCTGTTAAATGGCGAACATCCTCAAAGTGAGCATTTCTTGAACAACATTCGAAAGTACAACAGCGCATTTCAAATGACATCATTTGGTGCTAACCAAATCGTTAAGGGAAATTTTATGCCTTCATTTAAAGTTCAGGGACAAGTGTATCACTTGATTGGCAGTCTTTTACCTATGCCAAGTGAAAAACACAAATTTTTGCAAATTTATTTCGTCGGGGACGATAAAAAGGAAGCACAAATACGCTGTGCTAATTTTTCTGGACTTAACATGCCCCTGGTCAAGCAATTACAAAAAATGCTCCATGACTGTAACACTAACATCCAGGACTTCCACTCCACAATTGACAGTATTTCAGATGATGACAAACACTTCAAAGTTCTCATTCACGCAGACAAAAAACCATTACATGCACACAAAGGCAGATTTAATAAACCCACAGTTCATCAACTTGGTGTTGTCATCGTTGGGCAAACGTTCAACAATAGAGATATTGTCTTGAAAACCAGAGACAATAAACTGCAACGCATTAAAGAAACCCACAGATCCTATGATGCACTTCAATATCCCCTCATGTTCTGCTATGGTGAAGACGGCTATTCTGTGTCTATACCTCAAGTTCATCCTGCCAGTAAGTTACCTATGAACAAAACTGTCTCTGCAGCAAACTTCTATTCATACCGGCTTATGATCAGACAACATCATGCTAATAATATCCTTTTCTTCCGAGCTTTATTAAATCAGTTTTTAGTTGATATGTACGCAAAAATTGAATCCGAAAGACTAAATTATATCAGACTAAATCAAAAAAAACTACGGGCTGAAAATTACGTTCACTTAAAAGATGCCATTGACAAAAACGACACTGATTTAACAGAACTTGGTCAAGCTGTGATATTACCATCATCCTTCACTGGAGGACCTCGCTATATGCACGAACGTACACAAGACGCAATGACATATGTTTGTCGTTATGGCCGGAGATCTCTGAAATTCTCCTTCCACGTCAAAAACCTCACGATCGCCACGACCTTATCAGTCGTGTATTTCATCTCAAGATCCGCAAAATGATAGACTTGCTCACGAAGAGTAACATTTTCGGCTGTACAAATTGCTACATGTACACCATAGAGTGGCAAAACAGAGGTATTCCCCATGCACACATTCTATTGTGGCTAAAGGATAGGATTAAACCAGCTCTCATCGATCAACTCATCCGTGCAGAAATTCCTGATCCACAGACTGACCCTGCCCTGCACAAAATAGTAAAATCCAACATGATTCACGGCCCATGTGAACCTCATAATATCAACTTGCCCTGTATAAGCAACAGAATATGCACTAAGAAGTACCCGTGTCCGTTCATCTCACAAACTCAGACCGGAGAAGATGGTTACCCTCAGTACCGCCGGCGCGCACCTGCTGATGGAGGTCATACAATTAACATCAAAGGAGTATATATCGCCAACAGATGGGTAATTCCTTATAGTCCTGTGCTATCCCGCTTCTTCAATGCTCACATCAATGTCGAATTTTGCAATTCAGTAAAATCGATCAAATACATCTGCAAGTATGTTAACAAAGGAAGTGACCAGGCAGTATTTACAATACAAGCTCAAAATGACGAAGTATCTCGATACGAAGCTGGTCGTTACATTAGTAGCTCTGAAGCAGCCTGGCGCATTTTCTGTTTTCCCATTCATGAACGTTTCCCTCCGGTCGTTCATCTTGCTGTGCATCTTGAGAACGGACAAAGAATTTATTTCACAGAAGGCAATCTTGCCAATAAAGTACACAATCCACCACAAACGATCCTTTTAGCATTCTTTGACCTTTGCAAGCACGATGATTTTGCTAGACAACTTCATTATAATGAAATTCCATCATATTATGTGTGGGCAAACAACATGTTTTGTCGAAGGAAACAGGGCAACCCTGTACCAGGATATTTGGGAGTAAAAAAGGATCATGTACTGGGACGGGTCTACACTGTACACCCGAATAACTCTGAATGCTACCATCTTCGACTCCTGCTCAACAAAATCACAGGTCCCACATCTTTCAAATCTCTCAGAACAGTTGATGGTGTCCTACATTCGACCTATAAGTCAGCCTGCAGGGCACTCGGTTTATTACATGACGATATCAACTGGGACGAGACTCTACAGGAAGCTACTCTATCTCGCTCACCTCAAAAGATCCGTGAACTATTTGCTGTCATGTTGGTGTTCTGCCAAATAGAAAACCCCTTAAACGTATGGGAAAAACATAAACACGGCATAGCAGAAGATGTTAGGAGACAGACTGAAAGAGATCATATATGAACAGAAGTCCACCAGTGGTTAAATTTGATCTATAACAAGTGTCTACAGTTGCTTGAAAACTACGTCATTGCTATTGGAGGTCAATCTCTTCATCATTACGGTTTGCCTTCACCTTTAACAGAACTGGCACAACTTGCATCAAATCCCGAGTACTGTACTTGAAAGAGACATCTTACAACACCTCGCAATTGGCCAATATAGTCACAAATAACGAGCGGTTGCTAAATAGTGACCAAAAGGCAGTTTATGAGCAAATCATGAGCAGTGTTACGTCTGCCACTACCACGGTGTTTTTCCTTGATGCTCAAGGAGGAACCGGTAAGACATTCCTAATAAACCTTCTCCTTGCAAAAATCCGAGCAAAACGTAACATTGCCATAGCTGTGGCTTCTTCTGGCATTGCTGCAACTCTTCTAGAGGGTGGCAGAACTGCTCATTCAGCTTTCAAGCTGCCTCTGAACCTCAACCATACTGAATCCCCCATGTGTAACATATGAAAGCAGAGCAACATGGCTGAAGTGCTGCGACATTGTCAACTTATTGTCTGGGATGAATGCACTATGGCACACAGAGCAGGTATTGAGGCTTTAGACAGGACCCTCCAAGACATCCGAAACACCAACAAACTTATGGGAGGCTTGACAGTGTTGCTGGATGGAGACTTCCGCCAAACCTTACCAGTCGTGCCCAGAGGAACACGTGCTGATGAAGTTAAGGCATCTCTGAAATCTTCATACCTTTGGCCACAAATCCATGTTGTTACTTTAAAAATACACATGAGAGTTAATTTGAAACGTGACAAAAAAGGCGAGGAGTTCTCTGCTCTTCTGATGAGTATAGGTGATGGCACCTTCATACAAGAAAACCGTAAAATAAATATTCCTACAAATCTCTGTCTCATCGTGAATACCTTACAAAGCCTTCTTCAAAATGTTTACCCCGATCTACGAAATCTACACCGAAGTAACGTCTCATGGTTAAGAGAGAGAGCTATCCTGACACCAAAAAATGACATGACTACGACTATAAACCACATTTTACTTCAAGAACTACCTTCACAATCAAAAACATATCAATCTGTTGATTCAGTTGTAGAAGTAGAAGACACAGTACATTATCCTGTAGAGTTTCTCAACACTCTAAATCCTCCAGGCACTCCTGAGCATAATCTCATCTTGAAGGTTGGGGCACCAATAATGTTACTGAGAAACTTACAGCCATCAAAACTTTGTAACGGCACGAGACTTCAGGTCACATCTCTACAAAACAACCTAATTGAAGCAACTATTTTTACTGGCAGTGCCTCAGGTGACACAGTTTTTATTCCTCGCATCCCCGTTATACCATCTAATCTCCCATTTCAATTCAAACACGTTCAATTTCCAGTAAGGCTCTGCTTCGCAATGACAATTAATAAGTCTCAGGGACAAACACTACAAAAGGTTGGCATAGATTTGAGGCAGGATTGCTTTTCACATGGCCAACTGTATGTTGCATGCTCAAGAGTAAGCTCAGCACACAGCTTAGTCATATTACAACCGGAGGGCCGAACTGACAACGTTGTATACAGAGAGATCCTTAACAATTAATTTTTTATATATTTTACCTCAGTCTAAAAATGTTTACTTTTTTCTTAATAAAAATATTCAGGCAGTATTTCACCGCTGCGAAGCGTGGGTATTTTGCTAGTCAGTAAATAACTAGCAACTTAAACTGTTTTAATTAACTATTTAATTTCAAACTTGAAAATTTCCTCCATTTTTCCCCAAAGGAGACTGTTTAACATCATACCCTAGGTTTATTATATCAGGATTGTACAAACATAACAATTTTAATCTTTACCACACCCCTACGGGTGGTTTGTCTTCTTTTGGACATGCCCTGTCTCTTGGCATGTCGGAGGACTGGGACTCTGTGAAGTGTGGTCAAACCTCAATTTTTTAGGCAAAAAGGAGTAGGGTGTGAAAAGAAAGGAAAGCAAGTTCCTTTATATTTGTCTTTTTCACCCCCACAACAGTACGTGCCAGCACAATAATAAGCTCCTTAACCATAATACCTAACAATAATATGAAATCAAGGTCAAAGCTAATTTATAAAACAACATACTACTTTTACTGATCACTACAAATTATCCTCAAAAGCTCAGAAACAGTGTCTCTCTGACAAAACAGCAAACTTTGTAAGCTGGAATGTCAAAGGTCTCAATACGATCTAAAGTAAAAAAGTATTTTCTCACCTCACATTTCTAAATGCCAAGGTAGTACTTTTATAGGAGATTCACTTAATAAGTAAGGACCAGTTTTGACTGAAAAGAGATTGGATTGGCCATATTTTTCACTCCAGCTATACAAAGAAAACTAGAGGTGTGGGATTCTTAATACATAAAACAATCTCATTTGTAGAATCGAACGTAGTATCTGATCCTGAAGAGTTATATGTCATGGTAGTGGGGAATTTATTTAACTCTAAAGTAATTTTGTTAAATATTTATGAACCTCATCTGTATAATAGAGATTTTATTCAAAATGTATTTGCATCTATTCCTAATATGAACATTCATAAAATTATGGCAGGAGACTTTAATTGTGTTTTAAATCCAGACTTGGATAGGTGATAAACTACAGTGGTAAAAACATCTAAAACCACAAAAACAATC
The DNA here is from genome assembly GCA_026402145.1 of Polypterus bichir lapradei. Classification (NCBI taxonomy): domain Eukaryota; kingdom Metazoa; phylum Chordata; class Cladistia; order Polypteriformes; family Polypteridae; genus Polypterus; species Polypterus bichir. The sequence continues at coordinate 34,214,859 of JANRMT010062852.1, read as the reverse complement.
ACAAAGTTTGTAATAAATCATAACTTATCAGACCCATGGAGATTCTTAAATCCAAACACAAGAGAATATTCCTTTTTCTCCTTAGGAATTGATTATTTATCGATAATAATTTATTGCTCACTATTAAATTTGTCAAGAACAAAACTATTGTTATTTCCGGTCATGCCCTCTGATCTTGGAAACTGAATCACTATGCCCTATATTCTCATTTAGCAGCTGGCATCTTAACCCCATATTGTTACCAGATGTGAACTTCACAGAATTCACTTCCAAACAAATTGATTATTTTTTTAGAGACTAATGCATCCTCAGAAGTCTCAGGAACAATCTGGGAAACTCTGAAAGCTTTTTTAAGAGAATGGATTATTAATATCTTTTGCATACAATAAATTGGAGGCATCAGGGTTAATTAGCAAAATGACCAGAATAGATCAACAATATACCAGTTCTCCAAATGAGGCACTTTATAGGAAAAAATAGGTTCTCCAATTAGAATTTAACTTGACAACAAAAGAAATAGAACAGCTCATCTCTACAACATGACAATATTACTATGAACATGGAGAAAAGGCTAAAATGATCTTAGCTCAACAAATCCATAAAGAGGAATTTCACAGTGCAATAACAGAAATTACCAGATGGAGATGAAATCAGTGACCATAAAAGTATAACCCATACGTTTAGAGAGTACTGTAAGTCCTTATATTCTACTCAGTTTAAAGAAGAAAAGAGACGCAATTCTAATGAGTTTTTGAAGCATTACAAATACTACAGCTAGATACTCTTATGAATTACTGGATGCTATAAACTCCAAAGTGGGAAAGCAGCAGGCCCTGACCGCTAACCAGTGGAACTTTATAAAAAAAAAATCCAAATAAGTTAGCTCCACTATTATTAGCAACATTTATAGATGCTAGAGACAACAAAATTCAACATCAATTTTTTCATCAAGCATTAATTACCATCTTTCAAAAGAACAGGAATTATTAGAATATACATCATGAATACCAATTTCAATTCTGAATAATGATGTAAAGATACTCTTCAAAGTTGTAGCTACAAGAAGTGAATGGGACTACTTATTCACCACATTGCACAAATTTGGGTCTGGCCCAAATATTTGTGCATGGATAAAAACTATGCTATACCAGTCCAGATACCTATGTCTGTAGTAATATTATCTCAAATTATTTCAAACTAGCACTCGACAAGGATGTCCCATATCACCATTGCTTTTTGCAATTGCCAGTCAGCCATTTGCAATTCACTTTTGAAATGCATTAGAGATAAAGATGATTATCAGAGAAGGACTTGAACAGAAAATATCACTATATGCAGATGACATGGTACTGTGTATATCAGATCCACAAATATCCTTACCAGTAGCCCTTATTAATGCACTAGCAAAATTTCAAAAGATATCTGGACTCAAATTCAATTTGAATGAAAGTTTGTTTTTTCCAGTGAACTCCCTAGCACACAATACTAGCCTGGACATCTATCCATCTATTTTATCAGAACAATATATCAAGGGATAAATATCACAAGTAAATATGAAGATTTTATTTAATACAATTTTGCTATCAGCTTGGAAAAAATTAATGAAGATATGAACAGATGGTCTACCCTCCATTTCACATTAGCAGGGACAATCAACACTCTAAAGATGAACATCCTTCCCACTACCTAACTTTCAATTTTATTACTGGGCAACAAATATACAAGCTATAAAGACCTTGACATTGACACAAATTGATGAATATACACAAACCTGGTATGCAATAGAAATAAAATCTTTCTGTACTTCTTTATATGCACTGCTTTGTGCCCCAGTAAATACAAATTATCATCAATATACCAATAATCCAATTGTCCTTCAATCACTCAGAATATGGAACCAATGCAGGATGGACTTCAAGGCAGAGAAGCTTTTATCTGTTGTATCTCTACATGATAATCACCTTTTTCTACCCTCTTAAATTTACACAGTATTTAATCTTAAGAAAACATCCTTATTAAAACACTTGGAGAATTGTATATAGATAATGTCTTTGCAATTTTTGAACAGTTATGCTTCAAATTTAACTTCCTATCGACACAATTTTTCCATTACTTTCAAATCAGAAACTTTGCAAAAAGCAACCTATCCAATTTTTCACATGTCCCATCCATATCTATTCCAGAAGAAATACTGATCAGTCTTGAAGTCTCAGAGAGCATCTCAATAATATATAGAATATCTTAAAGTCTCTTCCTTTTAAATATCCTGGAGTATGATGGGGAAAGGATCTTTCACTTGATGTCTTAGAAAAGCCATGGAAGGCAGCCATGCATGTAATACTGTCTAGCTCCATATGTGCAAAGCATTCAATCATTCAACTTAAAATCTTTCCTTAATCACATTTATCTTGTTTAATACCAGAAGAAAAGGGCTTTTAAAGGCGGTGATAAGCATGAGCTCAAGTGCACGCAGAAGGAGCTCTGAGTCCAGCTCAGGGCGGTGAAGGAGCAGTACAGGAGAAAGCTGGAGCAGAAGTTACAGAATAACAGCATGAAGGAAGTGTGGGATGGGATGAAGATCATCACTGGCTGCAGCTCGAAGCGGGGTGCCACCATCGAGAGAGATGTGGAGAGAGCAAACCAGATGAACAACTTCTTTAACAGGTTTGACCACCCTAACTCACTCTCACCTCCGAGTACTGCACCCTCACCCATCCTTCTGCTGATACCAGCATAGGAGAGACATCCCCACCCACAATTACAGCAGCCCAGGTAATCAGAAAGCTGAGGAGACTTTGTGCCAGCAAAGCAGCGGGTCCAGATGGAGTATCGCTACAACTGCTGAAGGCCTGTGCGTTGGAGCTGGGGAGTCCTCTACAGCGCATCTTTAACCTGAGCCTGGAACAGAGGAGAGTCCCGAGGCTTTGGAAAACATCTTGCATCACCCCAGTCCCAAAGGTATAACGTCCTACTGAGCTGAATGACTTCTGGCCTGTCGCTCTGACACCACATGTGATGAAGACTGTGGAGTGGCTGCTGCTTCACCACCTGAGGCCACAGGTCCGCCACGCCCTTGACCCTCTGCAGTTCGCATACCAGGAGAAGGTGGGAGCGAAGGTTGCTATCATCTATATGCTACACGGATCCCTCTCCCACTCCACTTGGACAGAGGCAGTGGTGCTGTAAGAATTATGTTTCTGGACTTCTCTATTGCCTGCAACACCATCCAACCCTTGCTTCTTAGGGACAAGCTGACATAAATGGGAGTAGATTCATTCCTGGTGGCATGGATCATGGACTATCTTACAGACAGACCTCGGTATGTGCGTCTCGGGAACTGCAGGTCCGACATTGTAGTCAGCAACACAGGAGCACCGCAGGGGACTGTACTTTCTCCGGTCCTGTTCATCCTATATACATCAGACTTCCAATACAACTCGGAGTCCTGCCACGTGCAAAAGTTCGCTGACGACACTGCTATCGTGGGCTGCATCAGGAGTGGGCAGGAGGAGGAGTATAGGAACCTAATCAAGGACTTTGTTAAATGGTGCGACACAAACTGCTTACACCTGAACACCAGCAAAACCAAGGAGCTGGTGGTGGATTTTAGGAGACCCAGGCCCCTCCTGGACCCCGTGACTGTGTGCAGAGGGTACAGACCTATATATACCTGGGAGTGCAGCTGGATGATAAATTGGACTGGACTGCCAATACTGATGCTCTGTGCAAGTGAGAACAGAGCCGACTATCCTTCCTTAGAAGGCTGGCGTCCTTCAACATCTGCAATAAGATGGTGCAGATGTTCTATCAGATGTTTGTGGCGACTGCCCTCTTCTACACCAAACTGGTGAGGAAGGCAGGCTCTATTGTAGGCACAGAGATGGACAGTTTGACATCCGTGGCAGAGTGACGGGGGCTGAGCAGGCTCCTGTCAATCATGGAGAATCCACTGCATCCACTGTATCATCTCCAGACAGAGGAGCAGCTTCAGCGACAGACTGCTGTCACTGTCCTGCTCAACTGACAGACTGAAGAGATCGTTCCTCCCCCACACTATGCGACTCTTCAATTCCACTCAGGGGGGTAAACGTTAACATTATACAAAGTTATTGTCTGTTATACCTGCATTTTTATCACTTTTTAATTTAACACTAGAATTACCAGAGCCTACAAAAAAACTCGTAGATCCAGCCCACCTTCAATCTGTTCTCACCTCTCTGCTAGCGTCTTTTGTCCTCTAAATGTGCCGATAAAGACAAGCTACAAGCAGCTGGCTATTCCATCCCCCCACCGACTTAGAATGTGCACAAACTTCTCCAAGCTCATGCTTTGATTGATTATCTGGGAGTGAAGTGGAGTTTTAGAGTGGAAATAATAGATTGTTATTTGGAACACACGCATTTCATGTGTGTTCCATTTCTACAGTAATCTGTGTAAACATGTTTTTAAAACAGAAATGTTTTTCATTTTTTAGAAGTAAATGACAAAATGTAGGCATAAACTTTATAATGTATGAACCCTGAAGTCCAAAGGTCAAATAAAAACTTTCACAAAAGGTTCAAGGAAAAGACAACAGCTTCTGTGGCAAAGCGGTAAGATTTGCTGACTTGTAATCAAGGGTCCCCGGTTCAATCCCAACTCACTCCTATATTTGCTGTTTTCAGTAGTGAGCTGCTCTTATTGTTAATATTATACAGTACACACATACACTTGGTTTGCGTCTGTAACACATGGTGTACATTTATAAGAGTTGCCAAGTTACCAAGGAGTTACTAAGTCACAATTTTTTTTCACTTTTATTCTCTCTAAATCACGATCATGATACATACTACCGATCCCTCCCCCCTTCCCCCCCAGGGATCTCCCAGGGATCTGACGCTGTTAGTTTTTATTTGAAACTGGGAATAACTGGAGATGTGAGTGGTGTTTTGAGACAATGGAACTGGACATTCTCTGATCTGGACTGATAAAAGCTGACAACACAAACGCTGGCAAATCTGCCTTCTTCCAGGGGCGGCTCTAGGCTCATGATGGCCCTGGGCAGAGAAACAATCGGTGGCCCCTTCGCCGCCAATGTCAATATGGTATCTTATGTACGGCGGATGGCCTCGTCTGTTGCGGACACTGCATAGCTGCCTCGTGCTCATGACACAAGCATTTAACTTTTGCCGAAATTTGCCACTGCGTTTTTAGCTGTGTCATTATTTTCTCTTTCTGTTTTATATTCAATATATATTGGCGCGGTGGCCTCTGGGATTTGGCGACCCTGTGCAGGTGCACAGTTTGCACGTGCCTAAGGCTGCCCCACTTCTTCTTATTTCACCGTCACTTGATTTTTTTATTCAGTTTTATTGAGTGTTCCTGCTCACACTGGATTAGTATGCACCTTATGGTCTATGATGTCAAAAAAAAAACAAAAAAACAGACACATAGGTATATATGATATTTGGAATAATTCCTTTTATGACCTGTATAGTACATTTTGGAAAACTTTGTGGCACGGATGCAACATTCATATTATTTATATTCATTCGCATAACATTTTGCGGTTTGTAATCAGTGACCGCGTGTTTTTTTTCCCCCGATCTTGCCAGTCCCCACATGTTGCTGTATAACAGAACTAGTGCGCTTTTATTCAAAACTGCTCTCATTCGTACTATTTTAGAATAAAAACATACATTTGATTTCAGTCTGTAACAGCCTTTTTATTTTTTTATTGAATTTAATCCATTTTGGAATAAGGCTGTAACATAACAAAATGTGGAAAAAGTGATGCACTGTGAATACTTTCCGGATGCACTGCATGTTACTTACATAAAAGCCAGATCTAATGTTATTTACCTACGGGCATGCTCAAAAAATACACGTGTAATGCCACGAAAAGTGCATGCAGACACTTCAGTTCGCAAGCATTAGTACGAGAATGCAGTCACAAGTCGAACGTCAAAACAGCAGAGAATGAAACTGAATAAAAAAAAAAAAGCTAACCTTTACAAGTATCATAAATTACACCGGCTGTTATAGACTGTAATCAAATGTTTGTTTTTATTCTAAAATAGTAAGAATAAGAGCAGTTCACTTCTCAAAACAGAGTTATGCAGGATCGAACTTGTGACCTTTTGATTCCCAGTCAGCAGCTGATACCATTGCGCCACAGAGGCAGACATAGTAGATGCATGTCAATGTTGCATGCTAACGTGGCTTTTTTTTCTGCAGTTATATCTATACTAATAAAAGGCAAAGCCCTCACTCACTCACTCACTCACTCACTCACTGACTGACTCATCACTAATTCTCCAACTTCCCGTGTGGGTAGAAGGCTGAAATTTGGCAGGCTCATTCCTTACAGCTTACTTACAAAAGTTGGGCAGGTTTCATTTCGAAATTCTATGCATAATGGTCATAACTAGAAGCTATTTTTCTCCATTTACTGTAATGGAGTTCAGCTCGAGGGGCGGAGTTTCGTGTGACATCATCACGCCTCTCACGTAATCACGCATTACGTAGAAAACCAGGAAGAACGCGCTGAAGAAAACATGCATTATATAATTAAGAAGGCAGCGAAACAATTAGAAGTGAGCGAGTGACATATAAAACCATATTCAGCGGCTCACGTGAACTGACGCAGTACGCAGACAAAAAGCAGCAGTTCCAAAGAGTGCTGAACAAAAAACGAATTACACTGCTACGCTCAAATAGGCAAACCACACGCCGCGGCGCAATAGTAGAGCATTCGCCTGTAGCGCCCGCGTCCGAGGTTTGATTCCCGAGAGGGGATGCACTAAGTATGTACGCACGCTTCTCGATTTATTTTAACCTCGCATCCCCTTAGTTTGAGACATATGAAAACGCATGCGGTTAACGCAGAAAGACAGATCACCTATTGAAGCTTCATGAATAATGGATACTTTATTCGCGATCAATGATTGTTTTGGTAAAGCCATACTCAGTGTATTCATTAGATGAACTGTAAAAAAGTAAGAGCGAGGGGACGGTAACTTACTGAAGCACACAAGCAAAACCACAATAGCACGCAGGCTCGATGTACTGTAGTGCGCGTCAACTAGATCTGACTTGCGCGATCACATTCCAAAAAATATTTCTTTTCAAGTTCTATTTAGTCCATATGAGTCAAACTCAAGGCCCACGGGCCACATCCGGCCCGGCGTGAAATTATATCCAGCCCGCGAGATCATTTTATATACTGTATTATTGTTATTAATGGCCCAGGGATATGAAGCGCTGGTAACACAATAAACTACAGATCCCATAATCCAGCACTTCAGCTGCCTTGCCGAACACTTACCACGTTAATCAAGTCTAGCTTATGATGCTACAAGTTATTGCCAAGCTAGCCCACACGATGCCAAAGAGAAAAGGTGATTCTGAACATAGAGCCTTTAAAAACCGATGGGAGGCTGAGTATATGTTTACTGACATTGCCGGTAAACCCGTGTGTCTCATTTGTGGAACGTATGTACAAAAACTGGGGTCTCCTGCCCAGCAAAAGTCGAGCAGCCGGCGCACGCGCATAGCTGTGCCGGGATTTGAGACGCTGACTGCGCTTCTGGCTTAAGTCAAAGTGAGCACTTTTAATTTTTTTCATCCTCCCCCTGAGCTATAGCCCAGACAAGTGCAAACACGGGACCCCTTTTCTACACCACGGCAAAATAATATTAAGGCGATTCACACTTTCTTTTGCATGTATACGATTATGAGGTCCTCAGCTTGGATTATGAAGACACGCACACGAGTGGAGGACTGACAGTGCCATCACAGCCGATTAATGGCAGAGACGTCTCACCAGTCTACACAAGACCCACCGCGACTGTCCCCAAAAGGCGATCATAACGTCACCGAACACATCTCTCTATACTATATAAAAGAAAAAGGCAACTTTCCTTTCTTTGCACCTTTTTTCATTTTATCCCAAACCAAAGCCTTTCTCTCTTAACACTGCAGAGGACACAAAACAATTTTTCTTTAATTACTGGTAATACCGGTGAGGCACATTACCATTGGCAGAAATATGAATGTTCACATAGAAAATGTAATTTCTATACCACAGCCGTCGTGTAGCGCCTTTCAAAAGGGACCAACTACCGAGAGATGATCTATATACATTTTAGCTGCTGTTAGTACTACTTACCTGTTCTGTTATACCGTCTTTTAAAATGTAGTTTACCCGCAACCACTCGAGTAGTGCTCAATGTACCTGTACTTCTTAAAACGTTAATGTTTTACTGTTTAATAAATAATAGACTATATTTTATTATTTTTCCCTTGCACTCAGTGACCAAAGCTATACACACACGTATAGACACATACATATATATACACATATATATACCTGTGTGTATGTTTGTATGTATGTGAATATATATATATATACACACACACCTATCTACATTATATATATATATACACACACACACACACACACACATATATATACAGTAATTTGTGTGTGTGTATGTATGTATGTGTGTGTATATATGATGTAGATATATATGTATATACATATGTATATATTTATATAGATATGAAGATATGTATGTGTATATATATATGTACTGTATATATGTATGTTTGTATGTATGTGTATATATATATATTGTAAAAGGCGCTATATAGCGCCCGACCCGGCACAGACCACGCAGAGGCACGTGTAAAAAACACACAGGCTTTATTATTTTCTTCAGCTGTGTGACACGTCTTCCCCGTGCCACACAGCCCAAACACAGTCCCAAAGCACACACTCACAGTACAATTCTCCACAATTCTCCACCTTGCTCCACCACTCCTCCCAGACAAGCTTCGTCTCCTTCTTCCTCCCAACTCAGGCTCACCGAGTGGTGGTGGCTGGGCCCTTTTATAGCCCACCCGGAAGCGTTCCTGGTGATTAACCACCTGTTCCTAATTGCACTTCCGGGTGGGGCTGCAGGCTCGTCCAGCCGGGCTGTGGGAAGCAGGCAGCTCCCCCTAGCGGCCACGCCGGGCCCCAACCAAGCTGTGGAGGACTCCATCTCCCATGGAGCCCTGCAGGTGGTTGGGAAAACACCGTCGGCCAGGGAGGCTGCCACCAAGCGTCCCGGGGGAGGTACTGGACTGTCCATGGAGGCTCCCCTGGAACATAAGCAGCAGGGGCGTCCCAGGACCCGGCTGTCCTTCACAATATATATATATATATATATATATATATATATATATATATATATATATATATGTAGACTCAAACCCATTATGACAGCAGCAATCCAAGCTGTGAGAAAACAGTAAAAAGGAGGCGTGTCAGACGTCGTGGTACATTTTCTAATGCAGCTAGACGAAAACAACTTCGTGACGCTGCCGCCAAATACACAAAACAATTACTTTCACAATCATGTTACATTATTTTTCAAATGTTTCCTTTTCTTTTTCATAACTTCTTTAACACACGACATCGCTGCGAAGTGCAGTTATTTTGCTATATATATATATATATATCACAGCGACACTCATAACAGTGACAAAACAATTACATTGACAACCAAGTTTCGTTATTTTCAAAATTTTTCCTTTTGTTTCTCTTTCCTTCTTTAACACACTACTTCTCCGCTGCCAAGCGCGGTTATTTTGCTATATATATATATATATATAGATATATATATATATAGATATATATATATATATAGATATAGATATGGGAACAACACTCATATCAATGACAAAACAATTACATTAACAATCATGTTACGTTATTTTTAAAATTTTTCCTTTTCTTTTTAATACCTTCTTTAACACACTACTTCTCCGCTGCGAAGCGCGGGTATTCTGCTAGTTTTTGAATAAAAGCGCACTTGTTCTGTTATATTTGTACCTTTTGTGAAAGTGTTTAGGTTGGGAGACAAAGTCATAGAGGCGAGATTGCGTTGGTTTGGACATGTGCAGAGGAGTGATGCTGAGTATATTGGGAGAAGGATGCTAAGGATAGAGCTGCCAGGCAAGAGACAAAGAGGAAGGCCTAAGAGATGGTTTATGGATGTGGTGAGAGAGGACATGCAGTTGATGGGTGTAAAAGAGCAAGATGTAGAGGACAGAAAGATATGGAAAAAGATGGTCCACTGTGGCTATCCCTAATGGGAGAAGCTGGAAGAAGATGAAGAATTTCTTTCACATGTACAGTGCATAATATCTTTTTTTCACTTCTTTAATTATGCATGCATATTTACCACTTTCACATTGTTGTTTTCAATGAATCAATGTTAGTTTTATATAGATGCCTTTACAATGATAAATTTTACAAGACATTTTACAAAATATCCAAGAAAATGCAAAGCATTCGTTGATTCAATGACCCATTCATCCATTATTTTATTATCTACATAACCCACTGTGACCTTGTTTAGGCAGATAAAGTTTTGTGATAAAAAGGAATCTATCCCGGCAGAAGAGAGTACAAGGTTATAACTGACTCCAGATGGGACACCAGTCTGTTCAAGGGCATACTCGCTCACTGAGACCATGATACAAATTAAACCGCAAGTGATTGTGTACAAAGGGAGAACATGCAGACAGGATTTAAGCAAAGATTCCAAAAATCTTCTATTTATTGCACTGCCCAGTTCCTCTAATATATAGTAAGAAATCACAATTTAACAGAATATAAGATCATTGAGGTTTTTTGGGGGAAGACCCCTTTCTTGTAATGTTTATGATTTTGTAAAGGCTCCAAAATATGTTATTACAAGCACACAGGATTGTGACACCACATTACTGAAAAGGTGAATCTAATATCCTTCATGCATTGACGCAGTGTTATGCCAGGAACAGCTTCACCTCAGACGGTAAGAAATATCTGAAAGAAACACAGTGTGACAAGCTGTAAAAAATATGTCATGACTTGTACAACAATGATATGATCGTTAAGAAAAAACATGTGAAAATGTTCTATTATATTTACAAACACATTACATATTAAAATGTACAGGTGCATCACAAAGGTAGTCAAGAAGTACACTAATATAAAACTTCACCTTATATTTTAACTTAATTCTTTCTTTGATAATCATTTCATTACAAGGTGTGTGCTGGGAGGTATGGTAGCACAATTGCTAACACTGCTGCCTTGATGCTCCAGAGTCCATTCTGATTACTGTCTGTGACTGTTTCTGTAGATACTCTGAACTTTCATTCACATCCCATATTAGGTTGCCTGGCAACACTAGACTGGTCCAGAGACCTGCATTGTGTCCTCTGGTGCCAAAACAGACACAGTCATAGATTGGATATGTTGTGTATTGCAAATGTATGGATTATACCAAAAACCTTCTTGAGTGATAGACAGTAAAACCATTCTCTTGTGGTGACTTTTTATTTACAAGTTTATGTATCCATGGCCAGTGTTTTATAAGAAAGTGTGCCTTAATGCTAAGATGTTGCAATGGAAATCACAAAATTACAGACTGAATCCCTTATCACTGACTCTCTGTGTAACCCTAAGCAATTCACTGATCTCAGCAATGCCCCAATAAAAATATGAGAAAATTAAAATGTACATATAAAATGCTTGTGGTGGACCAGCAGTTAGTGCTGCTGTCTCATAGGTCCAGGAGACTGAGTTCAAGCCTAGGCATCATCACTGCCAGTATGGAATTTACAGGTTGTTCTCATAACTGATGGGGTTTATCTTGCAAGTATTTTGTTTTTTTCTTATTTTTCAAAAACATGGCTGACAGGTTTACATCAGTCTGGCAGGGATACCTTTGCCCTACAAGCCTACAAGTCTGGTCTCCCTTCTAGTGCGGCTTCCTGTCCAGTGCCGTGTGATAGCCTGTGCCTGGATAGACTGTCGCTCCCTTCTGCCCCAGAATTGGATTGAGTGACTTCAGGAAATTGATGGATGTAATGACGGTTTAAAAATTCTTGCACAAATCTTTTCAACGTAAGGTGTCAAATAAAATTACAAGCTGGCAGTTTCATTAATCTCCATTTGAAAGTCCCTAAAATCTTACAGTCCACTGAACTTTTGGTAATTTATTTCAAGTGTCTATGGTTCACTGTGAGAAGAAAAACTTTGCAAGATTTGTGCAAAATATGTGTATTGTAGAACTTAATTTAAAAGTGTTAACTAGGATTTCCTGTACTAATTAATTTCCTAATTTAACAAACTACAGTCATGCCAGCTCTTGATTTTCTTTTGCTTAAACTAAAGAAGTTCAACTCCTTAAATCTTTATTATATGTCACAGTCTCTGAATCAGCTTAGTGTTTCTGCACTGCTCTTTCTCTAGTGCTGCTATATCTTTTTTGAAAAATGGAGGCCAAAACTGCACCCAGTATTGCAGATGAGCCCTTCCCACTGCATTATCAAGCATTTATGCCTCGTGTTCCATTATTGGAACGACAGTCACGTTGGAGTTTCTTATATCCTACTGCTCAAGGCCATCGCCGGGCTCCGACTTTTCACTCACGTCTGCTTCCTGGGGGTACACCTTATCACGTCGTGCACAGAGTTAGTCAGTGTGCTGCAGATATTGGTGTGCTGGGATCTCCTCAAGAAGTGATGTGAATTTTCTCACATTTTTGAAGAACCAACCCGAAGACAGGTAGATATAACTTTGGAATGGAATACATTTTTTTTCTCTTCAAATTCTTGCTCCTTATATTTTTCTACGCAACATATGTGAATTTCATGCACAAACTCAAAAATTTCAACCTTAGGCATAAATGGGTTAAGCATAATTTCCCTTGAGTAATACTTTATATGAGATGCTGTATAACCTAATATTTTATTAGTATTCCTAATGGCTTCTGTTCACCATCTGGAGGTAGACAGTGTCTATTCCACTATGATTCCCAGGTTCCTTCTCATGAGGTGTACTTTCAAGTTTCAGTCCTCCCATTGTGTAATTACATCTAACACTTTTACTTCCTATGTGTGATAACTTACATTTACTTACATTACATTTAATCTACCACAGATCTGCCCAAGGCTGAATGCTGTTCAAAATCCTTTAGTAATAATAATAATAATAATAATAATAATACATTTTATTTATATAGCATCTTTCTCATGCACAAGTATTAGTATTAGTATTGATTCAGATGATTATTCATTATCTGCCATTAGACCTAGTTTGATGTCATCTGCAAATTTAAGCAGCTCGTTATTTGTATTATTTTTCAGACTTTTTATATATTAAAAAGAACAGAATCTTCAGTCCTGATCCATAATCATTTAACATCATATAATTTTGAAAAAGTTATTCTCACCATAACTCTATGCTCCCAGAGTTTAAGGCAAGTTTGCACTCAGCTAGACACCTTGAATTCCCATTTATTTTAGTTCAAGCACTAACCTTTCATGTAGTACTTTATCAAAATCTTTCTGAAAAATCAAGATAAATAATATTGTATGTATCTCTCTTAACATATGCTTTTGTTGCTTCCTCAAAGAACTCCAGCGTATTAGTGAAACATAACCTTCCACATCTGAACCCATGTTGACTATTTGCTAATCATTCTGTTTTTGACAAGTGCTACTCCATCTTTTCTGTAATAATTCCTTCAGTGAATTTACCTGTGATACATTGCAAGCTTACTGGCCTATATTGTAGTTATTTACATCAGCCTGAACACCTTTTTAAAATAATGGGATCATATCTACTAGCTTCCAATCCTTTAGAATTATCCCAGTATGTAGCGATTTTTGAAAAATAACAACTAATCTCCTTAGTTATCTGGGGCCTCATGTATAAACGGTGTGTACGCACAGAAATGTTGCGTAAGAACTTTTCCACGTTCAAATCGCGATGTATAATACCTAAACTTGGCGTAAAGCCACGCACATTTCCACGGTACCTCATACCCTGTCGTACGCAAGTTCTCCGCTCAGTTTTGCAGACTTGCGGCACCCAGCATCAAAGCAGTGCTACTGTTCCTGTGTGGTTACCATTTCTTTCTTAGATGCACATTCCTGACGCGGCTTTATAAATAAAGTGAAACTAACTGCATATTGTTTATTAGTGTAATGCATCTGATTGTAATTAACCTGTAACAATATAATGGTACAGGGAATAGCCATAGTATTCCAAATACCATAACTGCTTTAACATTGTTACTCTCACTGCACCTTTCTTTTTCTGCTTTCAGCTCCTCCCGTTAGGGGTTACCACAGTGGATCATCTTTTTCCATATTACTCTCACTGCACCACTTGGAGTATTTATATCATTGTATCTAAGTGGGCAATCACAGCAGCAGCTGATCGGAAAGAGAATTATCGGGATACAGCATCAAGCACACGCTGTCTCAAAAAAGGCAAAACACTTCAGAGTCTTTCATGTACGGACCTCACAGTTCAGAAACAGTTTCATCCCAAAAACTTTAAACACAGTCAATCAGTCCATCAATTGCTCCTTGTACAACTGTTTGTACTTATAAGTACAATTACCTCACTGTAAACTTGCACTTCAGTTATAATATTGCACAACCTGCGCCACTTTATAAAGCGCGTATTTACATATGATGCCAATATCATTTTTAAGATGAAATGTAGCAATATATGTTGATTATATCATACAGATAAAACTAACTTCATTTACATAATCTGTATTGTTAATAATTAAACATGTGAGGACATGGTGCTGCAGCGCTAGCTAGTTCACAGATTGATCCTGATTGATTGCTGTATATTGGAAGGATAGAATAATTAAACACATACTATAAAGATATTTCAATGTTCCTTAAAAGTTTTGAAGAATCGTCGTTGTAAGCTTACAGATGGTTTAACGTCTATTACAGAACAGATTGTGTGGCGATTGGGTATTTGGAGAAAGAAAAGTAAGGATAGGAATTGGGGGTTAGTACGTTTGAAAGAGACAGTACCGCTACCGTGTTCCCATGTTTAATAACATGCTTTCATTCCTATCGTCATGAAAAAGATACCACGTATACATCTTAGTATTTTAATTATTCAGACAGCTGTAATATCACGAATGTAATGGATTCTGTGTCCGTTGGAGGAAGAGAAAGCCGGTTTAAGAACCACGTAGTGATTCACACACAGAGCACAAAGAAGATCAAATACAAAACAAAGCATTTAACGTGTTAGTTATGATGGGATTTGAGAAACTAGTAAATTAATCGATTTTAAGATGATGTTTATGATGTTCTACTTTAATGACAAAATAAACTACGTGATTAAAGTGGAAATTTCGAGATTAAAGGTGACATTTCCTGCTTTTTTCCCCACTGTGTGCCTATTTTTTTTTTCTCTGTACCCTAATAAGCTTTCATATGACACTCAGATGTTGGGCTACGACTCGCCTTTTCACGGCGACTTGTATATCTGACAATCTTCTTTTTTATTTCGGATACTGTGCGACTTTGTGGACTTAAGCTTTTGAGTTTCTCCGACACTCTGTCACTCGATCAACTTCCTTTTGTTGATTATACCACTGTTTAAACTAACAAATAGTAAGTTTTTCCTTGCCTCCACTTGGTATTCGCTGAAATTCTTATATTTTCCCCCATGCTTTTCCCATTGTCTTTTCACAGAAGGCTGAGCTGAAGGGCTATTTATATTGATTTGCATATTCATAGAGGCATAATTCTGGGAGGAGTTGGGGTGGGACAGAAGGCACGTGCATGAGCGTTACTTTTCACGCTGACCGGGATTTATGTAGTGGAAGAACGTGGAAGTTGGAGTACGCACAGATTCCTGCATCTAGATTTTTCTGTGCGTAAGCACATTTCGGCTTTTGTGCTTACATCATGTTATAGTGCGAATTCTACGCACGGCGTTATGCATGAGGTCCCTGGTCTCTGGGATTGGTTTGATTACAGCATTTTGAATCTAAGCAATATTATTCTCTATAATTTCCAAATCAGTAAGTGCCTCCTTAAGGTTTTCAACTTCTGCTAGCATGTAAATTTCAGAAAAATACAAGTTCCGAACGTTTACTATTTCATTATCTGTATATTTTAGTTTGCCATTAATGTTCCTTATGCTCTTCACCTTCTCCTTCACTGTTGACTGTTGAATTCTACAGCTGTCCTAAGGATAAGCAGTGACTACAAAAACAATATGTCTACATCACTACCACCAATAACTACTGGCTCACAGTATAAAAGCTCAAGATCGCCACCTTGTGCTCATTTTGAGTGTTGTACTTTAATTTTTGAGAACTTGCACTCAAAAGCGGTCCATCCATTTTCTACTCTGTTAAATACAATTTTACATTTTCATCTGTTTTAGTTTTCTTCTTCTTTCTCTTCTTTTTTCCAACTTTATCTCATGTTTAACTCTTCCCCTAAAACAGCTTCCCATTGTTCTAATATTTTGAATGAAAAAAAGAAAAACACCAGCCAAGCTCTGGTATATCCCTTGATGGCCTCCTCTTAGTTGAGAGCACCACCTGGTGTGCATTTACAGCAGTAGTCATTATTGCTTACTACATTTCTATTTTTGGCATATTTGCAAACTTCTTTTTCTCTAATTGTTACGCAGTGGGTAGCACTGCTGCCTCACAGTTAGGAGACCTGGGTTCACTTCCTGGGTCCTCCCTGCGTGGAGTTTGCATGTTCTCCCCGTATCTGAGTGGGTTTCCTCCCACAGTCCAAAGACATGCAGGTTAGGTGCATTGGCGATCCTAAATTGTCCCTAGTGTGTGCTTGGTGTATGTGTGTGTGTGTGCCCTGCTGTGGGTTGGCACCCTGCCCGAGGTTTGTTTCCTGCCTTGCGCCCTGTGTTGGCTGGGATTAGCTCCAGCAGACCCCCGTGACCCTGTAGTTAGGATATAGCGGGTTGGATAATGGATGGATGGATGTTACAACTACATAATTTTTCCATTTCACCTTATTATTATTTTCTTTATAATGCAAGTTAACATTTTAGACAAAATACTTCAAAACATTTCCTCACCCCTCCTTGTTTTCCTGCAAGCTATATTTTGTAAACACCTTTTCTACTTCATTCAGGCTTTTACTTATACTCATGTATTTTTAGAGCCTACCTTGGGAGCCACTGGCTGTGCCGGCAGCCTTAAGCACACTACATGGGCTCACTGTAAATAGGATACCATTGCAAGGCATAGTCACACACACCTACACACACACATGCGCGGAGGCAATTTAGAGTTACCAGTAGACATCCATACTACTGGTATATAAAAAAAACAAGATGCCAACTTCACAAAAACTGTGACTGAAGTATAAATTGAAGCCAGGTCCCTGAAAAGATAATTCAGGAGTGCCAACTACTGTACCACTATGGGCTTTGTCAAGTTATAAATCCAAGGGAAGAGTCACAATACTGAAATACTCAGTAATCACATTTCCTGTTTTGCCTTTACAATAGTGGAAGAAGTCACTGAAGAACACTGACCACCAATGTACACCTCCCAAAACTTCCAGTCCAGACCATATTTAAACATCTGTCATCAAATTTCGGGGTTCATTAACGAACCTGCTTCAGAGGAAGACACACCTTTGTGATTTGAAACATTATCTCTCCAGAAGGGAAACCTGCATTTCTAGGACTTTTCTTTTCACAGATACCTTCTATGTATTAAATGGGGATCTCACTCTTGGCCCCAAAAGTTCATGTTTTCTCTATTAATTTTGGTATAATATTAGGCATGAGTCAAAATTTTATTGGATCAAATTTTGTGTCACAAAATAGTTTAAATACAAAATGTAGCCTTGAGCTGTGAATTTTATGACATTACCATATAAATAAAATGAACCATCTAAATCCTGTTTTCAAATTGAACTCTATTGGAACCAGCAGAGTACAAACTTACAGAATTGGAGCAGTTCTAATGATACATTCAAACTCTATTGGGAGCAGCAAGCTGCAGTGACGGCAACTCTCACAAGTTGCACATGAGGAAATGAGTGCTCAAGACACTGATACAGCTTTCAATCATATTGAGTCTGAAATTACGCAGCAGTGGATCCAGCATTGTCCTCAACAGTAGTACTCTAGCATGATGGAGAAAGAAGAAAGACAAATTGACAATACTTGCTTTTCTGGAAAAATTCTATGTCTGTAGCCTGTGAGTGAGTGTTTCAACTATAGGAGATATTGTCACAGCAGCAAGGTCTCACATTTCACAGTGTACAAATACGGTACTGGATGTGTATGTAATTCTTTAACTGCACACTTAACCTATTTGTATTACAGTTTCGTAAAGTTAAAAAAAAATAAATAAATACATGAAAATGCCACCCTGACCAAAGCACTGCCAGAGGTTTGCTTCGTTGCCAGTCCAGGATGTGACAATATTTTTTAACGCATTAAACAGGCCACATTAATTGCAAAAATGAACGTGTTAACTTCCCCAGGCCTAACACTGACAGTGTATATTGTAGTATCCCTTCCTAGGCGGCAAATAAATCTCACAAACAAGTGGTGGTAATTGTTCAAAAAAAAATAAACAATGGTTTTATTTCTTTTCTTCTGACTTCACAGGCAAAAAAACAACATAGTCGGGACAAACAAGCAAGCAATGAACAAAAAAATTACCCCACACGGCAAGTTAAACACACTCTTTTCGTACCTGAACCTCCTTTCCAAAGTCCCTACTCCCCAGCACCCCAGAGACTGCTTATTTATTAAGAGTGGCAGTTGTGTCTCCTCTGCCCGCCCCTCTCCACAGGGGAGGGGCAGCCACCTTTTTTTAATTTTTTTGAACACACTGCCTTAGTGGCAATTTCTTTCCCAGATCATTACAATATGATGTTTTCTGCTAATAATGGATACAGATAATTAAGTGGTAGTACAGTATAAACCATCTGCATATGGAGTTATTTTCATTTCGGTAAAAAGGGGACTACAGACAGGAAAAAGCTGCAGAGGCCTGGGACAGAACTCATCAAGATGAAGGTGAGAGAAAGCAGGTGATACACCCTTAAAAGTAATGGTGCTTTAATGGCACTTTGCTGGGTTGTGTGTTTCTTCCTAGATCCTTTGCTTGACAAAGAACAATTTAATTCTGGAAAGGGTTCTTTGAATATGAAATTGGTTCTTTGAGCTTTGAAAAGGCTGGACAAAGCAGAAATCTTTAACGTATGGTAGGCTACCCCTGCAGGGTACTACAGATCTAAAAGCCTGTGTTATTATATGCAGCAAGAATAATTTTAAAATCAGGAAAGCATGGGTATTTTACAATCCTGTTATCAATTCATGGTTATTTTTTAAGACTGTTACAGGTCTAAATAAAAGGTTCTTTCAGTAAACTTCATGTGGATGGTCCTTTTGGTAACACAAAATGGTTCACCCACATGTGTCACTCTAAAGAACCGATTTGACTCCTTTATTTTTAAGAGTGTACCACCGACAAAACTTCTTGTCAGGCTAGAATAAGAATCACTGCAGGAGAAGAACAGTATGTTATGTGTGTGTGAGAGGCCCGGTTTTTATTTATTATTACTTATATTTATTATTTATTTTGTTATTTTTCAACATCTTAACTGGCAGCCAAACCAAAGCAGAAGATATATACATATATATATATATATTTTTTTTTACCTACCATTCTAGCTTGTAAGGGGCTGGCTGCTGCATTTTTGATTGTAGCTTCATGCTGTGCTCTTTGCTCAGATGCTGTCATCACGTGGGGGATTACGGGTTGACAGTCTGTTTAGTTTGGGGCTTTTATAGGCAGGTTTGTGAGGTAGGAGGCTGGCCATGATCTTGCAGACTGTTTAGTGGAGAAATCTGGACTTTTCAAGGGACCAGAATGCTCATTTGTATGGAGACACCAGAGACCACTAGAGGGAGCCCTTGAATGGTTTCTAAGGAACACAAGTATAGCATAACTATAATTGACTTCACCCATCTATCCATCCATCAATTATCCAACCTGCTATATCCTAACTACAGGGTCACGGGGGTCTGCTGGAGCAGTACTCCTAAATGGGGTTTAGGCCTACTTGAGGGACAGACGTTCATAGACTGTGGAGCCAGGAAGAGAGTCTCATAGTGGTAACTTTTTTTTTTGGTTTACATTTTCCTGTCTTTTATGTTCTCCCATGGTTCACCAACTACCTTGTGTTTATTTTACATAATGAAGTCCTGGTTTACAGGAAGCTTGCACAAGTGTCCTCTTACGGTTTGTGTTGTTATGGCTTAAATGACTTTCTCAGAGGCTAGGGATCTGCACTGGCAATCGGAAAGTTGCCGGTTCGAATCTCATAAATGCCAATAGGGGCTCTGTTCTGTTGGTCCCTTAAGAAAGGCTCTTAACCTGCAATTGCTGAGCGCTTTGAGTAGTGAGAAAAGCGCTATATAAATGCAAAGAATTATTATTATACCGAAAATTATACACTGCAACAAATGAAATCAAAGCAATTGAAAAGTTTTTATATCAAGTCATTAACTGTTTTTTTTATTGTAAGAAATTTCTATTTTAAACCATTTTCCTTATTTTGAGACATCTTGTGAAGTAAATTTGACTTATTGGCTTTTTTTTTTATAGTTTATTGGTTTATTTTTTTTTCTAGTTTATGTAGCAGTTTTTATAGAAGATATTTGCACTTTTTTATAGAAGATATGATGATATAAATTATTACTTTACCTACACTAATAAAAAAAAACTGTATTGAAAAGTGTGCATGAAAAAAATAATGCAATGGGAATAGATGAAAATCAGTTTCATGGGAGAATAACTAATGACACATAAAAACTCCCAGAAAAGGCTGGTCACAAGCAATACATTTTTTTTAAAACTGACATGTAGTATAACTACAGAGTAGCTGTTTTCTTTTGGATGAATTTCTACTCATCTTTTTGGTTTCCTTTTCAAGTACTTGAAACATAAAAAAGGTCAATTCATACTGTTAAAGCGGTGACCATCAGATTTAACCTACAGCCCTGACCAGTGGATTTGTTGTTTTCATATCTAGCTCTTAGGTTAGAGATGCAAAAAGTATCCACGTTTGGGCTGACTTTGTTTTTTGTTTCAGCCTTCATATGGATTGTTCTTCCCTCTTGTGGGTGTTATTGCTGTTGGGCAAGCAGCTGAGTCTAAATAGCTCATCAAACACTGACTGTATATAAATTATCAATCACAAGTACTTTGATGTTTAATTTAGCAGAAACCCACCTACAAAATTTCCTAATAAAATCATTCATTCATTCATTCACTCATTTATTCATTTCTTTTTTATTCATTTTCAAAATCTCTTTAAAACAGTCTTCTGAGAATGATGTATTATGTGTCATTTAATAAAAGGAAAATACAATGAATAGAGATAGCATTTTTAATGTTGGTATAAGAAAAATCAGTTTTACAAAACAATTTTTCTCTTTCTTTATAAAAGTGAATGCAGTAGCTTCCCTTGCAGATTCCTCAAGAAACAGCTCATTTAGAGAGGCTTGCAGTCTTGAGGAGCAATAGAGCCAATGACTGGGACCTTACTGGACTCATGAGTGGCCACACAGGAGTATCTCGCATGGCTCTTCCAGTCAGCAGCAGGCAGCTTCAGGTAGCTAATGGCCAGGTAGGAATTTCCACTGCTGTCCAAAGACACCGGGCTGGACTGAATGTTGTCCGTCACTCGCTGACCATCCACACTCCACTGGATGTCTATGTACCCTGGGAAGAAGCCGCTCACCAGGCAGCTGAGAGTCACTTGGCCTGAACCACTGAGCTGCTCTTGTGGGGGAGGAAGAACCTGAACAGACGGACGAGGAAGGTCACTTCCTGGAGGAAGAGAGAAAATATAGCAACATCATGTACAGTGCTGATTAGGCAATACCACATATTTGCTGGTTTTTTTTATTAGTATTTGGGTTAAATTTAAGTGTAAAATGTTAATCCTTGATGAAACCTAATTATAATAAATACATACATAACTAAGTATTAAATACAGATATGAATACATTTCAGTCAATACCCATCCGCTAAATTTTCAAAAATAACAAAACAAAATTAGTAAACAGAAACAAGCTGGTATTAGCTTGAAATCTGCTGTGTTTAGAAATGTGACTAATATATAAGAATTAAAAAAGTGTTAAAAGTGTTTCTAAAAAGCAATTTACTTTATGTCATTCGGGCACTGAAGAACATGAAATCCTTACTGAGATATTTATGACTTTGCAAATGCATTATTTATTTAACTAATATACATTTTAAACTATACAGAGCTGCAATACGATTGTAATCATATTTTAAAAGTTAATTCAAAATAATATGCAACATTAGTTGATCTATGATTATTTTATTTAGCATCCAACAGAAAGCACAGCATCTCAAATTCCATTATAACAGTTGGAAGATTAAAGCTCAGCATAAAAACAGTGTAAGATTAAATCAAGAGATGACAACTTAGTGGAAATATTTATTTTGGAATATTTTGTTTGGATTGCATCTACTTACAGATCTGCCA
This sequence comes from Polypterus bichir lapradei, assembly GCA_026402145.1. Classification (NCBI taxonomy): domain Eukaryota; kingdom Metazoa; phylum Chordata; class Cladistia; order Polypteriformes; family Polypteridae; genus Polypterus; species Polypterus bichir. The sequence continues at coordinate 34,192,485 of JANRMT010062852.1, read as the reverse complement.
GCAAGCGTATTTATTCCTTTTTGTGAATCAATCGATTCTTTGAATCCACTTTTTCATATAAAATGTTGTAGAGACTGAGTGTCTGTGCCAGTAGCATCAAGCACAAGTCAGGAAACAACCATGGAAGGAATATAAAGTCCTATAGTGTATTATTTATTTTGTAGTTTGTTTTTTTTTTTAATTTAATAATGTGTATGTGTGATACCTTACCTTAAACCACAAAGCATTTACTTATTTTAACAAAATGCCTTTTTTTTTTTGTTATCTTGAATTCACTGTTACATTTTACTTTATTTGTGTAAAAAGCACAATTTAAATCGGTTAAATCTGTAAGAAATGGAGCTGGTGAATTATATCTAGTAAGGCATTTACAGCATTTCAGCTTCATTAGTAAACAAATAAGTACTGATCATGTTAGAAATATATATTGTTTTAAAATTAAGGTGATTTTGTATTCATTTTTATTAAGGCAGTTTTTTAGTAAAAGTATTCTGTTAACATAATTCATTAGTTTTACTTTACAGTATTATGCCACTTTAGCTCACTGTAATACTAGAATAGCAAATGGGCATTTAGAAAATGGATGACAATAATTTAAAATTAGATTATTGAAAAGACCTATACACTGCGAAGAGTCTTTAGCGCACTATCTGTGTTCAAGTTATAACCGAGTAAGACATATTATTAAGAAAATAAGATATATTCGCTTTTCATTAACTACTGTATATCAATACTAATTTACAAATGGTGTGAATGTTTATAAAAAGGAAATCTCAGAACAGAACAAATAGTCTGATGCTGAATTGTAAAAATCTGAAAATTGTTTTTTTCATCCAATCAAATCAGTGAGACTGTAAAATACTGTATTTTTATCCACGCTAAGCCAAACACACATATAATTCATTTATTTAAATAGTTGCCATTTTTGTCTGCAGTTAATGATGACTGTTTAGTATGGTAATCTTTTGAAATACTACAAAAACAAGTATTCTAATAAAATAAAATAGTTTATAATAAACTCATTGAAACTTGAAATGAAAACCCGGTTCAACAGATACAAAGTAACATGCCCACATGCAGCAATGGTCATCACTGTAAACATTTATAAACAGGTCTACTGCTGTGGATACATTAGTTTGAACTGTATCGTACTGTGTCGTAAGCGTACTCACTCAGCACTTGTACTCGAGTTCCTTCTCCCCATGCTTGATTTCCACTGTTATAGTAAACAAAACAGTAGTATTTGGAGTCATCATTTGCTTGGACATTATTAATTGTGAGAAGATAATAACTCCTGACTGTATCTCTTGATGGTACAAATCGATCCGATATCGCAGGAGCTCTGTAGATTTTGTTGTCAGCCATGTATCTTAGGACACCTTCGGGTGCCTTTCCAGGTGGCTGGCGAATCCAGGCAATCCACACCCGTGAAACATTTTCATTTTTCACAGCACATTCCAGGGTCACAGTCTGTCCAGGAGTCACAGGAATAACTGATGGAGACTGAGACAAAATGGCAGGAAAAGCAATCACGGAAACTCCTGAAAGAAAGAAAGAAAGAAAGAAAGAAAGAAAGAAAGGTTTTGTTTAAAGTATTTTTAAAGTATAGTATGTCTCTATACAGTGTAGTTTTAAATCATTGAGTTTTTTCCAGTTTACAGAGTAATAGACTTAAACTATACATTAACAAATCTATATTTTACAAGGTGAAATCTTTAATAACTGTTTTCATTTCATCTGTTTTCATTCATCATGTCTGCTCAGTTTTCTCTTACTCACCCAGTAATGTAATGGCACATGTGATCTGTAAAAGATTCATTTTGAGAAGATGGTGTTCAGTTCCAGACATCTGCAAAATATCTAACCAGTCTGCTCCTTTATATAAAGCAATCTATTTTATAGTTTATACATTAATTTCTTTAAAGATGCATTTAATTGGTTATTACATATTTTGCTTTTTGGAATTGGCCAATCAGCATTCAGTGCAAGAAATAGCTGTCAGACCAATCAAGATGTAGCAGCTTGTTTTGTTCAAAGTCTGCACCTGCACTCAACAGTCCATTTTTGACATATTTCTGTAAGCAAGTCTTATTAGTACAAAAATCCTTCTCAAGGGTTTAACGTTCAATGTAATGACAAAATTGTAGACTAGAGCTTAATTCTTATATTTATCCTTAAAGTCTATACATTGTTTAAATAGAAGGCCAACTTCCATTAATTAAATTTTTATAGGACATTTGTTGATGCATTGAATTCTTAGTCTAATTAAATTGATCACGTTTAAAGTTAAAGATAATCAATAACTATATTTTGTGTCATTTGTAACCATTTTGTTTATATGTCATGATAATTTCATATATTATATTCCTCTGAATGGCATTATTCATTCAGCTAGTGTTTTATCTAACAATCCTCATCTATTAAAGTAAAAATGAAGATCAAAAGAGGAAATTGTTAAAATCTTGGTGCATCTTAGCTAATAATGAACTGATTGAGATAAAGCAGGTAACTGTTGTGATGTTTACCATTCTCCTTTTGTCAAAGTGGCCTCATGAAAGGTGAGTTCATAGTGGGTCATTTGGCACCAGTCTTGCCCAGTGTGAGTGCACCCAGTACAGCATTGCTATGGGATTGTTTCAATGTTATACTCAGGGATGCTCCTTTTCAGATTTTATAATATAACCTAAAATTCAAAGGATTTCTGAATGGTTCAGTAGCAATACCCAAATTATAAAACAATAAAATGGTAAATGTGATTAAAATAACTGCACATCCATGAAAGGAGAATTTCCTGAATTTAAAAGACGAATATTTGCTTAGTTTGTAAACTGTATAATTAAACTGGTATCACATTTATCAGTAACAATTTAGATTTACATCTAGCTGTACAAGTGGCTTTCTTCATGTATTGTGCTTTGATTAGGTTTGAATTGAAAGCTTAAATGTTTCACGATAAAAAATTCAGATTCTAAGAGATATCTTTATTGCCCGATTTTCAATACAATAGAACTCTAAGGGTTTTTACAAAGGTTTCACTTTAATAAATTCAATTATTCATACATAGTCAATTAAAATAAACACCAGTTTGATTTCTAGACTAAGCCAATATGCAAATAGATGGAAATAGGAAGAAAAGATTTGCATGAAGTCATAAGCCACACAAACAATGTCTTTCTAATTTTATGTCGGGGCTGACCCTGCCACCTCTTGTGGTTGAAACAGGTGCATGTGTCCAACATGTTATGTTTAAATAAGATCAGAGAAGTGCTAAGATGAAAACAGAAACAGAATAATCCTTTAATTTTTAAAATGATTTAGTGTACTTACGAGTTTCACAAATCATAAACAGAGTATTGTCTTTTACGTTGTATCTGATAGGTACCTTTTGATAAACGATGGGTTTATTTCTAATACTCATTGTAATCTTAAAAAAAATAATATTTGTAACCAATAAAAACTCATGCTAATTTCAGTGGTAGCCAAATCACTTTTCCTGGCCACTGCCATTTGTCTCTGTAGTGGGTTTCTGTTCTCACACAGTCCAAGGTCTCAAAATGTTTGTGTATCAATAATGTTTATTATTAAATTTTTTGAATAACTACTGTAGATGAATGGGAAATGATAAATTATGTTTGGCAGAATGTATAGTTCTCATCAAAAGAAAAACTTTGAACGTTCTCTGGGTTTTCTTATGTTTCTGTACAGTATGTAGGCGATAATGAAGTTCAATCCATTTTCACTATGTCACTATGATTTGTGAATTCAATAACCTTTGCACTCATACATGATCTTATTCTAACATTATTCTTTTATACAAAACTAGCTCCATGTGGTCTTCGGGACAAAACACAACCCGAACACTCCCTAGCAGTTTTACAATATTCATGAAGTTAGAAAGGCATCAGCTAACTCTTAACAATTACTCAGTTCAAAAGACAGGACCCACTTCTGCTTGCTGCCCCACTGGCTGAGGATTTTCACTTGCATGTTGTTGAGCTGCGGCATTTGCTTTGTTTCAACCTTGTGTCTCTTCAACTGTGTCATTAGCGCAACGCTTTTGCTGCGAGGCGGCGTGTGCTGCACACAGCTCTTTCGTAGTGAGGTGCATGCAAAACAATTTTAAAGTGCATGTATGTGCCATCTAGTGGCTGTGGTTGAGCATGAGCAGAGTGGACTGCTCCACACATGCACACACAGGTCTTTCATTTATGTATGTCTAATATAGATGTTATTTTAATTTATTAGGCTGCATTGCTTGCATTTTTCCTTTTAAATATGTTACATATTATAGAATACAGTTTTATTTTTTTGCTTTTGTTATTAGGTTGTAGTTGCCTGTGCAAAATTTATTTATTGAGCTCTGCCACAGATTTCAGACATTGAGAAGATCCCACTTAAACAATGGTTTAGGTTCTGCCAAGAAAGAATTTTGTCAGGATAAAACAGGACATAAAAGGACCAGACTGAAAGTGAAAAACAAACAAACAAACAAACAAATGTAGGGACCAGTATCAAAATATCAATTGAACTGAAACACAAAACCCAAACACTAAATTTAAGGAAAAACACAGGATCCTAGTTCCCCGAAATGAATTTGTTTTACCTAGTGATGTGAAAAGTTTTGTTTTGAATATCCAGAATCTTGGACAACAGAACCATAATATTCTATATGCACACTGTAAGAGCTAATCTTAGAATGTTTAATGTAAACACCAAAATGCACAAAAGTGTTTGCTTAATTTCAGTAGAATGTGAGTCTCTCATAGCTACATATATAATGGATGATTCAATTTAACTCCTAAAGCCCTCAGCTTTATCTGAACTGCAATAATAGGATTTTAGTAGGTCTTTAGTTATCTAAAAGCATAACTGTTTGATTTGCCTTGCTTTCAATGGAGTAACAGTGACATACAGTTTTCAAACTATGTTTCATATCTGCACATTTGACAAAGGAACATATAACATTTTATTGTTCATTTCATGTTTTGTCGTCTTTGTTTGTTTTTGGTTCTTTTGTATGTACTAAGTTTATTTGTGTTTATTTTTCATTGCATTCAGAACTCAACGTCTTGACAACAAAAGAAACAAAACAACTCATTTTAAAGTCACAACATCATTACTATGGACACGGAGAGAAGGCTAATAAGATCTTAGCTCAACAAACCCACAAGCAGGAAGTTTGTAATGCGATACCAGTAATTATCAACTCAGACTTAGACAAAATCATTGACTTTAAAAATATAATGCACACATTTAGAGATTGCTATAAGTCTTATATTCTACTCAGTTTAAAGAAGACAAAACACAACATAATGCATGAAGCACTTTGAGCTACTGTTTGTATGAAAATGTGCTATATAAATAAATGTTGTTGTTGTTGTTGTTGCATTAAAGATACCACAACTAGATACTCTCAGTGCAGAGGAACTGGATAAACCTCTGGCACTCTCAGAATTATTAGATGCAATAAACTCACTTCATAGTGGGTAAGCAGCAGGCCCTGATGTCTACCCTGCTGAATTTTATAAAAAATGTTCAATTAAGCTAGCTCCCCTTTAATTAGCAACATTTATAGAACCTAGGGGCAATAAAATTCTACCTCAAACTTTTTGCCAAGAATTAATTACCGTGTCTTTCCTAAGAAAAATAAGGATTTATTACAAAGTGCATCATACAGACCAATCTCTCTTCTGAATAATTATGTTAAGATACACTCCAAAGTTCTAGCTAGAAGGATTGACAAAGTGCTTCCTTCGGTAATATCACAAGACCATACTAGATTAATTAAAGGCACACACTTAGCTTCCAATATTCGACACCTGTTTAATGTAATATATTCATCCACAAAGTCTAACACCCTGGAGATATTATCATTGAAAACAGACAAAAACAGTTGATATGATTGAATGGGACTACCTTTTCACTACATTGGAGAAATTTGGGTTTGTTCCAAACATATGTGCATGGATCAAACTACTGTATACAAGTCCAGAAGCTTCAGTTTGTATTAGCAACATTATTTCAGACTATTTCAAACTAGAACGTGGTACGTGACAAGAATGCCCCTTGTCGCCCTGCCACCACTGCTATTTTCAATTGCCATTAAGCCACTGGCAGTTCACTTTTGAAATGCTTATGAGGTAAAAGGGATTATCAAAGAAGGACTTGAAGAGAAAAAATCACTATATGCAAATGATATGGTACTATTTACATCCGACTCAAAATTAATTTGAATAAAAGTGTGATCTTTCCAGTGAACTCTCTAGCACACAATATTAGATTGGACACCTTCCCTTTTACCATCGCAGATCAGTTTAAATGCCTAGGAGTAAATATCACAAGTAAACATAAAGCTATTTACGAACAAAATTGTGTTGTCTGCATGGAAAAACTTCAGCAAGACTTGCATAGATAGTCTACCCTTCATCTCACTTTAGCTGGAAGAATTAATACTGTCAAGATGAATATCCTTCTAAAGCTTATTTTTCTATTTCAAAGAATTCCAATATACATTAACAAATATTTTTAAGAAGCTAGATTCAATCATAACCTCATTTATTTGGATTTCAAAATATTCATGCAATCAAAGGGTAACCCTACAAAGACCTAAGGTGGCATTGCTCTATCTAACTTTCAGTTTTATTACTGGTGGCAAATATACAAGCTATACAAACCTGGACGTTAACACAATAGGTGAACAAAGGCTTGGTCCACAATAGAAATAAAATCCTTCATTACTTCTTTATATTTCTTGCTTTGTACCCCAGTAAATATAAGTTATCAACAGTATACTAACAACCCAATTGTGCTACATTCACTCAGAATATGGAACCAATGTAGGAAGTACTTCAAGAAAAGAGAAGCTTTTATCTGTGGCATCTCTGCATGATAACCACCTTTTTCCACCATCTCAAATGTATGCATTTTTTAATGTTTGGGAAACTTTCAGGATTAAATCACTCTGAGATTTGTACACAGATAACATCTTTGTATCCTATGAACAATTACACTCCAAATTTAACTTTCTATCAACATAATTCTTTCACTACCTCCAAATTAGAAACTTTGCTAAATAAAATCTGCCCAATTTTCTTCACCTCCCACCTACTTCTATAACGGAAGAAATATTGATCAATCTTGAGGACTCAGACAGCATTTCTGTAATATATAAAAACATTTTAAAGTCCCTCCCTTTCAAAGGTCCCAGAGTAAAGTGGGGAAAAGATCTCATACTCAACATTTCAGAAAAGGATTGGAAGGCAGCCATGCACAGAATTCACTCTAGCTCCATATGCCTAAATTATTCAACTTGAACTTGAAATCTTTTATTGAGCACATCTGTCTCATTTAAAATTGTCCAAAATGTTTCAAGGGCAAGATCCAACCTTGGCCCATATGTTTTGGGCGAGCACCAAATTAACATCATTCTGGACCAAAAATTTGAACTTCCTTTCAGACAGCCTTGGTGTCACAATCTCTTCTAATCCATTAACAGCTGTGTTTGGTGGACTCCCAGAAAAGGGGTTAAAATGGAAAAGGACACACCAACTGTAATTTCCTTTACTTCATTATTGACATGTAGTCTCATTTTGCTCAACTGGAAGAATCCTAACCTACCTCTTTTAAGTCAGTGGGCAACTAATGTTATATATTATTTCAAATTGGAAAAAAATCTAATTCTCACTTAGAGTATCTGTGCAAAACTTGTTTTAGACCTGGCAAGATCTAATCAATAACATTTTAGAATAACCCTAACCCTAATTTCTTCCCCCTTTTTTTCTTACTCTTAAATTTGCACTCTGTCTGTTGGCCAAGCTCTCTTTCTCCTGGGTGGGTCTTGATTTGATAAGTGCTAATAAGTTCAATAAAATGTTGAAAAAAAAGACAACATCAGACAAAGTCAGAGTCTAGAAAACCTTAGCCAAGTAGTTGCCTACCCTCACAAGGCCATTCGCTTTTCTAGTATTTTTCCTTGGTGTGAATAAAAAAAGATTTTGTTTAACTTGTCTCTAAACAAGCCAGAAGTTACACTGTTCTCCCTCTTGTGAGACACAATTCAAAATGTTTACACAGTAACTCTCTATGAAATTCAAAAATTAAAACTATGTTCTTCATAGCCTCCCAAATTCTGCCCTGTTTTTTGGATCTTTTTGAAGGCCACTATGGCTTTTGGTATTTTGTGGTACCAGAATAACAACACATGTTCTTTGAGATGCAGATGACTAATTTGGCAGAACTTAAAGGAACACAGCATGATGAAATTTTTTTTCCTTTCTGAAGACATTATTTTTCTGATTATTATTTTATTAAGTTTCACTTAAAATGTCATGCAAGTTATGAACAGCCACCAGAGCTTAGACTTTCTTTGAATGACAATTTGAAAGTATCATGTTGTATCACACAAAAAACATACTTTCTGAAAATTAATTATTTTATTTTCATCCATAACTATAACCAAACTATTCTGCCTACCACCCACAAGGGAATGAAAGGATAGATATTAGGAAAAAGATCATGTAACTTGAATGTTTTCTGGTTTAACATTTCAAAAACATTCACATTTATTGGGCATAGGAACACAGCACATAATCACAATAAATGTCTCTGATTCACTGCAGAGAAGGCAGGAAAGTATTTTCTTATCTACACCAAATTACAAAAGCTGGTTCCACAGTGAATACTGATTTAGAGTGTGGATTTGGTTTATAAACTGTGATCAGAAGGGACAGGGTTAGCTGATAAGACCAGGACTATATTTATAAAAAAACTTCTTATGTAATAAATGTTCAGATTATTCACTTAGAAAAAAAAATATTCATTGCTATCAGTAAAATGGACACATATTAAGGATGAGTCAATTTTTTATTAAAAGGAAAGCAGCAGTTTAATCTACTAATCTGTCTAATAAATATTTGGGGTCATAGCCTAATCATGCCATATTACACAGGAGGTAGAGAGCAAAGCCAGAAAGGCTGCCAGTCATCCCAGGCCACACTTGCAGAAAACTAAGACTGTTTACATTCATGTACATATCACCATTTCAAGTCAAGTCAAGTTGGGGAGCATGCACTGGTACAGTGCGTTGCAGCACCCACTACATGTTGAAACAGCTCGGGATCCCGTTTGGCAACCCCCTAGGCAGACACGCAGTCCAGTCCTACCTCCAGAAATGACCTTCGATCTGCCACAGCCAGGTGTTACGTGGGCGACCCCTTGGCCTGGTCCAGCCACTTGGATCCCCAACAATGAGGATCTTATGAGCCGGGTCACCCTCGGGGAAACGTGCTACATGGCCATAGTGCTCCCTCACAATGCAGGTAATGTGCCTCATTCGGGACTCCACGAGCAACCGCTCATTTGACACAAACCAACAGTACCCAAGGATTTTCCGGAGAGACACAGTACCAAAGCAGTCCAGTCTTCGTCTCAGGTCACTGGATAGCGTCCATGTCTCACAACCATATAGCAAGACAGGAAGCACTAGGACTCTAAAGACTTTGACCTTTGTCCTTTTGCATAGATATCAGGAGCGCCACACACCCCTTTCCAGCAACCTCATGACCCCCCATGCTCACCCAATCCATCTACTGACGTCACAGGAAGAGTCACCAGAGACATGAATATCACTGCCAAGGTAAGTAAACCTCTAAACAAGGTCTCTCTGCAAACAGAAACACTGCTGATGGCTGTGCCCAAGAGGTCATTAAAGGCCTGGATCTTGGGTTTTATCCAGGACACTTGCAAGCCCAGACACTCAGATTCCTCACTCAGTCTCTCGAGTGCCCCGATCAGAGCCTCCATTGACTCCGCGAAGATCACAGCATCATCAGCAAAGTCAAGATCCGTGAATCTTTCTTCACCAACAGATGCCCCACAGCCGCTGGTCCCCACAACCTTGCTCAACACCCAGTCCATACAAGCATTGAACAGAGTAGGAGCAAGAACACACCCCTGACAAACCCTAGAATCAACTGAGAAAAATGCAGAGGTCCTGCATCCACTCTGCAGAGTACTCACAGTACCAGTGTACAGGCCAGCCATGATATCCAGCAACCTCGAGGGGATCCCGTGAACCCTCAGATTGTCCTACAGGGCAGCTTGATCAACTGAGTCGAACGCTTTGCGAAAATCGACAAAGGCTGCAAAGAAACTCTGCCAATATTCGTGTTTGCACTTTATGAGAACCCTCAGTTTACAGTTGGATGCAGTCAGTGGTAGACTTCTTAGGCTTAAAACTAGACTGTTCCAGTCGCTGGTAGGTGAGCAGCTGATCACGGATCATACAGAGGACAACCCTAGCAAGGACCTTACCCGGCACCAAGAGCAGTGTTATCCCCCCGTAGTTGCTGCAATCCAGGCGATCACCCTTCCCTTTCCAAATAGGGATGACAAGTCCCATTTTCCATTCAGTTGGGATGATGCCAGTCTCCCAAATGGAAGTAAAGATTGCTTGCAATGCCAGGAAGACAGCCTTACCATCAGCCTGGAGAAGTTCACCCTGGATACCACAGATCCCTGCAGCCTTTCCCCCCCTCAGCTGGCTCACCACCTGTGCAATCTCAGTGAGGATGAAAATTATATCATGGTATTAGCAGATGGTCACTCTTGGGCATTGTACGAGAAGTGGTTAAACACATTACATAAAAGTTGGTTATTGAGTAGTTTGGCCTGTTACCAAAAACTCACCAACATTTATTTATTACAATATGTACTTTTCACATACAAAAAGTGTCAATGTGCTCTGTGACTACACATTTATAGCTAATGCACATGTATTAAATACTGTATTTGATTCAGACGGTTTTATGGTGTATAAAATCTACAAATTATTCTCTATATTTTTATTATTATATTTTGCTCAATCCCAACAAGATGAATTCAGATGTAGGAGGCATTATAATAAAAAGGCATATCCTCTTCCCTTACACCTCACTTTTATAACATTTGTTCACAGCATAGGTCTAAATTGGTATTACAGCCTAGGAAAGGAAGACTGACCCATGCTTCAGGCTATTGATTACTTTATGGATGGACATCTGAGACAATAATTTGGTTTACGGCCTGGGGAAGGAAGACATGAGGCAATATCAAAAAACTTTATTATCTGGGAAAAGATAGATTAAAGAGGCTGAGCAAAATTCATCCATCATATTGACAGCCAGCCAATCAGGTGCATGGAACATTCATGTGTTGTGAAACCACGGCATGAAACTTTATAATAAATATACCTCATTTGAAAGCAACATCAGAAGAAGAAGAGAAACAGCAATGATGGAAGTGCGCCGTCAGAGAAGAAAACAAAGACACGTGTGACCAGTTTTCATCCCATCGTCAGTTAACAGCATTTTCATGAACATCGACTGCTAAATCAAACACCGCCCTGGTTCATTCATCCTTGTCATCTCTACTTTTTCGTAAGCTTTTTCTAAAGACTCTATATATCCAGACTTTTCTATCAGTACCTCGTATTTTCTATTATTCTTTGTTCCAGTGGTATTATTATTATTCTTGTAATAAATACCATGCTGGTTTTAACTTTCTATGCTTTGTCTTAATGTCTATATAGTGACTGAAATAATAATTAAGATTTCTTTGAACACCTAGTGCAGCCGGAGATTTGCCATTACCTCTGTGCTGCGAGGTTTATAAGGCTGCCAGTGAGAGCTCCACTCAATAGCATGGAACAGTATATAAAGAAGGTATTCTTGGCTGATAAATGGCCTGTAGTCAAGAATGCTGAGTCTTTGTATGTTTAAATGTATTCTTGTAGTCCAAAAGTAACAATTAGGTCTGAGATATCATTTAAACATCATATGTTGTTCTTGCCGATAATAAGTAAGTCTATTGAAGTGTTGAGTGACAGGCTGTGTTATTTCTAAAGCACTTGTGTGGTTTAAAGTGCTAAAGGTTAATCAGCATGTGTGTGTCATTCATGGGGCACTGTTGTGGTTAGGGTCTGTGTGTATGCGTATAGCTATGTAAGTGTATGTTCATCTTAAAGTGCAACAGTAGACCAACCCGATAACGAACTTGACGAGTACACTTACCATTGAGAAAACAGGTAAAGGGTAAGTAGAGGGAAATACTACGATAATACAGATGGTAACAAAAAAGACAACTTGCTGTCTGTATCTCAATTAGTTAATTGGGCCGAAACAGTTAAATATATATATATATTTTGTTTTGTTTCAGAGTAGAGGACAAGACCCCAGTTTGTGAATTTTGACCACATTCTTGTTGTTGCTTCTCTGAAGATCTAGCTTAGGTCCAGTAGGTTACCACCTACTAGGAGAATGATTCTGGACATGGCTAGAGTCCAAGATCAAGCTGTTTTTAATGAGTGTACAAGCAGTTTGCGTGAGGAGCTTGCAGGCCTAGGTGCGACTTCCAATGCTAATGTGATGCGGGAAACCTTCCGTGACAAGACCCTGAAGTTTGCTGAGGGTTGCGTTGGTGTTGCTGGTGTTCCGAGAAGAAGGTATTTCATCTCGCAGGGCACCCTGGATATAATCAAGAGGAGTTGCAGCCATGGCCTGATGGCAACTTCAGTATGTACAGAGAACAGAGAAGGATGGCTGTGAAGGCTATGAGGGAAAATACACTATGCACAGTGCACAGTGTGTTATAATAAATCAGTGCAATTTTGTATCTCTACAGTATTTACTAAAATTAACTTCTTTGGGAAGTCAACCAAACAAAATGCTTTGTGTGTTTATTTCACAGACAATTGTTATCAAAGGAAAATATACATATACTGTTACATGGTTAACTGTGTCAATTAATTTAGAGAGATGGCCCTGTTAAATTAACTTTCTGTGGGTTATACATGAGATTGGTAAAAAAGTTTCTTTACAGCTTCAGCACGGAAGTATTGGGTAGGTGTAGAGCTCATTAATATTAAACCACAAGTTCAAAGGAACAACAAAAACACTTACTGTATCTACAGAGTATTATGGTTTTTACTGTTCATGATTACTCATTGCCTATGTGTTTCATTTACAGCTTTTAGAGATATTGGTGTAAAACTAAACCATGCAGTAGAAAACCAACACGGAAAATATATAGACACCAAAATGGTTCAGTATAGGATTAAAATGAAGAAAAAATAACCAAGTTTCTCACTATATTTATTGATTTGCTGCTCCTTGATTTTCAAAAACAAAAATATACCCTTCTTTAGGCTTGCTGTAATCTTACATGCCACTTATATTTTACCTCATATTTTCTTATAACCATGCTCTCAAAAATGAAGTAAGGATCACAGGAATCATGGGAAAGATAGGTCCTTTCATCGGATTGGCTGGCCCATTGCTGTTTCAGCTGTGGAGTGGCCAAATGGGGGAGGCAGCTTGATGGCTGAGGTCTCCAGGACTCTAAACAAATCCAAATCATATTATTTGAAATCATCTACTGTCAAATTCTGCTCCATATTTGTAAATTCTTTATTTTTTATACTGTATTGAGTTCTGTGTATTGTATTGTATTGACCCCCTTCCTTTTGACACCTACTGCACGCCCAACGTACTTGGAAAGCGGTCTCTCTTTGCACTGTCTTTCCCGAGGTTTCTTCCATTTTTTCCCTACAAGTGTTTTTTTTTGGGAGTTTTTTCTTGTCTTCTTAGAGAGTCAAGGCTGGGGGGCTGTCAAGAGGTGTGTGATTTTGGGCTATACAAAAATAAATTGTACTGTATGGTATTATATTTCTGGCCGTGCTTTGGACAAGGTGGCATTTTCATGTAATTTTTTTTTTTAATTCTGAAACAATAATACAAAAAAGTTAAGTGTGTACCTAAAGAATTCCCTACACATTCAGTACCATATGTATGTACTATCTTTAAAAACTTTATGAAATATAATTTCCATTTAAAGGTTTAACATTTCGTATTACATGGTCCACAGCGATATGCCACATGTCAATACGTAGCACTGGTGTTAATTTTCTTAATTTATATTCACTGACATAGGTGCAGGGGAGTGTCAGGAAAGGTGGTGGGTTTATAGCAGTCCTGGTGCAATGCTATAGAAATTACACTCTCTTTTTTTCATTTCATGCTTCTATAAGAAGATCGAATCAATGTCATATCACATAAGTGCTAAATTAGTTATCTTTGAGTGCCACTAAAACCACCATAATTCTCTAGTACCTCTGTATTTAACTTGCCAGTCTGCCGGGTAGCTTACAGCACTGACTGCCATAATATAATGAAAAAATTCTACGAAATAGAAGTGTAATGATTATCCCTAACCATTATTCATGTTTGCAGTATTTTTGCTAACTTATGCAAAGAACACAACATAACCATCTAAGTAATGCTCAGTGTCAGTTTTAAAGCAACAGCAATATTTTCTTTAGTGTGCCAGGAGCAAAAGTGTAGGTACAGCAGTATTTTCCAACTTTTTTCTGTGCTGGCACACTTTTTGTAACCCAAAAAAATCCCAAGGCACACCCCTATGCTACTAACCAAAAAAAACATTTAACCTATACATGTGCTAAACTGTCCGAAGGAGTGGGACAATTGAATCAGTCTCCAGCAGTGCATTCAAAGTTAACAATCATTTGGAGCATTTCATTTTTACTTTGACATATCTGTGTCTCAGATGATGTACCAATTTGAACATGAATACATTGCCTCACTTTCTTATTGCTTTCTTTAATTCAGGTTATACTTGTTCAAGAAGTATTTTGTTAAAAAATTCAGGTTTAACGTCATTGTTTTAAGTTTAAATTGCCATTATTTATTTTTATTTTTTAATTCCTACATTAAATTTATGATTTGGTGTGTATTTGCTTCATGAGTTATGTGTTAATTTTATAATTTCATGTTTCAATGTTAGGTGCAATTGTGATTAACTTTATACTTTTATGTGATTAATTACTTATTTTTTTAATTGATTCCAAGCCCTAATTATTAACATTATTATCATATATATTCTTTCTAATATGTTCTTGCTCTGCGCAAAAAACATCCCCACCTATCACTTGAACACTACACTGGTTCTGGTTTACGCAGCGTAATTATACTAAACTAATAATTAGAAAATGGCTTATCAGTGCATCTATACTATATTCTTGTCTAGTTGATGCTTATAAATAATTATATGTGAAAAATTGCTGTTTATCTATATATGAATAAATCTATGCAAAACTTATCTTAATTTTTCTCTATACATCATTTTAATTTTCAATTTAAATAGGTTTAACATATTCAGATATGTTGGAGGGCAGCAAATTGAAGCACAACACCGCCCCGAGCGGCATGAACTCTAGCTATGCCCCTGAAGTAAACTCAGCTGGGACATCATGAATAAATGGTGTGTACTCACAAAAATGTTGTGTACGCCCATTTCCACGTTCATATTGCAATATATAAAAACTAAACTTGGTGTAAAGCCCACAGACATTCTCACACCAGGTCAAACCATTGCGTATGCATGTTTTTGGCTCAGTTTTGTAATCTGGTGGCACCCAGCATCAAAACAGTGATTCTGTTCCTGTGTGGCTTCATTTTATTTATTTGATTCACATCCCTGGTGCGGCCTTATCAAATACACTGAAATTAACCACATATCGTTTTTTAGTTTAAAGCATGTGATTGTTTTCAACCTGTAACAATATAATGATGGACGGAATGGTCAAACTATTCCAAATACCATAGCTGCTTTAGCGTTGTTACTCTCAGTGCAGTATTCAGGGTATTTTAACCCACTGAATCTGAGCATGGAATCACAGCTATACAGCAGCTGATCTGAAAGCTCTCAGATTGTATCAAGAGCGGAGAGAATTCTCAGGGTACAGCATCTAGCACATGCTGCTTCAGCCATATGCACAGTCTATTTCAAACTCCTCCCATTCGGCAAACGCTTCAGAGCCTTTCCTGTAGGGATCTCATGGTTCAGAAGCAGTTTCATCCCAAGAGCTTTAAACTCACTCAATCAGTCCATCAAGTGCTCCTGGTAGAACTGTTTGTACTTATAAGTACAATTATCCATCCATCCATCCATCCATTATCCAGCCCGCTATATCCTAACTACAAGGTCACGGGGGTCTGCTGGAGCCAATCCCAGCCAACACAGGGCGCAAGGCAGGAAACAAACCCCAGGCAGGGCGCCAGCCCACCGCAGGTAAGTACAATTACCTTACTGTAAACTTGCATTACAGTTTTAATACTGCACAAACTGAACCACTTATGCTTTCATATTGTATACTTTCATTGTTTTGGGAGGAGACAGAGTGGGGCAGCAGGTGCATGCACAAGCGGTACATTTCACGCTGACCGGGATTCATGTAGTGGAAGTGCATGGAAGTTGGCTTATACACGGTTTTCTTCATCTGAATTTTTTTGTGTGTACGCACATTTCAACTTTTGTCCGTACCTCATGTTTTAGTGTAAATTCTACGCATAGCGTTATGCATGAGGTCCCTGGTGATGAGAGATGAGTAGTGACAGTGATGAGTAATGGTGTTACATAACTCTAAGCACATAGGTTTGTTTCCGTATTAATCCAAGGCATGAGTGGAGCTTACATATTCTCCCTTTGCCTATATGGGTTCCTGAGAATTACTCCAGTTACTGTATGATCCAAATGCCAACAGCCTGTGTGTTACACTGATTAGCAGCTCTCAATTAGGCCAATGTGAAAGAGTGTAAGTGTGCTTGATTGTGGCTTGTCAAGGACTAGTTCCTGCCTTACACCAAGTGCTTCCACAGTATAAATCATTTTGTTACATATTTGAAATTGAATTCAAGATATGTATAAATTATTTGAAGATGTATTGAAATAAATTATAGATGGATAGTTATTTATTTAAAGTGATTTGTATATCATTTATAGAGATCTTAAAATGATTTAAAGATGTCATAAAATAATTGATATCCTGTATGACTTAATGGTATCAGAAAATATTTTAAGACATTTCCAAGTAAGAATGTGCCTAGACAAAATGAACAGCGAACAATAAGCATAAAATAGAATAACAGCATTCAGAAAATCTATACATGTAATGTTGTGGGTTGTTGTTCTGTCACACAAAAAACTTGAGAATGACATTTTCATGGCAAGCAGCAGTGTTGTCATGCAACCCTGCTAACATGAAAACAATGGACAACGTGGGCATGCAGCATAGCTGTTATGAAAAAACTCTATTGTCATTTGCTGAAAGTGAAGTTCATTTCAAAGGCTGACTGATTGTTTTCATTGCTAATGAAAGTCATACACTCCAAGCATAAAAGACTTTTATACACACTGTTAGGTTAATTTAAAAGTTGGCGACACCCTTGGCAGCGTGACCTGAGATACTATGTTTTGTTAGAAGAATGAACCACCTTTCTTTGAGGTCTGAAGATCTGTGTGGTTCCTAGTTGAAATATAAATGAACAATATAATTGATGAAGAGTTTTATTCTACTGTTCCTTTCTATTACAATGTAATGTACAGAGTAATTAAATCATAGGTGCTGTACTTTTATTTCCTGACAGCCGAGGGCACTAAAAGCATGCTATGAGAAAGCTATTTATATATCTACAACTGGAGGAAAACAATTCTAAGTATATGCATCATGTCTTATATAACTGAATGATTAATTGTGAAAATCATTTCCAGATACTGAAGATAGAAAAAGGAGCTGAAAGACAGCAGATAAACCATTTGTTGGTCATGACACAGCTGTAATTTTTTTATTTGTTTTAGATGGGTGAAGCCAAATTAACTTCAAGAAAAAAATAATAGATAACAGCAGAAAATTATTTAAGTAGATTCTAGTATTGATCTTCTTTGAAAGGCTAATTTTTATGTTATGAGAATAAATAAATGATCAGAAGAAAAGAATAATGAGAAATTAACAATTTTGTTACTATGTCCAAAATCATTCAATTGGAGAAAGTAAAATTTCTGGTATTGTGAGAGTCTTATTTATTTTCTGCAGTGGCCACTGATGGTCTCTTCTACATTTAAAATTTTGGACAAGTTGAAAGGCTTCTATGCCATTGTGTTCCTGAAACTTTATTGTTGTCATTTTTGAGCTCCTAGGTAATCATTGGAAAATGTATCTAATGGGAGGGTCAGACAGTGTTTCAAAATTTGACTCCCTCATTGTGATTCTGCATTAATTTAATAAAATCTCCTCCAGAAAAAGGATACTGGGACCTACTCCAGGAACTAGGTCAAGAGACCATATATAGTCTAAAGAATCAATGTTTAGATGCTGAAAGGTAGGGCCTCACGTACAATACCAGGTGATTGAAGGCCATATGTGTAATGGACATGGAACATTATACTTTCACTGCTGCAAAAGCAAACAGGAGTGTATTAAGAACATTTAAATTAGTGGCTAAATGTAACCCCTCTCTCCTCTACTCATTTCATTGACTCTGGAAATAGATTCCTAAAGCAAGGGTTGCCTACCTATGAAACTAGGGTCTTCCTTGTAGACTATGGTAATACTCACATATTGCTATCTAGCTATTATATAACTCTGTAGATGTGGAGTTGATTCAATGCAATGTGGTGTTGAAAAAAAAGTGCTCTGAGTGCTCTTTACACGTAAGCTTCTTAGAAGCTGAACAGTTGCAGCCTACATATTTTATGGACCTGTTGAGAGACTATAGGCGATATATAAGGCCTCATCTATAAACGGTATGGATGCACAAAAATGTTGCATATGCCAGTTTCTGCACTCACTTTCATTGCAGCCTCAGACCATGCATACTCACTTCTGCTCGGTTTTGCAATGGGGCAGCACTCAGCGTCAAAGCAGTGCTACCATTTCTGTGTCATTTCCCTTTCTTAGATTTGCATCTATGATACAGGCTTTATCAAATATACTGAAATCAACTGCATATCATTTGCAAATATAATTTGCTTGCTTGTAAAATAAAATTTTGAAGAACTGGCATTCTGAGCTTACAGCTGGTTTTACATTTATTACAGACACTTCTCGTGTGGCGATTAATTACATGGAGAAAGGAAATGGAAGGACAGGAACTGGAGGTTGATATGTTTGACAGACACTGTTCTGCTGCAATAAATTATTCAATGCGGGGTCGCACCTGTCCCAGCAAGCATAGTGTGCAAGGCAGGAACAATTCCTGGATGGGGCACCAGCTCATTGCTACCACTACGCCACTGTGCCCCAACATGTTTAATACATGCGTTAATGCATTTCATCATGAAAATGATATCAAGTATACATCTTAGTATTCTAAAATGTTTGTAATGTAATATGTAATATCATGAACGTAATGTATTCTGTGTAGTGATCACCGCCAGCATGCTCCTGTTGGCATAAGAGAAAGCCTGTTTAAGAAGTGATTAATGACTGGACCGAGGAACGCTTAGAATATGAAGCATTTAACGTGGGGTTTGAGAAACTCTAGTAAATTAAAAATCGATTTTAAGCTGTAGTTTACATCATTCTACTTTAATGACAAAATAAACTACAAAATAAAAATGGAAAGTTTGATATTAAAGTTGACATTTTGACTTTAATCTTGACATAGAGCTTTTTTTAAGACAGTGGGCAGTGACTCACCTTTTCACTGCAACTTTGACATCTGACCTCTCCACTCCATCAATTTACTTTTGTTACTTATACCACTGCTTAATACTTTGAGGGCTGAATATTTTTTTTCCAGTTTTCTGAAAAAAACACAAAGCAATGGTTTCACACATAAATCAATATAAAGTGTCTTTTGCTGCATGCCATGGCTTCTGTCGGCAACTCTGGCAGCAGTTCAGTGACCAGCAGGAATACGAGATTGGCCGGCTACCTGGCTATCTTCGCGCAGCAGTCGCAGTGTGACGCAATCTGGTCTGTACCTCTTGTCATCGTAAGAGGCGGTCCTCCCAGGTTAACGTTGGCATAGGTGCATTAGCTACACGGACATGTTCAGCACCACGATCAGCTGACGCTGGCCCCTCACTTTCGTTTTTGATCTCTGTATTAAGAATGTAAGTTTAATGTCACTGTGCTCTGTACAAAAAAATATTTTATAAATCCACTCACATGTATAGGCCTTCATGTATAAGTTAGCACACAGGGGATCTCAGCATTTAGAACTGCTAGGCAAGCATTTGAAGATACAACTACAAAAATGGGACTTGTACTATTTCTGTATGTTAGAGATGAAATTGAATCCTCTGCTTCCCTTGTTTGGAACTTAAGAAAGGGCCTGCACATGGACAAACCAGTATAAAGACTTGGACAGCAGCCAAAAACATTGAAGCCGACGGGTGGATGGGAGATATTGTCATCCGTCCAGAAAAGCCTTCCAGCGCAGTGATGAAAATGGTAGACTGTATACACTGAGTTCCCACCTGGGTAATTGTCTTGCTATGGCTTCCCATCTGTTATGCTGCGTAAATCGACATTAAAGAAAGCTAAGATTTTTTCTCTTATGTGATTTTTACCGCCGTATTACTATGGGAGGGTTATCGCCTTTTAATATCATATCTATATAGTTTTCGGTTACTTAAAACGTGAGTTTTGTTAAAGTTTACAGCCGATTATCGTCCTCTACCCCTGAATTTCAACAAAAGTCGACATCTGCTCTGAAAGAGTTAAGCTATCAAATAGTACATTTTTCCTTGTCTCCACTTCACTGAGCAGGACCTCCATTTTGCATTCACTAAAATTCTTTTTTACACATGCTTTTGCCATTGCCTTTTAACAAAACACTGAATGGAAGGGGCTGTTTCTATTGATTTACATATTCAAAGTGCATGTGAGTTAAAATTCACATTGATTGGGATTTATAAAGGGGAAGTGTGTGGAACTTTGCTTATGCACAGTTTTATGCATCTGAATTTTTTTGTGCATACGCACATTTCCAGTTTTGTCCTATGCAATATTTTAGTCTGAATTCTGTGCACTGCATTATACATGAAGACCCTGGAGTGCAGTGATTGGGAGGAGCAGTGTTTCTGATATGAATCAGTGTAGTAAATTCTTATTTGATTTCTATGTTATGATGGATGTTTCATTAAAAACAACAACAACAAAAAAAAAAAACAAAGTTCCAGTTAAGTTTACATGGTACCGTTGTTTCTTGGGCCAGATTATCAATAATCTACATTATAGTCATTTTATCTGCTTAGAGGAAGTATGTTGTGGAGCTGCTGATTCTGGTCCAATTTTAGAAATTCTCCTGTATTCTCCTGATTCTGTGTCTCCTAACTGGAGACACAGAATCTTTATGAACTTTGTTCAAGACCTCTGCACTCTTCATTGGAGCAAGAAGATGTGGCTGATAGGGACACATTTTTAAAATAAGATGCATTAGTTGACTTCTGGGAATTTGGCTGTAGAAAAAGCCAATATGTAAGAGGCAGGAAGTTGTCTCTTGATTGGCAAGTTTGAGAAGTATTCCACATTTTTGTAATGGCTACTTTGTGATGTAGCTGACTACCTTAAAATTTGAGGAGCTCCCTGACTTGATCATTTTGGTAAGAAAAAATGTCATTATATTTTCAACACTTCTAGTAAAGGAGGCACCAATAAGAATGAAAGGTTTATTTTGCAATGGCTATATTTAGACAAAGTGAATATGATAATGGAGATGCCAAAAAAGATTGAAAGGCCCTTGTTGTGCTTACAATGTCAAAGGCACAAGAAAAGGAATAAGAGACCAGAAGATAAGACATAGTCAAAAAGGAAGCAAAAACCATAACCAGGAGAAGTAATCATACTGCTGTAAAAAACAAATTAAAACCAAAAATTCAAAATTAGGAAACCAAAGTCTAAAATTCTTCAATCTGAAAATTATAAAAGTAAAGTAAATGTGAGAGTCTTTAATCTGTCCATCGTTTCAGATAGTGATGTGCTTGTAAGGGTGACAATGTTATCCTATCACATTGGTGATTTCTCACATGAGCACAGCCAGGTTTTGACCAAGATGACAATACAACTAATGGTTGTAAAAGAATAATGGTTGTAATAAGTATTTTGGTCTACAGTACACAGTGAAATGCATAAGAATTAGTTTAAAAATGTCATGAAGAGACTGCTGAAAATAGTCAAGTAAACATGCAAAATGTTCCAGGAGGATGGTTTAAGAAACTGGCTAATACAGTATAATGTTCTTTCATGCACCTGGTAAGACTTGCTAGCTGGCACGTATGCAGTTTTCATCACAGAATAAGAGCCGAATTAAAGAGATATTGAAGAATAAAGATATAATGAAGAAACACTTTTATTTTAGGACTAGGCTGACCCGCCTTTTAAGGCGACCGACTTTTAAGTTGACCACGTCTTAAGGCAATTCAATATGTAGATCAATTTGATATTTTATACAAACACATTAATTTGGTTATATTGCATTTGAGTGGTATTACTTTAATACTCGTAGTTTCTGTTATTTTTGTGATGAAATTTAAACTTTTTTTCTATATTGAGGTCGCCCTTTTGAAACCCCCTGATATTTACTACGCGGTGAGGCATTTGTACTCCATCAACATTAATTATTTCCAGTGACATAATTTTGTCTATTTTTCCAGCGCATCATGCACAAAAGCAAGGGAACGATGGGAGCACCAGAACTCTGCTCACATCATGTCGCTTCGTACCGCAAGCTGCAAGTAGTAAGTCTGTGATAAGCGGAATACCGCTACGCTTTCCACTCACGGGACGGAAGGACAATCCCGACCACTTTTATATAGTAAGAAAGAAGAAGAAGATATCGCACAGTCTGGAGTAGAAAATCATCTTTTACCTGGAAAAACGAAACTACAAATCCCATCGTGCATTGCAAAATGGACGGGGCGTGTGTGAAACTCTGCGCCTGCGTAGCACTCACGGGACGGAAGGACAATCCCGACCGCTTTTATATAGAAGGATTGTTGTGCTCTATGCTAAAGCACCTTATGTCTTTTAACCAATCATAGTATGAAATATATGCATTAATCAGAACTGTTATGCAAAGTCAATTATCAATAAGTATGACCTTCTGCTTTTATTCTGTGATCATTCTGTAACAGATTGCTGTGATAGATGCTCCCTGTTTGGCATTTGCCTAAGGGTATAAAAGGTGGCAATGAATAGCTTTTCTCCTGCCTAATTATTGACTAAAATGGTTTTAGCAAACTTATCCTAGAAGAAGACAAGTTTCTTTCTTTAATTAATATGTTTGATTTCTACCACATAATGCCTTTCATAAATAATAAACATAGCATTAAAGATGGTGCAAAATAATAGCCAGCTTTGCTTAGAGTAAACATTTAACACCAAAAGTGCCATTTACCATGAAAAGAAGGGGGCACTTGTGATCAGTTATGTTTTAAAGATGAATAAAACATATACAAAGTTCATTTAAAATTGCTATGAATCAAAACTTTCTATTGGCATCAATGCCTAGAAGCAGAATTGCCTCCTCATATTATGGACGTCACTAATGTTGATACCTTTTCGCTCAGTGCATATCAAGAAAACACAACAATTTTGGCAATAAATTTTGAGTAAGTGCTGATTTAAATAGAAAATATATGATAAAGGCTATTACTTATTTTGGAAAATATCCCACTTGACCACTAGGAAAAAACTGTTAGGACTGTCATGTTGTAAATCATTCAGCCTTTTACATACAAATGGAGAAATATCACTGCTGACAATATTTTCACTTCCATTGGAAACTAACAAACTGCCAAAAATATAAGCCTGCCTAGTACCATGAATATAATGATATGAGCCACCATCATCCAAAAAGAAGGTTACATTGTTAAAAAGCCAAGTTATATGTGAAGTTAAAAGTTAATGGAGATTGAAAGTTTCTTGGAAGATGATGGCAAATTGCATCCTCAAAATGGTCTACACAGTTCTTATAACTATGGTATTTTTTGATATAAATGATGCAGTAAAGTTAAATATATCTGATGAAGAAATAGTTCAAGATGAATAAGTGTTCAAATAGTTTTGGTAAAGGTAGATGGTTGGAGAAAAACAGTGCAGTATCAGGCAAAAGGGGCAATGAAATGTGATAATGAGGTCTAGTCGGCTTATTCCACTTCAATGATTGTTTCTCCCACTCACACTAAAAGGAAAAAGAAGAGTTCTATAATTTGTCCATCTTCTCTTGTGTCCACCACTTTGGAGGCAGAATGACATAATATTTAGGGGTTTGACATTCAAACCCCAAAGTTGTGCATTCAAATCCCGCTTCTGTGACCATCAGCAAGTTACTTCATCTGCCTGAGCTCTAACTGGAGAAACAAAAATAAACATAACCAATCGTATCTTAAATGTTGTAAATCGTCTTGGATAAAGGTATAAAGTTAGTAAATGTACAGTAAATATCTGCAGGCTCAAAAATGCAAACTGAGTGAGCCATGCTGCTGGTACATGCTAACACATTAAAGCAGATGAAGGATGTTGGAAAGAATGAGCCTCAGCTTAAAGCAAAGAAGGAAGAGCTGGAATTACAGTTGGCCATTGCTAAAGCAGATGCTAAGCTTTAACTATTTACAATGCATAAATTAACACACCTGCAATGAACTGCAGCCCAGTTCAGGTGTTGTTCCTGCCTTGCACATGCTTGTTGATACAGACTTCAGCTCCCTTGCAGACCTACTCAGGATAAGGCAGGATTATAAAATGGATGCATGGATGAAGGAGTATAAAGGAGTATTATTTACATCCAACATTTATGTGAGATCAAATCACACAGTGAGTTCAAAAATCAGTGACAGTGTTTCAAATACTGGGAACCTGTTTAAAATTATGCAACATCAGAATATTATTACTGAGCTTTTGGTAAAATGGCTTAGATTGTGCTCTCTTCCTCATTTGAGCATCCATTATTGGAGGTGAGCCTCTTGAATTCAAGTTTTCCATTTAGGCTTTTGAGCATGACATTGAGAATAGAGATGAAAGTAACAAAGATAGAGGATTCTTCCTGAAGCAGTGTACTAGAGGACAGCCCAAGGTGCATGTTCACAGTTGATAGCTGATGGAACCTATAAGGAGGCAAAGATACTGCTACATAAGAACTTTGGGAATGAATATACAAATGCCACAAGTCATATTGAAAATGCTTTGAACCGTAAAACAATTAAATCAGAATACAGCAAAACTCTAATAATGGAGATATGTAAATGTAGTTATTCTGAAATATCTTAAGAATGCCACAAAAGACTTCCTGGACTTATTTCAGTTTGCATACAGAGCCAACCACTCTGTATATGATGCAGTAAATTAAGGTCTGACTTTTATTAACCAACACCTTGATAAGCCGGGGACATATGTGAGGATCTTGTTTGTGGACGTTAGCTCTGCTTTCAATGTAATCATCCCAGAGCTCCCAGATAAGAAACTCACCCAGTTCAACCTGCCCAGTTTGATCTAACATTGGATCACAGATTTCTTATAGATAGGACAACCCTTAATACTGATGCACCACAGGGATGTGTCCTTTCCTCACTACTCATTTCACTTTATACAAAATTGTGTACTGCTGGTGATTTGTCTGTCAGATTTCTTACATTTGCAGATAAAATCATATTAACACTAGAATTACCAGAGCCTATGAAAAAACTTCTAGAGTCGGCCCACCTTAAATCCGTTCACATCTCTCTGTCAGCGTCTTTTGTCCTATAAATGTGCTGATAAAGACAAGCAGCAAGCAGCCTAGTATCCCATCCCCCCACTGCCACAGAACACGCACAGTGTTCTCCCAGCTCATGCCTTGATTGATTATCTGGGAGTGAAGTGCTGGAGTTTTAGAGTGGTAATAATAGATTGTTATTTGAAACACATGCATTTCATGTGTGTTCCGTTTCTACAATAATCTGTGTAAACACAGTTTTAAAACAGAAACGTTTTTCATATTTTAGTAGTAAATGACAAAATTTTGGCATAAACTATATAATGTATGAAGGCTGAAGTCCAAAGATCAAATAAACACTTTCACAAAAGGTTCAAGGATGAGACAACAGCTTCCGTGGCATATTGGTAAGATTTGCTAACTTGTAATGAAGAGTCCCCAGTTTGATCCCGACTACTTCCTATATTTGCCATTTTCAGTAGTGAGCTGCTCTTATTGTTAATATTATACAGTACACACATACATTTGCTTTGCGTCTGTAACAGCCGATGTACATGTATAGGACTTGTAAAAGTTACCTTTTTTTCACTTTTATTCACTCAGTCACGATCACGATACATACTACCACCCTAGGGATCTGATGCTGTTAGTTTTTACTTGAAACTGGGAGTAACTGTAGATGTGAGTGGTGTTTTGAGGCAATGGAACTGGACATTCCATGATCTGGAGGGATAAAAGCTGACACACAAACACTGGAGAATCTGCCTTCTTCGTATCTCACCGTCACTTGATTGTTTTTTATTTAATTTTATTGAGTGTTCCTGCTCACGCTGAATTAGTATTAGTATTAGTATGAATTAGTATGTTGTCAAAAAAAAAAACAGAGACATAGGTATATATGATATTTGGAATTATTCATTTTATGACCTGTATTGTATATTTCGGAAAACATTGTGGCACAGATGCAACATTATTCATATTATTCATATTCATTTGCATAACATCTTGCGGTTGTAAATGTTGACCGCGTGTTTTTTTTTTTCCCCCGATCTTGCCAGTCTCCATGTTGCTGTATGGGGCTGTTTCTTTTGTACTCCAGGACATTACTACTAAAATATGAAAAACGTTTCTGTTTTAAAACTGTGTTTATACAGATCATTGTAGAAACGGAACACACATGAAATGCATGTGTTCCAAATAACGATCTATTATTTCCACTCTAAAACTCCAGCACTTCACTCCCAGATAATCAATCAAGGCATGAGCTGGGAGAACATTGTGCACGTACTGCGGTGGTAGGGGGATGAGATACCAGGCTGCTTGCTGCTTGTCTTTCTTGGCACATTTACAGGACAAAAGATGCTGACGGAGAGGTGCGAATGGATTTAAGGTGGGCCGGATCTACAAGTTTTTTCATAGACTCTGGTAATTCTAGTGTTAATAGACCTAATTTCAAACAATGATGAGTCCATATACAGACAGGAGTTCAACAATCTGAGATTGTGGTGCAGCCAGAATATTCAAAAAACACTGGGGATGATCATAGATTTCAGGAAATAGTCACATGAGTCCCTGGTAAAAAAGTGAGTCGCAAAGATCCTACTAATTCTACTCATCCAGGACATCACATATTCTAAAAACTTCCAGCTAATGTGTTTGTGGAGTGAAAACTAAAACAACATGTCACTTGAACAGTTTTTTCCAGATAACAGTTTTTCTGACTAATCAGGTCTGAGCTTGGACTCAGTATCTATGTATACCTGCACACTTGACTACCTGGACATTTTAATCCTACTGTTTTTTTTTTGTATTACCCTTGTATACTGTATCATTTTTTATCTTATATTTTATCTTCTTATATTTCTCTTTTGTATTCTGTCAAGCCATACAGTATTCCTAGTACACATTAATGTACCTGCCCAGTAAAGGAAATTCTGATTCTGATGTTAAAACTTCTCTCAGTCCAATTTATTATGTTTCCAGAGGTCTCACAATTGACATTTTCATACAAACTAAGGTGGATCACAGGAGTAGAATTTCAAATTATCTAAGCTGAATCACATCCCCCACAACCCCCACAGGGTGTTGAAGCTCAAAAGGCCTTTCCAGTGCTAGAACAAAAAAGTATTGAAAAAACGCAAAAGAAAAATAAGTAAACAAACAACAATCACAATATACTTCTGTTATAAGGTGTTCACCAGCGTGTCTAGCATAAAAGGAATGTAATAATCTAGAGGCATGGATATATCTGTATGGAACTCAGGACTGTTCCTCAGATTTATAACCACACCAGTTTTCTAGATAATAAACACAACTTCTTGACAACATGAACTAAGAATTCTCCAAATCTTAAATTCTTGTTTACCATGAACAGAATGTGGAGGACATGAACACCTAAAATAAGGACAAACATGAATTTGTTTAATCCAAGAGACATGAAAAACTGAATGGATACAAATATGTGATGGAAATGCCAATTTATATGAAACAGGACCTGTGTGTTTTATAAAGAAGTAAAGAATTGCTGAGCCAACTTTCAAGACAGAATATTCAGGTGGATATTTTGCATTGTGAGCCTCCCCTTCTGCCCACTGTGAAACAAAAGACTCACTTTCTTACCAGCAACTCATATCGGAGTTGAATGTGAGGTAACTTACAGCTTACAGGTGACTATTTCCTGAAATCTATGATCATCCCCAGTGTTTTTTGAATGTTAAAGTACAAAATATTATGGCTGCACCACAATCTCAGACTGTTGAACTCCTGTCTGTATATGGACTCATCATTGTTTGAAATTAGGTCTATTAATATGATTTTATCTGCAAATTTAATGGCTGTTTGCAGGCAGCAAATTTCTTACCAGAGGCTTCAGCAATCTTCAAGTGCTCCCTAAATATACTCAAAGTATTGCGAAACCTAGCAATATACTTTGCCAAGCTAGGGACTGAGTATGACAACAGCGTCCAACTACAAAAGAGGGAGTTTAAAATAATACAAACACTTGAACTGATAACTGAGTGAAATAATAAATTACAAGTGAATGTGGCTAGACATAGCATAGAACTTAAGTCATTCTCAAAATCATTCACTATAAAGTGTAAATCATTTCTAATTTAATATTGCCTAGTGTTGTTTGGCTGATCACTTCAGGATGACACCCTAATGCCAGATTAAGTGTCCACCCCATTTTATCACAAAAACTGTCAGACTAGAAAACAAATTGTGGATCTCTTTGCAAAAGTATTAAGTTACTAAAACCATGAAGTATGCAGTGTCTATAAAACATATTTAACTCTTTGGAGATTTTCACATTTTGTTATTTTACAACATTGAATCGCAGTGGATTTAATGTGGAATTTTTAAAACTGATCAACAGAAAAACACCACATGCACTTCAGAACAGGTCATCTACCCAAAAAATACCAGTAAAGTGGTAGAACATATTCTTACACATAGAAGCTAAACAAAAAACAAAATTGGCAAAAAATAATTCTGTTTAGAATAAACATAAATAATATTAACATAATAATATTTAAAGAATAAAAAATGAATGAAAAAGACATAGGAAAGATATGTAAACATACTCTAAGCCGGAGAGAAGTACTTCAACACAACATCTGGCATGTCATTCATTGTCCTTTTGTGTCCCAATGGGGGAAAGATTTGGTAAACCCATGGTCCAGGGATTAAGTAGGGCATGGTGGTAATTCAAAAATTATAGGGAAGTTTTGTACCAAAATTGGCTAAGCATTGTCCTATAGATATGGCCTCAGGAAACCTCTGCACATAGGATACCATCTTAGCCTCGAACACATCTGTGATGTACTACTGGCTGGTCAAGACACTAACAGTGCATATAGGTGTGAAACACAATGGCACTGCACACCATAACACCTGATACTGTGCCCATATGGTGCTGCAAAATTCATACCTCCAGGAGCCTTTTGCCATGGTGCCTCTATACACAAATGTTTCAATCATGGCGCAGTAAATTAAACCAGGACACGACACAAAAACAAAGTGAGTGAAAGGGCCTCACTGCTGCAAATGCCATCAAACAGTGTGTGCAGACACCCATGACTTATGGTCATTACTGCCATGCAGACAAGATGTCTGTCTCTTTTTTTTTGGTGTGTTGAGGAGCTCCTGACGCCTTACTTTGATGTTTCTGACCCTCTTCTACCCACTGACACTATACACTCAGCACTGTGCTTGCATTCCATGGAAAACATTAGCACTGAGGTCAGCTGAAGCTTAATCTACCTTCCTGTCTTCCCACAATTTACCCTTACTCAAAGTCCATGAGCGGGACATATGGTTGTCACCATATTCATGGAGGCAATAAGGTTCTTTTTGTAGGCTCCTGTTTTGCCCACTGTGGTAAAGTCTACACTTGTAATCATTTTAACATTCTGCCTTGATCTATATATCCTGCAAGATTTAGACCAATATGATGCATTTTTCCAGTGCTGAAATTTTAATGGAAAGCAGTGTATTTTTATATTTCGTGAACTTCTAATTCTTCTTCTTCATCTTCTTCTGCTTCTTTGTGGGGTCAACATGCTTGATCAACCTTCTCCATACAGCTCGGTCCTGCACCTCCACCCCAGTCAGTCTCTTTTCTTTCAAATCTTCTTTTACTTTATCCATCCACCTCACTTTGGCCTCCCTTACTTTCAGTTCCCATGTACTCCATTCCTGTCACTCTTTTGCCTAGGTATTCATTGTCTCTTGTCATTACATTTCCATACCATTTCTGCTGCAGTACTTTTACACATTTTCTTAGATATGTTTCTCACTTTTGTTGTACCTGATTGTCTAATTTCTTATTCTTTCTTTTTTATAACTCCACACATCCACCTCAAAAATCCAATTTCTGCCACATCTAACTTCCCCTCCTACACTCTCTTTACTGCCAATGTCTCAGCTCAGCATACATAATTGCTGGTCTTACCACTGTCTTAAAAACCTGACCTTTAACATTCTTAGATTTTCTATCACACAATACTCCTGATACCATCTTCCAATTGCTCCATCCACACCACACTCTACGAGATATTTCTGCATCTAGTTCTCCATCATGGGCTACCATTGATCTTAGATAATCAATTGATCCACTCTTTTCAACATATCTCCCTGCAGGCTAACTTCTGAATCATGATCATCATTAAACATCATATATTTTGTCTTCTTCCTATTTTTCCTCAGTCCTCTATCTTCCAAAGCCCTTCTTCCGTGAGAAAGCTAAATACAAAGAGGACTGTTTCATTTATGTGAGGTAGAATGCCCAGAGGGGACTTGGCGGTCTCATGGTCTAGAACCCCTGCAAATTTAATTTTTTTCTCCAGCCGTCTGGAGTTTTTTGTTTTGTTTTTTCAGTCCTCCCTGGCCATCGGAGCTTACTCTTATTCTATGTTAATTAATGTTGACTTATTTTAAATTTCTTACTGTGTCTTTTATTTTTCTATTCTTTATGTAAAGCACTTTGAGCTACATTTTTTGTATGAAAATGTGCTATATAAATAAATGTTGTTGTTGTTGTTGTTTATCCCATGACTCAACACCACCATAACCAGGTCAAATAGGTAAAGACTTAAAGAAGATCCCTGGTGCAGACCTTCTCTAAATAGGATCTAGCCTGTTACCTGTTTTTAACCTGAGTTCTCTCTTCCTCATACATATCCTGGACAATCCTCACATACTTTTCTGGTATTCCTTTCTCTGTGATCCACACCCAAACCTCTTGATGTGGCTCTCTATCATAAGCCTTCTCCAAATCAATAATACCATATGCAAACCTTTGTTTTTCTCGATGCTTCTCTATGAGCTGTCTCAATGGAAAAACTGCATCAGTTGTTCCTCCCCTATGATGGTCTCTTCCTTAGGCCTTTTTTCTATAACCCTTTAC
The DNA here is from genome assembly GCA_026402145.1 of Polypterus bichir lapradei. Taxonomy (NCBI): domain Eukaryota; kingdom Metazoa; phylum Chordata; class Cladistia; order Polypteriformes; family Polypteridae; genus Polypterus; species Polypterus bichir. Next base: position 34,161,048 of record JANRMT010062852.1, on the reverse strand, counting down.
CTTGTTTTCATTATGTGTTACATCAGCTGTATCCTGTCAATAATTTCCACAATCCTGAAAATTGCCCTCCTCCTTATAAATGGGTACAATCATACTGTTCCTCCGCTCTTGTGGTATTCTCTCCTGTTTACAAATCTTCTGCATTAGATCCCACAACATATCTACTCCCTCTTCTCCTAAACTCTTCCATACTTCTGCTGCTGTTTCATCTAGTCCTGTTGTTTTTCCCAGTCATTATCCCAATATTCAGTGTCCCAGCTCTTACCTTTAACTTATCCTTTTCTTTCGCTTCCCTGTCTTCTTCTTCTTCTGGATTAACTTCTTTAACCAGACCCACCCTTGGTTTACAGGGGTCAGGCAAGGCCCCTGCACGTTGCCCATGAGGTTTACCCTACCATTTTCCGAAGTTGATTAGACTGATTTGATCATTAAGGTTTTGGGAAAATGTTTACAGCCACATACTCGTCCTGACACAAACCCTTTCTGTTAATTTAGACTTCAAACCAGTACCACTGGTTTGCCCCCTGTTGGCTAGATTATTTCTTGAGTTTCTGCAAATCCTAAATATCTGTCAGTCTATGAATATATCTAAGTGTGCATTCATTTGGCTGTTGGGTGTTGTTATACCTCCTACTTTGCCTTAGTATTTAGCATATTTACATTATCAATGTATATTTACATCAATTAGTGGACTAGTAAGTTAAGTGATACCCTCAGGTTTGTAGTGACTAATCATTATTTTTGTAAAGCAATTCCTCATTGTATTAAGGCTTGCACAGTGTATCCTTCCATTTTCTAATATGTTTATCTAGTTCCGAGTTATACGGAGCCAGTGCCTATCAAAGCACAATGAAAGCATAGAGAAGGAGCCAATCATGCACAGGATGCTTCTTTAGTAAACTGCTTTACATAAAATTAAGTATTAGGCTACAATTATATTACCCATTAATATCATAAGCAATTTAGTTATGCTCATATATTATAAATTAAGCATAATAACATGATCTTAATCAATACACATGGAAATGGATACCAATTAATTCATTAGAAACTCTTAATATTGCTTTAGAATTATGAAAAAAGAGGTAACAACAAAATATTATACATATATCAACTATTTATGCCCTTAAGCACTGAAGAGGATAATTTTCATTAGTTCAGAATATTTACAGACCAACGCTGAACAACAGCAGACAATATCAAAAAATGTTCATGAAAAATATCTCATATTATTCATGTGGTTCAATACATGTCAAGTCATCCAGTTGTATGACCACTGCATCCCAAACTCATATATTTTCAACAGAATATTAGAACATTAGAAAACCTTTATTGAGAAGATGTCATTCGACCCAACAAAGCTCTCCAATCTTTTCCACTTAAATTCCCCCTAACTAACTTCAAATAGAATTTTCTTGGTCCCTAGAATCCTACTGTTTACCACATTATTTGGCAATTAAATTCTGTGTGTAAGGTTTGTAAACACTTTTGGGACTCCCCCCAATGGGACGACATGTCGAATAGCGCCCCAAAGTGTGATCGCCGTGTCTGTGGAAGATAGCGTGTTGGTTGCAGGGGCAACTGTGAACTCCCAACCGTGAAAAGAAATCAAAAAAGATAGCGGTCAAGTTATGAGCACCCGCCATCGATGGGTGATGCAAGAAACATTGTGACTGCAGGGAACAGTATTACCTGGCCGTTAACTTGGCCACGATCCTGCCTGATTGCTGTGTCTGTGTATAGAAGAGTGGTAGATCCCGCTGCAATAAATAACCATGCTGTTCCTGTTTCAAGCTGAATAAAGTTGGTTTTGCTAAAGTACTGAGACTCAGCCTCATGTTTTGGGGTGCAAGACAGAAACTCACACGTCACATTGTATCTATAGTTCTTTGCGTTAAAACAAATTCCTAATGCTTCTGAGAAATTTACCCTCAACAAGTTTCTATCTGTGTCCCCATGTTATTGCTGAACTCATTTTAAAGTAACAGCCTGGAACCACTGCAGTAAGTTTCTTTCATAATTTTCAACACTTCAATCATGTCACCTTTTATTCTTAATTTGTTTAAACTGAAAATGGCCAACTCCTTCAGTTATTCCCCATAAGTCAAACCCCATAGTTATGGAATCAGCCTAGTTGCTCTTCTTTGAACCTTTTCTAGCACTGCTATGGCTTTTTTGTAGCCAAAACTGCACAAAGTACTCCATTTGAGGCTTCACCAGTTTTTTATAAAGCTTGAGCATAATATCCTTTGATGTGTACTACATGCATTATGCTATATACCCTAACATTCTGTTAGCCATCTTATTGGCTGGAAGTTGAAAGTAATAAATTCATTAACAGATGCTTTCGATTTTCAGACCATTGTGTATTCAGATCTAACATTTTTACTTCATTTGTTTAATACATTGTATTTACTTACATTAAATTTCATCTGACACACAACTGCCCAAACCTCTATGTTATCCAAGTCTCTCTACAATGCTTCTAATGAGTCTAAATTATCTGCCCCACCTCCCGGTACATATATATTGAAAACAGCAGTGGTCCCAGTGGGACACCACTCATAACGTCAACCAATTCTGATAAATTTCCTTTCACCACAACTCTCTGCTTCCTGACAATTCTTTACCTGTCTACACACTACACCCTGAACTTCTTTAAATTTAATACCGAGTCTCACATACTACTTCCTCAAATGCTTTCTGAAAATTCAGATTAATAATATCTTATGCACCTCTTTTATTGTATGTTTTGGCTGCTTCCTCATAGAATTCTAACATATTTGGAAAACACTCCATGTATCTGTCGCAAAATATATGTGTGTATATATTGTAAAATATATTTTGTAAATTCTATTATATATCATAATAGCTGTGGGGTAATCTTATTGTTGATAATATTTACTTTTCTAATTGTAATTTTATTTATTTTTGATTGCGATGTATTTGTATATAAGTTTACAAAGTTGGTCTGAACGGAAGGGCGCAGTGGTCACATGATAAGGTTCATTGGTATAGCGGAAATGAACATAGTGACACGCTTAATGGATGCTGAGCTGTTTAGGTTTAATAAGATAGTAAGAAGTGAAGTATCAGAGAGACTGTAATAGAGACTCTTGAATTTCTGGTCAGAAAGCGCACATGGTATGTTTTAATTTTGTTATCCTTACATCTGTGCAATTCAATTGCAATTAATTGTTTAATTTACTAGATTTATTTTATTTCAGTTTTTCACGGTGTTTGAGAGCTGTAAAAAGAGAGATAGAGCAAATAAATACTCTTCAAGCATCAGTCGGAGTGTGGTCTCATCTGTACCAGGAGAAAACTTTCAGGAGCAGCTACACTGCATGTTTAAACCTATAACTGTTCATTAAAGCTCCTGTTCTTGCCATGTGTTGCTCAATCTTCTCCTTATGAATTCCTTCCACTAATTTGCCTGTGATGCACCTCAGACTTACTGGCATGTAGTTACTTGGATCTGACTAATCATTCCTTTAAATATAATGGTATAATATTTGCTATTTTCCAGTCTTAAGAAATTTCCTCAATGTGCAGTGACTTTTTAAAAATATGTGCCAAAGGTTAATATATACACTCACTGAGGATAAAAATGTTACTTGGTCCTGTTCAGTATCTCCTTAGTAGTCCTTATTACTGAACGATATTATTAATGTTTATACGTGTGAAAATTGTTAAAAAGACAAATATTGTTAAGCAAATATGTTCAAACAGGACTGAGCATTAGAATTGTAGACCCATCTCCAGTGGTTACATTAATTGTTTGGCAGTGAACCACAACTGGAGTACCTTGAGATTATTCAACATTGGTCTGTGAAAATGCATAAATGAATTAACCATCAAAAAAATTGTTAAGGCATTTTAGATATGCCCAAATACAAGGCATATTTTCTTCCTAATTTCTTGGAAATTTTTCTGGAAGTGGCTTATTTAACAAAATTTTTGTAAAAAAATATGCGTTGATATGTGAATTATAAGTCATGTGAGTTTTCTTCATGGACGCTTCTGATATCTTCTGCTGTTGTCTAGTATTGGTCTCCACCCTAATTTTTTTTTTTAATATTCACTCTGAATGAAAACATCAAATTAAATTTACTACATGGTACATAACAAAACTATTTTTGGGTGAAGTGCAGTGATTACTTAACATTTGTTAGAGATTTTAGAGAGAAACTTTATAGAATGAAGCCTCTCACAATCTGTTAAATATTGCAAACAACTGTAAAATTTTAAACTTCAAAGCATTTTCTTGCAATATGTAATTACATAGTTAAACAATAAATAGCTTGTATAGCTTCTGGATATGCATTGTGTGACAGTCAGAAAAAAATAGCCTGATGACAAAGCTGGATCAATAATTGACAAATAGGAAAAATATTTTTCTTCTTTACAATTTAATATATATAACCAGAGTCAGTATTGTGAAGAGTTGGATCACATTTTTGGTACTGAATGGTAAAGAGAGAGACCTTAATTTCAGTCTCTGTGTGGCTGGGGATTCATTTAATCCTGTTGCATGATATACTGTCAGTCAGTCATTATCCAACCCGCTATATCCTAACACGGGGTCAAGGGGGTCTGCTGGAGCCAATCCCAGCCCACCCACACACCAAGCCCAATTTAGGGTTGCCAATGCACCTAACCTGAATGTCTTTGGAGTGTGGGAGGAAACCCACCTGGACACGGGGAGAACATGCAAACTCCACGCAGGGAGGACCCGGGAAGCGAACCCGGGTCTCCTTACTGCGAGGCTGCATCGCTACCACTGTGCCGCCCCTTGATATACTGCAGTTTGTTTATTTAGACCAATTGTTTAATATATTTTAAAGTCAAATTACAGTGTCTTTATTTTACCGCATGGAAAGAATATTTCAAGTGACTGAGACTAATTCTGAACCCTCTTTGGCACTGAGGCAAAAATTTGATTTACATCTTAGACTGTATCTGTCTGTTTCCTAAAATAATGGTACAAGTTTTCTTTACAGCTGCATCAGGTAAACAAACCATGATGTGAGATTAGTAAATAACATAACACAATCACTCACAAACTCTTACTCTCTCAGCCTTTAAATAATTAGGGTGGACTTTGCCCCCTTGTCCTTTGACCCTGTTTTTCCAAAGGCAGATACAGAACATTAAATTAATATTGTTTTTCTTTTCACAAGACCCCAGTATGAGGGGATGAATAAAGAATTTATCTATCTATTGAATCTACCACGTATAGTATTTGAGTCTAAGAACAGATGTTTAAGTAAAAACTAGAGTTTAGTTGCCTTATATGTTCAGTAGGTCTGAATTTTCCTGGTTCCTGAGTCTTTGCTATCTGAATCATTGTCTAAAATAATTGAGAAAGATGGATTACTCTGGAAGAAACGTGCTGTTGAGAAAATAAAAATAAACAGAAAAAAATATCTATTTTTATGATTCTTCTAAATGGTGTCATGTGTACAGTTTGCATTTGCTTTTACCTGGAATGAAACAATATGCAGACATAAAATTATGGAATGTGGTACACCTGCACCTGAAAATAAAGAAGCTAGTAAGTAAAAATTGGTTCTGATTAAGAGTAGCCCAGGAATACCCCAGTATTTTTTTTTTGTTTGAGCAAACTCAGTACCAGTTTTGTTATGTGTGGACTTCAGTTTTAATCTTAAGTTACATTGTTCATTTTATTTGGTTCAGTTGTCCTTCCCTAAAAATGAAATGTTAAGTCAGTAACAGCATCATATGTGTAGATCAGCGGTTCTCAAACTTCTTTAGAATTTCTTGCGTGGCGGTCCCTTTAAAAATTGTTCGATGGCTCATGGACCCTTTTGTTAAAAATTTAAAAATCAATATTATTTCAAGAAAATTGGGGACGCCAAATACTTTGCACAAGGGTGCCACATACCCACTGCGCGACACTGCATAGGTACAGGCTGCTGTGAATAAAACGTTTTTTGTCAAACAATTATTTATTCAGAAAATATTACGTACATCTTAGTTATTAAATTTAAGTTAATATTTTAATGGGATGGATGCATCTGCTTTGCCTTAACCAGTTCTATGTTTGGCTTTCTTTTGGCCAGTGCAACTCTCATATCATTTGTTGCGTCTAATCTGTTTCAAGATTTTGTTTTGATAGTAAATAGTGTGGAAAAAGCCGTCTCACACTCATAGGTGGTTGCGAATGGAATCAGCACTCTTAGAGCCATCTTTGCAACATCGGGATAGGACTGTGCCATTTCAATCCAAAAAATACTACAACACATTTCACGGAAAACATGTTTTACACCGCCATCATTTATCAAATCAATAAACTGATCTTGAATTAAATTGTCCTCTGAAGGCAGGTCAGTAGTGGAGAGTACAAACGGGTTATTGATAAATTCTTGGTATTTTTCAAATTCTTGTAGGTCAGGAAAATAGTGAGAAATTTCTTCGCTAAGAATTGATACATGCTGTTTCATCACCTCAAGGATATCATCTTCGACGTTAAGCTCATTTTCATCAATATATGTGTTCAGCTGTGGAAATGGGGCAAAGTTCTTATTCTCTAACTTTCCATGTCATAGTTCGAGCTTCATTTTGAAAGCTGTCAGTTTTTCGTGACAACTGTGATATCTTTTACTTGCAGCGCCAGGTTGATAGAATTCACAGATTCAAATATGTCGACCAAAAATGACAGGGATATAAGAAAACGGACATTGGAGAATTTAGTGTGCATGTCTGGTTTGGCATCTTGCAAAAAGTGCTGAATTTCTTCACATAGTATGAAAACTCTCTTTAAAACTTTCCCTTTGGAAAACCACCTCACGTGTGAGTGCAACAAGGGTGTTTCAAATTCTGAATCGCTTTCTTTGCATAACTCAGAAAACAAACGAGAGTTAAGTGCGTTAGATTTGATGAAGTTTACTGCTGTAATCACTTGATTGAGAACATTTTTCAACTCATCAGGCATGGTTTTCACCATTAAGGCTTGGTGATGAATAGTACAGGGTGTAGCAATAATATCTGGGGATTTTTGCTTAACCAAAGCATGAAACCCAAAACGGCAACCAAGCATTGTTGGAGTGCCGTCAGTACACACGCCAATGACATGTTCCTATTTGATACCATGCTCCTCATGCGCTTTATTTTGAATTGTCTCATTAGGAACACTTTTACTTCATTTACGTTGAGTGGGCAATTTCACCACTTAAAATCACAAAAAATGTAAAATATGTTGTTTGTTGATTATCTGTATCCAGCTTTAGTGCTCTTATTTGCTTGTAAAATATAAGAAAATTGTTTGCGACTGTTTTGATTGTATGAAAGAATCGATAATTTTTGATTATGATAAAAATGATAAGGGCTGGTTTGTGCCGAACGATAGCGGTGGGAAAACAATGTGGTAGCAGTGAATAACGGAACAGCGGATTAGTGGTCGGGTCTAGGTGGTGGGTGTAAAGATGGAGCTCAGTCACTTATTTCCCCTCGGATGGTAAAGGTTAATAATTATAAAAATATAAATAGTATAAATATGCAAACATTTCTCACGGTCCCACCAAAACCACGGGGGACCACACACCCCAGTTTGAGAACCACTGGTGTAGGTTAAGCTC
>JANRMT010062852.1:34093352-34143447 GCA_026402145.1 Polypterus bichir lapradei | reverse complement strand
CTGTGTGAAAAAGTAATTGCCCCCTTGTTAAAAAATAACCTAACTGTGGTGTATCACACCTGAGTTCAATTTCCGTAGCCACCCCCAGGCCTGATTACTGCCACACCTGTTTCAATCAAGAAATCACTTAAATAGGAGCTGCCTGACACAGAGAAGTAGACCAAAAGCACCTCAAAAGCTAGACATCATGCCAAGATCCAAAGAAATTCAGGAACAAATGAGAACAGAAGTAATTGAGATCTATCAGTCTGGAAAAGGTTATAAAGCCATTTCTAAAGCTTTGGGACTCCAGCGAACCACAGTGAGAGCCATTATCCACAAATGGAAAAAACATGGAACAGTGGTGAACCTTCCCAGGAGTGGCCGGCCGACCAAAATTACCCCAAGAGCGCAGAGACGACTCATCCGAGAGGTCACAAAAGACCCCAGGACAACGTCTAAAGAACTGCAGGCCTCACTTGCCTCAATTAAGGTCAGTGTTCACGACTCCACCATAAGAAAGAGACCCGGGCAAAAACGGCCTGCATGGCAGATTTCCAAGATGCAAACCACTGTTAAGCAAAAAGAACATTAGGGCTTGTCTCAATTTTGCTAAGAAACATCTCAATGATTGCCAAGACTTTTGGGAAAATACCTTGTGGACTGATGAGACAAAAGTTGAACTTTTTGGAAGGCAAATGTCCCGTTACATCTGGCGTAAAAGGAACACAGCATTTCAGAAAAAGAACATCATACCAACAGTAAAATATGGTGGTGGTAGTGTGATGGTCTGGGGTTGTTTTGCTGCTTCAGAACCTGGAAGGCTTGCTGTGATAGATGGAACCATGAATTCTACTGTCTACCAAAAAATCCTGAAGGAGAATGTCCGGCCATCTGTTCGTCAACTCAAGCTGAAGCGATCTTGGGTGCTGCAACAGGACAATGACCCAAAACACACCAGCAAATCCACCTCTGAATGGCTGAAGAAAAACAAAATGAAGACTTTGGAGTGGCCTAGTCAAAGTCCTGACCTGAATCCAATTGAGATGCTATGGCGTGACTTTAAAAAGGCGGTTCATGCTAGAAAACCCTCAAATAAAGCTGAATTACAACAATTCTGCAAAGATGAGTGGGCCAAAATTCCTCCAGAGCGCTGTAAAAGACTGCTGCTTATTGCTGCTAAGGGTGGCCCAACCAGTTATTAAGTTCAGGGGGCAATTACTTTTTCACACAGGTTTGGATTTTTTTTTCTCCCTAATTAATAAAAACCATCATTTAAAAACTGCATTTTGTGTTTACTTGTGTTATATTTGACTAATGGTTAAATGTGTTTGATGATCAGAAACATTTTGTGTGACAAACATGCAAAAGAATAAGAAATCAGGAAGGGGGCAAATAGTTTTTCGCACCACTGTAGATAGATAGATAGATAGATATGATTAATTGTGACATGTATGATAATAATAGCATTTCTCTCAATTTTGATAATAATTAATTTTTAAATTAATAAAGCTTGCCTGAAACTAGAAACATCAGAGAGACACAAGCAGCTACTTAAGAACTGAGTGTGGTTAAAAGCTCCAAGTTTTACTTTGTAAACATGAGACACTCATTTAACTTTGTGTTCCTTTTAGCCTGAATAAGACTTAAAAACTATGAAAACTTGTTAAACCTCTTTAAAATCACTGAGGGTTTGGGGGGTGTTGAATCTTGTTTTCCGTTTTTATTGCTATGTGCTTTCTGTTTGTTTTCTCTACACTGATTTTGAGGTTATTGAATGCATCTGTTATGTTATTTTTTGTTTGATTGAGTAATATGAAGTTGTAATGTTTTGCTTTTTGAAAATTAAAAAAACAAAATCACTGACGGTTTTAAATTTATATTTCTCAAAAAACAATTTTTTCCTTATGCTGTTTTAAAATTGGGCGGCACGGTGGCGCAGTGGGTGGCGCTGCTGCCTAGCAGTTAGGAAACCTGGGTTCGCTTCCCGGGTCCTCCCTGCTTGGAGTGTGTATGTTCTCCCCGTGGGTTTCCTCCGGGTACTCCAGTTTCCTCCCACAGTCCAAAGACATGCAGGTTAGGTGCATTGGCGATTTTAAATTGTCCCTAGTGTGTGTGTGTGCGTGCCCTGCGGTAGGCTGGCATTCTGCCTGGGGTTTGTTTCCTACCTTGTTGGCTGGGATTGGCTCCAGCAGACCCCCGTGACCCTGTGTTACGGTATAGCAGGTTGGATAATGGATGGATGGATGTTTTAAATCAGAAATTGCATTCATATATTAATTTATAATTAGTTACATATATGTGTATTAGAATTTTTCGTTTAAACAAAGTTCAACATTTTACAGTACACCTGATTTTTAAAGTTAAGTTAAGCTAATCTGAGAAAAAAAAATCAGAAAAAATATGATATTGCATATGTTGCACTGTAAAGAATACTTAATGTATATATTATCTTTCCTCCAGTAAGTCACTTACCTCCACCATCTGTTCAGGTTCTTCTCCCTCCACAAGAGCAAGTTAAATGTTCAGTCCAAATGATTCTCAGCTGCCTGGTGAGCGGCTTCTTCCCGGGGTACATAGACATCCAGTGGAGTGTGGATGGTCAGCGAGTGAAGGACAACATTCACTCCAGCCCAGTGTCCTTGGACAGCAGTGGAAATTCCTACCTGGCTATTAGTTACCTGAAACTGCCTGCTGCTGAGTGGACGAGTCATGTGAGATACTCCTGTGTGGCCACTCATGAGTCCAGAAATGTCCCAGTCATTGGCTCTATTGCTCCTCCAGACTGCAGGCCTATCTAAATTTCAAAAAGAAGAAATTAGCTCTTTGATTGTAATGCTTTTGCTGAAATGGAAATTAAAGAATTTATGACTGTGTTTGTTTTGATTTCTTTTTATTAGATGCAATATTAATAATATATTTTAATACAAATGTTGGTTAGTGCCTGTCTAACCAATGGCAGAGCTCTCTGAATTTCTGACAGATCAGCTAAAGAAATCCAAACAGGCGAGTCTATCACTGCCCCTCAGTAAGAGATTGTGTAGGGACAGCCTCCTGTCCAAAACAAATATCTCTGCTTTGAAGCCAAGAACTTACTTTAAGGTTGGAAGAGCAGGTTGGAATAAACAGTAAATGACTGGCAGAGATGTACTGGGATCCCATTCAGGGTTGTAGTGGTCATGAGGATGCTAAGATTCACACCATATGAAGATGGTAATTTGTTTATTTTATTGTGGGAATCCATGGAATGCACTCAGCCTTGACCCAGCACACACACATTCACAAGCAGAAATACTGATGTTAATTAAATATTGAAGAAAAAAAAGAAGAATATCACACAAAAGTACGTACACAATGGTGATAATTATTTACATACACTACATGGTAAACAATAATACTAACAGTAAAGTCCAGCACAGGACAGAATGTGAAATGAAAACCCCTGTGAAAAGCCCTCTGAAGGAAATATAAAGTCTTGTCCTACCAGGTTCCCGTTAATATCCTTAAAACAGTCAGGATGTTCACAAGATATAACAAATACCCATGAATTTGAACAAATGAAAAAAAATACATATTGGATCAAAATAATTACACATACAACAGTTAATTACAAAGAATTTATAAGGCAGAATGTATATGACCTTGTAAAGATACTTCTCCAAGGAAAGCAAAAGCAAACTGAGAGATTTTAAAACAAAATAGTAGAGTTTACTTATACTGTATATATAAAAACAAACAATTGAATCTACTGTATACATCAATACTAATAAAAAGCAAAGCCCTCACTGACTCACTCACTCACTGACTGACTGACTGACTGACTGACTGACTCATCACTAATTCTCCAACTTCCCGTGTAGGTAGAAGGCTGAAATTTGGCAGGCTCATTCCTTACAGCTTACTTACAAAAGTTAAGCAGGTTTCATTTCGAAATTCTACACGTAACGGTCATAACGGTCGATAACGGTCGACAACGTCCGCCATGTTGAACTTTCTTATTTATGGCCCCATCTTCACGAAATTTGGTAGGCGGCTTCCCTGCGCTAACCGAAACCGATGTACTTACTTATTTCGATGGTATGACGCCACTGTCGGCCACCATATTGAACTTTCCAACGTCACCAATTTTCCAACTTCCCGTGTAGGTAGAAAAATGACCCCGTCTTCACGAAATTTGGTAGGTGGCTTCCCTGCGCTAACAAAAACCGATGTACGTACTTATTTCGGTGGTATGACGCCACTGTCGGCCGCCATATTGAATTTTCCAAACGTCACAAATTCTCCAACTTCCCGTGTAGGTAGAAGGCTGAAATTTGGCAGGTCCATTCCTTACAGCTTACTTACAAAAGTTAAGCAGGTTTCATTTCAAAATTCTGCGTGTAATGGTCATAACAGTCAACGACGTCTGCCATATTGAACTTTCTTATTCATGGCCCCATCTTCACGAAATTTGGTAGGCGGCTTCCCTGCGCTAACCGAAACCAATGTACATACTTATTTTGGTGGTATGACGCCACTGTCAGCCGCCATATTGAACTTTCCAACGTCACTAATTCTCCAACTTCCCGTGTAGGTAGAAGGCTGAAATTTGGTACTTATTTCGGTGGTATGATGCCACTGTCGGCCGCCATATTAAACTTTTAACGGAAACCGATGTACGTACTTATTTCGTTGGTATGACACCACTGTTGGCCGCCATATTGAATTTCTAACATCACTAATTCTCAAACTTCCCGCGCAGGTAGAAGGCTGAAATTTGGCAGGCTCATTCCTTACAGCTTACTTACAAAAGTTAAGCAGGTTTCATTTCGAAATTCTACGCGTAATGGTCATAATGGTCAACAACGTCCGCCATGTTGAACTTTCTTATTTATGGCCCGATCTTCTCGAAATTTTATAGGCGGCTTCCCTGCACTAACCGAAACCAATGTACGTACTTATTTTGGTGGTATGATGCCACTGTCGGCCACCATATTGAACTTTTTAACAGTCTTTGTTACTTATGGGCCCATCTTCAAGAAATTTGGTACATGGGTTCCCAACGCTAACTGAATCCTACTTACGTACATATATACGTCCATAGCCTGCAAGTCAGTCACTGTGTGAGGTGGTGTTGGGTCCCCCATCCCAACGCCTCCCACGTTGTTGGCTGCCTGCCTATATAAGACCGTCCGTCGCTCCGGTCTCTACATTCCCTTCCTTGCTTCGCCACGGGATTCACGTCTCCCTACTGATAACTACAGCCTTTTTGTTCAATCCATGGCTTCTCCGCTGTTTTATTGTTTGTTTATTACAATTATAGTTATTGTATAGGTATTTTAGACTCACTTTACATTGCTCAGGTACGCATTTCCTTTATCATTCCAACCCCCATTACCATGTCTATCGAGGTGATCACTATCGATCAAAGAACTGTCACTTACCGAGTGGTTTCCATGCCCGGAGATGGCACCTACCTTTTCCATTCTCTTTGTTACATATTGCATGGCCATATCAGGCTCACTCTTGATATCCGGAGGAACATTGTGTCTTATGTATTGAATGACTGGGACAGGTTCAAGGTGTGGACTGATGACGGTACAGGAGATAATTATACTACACAGGAGCACTATAAGAGTGAAATGGTTAAGCCCTTCACCTATGGTTCTGCATGTGAGTTGATGGCTGCCGCTGAATTGTTCGGTTGTCGCTTTCAAGTGTACCGAAATGGCCAAATATTTTACACCTTTCGACAACCGCCAATGCCTCTTAAACATCTTAGATTCACAGGTGACGATTTCAGTAGTGGACACTTTGATGTTTATGAGTGTTTAAACTCTCAAAAGCTGGATGTGATTTTATCGATGAAACCGGTTGTGTGCTTACAATGCTTGACAGATGCCGAATGTCACTTCAACACAACAAATCCTGCAAATACTATCGTAATTGAAACAAACCATGAAACTCAAACCGATTATGACAGCAGCAATCCAAGCTGTGAGATTTGAGACAAGATTACTGTTCACATGGCCAACTGTAAGTTACATGCTCAAGAGTAAGCTCAGCGCACAGCTTGGTCATGTTACAACCGGAGGGCCGAACTGACAACATGGTATACAAAGAGATCCTTAACAAATAATTATTGGCATATTTTCCCTCAGTTTAAAAAGGTTAAATTTTCTTCTTAATAAAAATTTTAAGGCAGTACTTCGCCGCTGCGAAGCGTGGGTATTTTGCTAGTACTGTATAAAAGGCAAAGCCCTCACTGACTCATCACTAATTCTCCTACTTTCCATATAGGTGAGAAGCTGAAATTTCACTTGCTCATTCCTTGCAGTATACTTACAAAAGTTAGGTATGTTTCATGTTCTATTGTAACAAGGGAAGGAAATGGGCGTACCCCCTAAACTGTATATATAGATAGGGGAAACTCCTCACTATTTCAGCGACTTCCAATACACATAAGAAGCCCAAATTTCCCATGCTCATCCTTTAGACTGTACTTATAAACATTAAGTATGTTTCATTTTGCGTCGTGCCCTGTAATGAACTTGAAAATAACGTCTTCTTTTTGGCGGTTCTCACCATTATACCATGTCAGGGATTTCAGGGGCAACGACCCGGCCGGGACATCTTGAGGGATCGGAGGAGGGTCTACGTGCGCCCTGGATCACGTGGGGGCCGCCATCCTGGTTGCTTTGGGGGCCACGGGCACAGAGCTTGGAAGCTCCACCCTGTAGGGGACCGTGGTTGCCGCCAGGGGGCGTTCCCGTGCCTTGGGAGCCCTGGACCTCAGCACTTCCGCCACACCAGGAAGTCCTGGGGGGGAAGAAGAGCAGGGACACCCGGAGTGCTTCCGGGGATTCAGCCGGCACTTCCACCACGCAGGGGCGTGTCGGCAGGTGATTGCCGGAACCTACCTGGAGCACATCCGGGTGATAATAAAAGGGGCTGCCTCCCTTCATTCAGGGCGAGAGTCGGGAACAGAGAGGACTGAGCTTGCTTGAGGAGGCAAGGAGGCGGCCTGAAGTGGAAGAAAGGCATTGTTGTGGCCAGGACTTTGGGGACTTTTGGGAGTTTTGTGGTGCACTTGTGAACTTATATTTGTAAATAAACGTGATTGTAGGTGAGATGAACGTGTCCGCCTGTCTGTGTCTGGGCCAGTCTCCACAACCGTAAGGAACTTTCGAAACTAACCTCTCCTTTTGGCAGTTTCATTCCTTATTTCCATTAACAGAGGATTTATTTCATGGCAGAGATGCACAAGGACCACCCTAGGTCCCCCTTCTTTTTACGCATGGCCGCTGTCCACTCACCTACCACATGGTTGGCTCCCTGCCTATATACATTAATGACATCCCGCGCTCATGTGCCTGCTCACTCACTTCCTTACTTTCTTCAGCAGTTCGTCGTGCTCACTGCTCCCTTCTTCTTTACTTCACTGCTTCAAGGGTGGAAGGACTGCTCATTCTTCTTTCAGGCTACCTCTAAACCTCACCCATACTGATTCCAGTTCAAACTTCAATTTCCAGTAACGGTCTGCTTCGCTATAACAATAAATAAGTCACAGAGCGAGACCCTTAAAAAGGTCAACATTGACTTGACACAAGATTGCTTCTCACATGGCCAACTGTACGTCACCTGCACAGAGTGAGCTCAGCAGACAGCTTGGTCATTTTACAGCCCAAGGGCAGAACTGCAAACATCATTTACAAAGAGATCCTTACACCCTAAAAATGTGCATTTCTCATACACACCATTTACAGTCATAAATTAAACTCTTTACAATCATCAAATTCACTCTCAATACTAAAATAAGCCTACGACAATTACATTGACAATCATGTTTAGTTATTTTTAAAATGTTTCCTTTTCTTTTTCATAACTTCTTTAACACACTACTTCTCTGCTGCGAAGCACGGGTATTTTGCTGGGACATGTATAATGTAAAGGAGGTGAACCAGTAACTAACATAAAAATTACAGTATATGAAAGGAAAGAGATAACAAAATTATTACCAAATGAACATAGAAAAAATAAACATATATGCTGAAAGGAATGAAAAAATAAAACGTGAATAAAAAAAAATACAGCTCCAGCACACACTCGGGAGGTAATTCTGTATGTGCAGGACCTCAAGATAGAAGTCTTAAGAGTTAATCAAAGAAACCTATGAGGCGTTCAATGCTGTATAACTGAATGTTTTTTGTTTTTTTTAAGTCTGGGATATGACTAAGTTCTTACAAAACAGTAAGTAATTAAAAGTAAATTACATTTAGCTGAAGTAAATTTTTGATGTGTCCAAATTCTCATCTACAGCAAAGCTCGTTATTTCTATGTATTCTCTAATCATTCCCCTAATTGTGAGGCTAATGTCTGATTACTGAAGTCAGCGTGTGGTAAGAGGATTTGGAAGCCAGCAGATGAAGTGTATCTGATGTCTTGTATACAGGACAATTTTAACTTATTAATTTTCAGTTAACTTTAAAAGGATAAACTGCAGACAAAGTTCCCTAGCAGGTGATACTGTTATACTGTATAACGTGTCGTACTAAGGAGAGATTAACCTTTTTTGTCTTAAGAATCTTTTGTGCAAAAATTTGTGATATTATATGGTTATAATTTAATCTGTAAAAAAAAAAGAAATGTTCTGATGAAGTATAGATGCTGGAAGAGGTAAACAGGTAATTTCTTGTTTGAAATTCCAAAATCTACAATATTTAGACAATAGGTATCTATCTATTAATCCCCAAAAAAGCTACTTTAGAATGGATGAAGTGAGATGAATTAACACCAAAAAACTACACCATACATTCACATGTTCAGCTGTTTTTAAAAGTCTACTTAAAAGAAATATGTTATTTTATTACTTTTATAATGTTTAGTGGTAAAATTAAACATTTTATTGTTGCCACCACATGATCAGAAATAAAGTTCAGAGCATCTTAAAAACATTTGGAATAGACTTGAGGAAATTCATGTTTTTTTCATGTAAAATAATATGTAGACCACTAGAGAATGGAGATATATATTATATATAGTGTATATTATATGAATGTCAGGGCTTATAACAACCTTTTGTTATTTAATGTTTTTAATTATGAAATCTAATGTGCCTTATATAATTTTTTCCCATGGATAACAGAAACACTAACTTTTCAATATATGCAAGACAATGCCTCTCACCTTTGCTAATAACTATTATATAACTGTATTCAAAAATTAAAATATAAATGCTAATGATGTAAGATTTAGAGATATATTAAAAAAAGATCTAATTAATGAAAGAATAATTTGTTCAGCTGTTTTATGCTTCAGCAATACACCAGTATAACGATATCTGAATACTATATAATGGCAGCAAGGAAAATTAAAGACTTCCAAAGCGCATACAAGAAACAAATGTACAAGGAATAAAATGTCATCCCTGATTGTTTAACCCTGTCATTGAAAAATAAATCATACAATAAAAGTCCTCATTTACAACTCCTTTTTAAATTTGTAATCTATAGTTTAAGCATTAAAAATGACTAGTTCAGATCATGGCATGCAATGTTTCTGCATCACAGAATTCCAACTACTGCTGCTATAAATTTGTTAGGTCGATTTTTATTTATTTAATTAATTTTGCCTTCTGAAAACCATTATAAGAATATATAGACACGGTATAGATATAACGTATAGATACAGATTGAAAGTGTGATAAATTCAAATAGCCTTCTTTAATTTATCTAAGCATCCATAAAATAGAATAAAAGTACTTGATCAACAAAAGTATGTGTCATAGCAGCAATGCAAATTCTCATCTCCAAAGACAATTGTGCAATTTTCCAGCTTGATTGCTCTCCATGTGATGTTCACAAGTTCTTTGCATGTTGAATAA
Organism: Polypterus bichir lapradei; assembly: GCA_026402145.1. NCBI lineage: Eukaryota > Metazoa > Chordata > Cladistia > Polypteriformes > Polypteridae > Polypterus > Polypterus bichir. Next base: position 34,133,606 of record JANRMT010062852.1, on the reverse strand, counting down.
GGTTATTCAGGATCTTCTGTTTTTTACTAATATCCGAAACATATGCAGGTTAGGACTATTGACAATTCTAATCTCTCATTTTCAAAAATGTATTAGGCAAATTCTAGCAGTGTTTGTGGCTATTTATACATTGATTATTGGGTTTTGACACACAGTGATTCCAAATGCAAGATTAGTTTTTTTGCTTTTTGTACCTTAAGAAAGTCATTATGCCATGTCACTTTCTAACTATCTTAATCCTGAACAGGACCATAACAACATATTTGCTTTAGCTTCTCCTATTATGGTGTTGGGGTCTTGAGCCAATGATTATATTTTTATTTGATTATTATTTTATCTTTTGCCAGGATCTTCACTTGTTTCATGGTCACCCCTCTTTTTCTGGCTGCTTCTTTGATGTTTCCTTCCCATACCCCACTAGGTCTTCCCCTTGGTTCCCTAAGTCCCTTTTTGAGATACCTGTTTTCACTCACCCTTATTACATGTCCATTCCACTGTAGCTGTTTTATTTCCATGGTTTCTACAAGTGGATGCATTTCAAGCCATTCACAGATTCTTTTATTTCTTAACCTAAGTCTTTTTGGTTTACATGCCGCAAATGTCGCACCCTATGCAACTGTATTTGATCTTATTCAGGAAAAGAACCCAGTCGCCCCATGGGAGAAAGACTTTCCGAGACTAAGGTCATAGAGCTTATGAAACCGTTTCTGGATAAAGGCAGAACCGTAACAACAGTTGCGTGTTCAGCTTCCACCTGCAGCTAAAGTCACTTCAGTACACGTGTACTGTGGCAGCATGCCTGTGTCAATCAAACAGAGGAAGGTCTGCAGTCTACTTGTGACTTTATGCTGTAAGAAGATAAGTAAATAAATCAAGGTAAACACCATTCTATCTGGATTTTATATAAGTAACATATAAATGTTTTTATATAAAGACCATCACAAAACATAATCACAAACAGGACTTTGCATAATACCTTGGCGAGCTCTGTAAGCCCCGCTTTTTCTTTGAAGGACTGACTGGCAGGATGACACCTAACCTGTTGCTGCATCCAAACGGTGCAATCTTTCAAATATTAACTCTTTGAGGGCTGAATATTTTTTCCAAGCAATGGCTTCACACAGAAATCAACATAAAACGTGTGTTGCTGCATGCTGTGGCTGCCAGTTTGCGGAGAAGGTGCAGCAGGCTTGCGACCAGGCTGTCTTTGCGTAGCTGGGACATAGTCGCAGTGCATTGCAATCTGGTTTCTACCTCTTATCATTGTTAAGTGGCAGTCCTGCCTGGCGAACATTGTCAGTACAACGATTAGCTGGGGGACCAATCAGCTGAAGCTGGAACATCACATTTGTTTTCAATCACTTGTATCAAAATCTGACAAGTCATAGTCCAGTTCAGAGATAATAATATGCTAAACGTCGTCCACGGAGTATTTTCCTTTGATCTCTCGCCAGATGTCAGTGCCATTTTTGCCATTGTTTGCGCCTTGCTACTCACGCGAGTGCAGGAAATCTCGGTCAAACCAATGAATCTAACTTTCCTTCTAGCAATCAGAGTCCAACTAAAACATAATGCTGGGTTTTGTCACAGTTGACAGTTGATTACCATCGTCAGCTCCTCCTTTTGACAAAAGTTGACATTAGCCCTGAAAGATTTAAAAGCCGCGTATGTGTGAGAGGATGGAAAAAGGTGGTTCTCGTGTAGAGGTGTCAAAGATAATAGCTTCTCTTTCTTAAAATACATTGGTTTCATATTCTGAGTGAGTGACACACTATTGGGTTGTTAGTATATTGGTGATGACTTGTACTTATTGGGGTACAAAGCAAGGAATATAAAGAAGTACTGCAGGATTTTATTTCTATTGCAGACCAAGCCTGTGTCTGTTCATCAATTTGTGTCAATGTTCAGATTTTTATAGCTTGTTTATTTGCCACCCAGTAATAAAACTGAAAGTTAGGTAAAGCCATGCCACCATCTTCCTTAGGTCTTTGTAGGGTCGCCTTCTGGATTTGTGGATGTTTTGTATTCCAAATAAATGAGGTTATGGTTGAATGTAATTTCTTAAAAAATAATTTATTGATGTATATTGGAATGTTTTGAAAGAGAAGCTTAGGAAGGATATTCATATTGACAATGTTAATTCTTCCAGCTAAAATTAGATGGAGGGTAGACCATCTATGCAAGTCTTGCTTAGTTTTTTTCCAAGCAAACTGCAAAATTTTTTTGATAAAGAGTTTTATGTTGATTTGTGATATTTGCCCCTAGATATTTAAACTGATCTGCAATGATAAAAGGGAAGGATGTCCAATATAACATTGTTTGCTTAAGAATTCACTGAAAAGAGCACACTTCTTTCAAATTAATTCTGAGACCAGAAATCTTTTAAATTTCTGTTAATGCTGTTAGGACTGCAGGCACAGTATTTTGTGGATCAAATATTTACAGTACCATATCATCTGCATATACAGAAATTTTCTGTTCAAGTCCTTCTCTGATAATCCCATTTATCTCATAAGCATTTCGACAGTGAGCTGCCAGTGGCTCAATGGCGACTGCAAACAGAAGTGGTGACAAGGGACATCCTTGTCTAGTACCACGTTCTAGTTTAAAGTAGTCTGAGTTAATGTTGTTAATACAAACTGAAGCTTCTGGACTGGTATACAGTAGTTTGATCCATGCCCGAATGTTCGGGCCAAACCCAAATTTCTCCAATATGGTGAAAAGATAGTTCCATTCAACCATATCAAATGCTTTTTCTACATCCAGCGATAATAATATCTCCAGGATGTTTGACTTTGTGGGTAGGTATAACACACTAAACAGTCGTCGAAGATTGGAAGCTAAGTGTCTGCCTTTAATAAATCCAGTTTGGTCCTGTTTTATTACTGAAGGAAGCACTTTCTCAGTCCTTCTAGCTAGGACTTTGGAGTGTATCTTTACATTATTATTCAGCAGTGAGATTGGTCTGTATGATGCGCATTGTAATAAGTCCATATTTTGCTTAGGAAGGACAGTAATTAAAGCTTGACAAAAAGTTTGAAGTAGAATATCATTCTCTCTAGCTTCTGTAAATGTTGTTAATGAAAGGGGAGCTAGCTTAATTGAGAATTTTTTATAAAATTCGGCAGGATAGCCATCAGGGCCTGCTGCTTTCCCACTCTGAAGTGAGTTTATAGCATCTAGTAATTCTGATAGTGCCAGAAGTTTGTCCAATTCCTCTGCACTGAGAGTATATAGTTGTGGTATATGAGCAGCCATGTTTTATCTAAGTTTGTAGATAAGACTTGAATTTCCATGTTAAAGACTGTTGATTTAGATTTTTTTTCTGGTTAATGAAACCTTGCTATTGCTGTTTTGATTTCAAATTTTTAATCTCAATTTGATTTTGAAGAAATAAACATTTTTTCTCTTTGTGGTTTCTTATCTCTTGCTCTTGGTTCTGACTGATTTTTTTAATACTTTCTCAGTTTTTCTGAAAGAAAGGACTGACTTTTGTCTCTTTCCTCAGTTTGCTTATTGACTTTATCTTTCTCATGCTCCTTACATAAAAATGTTACTGTTTTCTAATGTGAGTGAATGGGGGTGTGAGGCTGATGATACCCAGGTGGGCTTCTTATTTCCATGACTGTGTACTGTAGTGAGCATCAATAGCTACTTACTGTGCAATTGTAATGCAATACAGTGTATAAAAAGAAATCTGTGCTGCTTTACATTAAATAGTCATACTATTATGCTGTGGAGTCTCCTTTCTCCAGAAGACAGTGGTAAAATTTGTTTCTCATGTTTTTCTAAATTCTTTTCTTCACCAAAAGTTAGCAAGTATATTTTTAATGGATTATTTGCCATCTAAGTGATAATTTATTTCAATCCCTTAAGAAAATTAAATATATTTGTGTATACCAAAAAATGTGTATGTATTGTTCAATATAATGTGAAACATATTTAGTTAAAATGTACCCTTTTAAGATTATATCTGAAATATAACTAAAAATATTCCATCTAATATACTGTAACACACATATTTCTAAATATAAAATGTTTAACACTTGTAATATACTGTGACCAGCACCATGGCAGATCATTCATGTTGTGGGATATCGGGAGTGTACAGCTCCCCAAACACTCCTGGACACAGACAGACACAGAGGCAAAACTCCAAATGAAAACACATTTATTTCTCGTGGGGCAGCGCTTTTCCTTTGATCCACACCTCAGTACTGACAAGCACAAAGCTGCCCTTTAATGTCCCAGGGGAGGTAGTGCCTTACAGATGCTGTCTCCCCTGCTCGCTCCATCCAGGTGGCGTCCCAGCCGGATAATTTCCAAGGTCGCCTGTCACAGTGTCTTATCGCTTAACCTGGAAAAAGTTTAAGCCAGTCTTCTCAATGATTCCTTGTCACTCACTAAAGTAGTTTGAGTCAGTCGCTCCATCAGTATACACAGGCTTCAATTTACAATTTTATGCTTACCTGTACTAGGCTAATTATAGGTTTAACATTTGTGCTGCGTCACAAGGTGATTTGATCTGGAACATAGATCAATATATTAAACACCTATGAGATGTCTACTGGATGATATTTTCATTTGCAGAATAATATCTTTTTAAAATATTGTATATATGCAAAAATGGCAAGCATCTATTGTGAAAAATAGAATCTGTTGTACATCATATTGTAACCAGGATTTACAGTATATTTAACAAATTGTAATCATTTTATAAAATATATCTTACATTATCCATCCATCCATTATGCAACCTGCTATATCCTAACACAAGGTCACGGGGGTCTGCTGGAGCCAATCCCATCCAGCACAGGGCGCCAGCCGACCGCAGTATCTTACATTATATTATGCCTGTTTAACATATTAACTTAAGAAATATATTTTTATATGTCTGAAAAATATATATTGCAATATACAAAAATCGCAACAATTTCCATATTTTATAAAACATTTCAGGATACTGCAAGTTGTAATATTTATCCTTCGGCAAACATATTGGCCCTTTCTGGGCAGCCAAGAATTGCCAAATTATAATTTGCACATTGGAGCAACATTGGCCCCAAAACACTGACCCAGTGCGGGTAAACAGACAGGGATTCTGCATTTGATCATGAACCTGAAAAGAGCCAGGTTCCACTAGTTTACTAGTCCACCCATCCATTTTATATACTCAGTTATTCAGGGTAGGGTGTTCTGGAACCTGGAGCCTATCCCAGTAAGCAATGTACACAGACAGGAACAACCCCTGGATAGGGCACCAGCCAAGTAGGGTGAACTAAAAAAAAACCCAGGGAGCCAATTTATGAACCACCAGCCCACCTAATTTGCATGATTTTGGACTGTGGGAGGGAACCAGAGCAGGTCACATCAGGTCAGGCTGGGGATCATGCACTGGTATAGCGTGTTGCTGCACCCACCACACGAAGAAACAGCTCAGGATCCTGGTTGGCAACCCCCCAGTCCCACACTCTGGAAATAACAATCTATCTGCCACAGCCAGGTGTTATATGGGCATCCCCTTAGCCTGGTCCAGCCACTTGGGTCCTCAACAGTGAGGATCCTGTGGGCCAAATCACCCTCGGGGAATTGCGCCACATGGCCATAGTGCTGTAACTGACACTCCCTCACAATGCAGGTAATGTGCCTCAGTTGGGACTCCATTAGCAACCGCTCATTTGACACAAAGTCCTGCTTAGACTCCTCATTCAGTCTCTCGAGAGCTACGATCAGAGCCTCCATTGACTATGTGACAATAACGGCATCGTCAGCAAAGTCAAGATTAGTGAATCTTTCTTCACCAACAGATGCCCCTCAGCCACTGGACCCCTCAATCCAGCCCAACACCCAGTCCATACAAGTACTGAACAGAGTAGGAACAAAAACACACTCCTGATAAACCTCAGAATCAACCAGGAAAAACCCAGAGGTTCTGCCTCCACTCTGCCCAGTACTTACAGTACCAGTGTATAGGCCAGCCATGATATTCAGCAACTTTGAGGGGATCCTGTAAAGTCTCAGGATGTCCCACAGGGCAGAGTCAAACACTTTATGAAAATCAACAAAGGCTGCAAAGAAAATCTGCCAATATTCGCGTTTGAGCTCTATGAGAACCCTAAGTGCCAGGATGCTGTCAATGGGTGACTTCTTAGGCATAAAACCAGACTGCTGTGTAGCTGGTAGGTGAGCAAGGGATCACGGATCACCCTTCCCTTTTAGATATGGATGACAAGTCCCATTTCCCAGTCAGTTGGGATGACGCCGTGTCCCAAATGGAAGCAAAGATTGCTTGCAGTGCCAGGAGGACAGCCTTACCACCAGCCCGGAGAAAATCACCCCGGATACCACTGATCTCTCCAGCCTTCCCTAGCCTCAGCTGATTCACTACCTGTGCTATTTCAGTATGATTGGGTGGTTCACAGGTAATTGGAGGATCAGTCTCAAGAATCTTAGACCCAGAGATATCCAACTTCCTAGCCGGAGGATTAACTTTAAACAGGTGCTCAAATAAACCAGGCCTACAGGTCACAACTGCAGTGTCATCAGTAAGGGCTATTCCATCAGCTGCCCTGACTGCGACTGTCTGAGGAGCACATTTGGATGTGCGTAATGCTTTGATTCCTCTGTAAGCAAGATGTGGGTCACTAGACCATAGATGGTGTGTCACTTGCTCTCAGATTCCTCTAACAAACACCTCTTTATATGTCCTCAGAGCCCTTGCAGCCGTCCTTCTTAGTTCTTGGTACAGACTGGAATTGTCATCAAGCTGTGTGTTACGACTCCTCTTAGTGATGTCCAGGGTGCCCTGTGAGATGAACCTCCTTCTGGGAACACTGGTAACACCAACACAACCCTCAGCAACTTTCAGGGTCTTGTCTTGGAAGGTCTCCCACATCATATTTGGATCAACAGTCACACCCAAGTCTGTAATTTCCTCACACAAAGTGCATGCAAACTCGTTCGAAACAGCCTGATCTTGGAGTCTGGCCAGGTATAGCCTCATTTTCCTAGTATGTGGTAGCCTACTTGGCCTAAGCTGGATCTTCAGAGTAGCAACAACAAGCCTGTGGTCAGAATTCAGAAACTGGACACTTCTGTAGACCCTGCAGTTTTGTATGAACCTTCAGCATCTGCCCACAAGGATGTGATCAATCTCCTTCACTGCAGCACCAGTATTGGAGTACCAAGGGTACCAGGGTGCTGGAACAAGGACTCCAGAAATATGCAGCCTCTGACGTTTTGCAGAGTCAAGGAACATGGAGCTACTCTTACCATAGCTGCCAGACCAATGGCCGCATAGCCAGCTCTGTCAGTGCCACTGGTTGCATTGAATTCACCCATGGCCAGAGGAGTGTCACATCGCGGGCACCCATCATTCACCAAGCGAAGCTGTGAATAAAATGTTTTCCTCACTGAGACATCACTCACCACAGTCAGAGCACATACTGAGGCAACAGATAAGGTACCCAGAGAATGCCGTAATCTGAGACTCATAATATGCATGTTGAAAGGAGTGACATTGCACACCTTTGGAAGGATCATAGCATAGTCCATGTATAGTTGTTTGAGGGAGGCAACCAGGCAGGGTTCAAGGCACGTTCATGTACATTTATGAGATGATTGTGATCTCTAAAGGTCAAGTTTTTTAAATCAGATTTTTCTTTGCTGCACACGTTTTGGTTTTTGGCATACACATTTTCATTCCAAATCCAGTTTTATAAACAAGCCCCCTGCTCTTGGAACGTAGTGCCACCCACTGTATTTGGATTTGGAACTTCCTCAGTGTCACACCCCAGCATGTATTGATTGGAAGCATTACTTTCTCTTTGCAGATTATCAGCACAGGCACCTCACATGATGGTATGCTGAGGCACTATCTATACTCCTCGTTCACATATGACTTTGTGGCCAGACTCGCGCATTAAATTTTCTGAAAACACCACATCATATACACAACATAGCAAGACTATCATGAAAATGCTGTCAACTGTCCTTACTTTTTTAGATGCCTGAAGAAAGCATTGATGTCTCTACTTATGTTCAGCAACTACAGGTATGCAGTGTAACTGATCCACACTGGTTGCATTACATCCTGGTATTATACCTGCTTACCCCAGGATAGGAAAACACTACAAAGAGTTGCAATGTCAGCAGTGTTTATCATTGATACATGGCAAAATAACATAAGGCCCGCAGTATTATTAAAGACTCCAGGAATCCTGCACAATCTCTTTTTGTCTAACAATTGATCAAGATCTTTTGCACATAACAGCACTTGATTCAGGAATAGCTTTAATCCTCAAATCATAAAGTTGCTCAAGGGTCATGCATACCAACAACTGCATGTGTTTTTTTAAATATCTTACAATGTTTTTTTAATGTATAATGTTATATTCACTTAGTCTTGTTGACATGTTACTACCAGCATTATTTAGTGGATGACATGCAAGTAAGAATGTTTATGTTCTTTTTGCACTTGGCAACAAACATGAACTTCAATTTGAATTCAGTTTTGAGCGGATTAATGCTAATGAGTTAGTGAATCTAAACCACAATAGTTGTGAACAATGCCGGTAACTAGTGGTGCTGTAATGATGTTTGGTGTGTTTTCATGGCACACATCCATCCATTATCCAACTTGCTATATCCTGGAGCCAATCCCAGCCAACACAGGGCGCAAGGCAGGAAACAAACCCCAGGCAGGGTGCCAGCCCACCGCAGGGCGCGTGCACACATACACACCAAGCACACACTAGGGACAATTTAGAATCACCAATGCTCCTAACCTGCATGTCTTTGGACCGTGGGAGGAAACTGGAGTACTCGGAGGAAACCCACGCAGACAGGGGGAGAACATGCAAACTTCACACAGAGAGGACCTGGGAAGCAAACCCGGGTCTCCTAACTGCGAGGCAGCAGCGCTACCCACTGCGCCACCGCATGGCACACAGTTCATCTGTTAAACTGAGCACAGCAATGATGACCATCATCTGTGATCAGGAGCAGCCGTTTATGCCAGCAGTGTGCTGATGCATAAAGCCATTTCTTTATCTCCATATTACAATTTGTCATGCTATGATACTAGGAAAGTTTTGAATTGGTCCTGTAATTTAATTTACTTTAGTGCCTCTCAACTCATTGTCATAATTTAATTGAGACATATTTTCCACACTTTGTGTTAGAAAAGATCCCATGTCTTTACTTTTCACATGTCATATACTCCAACTCTTCTTAAAATCAACTGATTCTAAACAACATATGGTCAGATAACCTGTCTCCTTCTATTTCAGATATAAATTGAGACATCTTTCTTGAAAAATCAAAACTTTGGGAGCCAGGTGGGCACAATCTCTGCTATTTTTTTTTTTTTTTTGTATGCAGCAATTTCTTGGATATGTTCTACCAGTCTATAAAAGCCAGTATGGTGTTCTATGTCTCAGTCTCCTGGGGGAGCAATCTGAGCTCAAAAGAAGCACAATGCCTGAACATATTTATTAGGACATCCTGCTCCATAACTGGGCTAACTCTGAACACACAGGAAGCTATTGTGGAAAAGAGGATGGTGGCAAAATTGGATGCCATCATGAAAAATCCCAGCTCATTCTACCAAGGTGTGCCAAGAAGTGCCTCTGGGGGTCTTTTCTGCCCACTGCTGTCAGGCACTTAGATACTTCCACCAGATGCACTCGTTACGTTTATTTTAAAATATCCACACAAGATACATTGATTGATTGATTGATTGGCTGGATTATCTGTCCTGTGAGTCTTTATTCTTGTTTTTTATGTTTTTGCTGCTGTATGCACCTGAATTTTTCCATGGGATTAATAAACTTTATCTAATCTAATTTAATCTAAGAACAAGGAACAGTGGGGCAGCCACCAAAATAATGTGATTATCACTGCCATTAGCACACTTGAGTTTTTATTTATTTAATAATCTTTGTAGGTTGGTTATTTTTTATAAAAAGACAAAAATCATTTTTGGATTACCAGCAGATCATTACAGTCTTTCTTTGAGATGCATGTAAAACAAACTTCTTTATGAAACATTAAGACTTAGCATATTAATAAATGTGAAAACAAAAGTATTGCACAATTTATTTTTCTCTTGGTTTCAAACTGTTTTCATTTTCACACTTTTATAACTTTATTTTAACATAACATGTTGATCAAATGCAGCTGTTTCACCCACAAGAGGTGGTAGGGTCGGCCCCGATATAAAATTAGAAAGACATTGTTTGTGTGGCTCTAGACTTTATGCAAATCTGTTACTCCCATTTTCATCTATTTGCATATTGGCTTAATCTAGAAATCATACTAACGTTTATTTGAATCAATTCTTTCTAAATAATTGAATTTATGAAATCAAAGCTTCTGTCAGACATTTCAAATACTGTTTTATTACCGTAATGATAAATAACTCAACCAGAAAAAGCGGGCAGTACAAATTTTCCTTTGTATTTTTTATTATTTTTAAATAATATATATTTAGTTCAGCACGGTGGTGCAGTGGGTAGCACTGCCCAGGGTTTGTTTCCTGCCTTGCGCCCTATGTTGGCTGGAATTGGCTCCAGCAGACCCCCGTAACCCTGAAGTTAGGATATAGCGGGTTGGATGATGGCTGGGGCGGCATGGTGGCGCAGTGGGTAGCTCTGCTGCCTCGCAGTTAGGAGACCCGGGTTCGCTTCCCAGGTCCTCCCTGCGTGGAGTTTGCATGTTCTCCCCGTGTCTGCGTGGGTTCCCTCTGGTTTCCTCCCACAGTCCAAAGACATGCAGGTTAGGTGCATTGTCAATTCTAGATTGTCCCGTGTGTGTGTGTGCGTGCCCTGTGGTGGGCTGGCGCCCTGCCTGGGGTTTGTTTCCTGCCTTGTGCCCTGTGTTGGCTGGGATTGGCTCCAGCAGACCCCATGACCCTGTGGTTAGGATATAGCGGGTTGGATAATGGATGGATATATTTAGTTTGTAACTTATGCATATTCAGTGGATAATACCTAAATTAATTAACATGCACAACTTAATGGACATTTAAATTGTTAGTTGTAAATATTCTGTTTATGTAATTATACTGTAGTTCAACATCCTTCTTAGCAATTAGATGTAATTTTATTAAATTCATTATTATTGTAAACATGCTTTAACGTTCATTACCTTTAAGACAATGCTCTTCTTTTTGTGGTAAAATAAAGAAAAATAAATGTTTATTTGGACGATTCCTGTGTTTCTGTCTTTGAAGGTAAAGTGAATATTTCACAGTCAAACTGTTCTACCTATTGCATACATCATATTATCAGTTTTCCTTTCACAGAAATGCAGAAATATTTTAAGTAGATTTTGCATTATTTTTATTATAATTCATGTAATGCATCTGAATCATTTCCATTTTATTCATTTAGAAATCCATATTTGAACCTAATTTTTCACTTTAAAGGCCAGAAAGCAGCAGCAGTGGGCCCTGGCAGTCCATCACTGGGTGCAGTCACACACTGAGCCACATAAGAAATGTCAAATAAACCAGCATGTACTCTTATGGGATGTCATCAAAAGAGCACAGGGAGAAATAGTACATTGAACAAATTCCTCTGATCTGCAACTAACAATTTAAAGGAGATTCATATCCACTTCATATTTAATAATATGACAGAATATAAATGATAGAAAAAAATAACCAATACATGTCTTGCTTTCATCAGTTATGTTTCAACTAAGAAGCATTAACAACTTCATCTTCAAGATCCTATTCCTGATTTTTATTTCCAAAACTTGGTGTTATTAGAAAAGCGAATTATGAACATTATCTCTCACATGAATATGAAACATAAAACTATAAATTCTTCATAAAATAGTTAAAAAGTATGCAATATGTATGCATCGATTCTTACTTTCAGTGTAAAAAGAGCAAATTAGTAATGTTGAGAATTAAGTACAGCAAAAATGTCCTAGAATAATTTAAAAAGGGAAGTTTCTTTCCTGTTTATATGGTGTATGAACTTTAAGGCCTGGAAAAATCAAATTCTACTTTATTCTACTTTAATGTAATTGATATCAGACATTCAACAATAAAGAGTTAATTAAAACTTTTTCTGTTATGAAGTCACACTTTGGCTTAAGTCTGTGACAAGTGGACTGTGAGGTGCAGGTGCAGTGCTGTTTGGAAGACAAACATTTGTTTTACTGAATGTGGATTGGTTAATTCAGAAAAGCGAGATATGTAACAACCAATGAGATGCAGCTTTAAAGAAATGAATTTATACACCGTAACAATATTGCATTATATAAATCAGTGCACTATTTCAGCATTTTGCAAATTGCACCATAACAAAACTACTTTATATAAAACAGCAGACCAGACAAATATTTTACAGACTGCTGAAGAATTGTTTGGTAAAGAAGATCAGCTTCTCAAGATGAACCTCATACAGATCCTGTGTACCATTTTATTACTGGGTGAGTAAGAGAAGACTGAGCAGATATGATGAAAGCAAACAAAAGATGCAATGAAAGTCCAGTTTAAAAGTCCATCTTAGAAACTATTTTAATGTGTAAATACATTTATTAACCAGGCCTGATTTTAATTGAAATGTATTAATGTATAAATTAAAAAAGTAATTGATTTATGACCTTATTTTTAAAAATATCTTAAACAATTTTTCTTTCTTTCTTTCTTTCTTTCTTTCTTTCTTTCTTTCTTTCTTTCTTTCTTTCTTTCTTTCTTTCTTTAAGGGGTTTCTGTAAATGCTGGACCTGCTATTTTCTCTCAGTCTCCATCAGTTATTCCTGTGACTCCTGGACAGTCTGTCACCCTGGAATGTGCTGTGAAAAATGAAAATGTTTCAAGAATTAACATGTTCTGGATTCGCCAGTCACCTGGAAAGGCACCTGAAGGTGTTCTAACATACATGGCTGACAACAAAATCTACAGAGCTCCTGCGATATCAGATCGATTTGTACCTTCAAGAGATACAGTCAGGAGTTATCACCTTCTCACAATTAATAACGTCCAGGCAAATGACGACTCCAAATACTACTGCTTCATTTGGTATACTGATGGGCCTCAAGCATGGGGAGAAGGAACTCGCGTACAAGTTCTGAGTGAGTACATTTGATGCAGTTCAAGTTAATCTCTTAATTGCTGTACTAGACGTATTTATACATTTTTTATGGGATGGTTATTACTGAAAACAGACATATTCAGACCTTCTTAACAGTTCACAGTCTCAGTAGACACAGCAGATTAATTTGATGACGTTTAAATGAGCATTTTATTGATTTTATGTAACCAAGTTTACATAAAGTTCACTGCTGAGGGTAATGCAGCAGAAAAAGACTTGTGTTTTACATATTTCAAGAGATGGTCATACTAAACAGTCACAAAATGCAGAAAAAATAATTAATTATGTAAACTGTGTGTTTTGTTATAAAAAATACATAACTACAAAAACAATTCAAACTTTTTTTGAGGTAATAATGTTTTTTTTAATTGCATGGTTGTATTTTTTTAAAAGATTATATTGAGCTTAAAACTTCACCTACTCCTTCTGTTTTTTTTTTAATAAATCCACTCATTTGTAGTTAAATAAACATTTAACACTGGAGATTGTACTATTTATTAGTTATTATTTCCTTTCAAATATTTTTTAAAAAGGCAATGCAACATAAAACAGATGTAAATCTAAAGTAAAAATGAATAAATGAACTAAGAGAAGATGTCCTAAAATATGTCCCAATGAAGATAAAGTAAAAATCACTTTTTAAAAATATCTGTAATGATCAATGTAAGTTTCTAACCGGTTCCGTATTTTTACTGATATGGTTGGATTAACTTTATACAACTATAAAACAGTAAACAACTCTATTTCTTTCATATTTTGATTGTATGTGTTTTGTAGATTAAAAGGAAACCATAACTATAATTTCAAAATAAGGCAGGAATCAATTTTGTTAAAACAAAGAAAACTATTGTGGCCAAAATTGTCCACCTTTAGAAACTTGCAAAAATACAAAAACAAAGACATAATACACTTGAAGGGACTGACAGCCCCTTCCACAGGCTGCTGGGAATGGCACTGACTGGTCTTCTGCTACCTTATACTGGAAAAACCTGGTTAAAAGATAAATTTATAAAAAAAATCAACTTTCTGTCACATCCATAAATAACAACATATAATCACAGGTATTAAGACTCACACCACATACATTAAAAGTTCTACAATAATGTATAATAATAATTTATCTACTTATTCTTGGGCTCTTTCTTGTTATACTGGATTCTAGTTTTGTTTCTCCTACAAAGGAACTTGCAATGTTGTGCTTTCTGTAAGGTGCTATATAAAGTAAGGCTAGATAGATAGATTATAAAAAACTTTACGAAGAATATAACAGTAGCATTGTAATTCTGTGCAACATAACAATAATGCATTGTATAAATGAATAAAGCATTTCTGAGCAATACACAATTAAAATTATTTGAAGAAAGAAAGAAATTATTTAAATGGTAATTTTCATTAAAATCACAGTGGGTTGTCTTAACATTATCTATATTTTATATTTCTCAAAATAGCAGATTTTAAACAGATAACTAATTGTTCCTGTTTTCCAGTTTTAACTTACTTGCTATTTCAAAATTTGCACACAAAACTGTTTTGAAGTATATTCATATGTTAATGTAATAATTAGTTACATATATTTTAGTTACAATTTTTGATTTAGTCAAATTATTAAACTTTTATGTGTGGTTTTTGAAATGAAATTAACCAATCACATATAATAATCCCAAATGTTGCATACTGTGTAAGAATCTGTGGTAATACCTAAGTGGCTCCATAAAGGATATTGATATAATATCTTTCCCCACAGAAAGTGACTTGTCTCCCCCATCTGTTCAAGTGTTTCGCACCCCAGAAGAACAACTCAGTGGTTCAGGTTATGTGACTATCAGCTGCCTGGTGAGCGGTTTCTTCCCGGGTTACATAGACATCCAGTGGACTATGGATGGTCAGCGAGTGACAGACAAAGTTCAGTCCAGCCCGGTGACTTTGGACAGCAGTGGAAATTCCTTCTTGGCCGTTAGTTACCTGAAGCTGCCCATTGCTAAGTGGAAGACTAATGTGAGATACTTCTGTATTGTCACTCATGAATCCAGTAAGATTCCAGTCATTGGTTCTGTGGCACATCAAGACTGCAATTCCTTCTAAAGGGCTTTGGTTCAGCTTTACAAATACCAAAAGTAAAAAAAAAATGTGTTTTTTTTAACTAACATAAAAGATGCAGCAATGTGTTCTATTTTTTTCTTATTAAATGTAATATCAATAAAAACCTTAAATCTGAAATCTGGGTTTTTGTAAATTTAAAGATTGATCTCTTGATCTCTGTTTAAGTAGTGAAAGGGCTGTATGGACTACTGAGGGTACAGTTGAAGTAAAAATCATCATTGATCCAATCCATGCAGTCTGACACTACCTCCAGATAAGGGAGACAGCAGGTGGCTGCAACAGACTCTGCATAGAAGTGTTAGTGGTTAATATGACGGAAATGATTTCAATGAATAAATTGAGCTCTTTAATTGCTCCTATTACCAAAGAAAAGCTTTAATATCAAAAATTCCTACAGATCCTATTGTTTTTTGTTTTAGTTAGTAAGGCTAAGAAAGAGACAGAGAGAGAGAGAGTGTGCTTGGGTAATTGGGATTTTTGTACTAAAGGCTGAGATCACTGCTTGATCAGAAGGGCAACACAGGCTCCTATTAAGGGACAAAACAGATATTAAAAAAAGAAAACCACATGAAAAAAATTATCTGAGAAACTATCTCATGAAAGGCCCCTGTGGTTCATTGTATCATAGCAACTAATTTCTAAATGACAAAAATTTATAACATCACAAACATGCAATACTAATGGTAAAATTTTAAAAACGTAATGGAAAAAAATGAAATTCAAAGAATAAAATGTTAAGATCTGTGGCATAACCAAGACATACACTCATTTTCAAAAGTTTGAAATCAACCAGAATTATTTCATGTTTTTGATAGAAACCTATACTTCTTTTATCAAGGTGTTATTACATTGTTTTAAAACATAGGCAAGACATGACTAATGTTGCAAATGACTATTACAGATTGAAATTATTTACAAATCACTGAAAAGCCAAAACACAAAATATTACCTCGATAAAGTTAAAATCTCTTAGCTTAAACTCCTCATTTTTAAATGCTGATTAGACAAAACTTTGTAATTGTGCTTGCCGAAACTAGTTATTCTGTTCAACAAAGCAAGTAGATTGTCTTTCTTTGGGTTAAAAAGTACTGGGATTCCTAAAATTCAATTCCTTGTTAAAAAATAGCCATAACAAAAACATCTCTCTCTAGAAACATGTCAGCCTATTTGTGAAATGAAGGTTATTCCTTGAGACAGCTTGCCAAGAATCTGAAGATTTCATATTAGAGTGTTGGGAAAACTGGGTGAATCCAGGATAGAAAAAGAAGCCCAGCTGCATAATTGAAGAAGAGGATAAGTACATCAGAGTGTGCAGTCTGAGAAACAGATGCCTTTTCAGATTCTCAGTTGGCTGCTTCCTTAAACAGTACTTGTCAAATACCAGTGTCAATCTCAACGAAAAGATGACTCTGGAATGCTGGTATTTAGCAAGCAGTATTTAAGAAAGCAGCCAACTGATGACCTATAAGATGTCTATTTCTAAAGCTGATCTGTATTTCCAATGACTGGGATTTGTCATTTTCTGAAGACTAAGGACTCAGTGTCACCTGGAAACCTGTTATAAAACGCCCTGCCAAAATATCACTTGTAATATTACTTTTCTTAGGATATTGTATCAAAGTAGTTTTTATTGCTATATGTAATGTTTCACACAACTACTGAATTTTATTTTAAAAAGCAGTAGCTTTGCAGCTAACATTTTGTATTTAATTTAAATACAACTCTTAAACAAGTATTTTATAATATACAATTTGTCATGCATGCTTGTCAGATGGTCATCCTTG
Organism: Polypterus bichir lapradei; assembly: GCA_026402145.1. Lineage (NCBI taxonomy): Eukaryota > Metazoa > Chordata > Cladistia > Polypteriformes > Polypteridae > Polypterus > Polypterus bichir. The sequence goes on along the minus strand of JANRMT010062852.1, from coordinate 34,116,613 downwards.
GGGTTCTTCCTGGTATGTCATTCCTCCACAAGCAAAAACGGGGTACTGTTGCTAACTGTGTTGTCTTCCTTTTCCTCCAGTTTGCCAAGAAACCACATAGTGAGATCATTTGACTCCGCCTCTTCTGGTCTCTATAAAAAGTCCATAAAAGTCCAGCCATCCAGAAGGAGGCGTCACTCATTGGCTGGGAGAGTGAAGAGACAGAGCTCTTTTGTACCTTGACCCCACGTGACCTAAGGAAGCTCTTAATGGGCATTGTTTTCTGTTGTCCATCGTGTCATTGTGCAGTCCTTTTGTTTGTTTATTGTACCATTGCATGTTACTTTTGGTTGGACATTTAAAGTAAACGTGAATGACCAGGTTGCCACCCCAACATTTATTTTGTCTCATGAGCCATCATTTCCTCAAAGTATATTATTTGAAATTACTATTTTGTACTCTGTATTCATATTTATTATTCATTTATATTCTTATGATCTGTTCCTATTATTAACAGCAAACAAAATATAAAAGTAATATTTTTAATATTAATGTAATAATATCTATATATTGTGGAAGCCGGCTCGGACACAGGCAGTTGGACACGTTAATGTCACCCAACACATGTTTATTTACAAGTCCATTATATACAAGTGCACAACAACCCCCAAAAGTCCCCAAAGTCCTGGCCACAGCACAGTGCCTCTTTCCTTCTTCAGGCCGCCTCCACTCCTCTCCTCCTAGACCTTGTCTCATTCTCTCCCGACTCCAGCCCTCATATGGAGGGAGGCGGCCCCTTTTATATGCACCCGGATGTGCTCCAGGTGCTTCCCTGCTTGTCTTCCCCCCGGCACTTCCAGGTGTGGCGGAAGTGCCGAGGTCCAGGGCTCCCAAGGCACAGGGGCGCCCACGGGCCCCTACAGGGTAGAGCTTCAAAGCTCTGTACCCGTGACCCCCAAAGGAACCAGGGTGGTCACCCCCACGTGGTCTGTGGTGGACGTAAGCCCTCTTCCGGTCTTCCTAGGCATCCCGGCCGGGTTGCCACCCCAGGCATCTCCGACAATTATATTTTTTTTTGAGATTGTTAGCTAATAAAGAATAATGTGGTTTTCAACACATCTCACAATCTTATACCCAGTAGTAAAACCACTTTATTTTCTCTAAACAAATCATTTATTGCTATACAATGTACAACATTAAAATATAACCCAGTTTTTTTTTTTTTTTAAATAAGGTTATTTTATATTTAACTGTATTGGTATGTTTTCTATTCAAAATGCAGCCATGTTGGTATTTACACTGAAAAACAAAACTGATTCAGTGGTGCAACAGTTGGCACTGCCACTTCACACTTCCAGGTGATCAGCTCTGATTTGTGTGTGTAAATTTATATGTTTTCTTGTGTCCACTTGGGTTTTTCTCAGGTGCACCATTCATTGTTCTTAAGTTAGTTTGATTGCTGACTGATGTGAATGTTGTGTGTATACGTGTGAGTGTGTAGACTCTTCTTATTATTTATTGTTTATTTTACTCCCTCATATTTAATGATCTGAATTTGAACTTTACTCTTGCTTGCTTTGTAAATTTCTGTGATGGGTAATGACTAAAATGGACTAGCATCTCATCTAGAGATGCTTCCTGCCTTTCTATTGATGTTCTTTCAAATAACTTTATAATAATACTAGCAGAATACCCGTGCTTCGCAGCGGAGAAGTAATGTGTTAAAGAAGCAATGAAAAAGAAAAGGAAACATTTTGAAAATAACGTAACATGATTGTCAATGTAATTGTTTTGTCACTGTTGTGAGTGATGAGTGTTGCTGTCATATATATATATATATATATATTTACACACACACACACACAAACATATATATATACATATCTATACATATACACATATATATACACACACACATATATACATACATATATATATATCTACATATATACACATACATATACATACACACATACATACATACATACACACACATATATATACACAAATACATATATATATACACATACACACACACATATATAAACATATATATACATATACATACATATTTACATATATACACACAAAGCTATTTCCTATCAGTGCAATACGCTGCTTGTTAAAATGGATAACTCCCGCTCTTACGTGCAAGTCTGCGTGGATATTATGAACTATCATATTTGTTCAAGTTCTATTTAAATTTTAAATAGAAGGAATTTTTATTTAGTCGACAGAAATATCTTTGGTAGGAATGGTAAAAACAGACAGGAATATTATTCCTGAATAAATCAACTCAAACCTTAAACAACTTATAATATTTTGCTCTCCATAAAAATATATGCTGTCTAAATTATACAAGTTAGAAATAAAGTAAACTTTAAAAGAACAAACATTCAAATTTCTTTACTCTTATGTAATTTTATATATAAAAATAAACTTAGATTTTAAATATCCCAAAAGATTTTGCTCTCCATAAAAATATATCCTGTCAAAATTATACAAATTCAAATATGAACATGCTGCATAACAAAACCTGGAAATATAAATAAAATGTGTTCCTTTCAGCAATAACAAATCAAATCATTCAGTTGTCTTTGCTCATATGTCATTTTAGAGCTGGACGCCTAGTATCTTTTTTTGGCAACAAGTTCGTTTATGTTTGGTGTGAGGTTCTGTGTTGTGGAGATTCTCAGGATGGACTGCAGGTGCTCATGAGTGAGGCGACTCCTGTGTGCTGTTTTGTTAGTCTTTATCACTGAGAAGAGCTTCTCACACAGATATGTGCTACCAAACATGCACAAGGTTCGAGCCGCATGTAGACGGACTTTTTTTGTTCTTCAAAGGCACCAAAGCGGCGTGCAAACTCAGTGCGCTCAGTTTATCAGCAAAGTGCGTATTTTGGAACACCGTAGTGACGACTTGGTTCAACATTACTTGGCAACAGGGAAAGTGGGGCAAGTTGCACTGGTTTATTTGTGTCTCCCATAAAAGCAGCTTCACTTGAAATCACTTTGTGATTGTGCACGGGTAAAAACGTCCGCTGAAGTGTCAGATTCTTATTTAATTCTTCTGCTTTCTGTATCTTCTGCATTGCATTCAGGTCTTTCAGGTTACCGTGATGTTTTGTCTCATAGTGCCGTCTTAGATTAAATTCTGTAATTACAGCCACATTAGCTCCACAAATGAGACACACGGGTTTAACGGCAATGTCAGTAAACATATACTCAGCCTCCCATCGGTTTTTAAAGGCTCTATTTTCAGAATCAACTTTTCTCTTAAGCATCGTGTGGGCTAGCTTCGCAATAACTTGCAAGCTAGACTTGATTAACGCGGTAAGTGTTCGGCTAGGCAGGTGAAGCGCTGCATTATGGGATCTGTAGTTTATTGTGTTACCAGCGCTTCATATACCCGGGCCATTAATAACAATAATACAGTATATAAAATGATCTCGCGGGCCGGATATAATTACACGCCGGGCTGGATGTGGCCCGTGGCCCTTGAATTTGACACATATGGACTAAATAGAACTTGAAAAGATATATTTTTCCGTACATCGAGCCCGCGTGCTAATGTGGTTTTGCCTGCATGCCTCAATAAGTGCCCCTCCCCTCGCTCTTAGTTTTTTACCGTTCATCTAATGAATACACTGAGTATGGCTTTACCAAAACAATCATTGATTGCGAATAAAGTATTCATTATTCGAGTATGTAGATCAGGGTATATATATATATACATATACACATATATATATACCCGCGTATCGCAGCGGAGACGTAGTGTGTTAAATAAGCTATGAAAAAGATTTGTTTCTTACTGCATCAACAAACAGCTCGTCTTCTTCTTTATCTGAGACCTGACACACTGCATGCACGAGTTTTTTTTTTAACACTGTCTTCCTTTAGCGGGACATTCACTTTTTCCACCGTGTGCTTTGTTTCTGCAGTAGCTGTACTTATTACATACTTATCTTGTATGTATCAGACGCTTCATATTTTTTTGCTGCCTTTTCAATTGTGTAATTCGGTTTCTTGCTTTTTGTCTGTGCACTGCGTCAGTTCACATGAGCCGCTCGGTGTTCATGCATCGAAGTTTCCCAGCTGTGCTGTTGCCATGTCGTGCTATGTCCATGGCTGTATCTAATGCTACCGAAGTCCCGGTACTTAAAACTTTCTCTCGCAGTTTCGCTGAGTTTGTGCCAAACACCACCCTGACTATCTCATCTTCCTCTCCATAAGCACAGTCCTACACCCGTGAATAATTTACCCGTGGCAGTGTTTCTATTGGATTGCCGCTGACGGACGGCCTTATATGGGCAGGCACTAAATTACAAACGCCAGCGGCAGCCTGTCTTTGAACTTAATTTAAAGTGTAGGTTTACACTGTGCTTTGTTTCCGAAGTAGTAGAACTCATGAATATGGTTGTATATATCACTCGCTCGCTTCTTATTGTTTCGCTACCTTCTCAATTATATAATGCATGTTTACTTCAGCGGTTTTTGGGGCTCTTCCTGGTTTTCTACGTACTGCGTGATTACGTGGGAGGCGTGATTATGTCAAACTCCGCCCCCACGGGTTTCAAGCTCATCTCCATTACAGTAAATGGAGAAAAAACAGCTTCCAGTTATGACCATTACGTGTAGAATTTCGAAATGAAACCTGCCCAACTTTTGTAAGGAAGCTGTAATGAATAAGCCTGCCAAATTTCAGCCTTCTACCTACACGGGAAGTTGGAGAATTAGTGATGAGTGAGTGAGTGAGTGAGTGAGTGAGTGAGTGAGTGAGTGAGTGAGTGAGTGAGGGCTTTGCCGTTTATTAGTATAGATAACAACTCAAATCTGTTTAACTGAAGTTTAGATTGCAGAGGACTGGGGCTATTGGAGCAACATTAGAAACATCCCAGGAGGCAGTCATTGGCAGGACATCAATCCATCACAGAACCCATTTACATAAACCTCCATTCTCATATTCATACATGGGTCAGTTTACATCTGTCATTTAAATCATCTTTGTAGCATAGAGCAGTAATCCAGGGAGACACCCATAAAGTCACTAGGGATGTGTAGAAACTCCACGCAGACAATGACATTGACCCTGGACAGGATTCAAAAACAGGACATGATTTCAAAGAGGCAGTGTATCACTGTGTGACTCTGAAACCCAATTAAATGGGCTAAATATATTTAAAAAGTGGTGTGGCTGTTACCTGTCTATTATACTCAACAGGGTAATACATTTCTAAAATTCACACACAACTAGAGTTGGTTCTTAACAATTTTCAGACTCATGTGTTACTACCTACCAACTGTGGATTCACTTTGTAGACTGAAACACAGAGCTATCGATATTTTTTCTGACCCACTGGACTCAACCCAGCCTCTCTCCACTCTCGATCAATAAAAAGGCTAGGATCACTCAAGGCCAGGAGTGCCAGGTTTCCTAAGATTCCTTAACTACAAGCTATGAGATGCATGAACTTAATAATCTTTCCTTATGTCTAGCTAACAGTAATAAGCATACACAATAACTGAAGGCAAAGCAATAAGATTTAAAGGTGAGTAGAGAAAAACATTTAAACATCTAAAGGGGTAAGCAGCCCACCATAATTTGTCACTAAAAGGGACAGACTATGTGGACTTATTCCTTGCAGAGTCAATCCTAATATCTGTTCATTGGGAAAATTATTTCCCCTAATGATAGGACTTTAGGAATCTACAAAACTAGACTTGAAGTTATTTGAGGAGATTTAAGTGGATAGGACTGATGAGCTCTGTTGGGCGGAATGGCCTGTTCTTGTCAAAAGTAGTCCAAATGTTCTAATAAAAGTATTCTGTAAAAACTTAATGAATATGTCTAAGTGTGTCTTAGCAAAAGTGATTAATGGTGGGCTGTTGGAATGACGAGTTCTCCTTAAGTTGTATGAATGAAATGAAGTTAAAAATAATTTAAAGTTTATAATAACACTATGTTATGTAGAAGACCATATGTTATGTATTTAAAACTACAAAAACATAGAAATGTAATACTTTCGGATAAAATTACATAAAAGTATCATAATATAAAGTCTATTCCATTGACAATAGCATAAAGGTAAACACAAAATCCAATTGGCACATTTCCTAGAAAACTCTTTTAGCTTTGGATTAAACAAATTTACAGTTTATGCTGTCCTCTTCTATAGGAAGCGTGAGTATGTGCTGAAGTCCATGACTATTGTATAAAGTGATATTCTGGTGCTGTGTCTGATGCCATTCATGCCAAAGATTGAAGTAGCAGCTTGATTAAGGTGCCAACCATAAAAATATAAAGAAAGCCAGAAGGGGTCAGTAAAAGCCTGCAATAATGTGATTAGCACAGTTTCGTTTTAGAAAAAACAACTTTTTTTTATTTTTTTGAAATATGTATACAAATTTTCATAAGGATACCATTTACAGATTATAATTTACTGCCTATAAATACTAAGATTGTAAAATTACAATTTAGCATTTTTTAGAAAATAAAAATTTAATTTAAATTAATTTAAATTAATTTGGAAAGCAAATATATAAAGTATATACATGCATATTGTCATGCATGAGGGTATAGGGGACAGCTTAAGAGCTCTAGTAATGGTAAGACCCTGTCACTCCAGGGGTTGACACTGTGTACTAATGTCTCTTTTCTTCCTCTGTCTGCAGGCCACAAGACTGACAGCTTTACCATCATTGACGTCAGTTTAGGTGTCCGTCTGCCTAGTTTTCTTCCTACCTGAACTCCTCAAATCCAGAAGACCTGCCATCTTAGATCAATCATGTTGTGTCTTTGCACTGAACAGATGGGTCACAGATTAACAACAGGTGTCATCTTACTTTATTCAAAATAGCAAGAACAATAACTGTACCTTCCACAAAAACAAAAAGAACCACAAATTAATTGAAATACCACAGCCTCCTGGATGTCAGTCTCATTCCTTTTATGTGTCTTCCATTACTGACTGCATTTTCTTTTTTATATCCCATCCTTTTATCTTTCAACCTTTAGAAATCCTCACTTAAACTGAACCCTTCTTCATATTGTATATACAAACACATAAAAGAAATGAAAGATGCATTTTTATAGTCATTATATGTACCGTAACCTAAATTTTTTAATATGTACTGTATATATTATAGTTGTTTTTTTCATACCTCTGACCTTAAATGTCAGGCGAAAACATAATTTCCCCTCTGAGGATTAATAAAGTATATCAAATCAACAATTACAACTGAACTTGCTGTTGCATTTTCTTTTTCTTTTCAAAACAGTTTTCAGGGTCTGTCATTTAGTTCATGAAATCTTTATGTTGTCTTTTCTATTTCTTTACAACCTACATTGTGGCCTGCAGGGGGAGCTCCAACTCCCCAGACCCTACACAAGCAGGTACAGACACTATTTTGCACAGCACAAAAGTTTTATCTCAAGTGGGAAATGCTTCTCAAAATTGTTTCCCGCCAGCAAACACCAACACGGTACCAAGCATAGTAAATACAGTAAGCACAGGTAAGCAGTTTGTTTTATTTTTTTCTCTTCCTTTTCTCTCTCTGTTTCCACCTCAATCATCCTTCAGCTAGCTTGGTCTGCTTCCTCCCAACTCTGACTCCCGTTATGAAGGCAGTGGCCTTCTTTTATCAGAATGATTTTTATTCACCATTACTTAATGTACAGGAATTTGACTTGGTAATTGCCAGAACGCATGAATACACACAGTAGACAGGCTCAATTACTGGTTTTAGAGGGTTATGGCCCTGGGAGAGCAGCTATTGAGGTGTCTGATAGTTATAATGTTTTAATGGATCTGAAGCATTTACCAGAGGGGAGTTTTTGGAATAATTGATGAGCTGGGTGAGATGAGTCCTTGATGATCATTTTGACATGGTTAGTGATATGAGATGTATACAGGTCCACCACAGATGGAAGAGCACAGCCAATGATTTTCTCAACAGACCTCACAACACACTGTAATTTATTTTTAGAGTGTGCCGTTGCTGAATCAAACCATACAACAATGGAGAATGTGATTACACTTTCAATTATGGCTTTGTAAAATTGAACTAGGATTGGCTGGGAAATATTTAATTTCTTTAGTTGGCGTAAGAAGTAAAATTGCTGATATGCCTTTTTAGTGATGTAAGTGGTGTTAATGTCCCAGCTAAGAGTGTTTGTTACAGCTGTGCCCAAAAATGTGAAGGATTCCACCATATTGACTAAGAATTATTAATTTCTAGTATGAGGGGATGTAACTGCTGTTTGTGAAAGTCAATAATCATTTCCACTGTCTTGGTGGTATTGAGTACAAAGGTGTTGGATGCTTACAGAGACACACGATGAGACATCTCTTTTCTATGAGGTGTTTCATTGCCATTAGTAATTAGGCCTATCATGGTGCTGTCATCATTCAACTTACTCTTTTTAACTGAAGTATCAGTGGATCTGCAGTCATTGGTGTACAAGGAATAAAGTAGGGGAAAAGTGCACAGCCTTGAGGGGCACCTGTACTAATACAGAGACAGTCTGAGAGGTGAGAGCACACTCAAACGTGTTGTTTCTGGTTTATCAAAAAACTTTCATTTACAGATGGAAGGATTCAGATCAGTTTGTACAAGTTTAGTTAACAACAGCTCAGGGACATTCTGGCAAAAGTTCCTTTGATGTCCAGATGGTCCGGAACAAGGCTCATGTTAATGACATCATCCACAAAAATATTTGCTCGCTATGCAAACTGATGGTCAAGATGAGCAGCAGTAACAAACTTCATATGGGTTAGAACAAACCGTTCAAATATTTTTATTAAAACTGATGTAAGAGAAATAGGCCTGTAATCATTGAGGCAGCTTATTTTACCGCTTTTGGGAACGGGAACAATAATAGAAGATTTAAAGCAATCTGGTAAAGTGTACTGTGCAAGAGACTGGTTAAAGATGTATGTGAAGAGAAGAGTGAGCTACCTGGCACAGTGTTTGATTGTTGCAGTTCAGACAGAGTGAGAACCAGCTGATTTTTTGCAGTTCTCTGTTGCAAACAGCTTACAGACATCATATTACTTGATGGAAAAGAGAGAAGAGGGGAGAGGCATTTGTGAAGAAGTGGCTGGTATTAGAGCCACTTCAGAGCGGAAAAAGCAGAGGTGATAGAAGTACTCACAACCTTATTGTTCAAATCTGCCAAAAAAGTTGTTAGGTTTGTCAGGGAGGGATAAATCTGAGTAAGCACTGGCAGATGTCATTTTGTAATTAGTGACAGAATGAAGGCTTCTCAATACAGAGGAGCTATTGTTTGCAGAAAACTGAAGCTCCAGTTTATTTTTGTGTTTCCATTTAGCAGATCTGATTGCATTGTTTCCTGGCCAGTCTGTAAGCATCCTTATCGCCAGTTTTGTGGGCTCTTTCTTTCACCTGACAGAAATTCCTTAGATCGTTAGTGAACCACAGCTTTTCATTGTTATAAATCACAATAGATTTGCTAAGAATGCAAACCTCTTCACAAAAGCTCTGCCAGATCTAAACACTAGCGTGGAGAATTTCACGTGTACTGAAGAGGCTTGAGACTTTTACAGGTAACCAAAAATTACACAGGGTATTACAGACTCAAATCTAATGTATGCTTTTATTATATCATAGTAATAATAATAGCAGCTCGCTACTCAAAGTGAGGAGTGTCCGGACTCAAACCCGCAACCTTTTGGTTAAAAGGTAGCAGTTCTTACCTCTGCACCATCCAGGAAGACATATTGGCTTTCTGTCGATTGATATTTGAGCTTGGGTTTTAAACTCATTGATAGCAACATGTAAATTGAATGATTTTTTTTCTTTGGTTATATTCTTGAATAAAAGTGCACATGTTTATTTCATAGTTGGACTAAAGTCTTCACACACTATACACTTATACACATCGCTATTACTATAACATGGAAAAAGTTTCTGTTTTAGATATGTGTTCAGCATTTCTTGCCTCGCATTTCCTGTCATCCTACATTTACCCAGATCTTTGTAGACACGGAACACACAAGAAAAGTATAAATTCCAAATAATGATATATTATTTACTCTATACAACTCCAGGCACCTCACTGCCAGATAAGGGGACTTGAGTGGGGAGAACATCAGCTGCAATGGTGGGAGGGATGGGATAGCAGGCTGATTGCTGCTTGTGCTCATCGACATATTTCCAAAACAAAAGACACTGATGGAGAGGTGTGAAGGAATTTAAGGTGACACGGGCTTCAGGGATTCTTGTGTTGACAAGCTGTTTGTATCTGGGAAGCTCAATGGTTATATTTGCATTATTAAAGTCACCCACTACTATAATTGGGGAGTTTGCATGACTGTTCTCCACACTACCAATGTAATCTGCCAACAGCTTCTGCGCTTCACTAACGTTTGCATAAACTTGAATGAGAATTATTGAAGAAAATTCTCGAGGTGAATAGAATGACTTTGAGTTAATAGCAAATAGTTAAAAAATTGTGCATCAGTTCATTGTGTTTTGTGGGTGAAGCCCCAGGAGGTAGGGCCACACTTAAATCAACAGTACTGAGCTGTTTTTCTGGAAATTTAAGGTGAGAGCAGAGAATGCTCAGGAATAATATACCACTAAGTATGTTGTTGAGTTGTAAATATTGCTGTTATTCTTTGATTTTTTCTGACTTCTTGCTTTTGTCTGAGCAGTTCGATTAAGATTTGTGCACTAGGCCTTTTTTGCTGCATGTCTGACTTTTAGGCCACTCCTTATTGCATGTTTTTGCTCTTTTAAGCATTTTTCCCTTATTTTTCTATTTTTGTCTAATTAAGTCTTTCATTTATAAAGATTATTTGATTGCCCTTTTGTGCACAACACAGGAATTTATAGTACTCCCTCTCTTATGGGACTTTTGGATTATTTTGAAACATTTCTTAATCTTTTGCCATCTCTCCTTGTTTGGTATTTGGTAAGCCGAAATCTGCAAATCCTTATCAGTGGATAAGCTGATCTGAAGTGAGCCTCTTCTTGGGTAGGCTAGTGAAGGTCCTGGCCTTTTCACAATGTGAAAGACCACAACGCAAAACACATACAGCTTTTAAATAAAATGCAGTAGCAGATACACAAAATGAATTGGTACTAACATCCAAATAATAAAAGACTTTTTAAACATAATGACATTTGGCAAATATTACCATGCCTTCGCTAAGGTATGCAAGTAATGTAATATCACCATCCAGTCAAAGCAAAAGTCACAATTTTTCTAGTGCAAGATAGACTATGGGGAAGTTTTTCAGCATACTAGAAGCAAATGTGGTGGTGAACAAGAGAGGATGTTATATTCTGTTGTTTTAATGCAAGTTTTATTGTAAGCTCATTAGAGAGAAGCTTATGCTTTGCATTAAATCAATCTTTATCAATGCAAACTCTACAGATGTAGCCCTATGCCATGTTGTTTGAACTTTATTCCCCTACCCCCCATGTTTGTGACAAGTCGGTTCCCATGAAGCTATACATGGAACTGGAAATGTGTGTTAACACTAGAATTACTAACGCTTACGTAAACTAACTCGTAAACCCGGCCCACCTTAAATCCATTCACACCTCTCCGTCAGCGTCTTTTGTTTTGTAAATGTGTCGTTAAGCACAAGCAGTAAGCAGCCTACTATCCCATCCTCCCACCACCAAAGAAATGGCAAAAAGCTCTCCCAGCTCAAGCCTTGTTCATCCGGGAGTGAGATACTGGTATCTGTATAGTGTAAATAATATATCATTATTTGGAACACATGCATTTCATGTGTGCTTATCGACACCTTTAGTAGATGAGTATTTTCTTTATCAAATGTGTTTTCCCTGCTCATTAAGTTTTGCTCCTTTTAAGATTGTTAGAAAGTAACTTAGATAGGTAATTTTTTGCTACTGTTTTATATCTTGGGGTATTAGCAAATGTTCTAGCTAGTGGTTTTAAAAGATAGTAAGTGAAAATTAACTTAAAAACGTGCATATTTGTAGTGAATATTGGTGTAGATTGTCAGTGCCACATGGGTTGGATGGGCACCCCGACCAGAGAAGGGACGGGTTCCTTATCTGGATGGGAGGCTTCAAGCACAAAGATGGGCATCCCGACTAAGAGAAAGGAAGAAGCCAGACCCGGAAGTGATGGCTGGATTGGATGGATGGACAGCCCATTAGAAGATGTTCTTGCGGACTATTTATTCCTTCAGGACACTAGATGGCAGCAGTCCTCCGTATCTGTGCCTATATGGAAACCAGCAGGGAATGCTGGGCGATGTAGTCCGGCAACACAGCTTTGCTGAGGACCACGGATGTGGCAAGAGGGCGCTGTGAGGAGATGCGCTTCCCAATTTATGGGACTTCCACATAACCCAGAAGTACTTCCATCGGGCAGTGTCCCTGGCACCAGAAGTACTCCCAGGTTCTTAATAAAAGGGACTGCACTTCCTTGTCCAGGTGAGTCAGAGCTGGGAAGAAGTGGCGACTGGATGAGGGCAGTACGGTGGGGAGAGTAATTCTAGAGAGAGAGGCAACTGGATGAATAAACCATCCTGAATTTGAACCCAGGACTCTTTGTGTGTTCAACAAAGAAGAACAAATAACAAAGAAGAAAGTTGTTGAGAGGACAAAGAATAGTGGCTTTAGAACATTTAATTTACATAAGCATATGCCACACTAGATGACTTTTCCAGTGATTTTCAGCTGTAGCCTTCATTTGAAAAAATGTATCCAGTAGGAGGCAGTCTGCAGCACGCTCCTGTGAAGCCATTCACCTAATGTGACACACCCATTGACTCACTCCAATTAGTCTTTGATTTACTAGGACTAAATCAGAAAGGGATGGACATGACTGTGATGGATGGTCATCATGTGATTGTTAAGGCAGCAATTTTCAGTTGTTTAAACTGACCTGGTTCAGTGACAAATTCAGAGAGTGCAGTTAGCAAACCTGACATAAGCCACACAAAAGTCATGTAATGTGACATTGGCATCTTGAGCCTTACAAGAACATTTTTTTGAATTACTTAAACTTTGTAAGATTGTACTCACTTTTTTTATTAGCACTGCAGCTTGTCAGCATAGTTTTCCACTTTTAAAGCTTGTTAAGCTTTCTTTGCAATGTGCAATGTCTGATAAAAGACAGTCATTTAGCAGTATTAAATATAGAGTAAAGGAGAGCAAAGGTAATTAATATTGAGCCTTTGTGGAAATATTTATAAGAAAGAACAATAACAGCAGAATAAAGTTATTTTTGAACTGCAAGCAATTTTGTTTATAAATATGTGTAAATATAAAAAACAAGATGAGAACTAAACCCATGGGATATTTTGCTAATGAGACGAGGCATGCTCATTGGTTTGATACAAACATTTATGCAGTATCATTTTTCAAATCCTGCCAGTTTAAAAAACATCTTACTTCTATGTTTTTTTTTAAGTTTGATGTAGTGTTCTTGTGTGCAGAAAACTGCACAATTTTGGAAAATTTCCATGGCATAATACAGTTGCTTTGTATTATGTAGATAGATAGATAGATAGCTAGATAGATAGATAGAACTTTATTTGTCCATTGGGAGAAATTTGTCCAGGAGACCATTACAGTTCTACTAAGTTTGACCAAGTCTGTACAGCCTGTGCTTTATAAGGAGCGCTGCTTCTGCACCCTGCATTGCACAGGTGTCATTTTATGCTCTAAGATCATTACTTGCAACCCCAAAAATATTTGCATGCAGTCTTATTTTAATTCACTGTTGTGAGCTTTGCATTTTGGACATTGCTAATCAAATATTCTTTGTAACCATCTCCACCTCAAAGTGTTACTAAGTAACATACTTTTTAAAGAATAAACATTTATTTTTAAAAGAACTTTAAAATTGTCATTCCCTACCTAATCTATATGAGTCAAGTAATTAAAATAAATGTAATTTATTATTTTGCACCATTGATACCTGATCAAATCTCTAGAGCTGAATCTTTTTATTCATAAACTTTGTTATTTCGCCATGGAGATAAGCTATAATTTAATTAAGTCTGAGGTAAGATATTTCAACTTAAGAGCCCTGAAGATTTTTAAAGAAATCAAAGTTTAGATGTCATTGGGGACAGATGCCTTAAAAACATGTGGCAACCAATTAGCTCTTTTCTCTCAGAATTGAGCTCAGTTCCTAAACCTCTTGATATTACCAGGTAATAATTTTGTTGAATTCATTTCAATAGAAATAACTATTTTCATAAAGATCAACATATCTCCAGAGACATCTACAGGATCACTTTAGGGAACATTAGAGGTATATCTAAGGAGACAAATCATTTCACATATTTCATATTTAAATAACGTGCAAGAATCTGAAGTAATTACTGAGAATTCCAAGACTGACCAAGAAGATTATCAAATAATACTATATGCACTACAAAAAGGCTGTCATTACAAACAAACTGAGACAGGTCAACTTGTCTTTTACTATTTAATTACAATCATGGAGAAAAGGCTAATAAGATTTTAGTTCAGCAAACACATATAAAGGAATGTCAATGCAGATATTAAAGAATAGGTCTGGTATTCTTCAACTTGGGTATTTCTTCACATTCGTGGTGTACAGTATAGTATTTTGACACATGAAACTCTGAATAATAACATAATTAATAAAATGCTTTCAGACTGTAAATAGCTGCTTATAACCAACACCTAAACTGAAATGTTGCCATATGTGGTTTTTAAGTGATTCATTTTTTATAAATTAAAAACAAATACCTACCCTTCACTTGCATTTTAAAATAGAGCCAAAAGGGCATGAGTTCAAATGTGACAACAAAAACTTTGAAACTTACGAAATGCGACCAGTTTGAAGTGTCAAGGTTTTTGATTTATGAAAAAGTGCCTTCAATGTTTCTAAAACATACTTATAATAACAACAGTAAACTGGAAGTATTACATTTAATTGCATATTCTTGGCACTATTGTCTAGAGGTAAGGTTACTTTCCTGTTCACTGTTCAGCATGTTTTTTAGAGAATATATATGTAATTTTATGCATAATATATTGTATATATATATATATATATATATATATATATATATATATATATATATATATATATATATATATATATATATCCATCCATCCATTTTCCAACCTGCTGAATCCGAACACAGGGTCATGAGGGTCTAATGGAGCCAATCCCAGACAACACAGGGCACAAGGCAGGGATCCAATCCCGGGCAGGGTGCCAACCCACCGCAGGACACACACAAACACACCAAGCACACACTAGGGCCAATTTAGAATCGCCAATCCACCTAACCTGCATGTCTTTGGACTGTTATATATATATTGTATAAAATAATCCTGCAACAAGACTTTTTGGAAGATTTTTTCAAGTCTCGCGAGATGAGAGTTTGGCCATGAGATTTTTTTTCAAGCAACCATATTCAACCATGCGCACAGTAATCTTACCTTTCATTCGTGTGAATGCTTTTGACAGACACAGTTTCTGCTCTCTCAGCTCTTATAAATTTTAATGTTTTCCTCACTTTAAGTTACCAATTAAAGAAGACATATTATGTCCAAACCTTATTGAAGAATTTCATCATATAGGGTTATCAACAGAAAAAAATTAGTACATGGGCAATCCTAGCACCAAGAAACGATGAAGTCAAACGAATTAACACTAAAATTGTTGATCGGTTACACAGCAAATTGGTTAAATGCGTATCAATAGACTATGCTGAAACAGTTGCTGGTGATCATGCAGAAGATGAAAACATCAGCTTACAATATCATGAAAAATATCTACAACCATTAACACTGTCTGGTCTTCCAGCTCACAAATTACTGTACAAAGAAGGATGTAACCAAGAAAGGTAATGTAGTACGTCTTCCTCAGATAACATTACACAACAAAGGAGATATTAATATGCTATCTATAGGAAAACATTCGAAAAAGTTTTATTTAATAGGGAGAAAGAAACAAAATTCAGTCATGGGCAGATATAGTTGTCACGATGAAAATCCAAACACCGAATCAAAATTCAATGCAATATTGACAGAAATTTAATTCAAAAAATTGTTTTTACTGGTTTTACAGTAAAAGCGTAAGTTTAAAAAGTATTTGCGTGTTAATTTCAAAGCCAAACAGAACGAAATCGTATTATGCAATGAATAACTATAACGCAATGTGAAACTTAATTAACTTTCAAATTATTACGTTTTACTCTTATAGACACATTTAGTATGTATCCCCATACATAAGCAACACAACCACAAAGAGATCTGTGCATAGCGTGTAGGGACAGGGGTTTGCGAGCAAAGTGAGTGGGGGGACAACACCCCCTACTATATATATGTATACAGGGTGCATGTGTATATATACTGTATTTGAAGCTATAATAGATTTAATTATTAAACATAAGGAAAAGGATTGAATGTAATTCAAATGTCATCTTAAAACTGAAAGCACATGAAGTCTTGAAAGCACATGAAGAATGAGGCAAATGAGTAACTAACACCCCTTTAGAAAGCGGGGATAAACTGGTGGGAAAGCCCAAACACCCCACCTGTAAAGTGGTGCTAAGATCAATAGAACATTCCTCAAAATGCCCCTCTTAACGGCGTGGTGTTTAGAATTATGGGAGAACTGATATGAGTCAGAAATTACTGATGGTGTTAGTTGATTGGAGTAGGTAATAATGTTCTGTATATTAAAAATCAGATGACGTGATGTATTAGATTAGGTAATGGTATTTAGAAAAAGGATAAAAGCAGATGAATTGTTTTATTAATTGCTTGCTCCAGCTGAGACATCTGTGCAAAACTCTGCAAATAAAGAAATGCTTTGCATTCTCAACTTGGCTCTGTGACTGGAATCTTTGAAGATGGCGGAACATTTTCACATCACAACAGTGTTTAACATGGGTACACTACCAATAACCAGAAGCCTCACTGTAGCTTCCAGCTGCAGATTTTCTTTCTTTTGTCTATGAAATTCTGTTTCATTGATGTTTATCTTCCAAAGCTTGTAACAAATCATGCTGTGCACAAATTGGCCTGAATGTCTGATACAGCAGTAGGAGTGTCCTGCAATGCTATGAAATTATTTGCATTGAGTATGAATTTGTCATCAAACCAATGTGACTGTAGATGATTCCAAATATGCACCAGCAGCACATGTGTACTCAACTCATTCTTTTTTACTATGCCATGTATGCTCAAATCCATCCATCCATTATCCAGCCCACTATATCCTAACTACAGGGTCACGGGAGTCTGCTGGAGCCAATCCCAGCAAACACAGGGCATGAGGCAGAAAACAAACCCCAGGCAGGGCGTCAGCCCACCACAGTATGCTCAAATCACATTTTTTATATACAATTGTATACAGACACACTTGTTCAACCTTCAGGATACCAGCGCAGATCTTTAGCCTCAGAGCCACCACTTTGCCCTAAATTGCATTCAATATAAGAGTCCTGAAGGTGCCCCCTGCTTGCATATGTCCAAGAGTGCACATAAGAATTCCACTGTATTTTGTACACGATAATAAACCTGAACTAATTACTCTAAATTGCATTTCTTTTATAAAAGTCTTTGATTTTTCAAAGAGACAAGGCCACATGCAGTGACAGGTCTACATTTTTAGGATCCTTGGGAAACTTGAACGGTTATGGGGATCTTTTTACAATCAGCAATGAGATCTGGGTAACCACTGTTATCTTCTTAAATGGGGTTGTTCCATGAAAGATCACCACAAATTTAAAAACCACGATATCTCAGATTTTGATTACCATTGTTGTACTGAATTACACCATATTAATAATATTATTTTTTGAAACCCCCTTCCACATACAGTAGACACCCACAATTTTTAAGCAGTGTGGACTGAAGTCACTTCTGGGGTCCCTCTGGGATTAGGGGCCCTGAAGTTTAAGCTTCAGTAGTTTCACAGTAGATCTGCCCCTGGCCATCTGCATGCCATACTGAGTTCACAACTCCATTCAACATTATGCGATTTCTGTGGTCCATCGTGTGCACACACATTATAAAATAACTGGGGAAATGAAAAAGGGAAAATTATGTGATGGAGCTAAACCACGATGAAAGAGACTGAATGCCATAAAACAATTACAACATTTTATAGCATATGTTGATTGACCCTTGCTGAGAAAGTTATGATAATAAAAGATCAAGGATGTCTTTTAGTAAGAAAAGTAATTAGTAACTTTCACCATTAAAATGATGAGGCAGTTTTATAGCAATTTTAGATAAACTATTAACTATTTTAATACTAATTATATCATTTTTGAATATCATTGCAGTAATATCTCTGATTCCACAATCTCAACCCCTGCTGCATATGCTTTCCATTATCCTTGACTAAAATAAGTTGAACACCAGGGGCCTCATGCATAAACGGTGTGTACAGACAGAAATGTTGCATAAGAACGTTTCCACGTTCAAATCGCGATGTATAAAACCTAAACTTGGCGTAAAGCCACGCACATTTCCACGGTTCCTCATACCCTGCCGTACACAAGTTCTCCGCTCGGTTTTGCAGACTGGCGTCACCCAGCATCAAAGCAGTGCTACTGTTCCTGTGTGGTTACTCTTTATTTTCCTGACGCGGCTTTATAAATACACTGAAACTAACCGCATATTGTTTATTAGTGTAATGCATCTGATTGTAATTAACTTGTAACAATATAATGGTCCAGGGAATAGCCATAGTATTCCAAATACCAAAACTGCTTTAGCGTTGTTACTCTCACTGCACCTTCTTTTCTTCTTCTTCTTTCAGCTGCTCCCGTTAGGAGTTGCCACAGCGGATCATCTTATTCCAAATTACTCTCACTGCACCACTCGGAGTATTTATATCACTGTATTTGAGTGGGGAATCACAGCAGCAACTGATCGGAAAGAGAATCATCGGTATACAGCATCAAGCACACCCTGCCTCAGCCACGGCAGAACGTTTCAAAGCCTTTCCTGTACGGACCTCACGGTTCAGAAACAGTTTCATCCCAAGAACTTTAAACAGACAATCAGTCCATCAAGTGCTCCTTGTAGAACTGTTTGTACTTATAAGTACAATCACCTCACTGTAAACTTGCACTACAGTTATAATATTGCACAACCTGCGCCACTTTATAAAGCACGTATTAACATATGATGACGATATCATTTTTAAGATGAAATGCAGCAAAATATGTTGATTATATTATATAGATAAAACTTTAACTTCATTTAAATAATCTGTATTGTTAATAATTAAACATGTGAGGACACGGTTCCGCAGCGCTAGCTACTTCACGGATTGATCTTACCTTGTGCTGTATTCTTTCTGGGGCTGACGCGACACTGGAAGGATAGATGGATAGAATAATTAAACATGTACTACAAAGATATTTCAATATTCCTTAAAAGTTCTGAAGAATCGTCATTGTAAGCTTACAGATGGCTTAACGTCTATTACAGAGCTGATTGTGTGGCAATTGGGAACTATTTTGAGTAGTTTGGAAACTTGAGCCCCTGTCAAAGTGGCACAAAGTTTTAACCTTGGGATTGAAAGCCGACGCTTTGGGGCTACTCTGACTCTGAAACCTGCCAGTTGCCTTTACCGTCTTCCATTCTAAGATAAGCCACTGAACCATAGGCCCATTCTGAGGCATCACAGAATACAGGTGTCGGTCATAAAATTAGAATATCATGACAAAGTTGATTTATTTCAGTAATTCCATTCAAAAGGTGAAACTTGTATATTAGATTCATTCATTACACACAGACTGATGTATTTCAAATGTTTATTTCTTTTAATTTTGATCAAGAGTGTACTGATCACATTCCGTGGATGTAGGAGGTTGCAGGATATACTGGTGAAGTGGTTGCGGAGGAGGCTGGTGAGGCAGATGAGGAAGGCGAGGAAGAGGAGTAGGAGCAGGTGTGTTAGGATCCACGCAGTACTGATGTAAGGGTGGATGTTGCCTGGTTGGTGTCCTTTGAGGAAGTGCATCACGATTCAAATGGGAAAGGGAATCTGGTCTAGGTGGAGAAGAGTAGACGGACTTCTGGCTTGTCTACTTTGGGCTCTCATTTCACGCATCCGTGCCACCATCTCTTCCATTAGGTCAAGCATCGCATCAGACTCCTGGCTAGGTTGAGGATCCTCCTGCTCATGGACAGGTGATAAAGGTGCATTAAAACTGTTATTACTTACATTATCTCCTTCCCACTGTTTCTGCATTCTTGGCAGGTCCTTGTTGTAGTTGTAGTTACAAGGGGCATTTGAAGTCCTAGAAGATGGCACTGGTGTTCGATAGACAGTCTGTGGTGCAGGAACTGGTCCAGCCCTTCTTAATGAGTCAGGACAAATATTAGAAAGGCTAGCCGTCTTTGATTGTGAGTGTTCATAGTTTCTCTCAAGCTGTAGCTTTCTATGAGAATTATTCTGTGCTCCTGGTGAAGCTATCTCTAGTTCTCTACGATTTGGTGTTGCTTGAGATGGCAGAGTTTGAGGTAACAACATTCTGCTGGCATCATAATCCTCTTCTTGGTAAATTGTGTGCAGTACTCCTGGCCGCAGTGAAGTTGATGCTTCTAGAACCCTGTAGCCTGCATAGCTTAAATCATAATCCTCTAAGTAACACAGAGGGCGCAACTGTCTTCTTGGATAGGTCGCTCCAGCTTGCTGGTTGGAGTAGGGATACATGTTCCACAGTAACCATTGCGTTCTGGCTCGAAGGACCACATTTGTTTTGAAGAAATTTTGAGAAGGCAGGCTTGCAGTACGCTGTAGTCACTGTGGTGTGTTGGTTAGAACACAGGAACTAATGCAACCATTTCAGGAACATCAGTTTAATGTTGAAATGCCAAAAATTCACATGAAGTAGAACAACTGTACAGGTAGGTGAGTAGGTGTATGTGTGGTTCTAATAGGCAAACAACAAAATAAGACATTTAGTACATATATACGTTATCTCACTATGCTATACACAAATGTCCAATAGGTGGCACTATAACTTCACACTTTCAACATAAGGTGTTTGCAATAATTTCAATGTGGTAACGTAAAATATTAACCTAACTACTAATTCAGAACAGTTTTCTCTCTAACTTTTAACACTTAACTTCTAAGTATGTACATAAGAACTTACATTTGGTCAACAACGCACAAACTTAAACCTTCTCTAGTGGCTCCAGTAGTTCCGGCTTTCACGAGGTACATCTCACAAACGCACATGCTCACTGCACACTCTACGGTTTTCACATGATCATGCTTCAGCGTCTTAAAGGCACACAAGCCTTTTTTACAGCACTGTTCATCCCGCATTCACGATCAAACGCGCGAGCTATTGCAAAACTCCGGCTGTGATCTAGTTAGCCTTCCAATTTATATTGACTAAAGAAGGGATTTAAAAAAAAATTGCTTGGGGAGGGTATG
Organism: Polypterus bichir lapradei; assembly: GCA_026402145.1. Lineage (NCBI taxonomy): Eukaryota > Metazoa > Chordata > Cladistia > Polypteriformes > Polypteridae > Polypterus > Polypterus bichir. The sequence goes on along the minus strand of JANRMT010062852.1, from coordinate 34,095,217 downwards.
GGCTGGATGTGGAATGGGAAGAGGATTTTTTTTCTCACAATGTCACAATCAAAGTACGTTTGTCTGATCTGTCAATCTATCATGGAAAATGTGGAAAGGCACTTTCGAACTGTTCATAAAAACTACGAAACTGACTTCCTTCCAAAAAGCTATCTGAGAAAGAGAAAGGAGAGGGAACTAAAATCGCAGTTAATCGGACAGCCGTCATTTTTCACTCGGCGAAATTCAAAAGCTCCTTGACTGCATTATTCGGCTCTACTTATTTATGCAAGTCAGCCTTTTCCCACATGAAGAATATTAAATCCAAATATTGTAGTGACCATAAATGTATTGAATTGTTATTGTGCCATAAAGGTTATTCAGTTATGCAAGGTACGACAACATGTATTTTATGTATAAAGTATACTCATATATATATATATATATATATATCATTTTTAATGTAGATAGATCATTTCGACCTGGTCATTTTAAAAGTAGCTCACAAGCTGAAAAAGTGTGGTGCTAGATATCACTCTACTAGAGTGCACAATGATTACTCGCTGTGGTCGCTGCAAATTGAATTTCAGGAGTTTTAATGGTGACATCAGAAAATTGTTTCATGACACTCACACTACCGGACAGCCAACAGAAATTCTTCCACTCATGCGATAGCCCAATAGTAAGAAGCATTTGGGAATTGCACCCACTCTCATGCTGCAGGTTAAATGATAGCCAATGATGCTGAAATTTAATCTGACTCAGAAAACCAATCAGCAACTGCAAATCAGAGTTAAAATCTTGCCAGTATTACATTGGATATGCCCTGTTGAAGATGTCTATGCTGCATGGATGCCCAGCATAGGCAGACAATTATGTCATATGACTTTTTGCTATTTTAGTATGGATGTAATACTTTCATAGATTATATGAAAATGTTAGTGTGAATAGTGATCATTAATTTTTGTTGAAAAATTAAATTTTTAATATGTAGTAGTGCGGAGATAACCTTGGTGTTTTTTGTTATACTGACCTAACACCTGTATGTAGAGCCTAAGTGTGTGGGACCACCTAATAATGCTGCTGGGAAACTGCCCTAGCTTTACAAAAAGAGAAACTGCTCATACATGGCAGCTTCAGCATTATGATTTTATTTCTATCGTTCTGATTTCAGATTTCCTGGTTTTCAGCTTCTGCACTTGACAAAAGGTACTAGCTCTGGTTTTCAGTTTTTGGATTTGTTTGCTTTTAGATTTACCTTTTTGAAAACTGGTTTTGCTCTTTTTCTGCTTCTACCTTTGTTCTTTATGCAATGCTTTTGTATACTTTAAATGATGAAATATTAAAAAAAAAAACCTTTGTATTAGAACATAAAAGCATTGAAACAATTGTGGTGATTACAGCCATTTAAACTAAATATCCCATTCTTGCTTTTATTGTATAAAATAACATTAAGCTGAGATCTGAAGGTCCCTAAAGTCCTATTCTGTACCACATTGCTTGGTGTCTATTGTTCCTTGTATGAAATCTATCCTGTGTTCTTCTTGGAAAAAATATTTAAAGTAACAGTTGGGATCCACTGTACTAGTTCCTTTCATCATTTTCAAACACTGGGATCTTGTCACCTCTGAAACAGAACTGAAAAAGTTTAACTCCTTCAATCTCTTATCATAGCTCATACCTCTCAGAACTTTAACCAGCCTAGTCACTCTCCTCTGGACTTTCTCCATTGCTGCTACGTTTTTATTGTGGAGACCACAACTGCAGCAATAGCTCAGGTGAGGCCTCCCTGGTGCTTTATGTAATTTAAGCATAATCTCACCTTGATTTGTACTCCACATAGATAGATAGATAGATAGATAGATAGATAGATAGATAGATAGATA
>JANRMT010062852.1:34082475-34093342 GCA_026402145.1 Polypterus bichir lapradei | reverse complement strand
ATAGATAGATAGATAGATAGATAGATAGATAGATAGATAGATAGATACTTTATTAATCCTCAAGTGGAAATTCACATACTTCAGAAGCAGTATACTGATAAAAACAATATTAATTAAAGAGCAGTAAAAGCGCAGTGCAAGTTAAAAAATGCAAGGTAGAACAGTCTATAATCTTGTATAGTGTTAACCAATTATAGTGGAATTAAAGAGTCGCATAGTGTGGGGGAGCAACAATCTCCTCAGTCTGTCAGTGGAGCAGGACGGTGACAGCAGTTTGTCACTGAAGCTGTTCCTCTGTCTGGAGATGATACTGTTCAGTGGATGCAGTGGATTCTCCATGATTGACAAGAGCCTGCTCAGCGCCCGTCGCTCTGCCATAGATGTCAAACTGTTCAGCTCCGTGCCTACAATAGAGCCTGCCTTCCACACCAGTTTGTCCAGGCGTGAGGCGTCCCTCTTCTTTATGCCAAGCATGCTCTTACATGGCAGCTTCAGCATTATGATTTTATTTCTATTAGCCATCTTGATTTCATCTTTACACTGGCTGGATGTTGATAGTGATGACCCAACTATGGTCAAGTTTCATACTTCCCATTGTGTATTCAGATCTAACATTTTCACTTCTGACTTGTAATAAATGACATTTATTTAAAATTAATTTCATCGGCCTAAATTCTTCCCAAGCCTGTATGCTCTGTAAGAATTTAGCTGATTCTACATTATCTATACCTACACCTAGTTTGGCATCAACTGCAAACTTAACCAGCTTACTGAATATATTTGTGTCCATGTCCATTATGTACAGTATATTAAAAAGAGCAGCAGGCCCAGAATTAATACCTGGGAGACACCACAACTAACATTATCTAACTATTAAAAATAAACAGAATTTAGATCAGAGGTTGTAACAGGTTTTGTATTTCAGGGCCTATGCAGGTGGTGATCCAGCCTTTTGTATTTAGGGCAAGGCCAACAGATACACTGTCTTGGAGCACCCCTGAGATGATTTCAGGTCTGGTGTTTGTTTTTAAGGTCCCTACCATGCTTGCCTTTTTAAAGAAGTAGGCAGCATTGAGCTGATGGAAATTCATATATTTAAATATACTGTAGCTTCATTATTATTATTGTTATTATTATGATAAGAACCCTTTTATTATTTGGGTTAATGGGTTTCTATTGTTCCCATTCCCCTTTCTGAGTTTGTACCATTTTCTGAAAGTCTCCTTTAGTCAGGTACAACTTATTGCCATAGCAGTAATATTTGGAAGTGTCAGCAGAATCTAGTACATACAGTTTGTACTGCTTTAGAAAGGACAATCCCAGTTGAAGCCAAATAGTGAATGTGATTATAGTGATTGGTTATGCCAAAGACAACCAAACAATGATTATGTTTATTTCCCAATTTGTGTTATTTCTAGACATTTTATCATTGGATTTTAAGTGTATTTGTAGCCACAAGAGAAGCACAAACCAGTGTGTTTCTTCATGCCGGTCCCAAGTCCAGATAAATGGGCAGGGTTACATCAGGAAAGGCATCTGGTGTAAAATTTTGCCAGATTAATATGTGGACAACGATACAAATTTCCATACCGGATTGGTTGAGGCCCGGGTTAACAACGGCTGCCACCAATACCGTTAGCCAATTGGGTGCTGGCGGAAATTAGGCTACTGTTGGCCAAAGAAGGAGAAAAAGAGGGAGTAGAGGTGTCCGGAGGCAGAAGGACAGGAGCAAGATAAAGAGAGTGGAACTGAGAGTAGGAACGTTGAATGTTGGCAGTTTGACTGATAAGGGAAGAGACTTAGCCGATATCATGAAGAGAAGGAAAGTTGATATATTGTGTGTACTAGAGACTAAATGGAAGGGTAGTAAGGCCAGGTGGATCGGAGGTGGATTCAAATTGTTCTGTCAACGGTGTGGGGATTATTCTAAAGAAGCAGTGTTTTAGAGGTGAGAAGAGTGTCAGACAGAGTAATGATTATGAAGCTGGAAACTGAAAGTGTGATGATGAATGTTGTTAGTGCATATGCCCCACACGTTGGGTGTTTGATGGATGAGAAAGAAGATTTCTGGAGTGAGTTGGATGAGGTGATGTACCCCAAGGGACAGAGAGTGGTGATTGGAGCTGACTTCAAAGGACATGTTGGTGAAGGGAACAGAGGAGATGAGGACGTGTTGGGTAGGTATGGTGTCAAGGAGAGGAATGAAGAAGGTCAGAGGATAGTGCATTTTGCAAAAAGGATGGGCATGGCTGAGATGAATATGTATTTTAAGAAGAGGGAGGAATATAGGGTGATATACTAGAGTGGAGGAAAACGCACACATGGATAATTACATCCTATGCAGAAGAGTCAATCTGAAGGAGATTACAGACTTGAAAGTGGTGGCTGGGGAAAGTGTAGATAAGCAGCATAGGATGGTGGTCTGTAGGATGACGCTGGAGATCAAGAAGAATAAGAGAGGGAGGGTAGAGCAAAGGATCAAATGGTGGAAGTTGAAAAAGGAAGACTGCAAGGTTGAGTTTAGAGAGGAGGTAAGACAGGTACTGGGTGGCAGTGAAGAGTTGCCAGACAGCTGGGCAACTGCAGCAGAAGTAGTAAGAGTGACAGCAAGAAGGGTGCTTGGCGTGACATCTGGAAGGGGGAGAAGGAAAAGGAAACCTGGTGGTGGAATGGGGAAGTACAGCATAGTATACAGAGGAAGAGGATGGCGAAGAAAAAATGGGATAGTCAGAGAGAAGACAAGAGTACAAGGAGATAAGGTGCAAGGTGAAGAGAGAGGTAACGAAGGCTAAAGAAAAGGCGTATGATGAGTTGCATGACAGGCTGGACACTAAGGAGGGAGAAAATGACCTCTACCGATTGGCTAGACAGAGGGGCCAAGCTGGGAAAGATGTGCAAAATAGGGTGATAAAGGATAAAGACGGAAACAAACTCACAAGTGAGGAGGGGGTGTTGAAAAGATGGAAAGAGTACTTTGAGAAGCTGATGAAGGAAGAGAATGAGAGAGAGAGAAGGTTGGATGATGTGGAGTTAGTGAATCAGGAAGTGCAATGGATTAGTAAGGAGGAAGTAAGGACAACTATGAAGAGGATGAAAAATGGAAAAGCCGTTGTTCCAGATGACATACAAGTGGAAGCATGGAGGTGTTTAGGGGAAATGGCAGTGGAGTTTTTAACCAGATTGTTTAATGGAATCTTGGAAAGTGAGAGGATGCCTGAGGAGTGGAGAAGAAGTGTACTGGTACTGATTTTTAAGAATAAGGGGGATGTGCAGAGCTGTAGTAACTACAGGAGGATAAAATTGATGAGCCACAGCATGAAGTTATGGGAAAGAGTAGTGGAAGCTAGGTTAAGAAGTGAGGTGATGATTAGTGAGCAGCAGTATGGTTTCATGCCAGGAAAGAGCACCACAGATGTAATGTTTGCTCTGAGGGTGTTGATGGAGAAGTAGAGAAGCCTAGAAGGAGTTGCATTGTGTCTTTGTGGACCTGGAGAAAACATATGAAAGGGTGCCTCGAGAGGAGTTGTGGTATTGTATGAGGAAGTCTAGAGTGGCAGAGGAGTACGTAAGAGTTGCACAGGATATGTACAAGGGATGTGTGACCGTGGTGAGGTCTATGGTAGGAGTGACGGGTGCATTCAAGGTGGGGGTGGGATTACTTCAGAGATTAGCTCTGAGCCCTTTATTATTTGCAATGGTGATGGACAGGATGACAGTCGAGATTAGACAGGAGTCCCCGTGGACTATGATGTTTGCTTATGACACTGTGATCTGTAGCGAGAGTAGGGAGCAGGTTGAGGAAACCCTGGAGAGTTGGAGGTTTGATCTAGAGAGGAGAGGAATGAAGGTCAGCAAGAACAAGCCAGAATACATGTGTGTGAATAAGAGGAAGGTCAGAGGAATGGTGAGGATGCAGGGAGTAGAGTTGGTGAAGGTGGATGAGTTTAATATTTGGGATCAACAGCACAGATTAATGGGGATTGTGGAAGAGAGGTGAAAAAGAGAGTGCAGGCAGGGTGGAATGGGTGGAGAAGAGTGTCAGGAGTGATTTGTGACAGACAGGTATCAACAAGAGTGAAAGGGAATGTCTACAGGATGTTAGTGAGACCAGCTATGTTATATGGGTTGGAGACGGTGGCACTGACCAGAAAGCAGGAGACAGAGCTGGAGGTAGCAGAGTTAAAGATGCTAAGATTTGCATTGAGTATGACGAGGATGGACAGGATTAGAAATGAGGACATTAGAGGGTCAGCTCAAGTTAGACGGTTGGGAAACAAAGTCAGAGAGGCGAGATTGCATTGGTTTGTACATGTGCAGAGGAGAGATGCTGGATATATTGGGAAAAGGATGTTAACAATAGAGCTGCCAGGCAAGAGGAAAAGAGGAGGGTCTAAGAGAAGGTTTATGGATGCAGTGAGAGAGGACATGCAGGTGGTGGGTGTAACAGAGCAGAAGACAGGACAATATGGAAGAAGATGATCCGCTGTGGCAACCCCTAACAGGAGCAGCCAAAAGAAGAAGAATTTAAGTGTGTGTGTGTGTTTTTTTTTAATACAAAGCAAATTAAGTTGATTGTATTTTTCCTCAATTACCATATCCTCATGCAAGCAAATTATTTTTGTGCAAGTTTTTTGCAAGTATGTGCTGTGTACTCAGCTAGTATAAGGAAGTTATTACATTGTGTTGGACGTCCTATAAATAAAAAAACAGGATATGGCTGAGTAAGGTACTTTATTTGGTATACCTGTAGTTTGGTTCTTATTGGGTGCAAGGTTTGGGGCTCAGGACCCCAATGTCCAGTGAATCCCCAGCCTTGTTGATATGAGATTTATGCCTGACCTCGATCAATTTTAATACCAAATCTGTACACTGAAAACTTTTGCACCTTTCAAGGCGCCATCTATTTTCATACACTCTCGCTCATTTTGTGTAAATCTCTGTTTAAATGCACTCACAGGCCCTTGCAGCCCATAAGACATAAAATGATAAAGTGAAAGCCTCATTCAATTCAGATTCTTCTTGTTAAACACTGCCAAGGAAGTTTACTAATAAGCAAAATGGGTTTTTTGTGTCATCAGACACAAGTAGTATTTTGAAAAGCACGGACTGCGTGATTGCCTCATGATGCACCATACACATTCACTTAAATGCAAACAGCATATCTTCATTTTACAAATATCAGTTCTGATGATATCCCCAAATTAATTTTAATCAGTGGATTAAAAGAGTGGATGAATAAGAACAACTTGTCACTGAGTATGGACAAAAAAGTAATATTGGTTAATGGGAGAAATTAGGTAAACCACAATAATATTTTGTCATTTTTTAACTCAGTTGGAATCACCATTACTTTTACTGAACTGAAATGCAATTTAGGTGTTATGTCTGATATTGTACCAGTATTTCTTATTCATGTGAAGCATGACAACTAACAGGTTTGATTTAGGAACATTTATGTTAGGTAGAAGCCCAGCCAAACTGGATTTTTTTTCTGTTCTCCAGGCCATCTGACCTTACCTTGTTTTGTTGTTACTTACTTTTTAATATTATTGTCTGATCTTAATTGTTTTTCTTTTCTTGTAACTTTCTTTTATTCATCTTGTAAAACACTTTGAGCTACATTGTTTGATGAAAATGTGCTGTATAAATAAATGTTATTGTTGTTGTCCATCCATCCATCCATTTTCCAACCCGTTGAATCCGAACACAGGGTCACGGGGTTCTGCTGGAGCCAATCCCAGTCAACACAGGGCGCAAGGCAGGAAGCAATCTCGGGCAGGGTGCCAACCCACTGCAGTATTGTTTTTGTACAATATCTAAAACCTGTCTTTTAAAACATAAAGACATGGGGAAGTAAGACGATTTCTATTTATGAAGGATAATGAGAATTTATTTATTTCAAGTAGAATTGACTAGCGCAATGAGTTTCTCATTGGCTGTTCAAACTGTTTTTTTATGTAGCTTTCAGTGAATTCAAAATACTGCTGCAAGAGTCATTACAAGAACTAGAAAGTACAAACACATATCTGTCCATGTAACACCTTGGTCTTTACACTGGCTACCAATTAGCTTAGGCCTAATATAAAAATACTCCTTCTCACACATAAAGTGGGTGGCTATTTGGCTAAAGTCTTTGACTTTGTCTTTCATAACTGACCATGAATTATTGCTAATGACTGGAAGTTTGTTTCCCTCTGCTCAATTGACAACTGGCAAAAATTTAACAATAATATTAATGAACATTGGGCAGATATTGTTAGAATCCATTCACCATATGTTACTCTGTGCTTAAATTAATATCTTAAAATCTATATCCTTATGTGTATTATTATGTAAATAATATTTTTGTAAAGTTTGCAATTGTATTTTACCTGTAAATGTGTGTGAAGTTTAGAGAGAACTCTAAGCCTGCAGCAGACATTCTGTTGACAGTGGTATTGTTGTCAGAAATAGACTATTAATGAAACAGGTTGACACAACCTTGACAGGGAAACACACGGGTTAAAGTCAGTCACCTAAAAGTTGAGCACAACTGTGATGGCATCCCATATCAGAAAGGAAAACTTGCCAGATCATGTCATTGATAGTGTAAGACAGAAAATGATCTAAGACTTGGCAGTGAAAAGAAGAAAGTTCAGCAACAGAGAACTGACAAGCACAAATCCAGAAAACTGAGGAATTGTCTGCACTGATTAATACAGTTTTCAACTAATTTTGTTAATTCTGAGGAGCCACATCACAGAATATTTTGTTTATAGTTTAGCTATTCATAGCCTGCTTTTCCATGTAAACACTTATTGGTATACTTACCTAGAGTTTAGCTAAGTAGTTCTGCAATCAGGGTCTGAACTGTGGCGGTGCGAGGATGTGTTTCAGCAATACTCTTTCCTCAATAACATATGCTTGGCTCAGAGGCCTAGAAGCCACCATCTTGGTGGTCGTCTATTGCTACAGTAAAGAAATTGAAGCATACTGTATATGTGTTTCTGGCATATACTGTAGGGACATACGAGAAAATGATCCTGAGTAATAGGTTAGTGCTAGTAAAAGTACTTCCTGCTTGAGATAATGAGCATTTCTTGTGTGAATGCCAACATGCACACACATGCAGGTATGAGAGGGCAGATAAAGAAAGCATTCACCTGCTTAGATGTGAGCAGGTGAGGGGACGCTGGCGCACGCAAGTTGCTGTCGCTCCTCCCTGTTAACAATACTTTTTGCAAAATTCACCTTAATTCTACACTTTCTCACTCATGTTTTATTTCTTTTATTGTACGTATAGTTCGTGGATACAGCCGACTTGAATTGCATAGATTTGGCTTAATATTTACAGGTTTTATGGACTCTACTTTGACTGGGAACAGCTGAGTCTGCAGTTCGCGGGACAAGACCTACGAACATTTCTTTGCACCTGGCGATCTAGGACCTTGAGATGATCTGTCTCCATGATTATATTCGCTGTGCTGATCTGCTCCCATTTCATCTTACAATACTCTACGACTGGGAACTGATCTGATGTTCATACTAACCTGGCTTATGGCTCTGGGGCGATCATGCCTGAAATTACCAAGCGTTACTGTTTGTGGCTGTATATTGGAACCTCCAAATCCTGCTACCTCCTCCTGCTATGCTTTCTGCTGCTTTGCTATCACCGCTCATCTCATCTACGCTACCACACCCGCCTGTCCTACCGGTTCCGCTGTGCTGTGCTGCTTCTCCACTGCTTTTCAGATAAGTATTGCACAGTATCATGCTAAAATACTCTCATGACAAACTCCTTCTTATTAAACAGTTTGTCCAGAGCAAATATCCTAAAAGATGCTGGCATTTTGCAGCGCCCGAAATATATACATCGCGGGTCAGGTCGCCGCCACAACTGGGCTGTGAATGAAAAGACAACCAGCAGCATTTTCTCAGGAATAAGCCATCCTTCTCATGGCCCTGGAAATAGAAGTGTCAGTGTGCCAAATTTACATTATGTGGAAATAAACCCTGATTACGGCTCTGTGCAAAAAGAAGCCTCATTAACTAATATTGCACTGTTTAACTCGAGATCTCTTAATGGCAAAGCATTGGTGCTGTCAGAACTCATCACTGACACCAAACTTGATATACTGTGTCTAACGGAGACTTGGCAAAAACCGAACAAATTTACGTCTCTCACGGAGGGGACTCCAACTGGTTTCACTTTCCATACAGAACCTCACAGCTCTAAACAAGGAGGTGGGCTAGCAGTAATTATCAGAGCAGACTTAAACATCAAACGAATCCCAATTGACTGTCCACTGTCTTTTGAGTGCCTGGCTCTTAAACTAATAATGGAATCAGGTCCTGTCTCACTCATTGTTCTTTATCGTCCTCCAAAATACAATGTATCCTTCTTATCTGATCTGACTGAACTTTTAACCCACCTAAGCTCTTATTCTCAGAGAATTATCCTTCTCGGTGATTTCAACATCCATATTGACACTACTACATCTAAACTGAGAAATGAATTCCTATCCTTACTGGACTGTTTTGACTTGACACAACATGTTGATTTTCCCACCCACTCTGGTGGTCATATATTGGATCTGATCTGCACTTCTGGACTATCTGCTGCCATCATTTACAGCACTGATATGGGACTCTCTGACCATAAAGCAGTATTTTTCACTGTCTCACTGCCTTCTCTCCTCTTACCTGTAAACAACAAATTTCTTACAGAAACCTTAAAAATATCCGTCCCTCTATCCTTTCTGTCTTTTACTGTCTGCACCTATTCCGTCAACACTAGATAGTCTTGTTGATCACTATAACTCAGCCCTTCATTCACCATTAGATAAAACAGCTCCCTTAAAACATAAGAAGATTTCCTTTAAACGTTCAGCTCCTTGGTATAATTCAGAATTGCGATATATGAAAGCAGCTGGCCAACGCCTTGAGAGAATGTCACATAAGTCTGGCCTCATTGTGCACATCCAGGCTTTTTCTGACCACCAAAGAGCTTACAGAGAAGCACTAACTGCTGCTAAGAACACCCGCTATGGCATAATAATAGAAAGTGGCCACGATAACCCAAGGATTTTGTTTTCTGTAGTTAATAAACTACTCGAACCTGCATCTGGCCCAACTACCTCCTCTACTGAAGTCTGTGAGGAATTCCTCCACTTTTTCCGTAACAAAATTAAAGATCTAAATAATTCAACTAACATAAATGCATCATCTGTTTATATCTCTCCCTGTTTTCCCACTCCATCCAGTTCCTTCTCTAAGTTCTCACCAGTCACATCTGTGTTTGTTAATAACCTGCTTTGTAAGATGAGGCCGACTACTTGTGTACTGGACCCCATCCCCAGCACACTACTTAAATCCTGCCTTCATGCCATAATCCTGACTGCTACAACAACAATAAACTCATCCCTTGACACTTACTTTTAAAATCGCTTCTGTAACCCAAATGTTAAAAAAGTCTGGTCTTGATGCTGACAATCTTAAAAATTTCGGGCCAATTTCCTGTCAAAAGCTCCTGAGCTTCTTATAGCCTCCCAGCTCACCAATTACTTAACCACTAATAACTTGATGGAACCCTTTCAGTCTGGTTTTAGAGCACAGCACAACTGTGAAACTGCTCTGCTATGGGTAACCAATGATTTCCTTATGACAGCAGACTCTGGACAAACCAGCATATTAATTCTATTAGACCTCAATGCAGCATTTGACACTCAGGTCAGACATGACATTCTACTGTCCAGAATGGAGAACATGCTGGGTATCTCTGGCACTGCCCTTCAATGGTTCAAGTCCTATCTGACTGATAGGCAAGAGTTTGTTAGTCTTGGCAACAGCAGATCCAGCTCGGCGCCAGTCACACAAGGAGTTCCTCAGGGCTCTGTCCTCGGCCCTCTTCTCTTCTGTATTTATATGCTTCCCCTTGGCCATATTATCCGTAGCTATGGACTGGGCTGTCATTTTTATGCAGAAGATACTCAACTCTACTTCAATATTAAAAGTGGAACGTCATCAGAGCTTTCTCAGCTCACAACCTGCCTTAGTGAAATTAAAACCTGGATGGAGCAGAACTCTTTAAAATTAAATTGCAACAAAACTGAACTCCTGCAAATTGGAATTAAAATGCAACTTAATAAAATGAGCTCCTTCCCAGTCCATCTTGGAGGTGATCTCATCAGACCTGCCTCTACCGCAAGGAATCTTGGTGTCATTTCTGATTCCTCCCTTTCTTATTCTGCCCACATAAACCACATTAAGAAACTTTCTTACTTTCACCTCCATAACATATCCCTTGTTTGCTCCTTCCTCTCCTTTTGTAATGCTGAGAAACTTTTCCATGCTTTTATCACATCCTGCATCGATTATTGTAATTCCCTGCTGGCAGGTGCCCCTTCTAATCTTATACCACAGCTCCAGTTTATTCAAAACTCAGCTGCAAGAGTCCTTACTCGAACCAGCAGCAGCGAACACATCACACCCATCCTGCTCCATCTTCACTGGCTCCCTGTGTCTTACAGAATTGAATATAAAATCCTACTAATAACCTACAAAGCCTTAAATAACCTTGCGTCAAACTACATGAGTGACCTTCTCTATCACTATGAGCCTGTCCACCACTAAGGTCCTCTGATTCTGGAAATCTTCTTGTATCCCACACTAACCTACATTCCATGGGTGACATGGCCTTCAGCTGTATAGCGCCCAGACTCTGGAATGACCTACCAAAATTAATCAGGTCAGGTGACTCCATGAATTCTTTTAAAAAACAACTGAAAACTCATCTGTTTAGGAAGGCTTCTAGCTCTACTTGACTTCAGATAGATAGATAGATAGATAGATAGATAGATAGATAGATAGATAGATAGATAGATAGATA
>JANRMT010062852.1:34068123-34082465 GCA_026402145.1 Polypterus bichir lapradei | reverse complement strand
ATAGATAGATAGATAGATAGATAGATAGATAGATAGATAGATAGATACTTTATTAATCCCAAGGGGAAATTCATACAATCCAGCAGCATCATACTGATACAAAAAACAAAACAAAAAAAAACAAAAAAAAAAACAAAAACAATATTAAATTAAAGAGTAATAAAAATGCATGTAAAAACAGACAATAACTTTGAATAATGTTAGCATTTACTTCCCCGGGTGGAATTGAAGAGTCGCATAATGTGGGGGAGGAACGATCTCCTCAGTCTTTCAGTCTGTCTTTATTACCCTTCTTTCAGTTTACCTCTCTGTCAAGATGCTCATGTAACTTGTATGTGTGTGCTAGACCATCAATTATGTTGTCTGTTAGGCTTTCTCTGAATTTACTGTCTTAAACTTCTTTATTTATTTATTTGGTTTGTACAATGCTATATACAGTGGAACTGAAGTAATTTCCCCCATAGGGTTATATGTAAATACAATTAATCCGTTCCAGACCGTAGGAACTGTATGTAAATATATTTTTTAAAGATTTTTAAGCACAAATATAGTTAATTAAACCATAGAATGCACAGCGTAATAGTAAACAAAATGTAAAAACATTGAACAACAGAGAAAAGTAACACTGCAAGAGTTTGCGGTATAGCGCTACGAACCGCTCACTAAAAACACTTTTTTTAATGAGTTTTAAGCACAAGGAAAAAAATTAACATTTGAAAAATCCGTAATTTAATAAACCACCAAGAAAAATAACATTGCAGCAATGCACGCTACGAACCGATTGCTGTAAACAGAAGTGAAGTGGAGGTTAAAATCACATAGAAAAAAGTCTTCATTAAATACAACAACATTAAAACAATGCTCGGATCTGTCTCTTTAAAAACAAGCCTGGTGCATTCTTTAACTGCCTTCTCGGCCTTATGCATCCAGCCGTCTCTCTTTCTCTCGTGTGTGTGTCTTTCTCGCGTGCGTGCGTTTGTGTGTCTCTCTTTCGCGTGTGTGCATGCATGTGTGTCTCTCGTGTGTGTGTGTGTGTATATTTCGCGTGTGCGTGTGTGTCTCTCTCGCACTCGTGTCTGTGTGTGTGTCTCTCTCACGAGCATCTGTGTGTGTCTCTCTCACGCATGCGTGTCTGTGTCTCTCTCGCAATTGTGTCTGTGTGTGTCTGTGTGTCTCCTCTCTCGCACTCATGTCTGTGTGTGTGTGTGTCTCTCTCACGCACATGTCTGTGTGTCTCTCTCTCTCTCTTGCTCTCACTCGCTGCACAGGGAATGCACAGGGAGAGACTGAACACGTGCAGAAATCATCGGCACGCACAAACCAAAAGGGAAACTGGCTTGTTCGTATACCGAGTCTGTGATCGTGAACAGAGGCAAAAGTTTGGCAAACTTTTTGTTGTAAACCGATATGTACGTGTTCCGAGACGTTCGTGAACCGAGGTTCCACTGTACTGTATACCCTGCCATTCTTTCTTATATTCTGTAAGTGCCTTGAGCATGGGAAAGGCGCTATATAAATAAAATGAATTATTATTATTAGAGTATGACATGAGGTGAGCATCTCTGTGTCTTCACTGATTGGCTGAAACTAATAGATGGGAGCTAGTGTTGGCCACGTAAAACCTGCTCTGAGTAGAAAACCAAAGATCAATCACAAGAGGACATCTTTTGACCATATTTGGATGTAAGATCTGCTGAGCATTTAAGAACAGTGAAGAGTATTGTCAGGATGGACAAGCGGTCTACGGTGCTGCATTCTGGTCACAATCTCCTTTGGAGTTGTGAGTTCAAATCCCACTCTTGACAAATGTCAGCCAGGAGCCATGCCACATTCATTTCAAAATAGAGCATCCACTTAAAGCTAAGCAGATTTAGGCCCAGCCAGTACTTGGATGGGAAACCAACCAGGAAAAGTTTGGGTGGCTGCTGGAAAAGGTATTGGAAATGCCAACAGTGGGCTCTCGTCCTGTGGTCCGAATATGGATTGCAATGCCCCATTTAAGTAAGGGGGTCACTATGCTGTAAAATGAGTGCCATCCTTCAGATTAGATGTAAAACCAAGGTCCTGACTGTTTGTGGTCATTAAAGATCCCTGGGCATATTTTGTAAAGAGTGTGGTGTATCCAGATGTCTTGGCTAAATTGCCTACTACATCCTCGTCACTCTGGCCTCCTAATCATCCCCTGTCTCTAATTGGCTAATTATCTCTCACCCCTTTACCACCTAACAGTCAATGTGTGGTGAGCATACTGGTGCAAAAATGGCTGCTGTTGTATCTTCCAGGTGGATGCTACACATTAGTGGTATTTTAGTGGCCTCTACTAATGTAAATTACTTTGAGAAGTGAGAAAAGCACTATGTAAATGTGAAGAATTATTATTATTTTTGTTAATAGATATATGTATGTATTGGTTATGTTTTCAAAAATACTTCCACGGGAGCACTGAGCTGCATCATCAGTGATGTATCCTGGGGCCAGCAGGTGTTTCTGGTCTGTTAAAACATCATTCACCCTCACCCAGGCAACCCAGTCGGGGGTGATCAGACCCCAGCTTGCATCCCAGCAGCAAATGACCACTGAGCCTCCCTCTTCAACTAGACCCACAAACGGATTTGACAGCCCTCTTCTTAGCTAAACCCACTATTCCCAGCTTCATCAAGACTCTACAAAGAGACTGGCCTGCAAAGACCCAACATCCAACAAGCCTCTTGTACTCCTCTGTCAACTCCTGGTACTTGGCACGTTTCCGCTCTTGAGCTTCTTCCATGTATTCTTCCCAGTGTACTGTGAGTTCCACCATGTTTACCTGTTTGGTAGAATTAGAAAAGATGACCATGTCTGGATGCAGTGTTGTTAAGGCGATGTGCTCTGGAAAGCGCAGCTGCTTACCCAGATCAACATTCAGCTGCCAATCAGCTGCTGAGGCAAGGAGACCCACTAATCATGGCTCTGGGGTGTATTTCCCTCCAGCCTTAACAAAGTTTATATTCTTTTGGCAGCATTGCTTGCTGGTTGCCATAGCCAAGGCTACTCTCTCAGCGATTGCCTTGAGCACTTGGTCATGCTGTAAGCGGTAGCAGCTGTCTTCAAGTGCCTTTGAACAGCTGCTAAGGATGTGCTCAAGGGATCCTCTTCCAGAGCAATGAGTACAAGATGGTATTTCAGTCTTGCCCCAGACGTGGAGATTTGCTGGGCTTGGTAGACTGTCATAGACCACCTGGATCAGAAACTGGACTCTGTAGTAATCTGTTATGTTATCCCAGGTGACCCTTCACTGGTGTACTGACTCCCACTTTGTCCATGCTCCCTGCTGTCTTTGACCCACCGTCCTGCTTTTTTCCTGTGGCTTTGCCAAATGTGGTCACAGGAAAGTAATCAAGACCTGCGCCACTTCTAGCCACATTCCCCACAATCTCCCTCTGCCTCACCCGGGCCTCTGCCACCTCCAGTACCTCACTTGCTTTCCATTTCCTGCCCATCCTGACCTAAGTTCCTGCAACTGACATCTTTGGATCCCTTGAGTCCATGTACAGGAGTGCCTCCTTTGTTCCTGACACCATGAACTCTTCTTTTAAACTGCTAAATGTCAGTTTCAAGATGTTACTACTTCTATATAGAGCCGTGCTGCTGAGGCTGCATGAAAGGCCTACCCACCTACAAAGGTAGATGCTGATTCTCCTCTCCATTGACTCTACTAGTCATTGGGACCACGAAGACCAGCAGGGGCCACAGGATCCTGGGCAGGATGGCATGCTGGTAAATCCAGCCCCTTAATGTCCCTGTTAGACCTAACTTGTCTGCCTTTGTAAGCCACTGTTTGAGGTCTTTGGCGGTCTTTTTGATAGAATTGGCGTCCTTACGGCTGACTTCAAAGACCTTCCCCAAACTCTTCACTGGCAGCTCAGTAATGGACAGAATGGTGACCCCAGCTAGTCAAAAGTGGAACTTGTCCACTACACGCCCCTTCTTCAGTACTAATGACCTAGATTTGCTGGGTTTGAAGCTCATCCTTGCCCATGCAATGAGCGTTTCTAGGCCTTGAAGAATTCACCTGGTTCCTGGCACTGAGGATGTGGCAATCGTAAGATCATCCATGAAGGCCCTGATTGAGGATTGTTGCATGCTGGATTTTGTCTTTGGGCCTTGACATTCAATCTCTGCTAATTTAGCAACCATGTTCATGGCCAGGGTGAAAAGGGTAACGGAAATGGTACACCCTGTTATAATTCCCTTTTCTAGCTGATGCCAGTTTGATATTTCAGACTCAGACGTAACTCTCATCCTGAAGTCATTATAGTAATTCAAGATAAGGCTTCTGATATTATTTGGCACATGGTATTATTGATATCATCGTTCTAGAGGATAAACTCTGTCAAGCATCAAGACAAATACTTAAGAAGATTTTTTCTTCCACGCTGAGCAGCAAGATGGTACAGAACTGCTTGATGATCCTTGAGATTTCCTTCTTAGGAATTCATACTCCTTCTGCACACATCCACTGATTGGCGACTCTCCATCTTCGCAAGATCACTCTCAAGATCTTCCATAGGTGGCTGATGAGTTTCAGACATCTCTTATAAATGATATATGGCACAAAGCGTGGTCCTGGAGCTGAGGATGATCTTGCTCTTTTCACAGCATCCTGGATCTCTTTTAGGCTGGGTTCTCTGAGGTTAAATTCAACCTTGGGGGTTGGCGGCTCAATGAGAGCATTCTGGGGGCCAAGCATTTGATCTCTTTGTGGATCACTCACTGTGTTTTTGAGGAACTAGTCGACCTCCTCTTGTGAACTGACAAGGTGGCCACGGCACGTGTCCCCTAATAGCCTCTTAAAAAAGCCAAAGGGATTTGAAAGGAAGGCTAGTCATTTCCTAGCTCTCTCCATTCTCCTCTTCCCTCCTCCTCCAATGTCCCTCTGCTCTCAGTAGTGTCATGAGCTTCTTCTGCGTGATGCCCCTCAGTTCAATAAGAGGTTCCTTCTGTTCCTCCCTTGCTGTCTTAAATTGTCTTTTAAGTGTGCGGAACACCTGCCACAGCTGTCAAATCTGGTTGGCTCTGTGGTTCTTGGCATAGGAATCTCCAGGTTTTCCCTTCTCATCATAGCCAAACTGCTCTGATAGTATAGCTGATGATGATGGAGGTCATGCTGTGTAGTTGGCTGCCGACATCACCTTTAGATGTCTGTACTGTATGATATTGCAGACATACTCGTCAAACTGACGCCACTCGATCTTTTTATTTACTGAGGGCCATCTAATCCTCCTTTTCTGGGGTGCTGTGCTGACTGTAGGAGGTTGAAAGACCTGGAGGTTCTGGGTTGTGTGGAGTGATTCCCGGCCAGGTTCCTCCTGCGTCTCACCAGGGCTGGTGCCTGTGTGATGCTCTTCATGCTCCCTCTGTCTGCACTTCATCCTGGCCATGGGAATTTTTAGGTCCTGTCCGTTCTTACAGAGCTTTCCACAAGTGCAATTAACGGTGTTCATCATTATCGGTTGTTCATTAGCCTGTTCCGTTACTTTTGAATTTATCCTGTTGGGGATCACATCCTCCCCCAACCTCGGGATCCACTGGGGGTATTTCCTTATAGGTTTGCCCGTAGCTTTAATGGGTGTCTTCTTCACAGAAGACCGAGATAGGGGTGCTAGCCCAACCTGACCCTGTGATGATGTGTGGTGAGTTTTCAAGTTGCACAATGGGTCCTTTAATTGGAGCCAAGAAGCATTTGAAAGTTAATGGATTTCTGACCTTCTTTGCCAACTAGGTACATTCCTTCAAAGCAACAGTTTGATATATGAACAGTTAATTTCATCAATACAATACATCAAGCTACAGATCTATAAAATATATATAATATTTTAGAATGTATCCTTTATACAGTGAACTCACCATTTTTCATATCTCAAAATGAGTGAATCATATTTTCCTTCCTGGTGTCTCTTCACTCCATACCATATAGTTTAAGCCTTCCAAAAAGCTATTAACTCTAAATGAAATATTATCAAATACTCCGTCTCCTGGTAGTAAAGATATGCTTCAGGACACGTTTATTGCTTCAGGAATTGTAAAATCAAATCAATATGATTCTAGAATGTGCATATAGAGATCCACTAAGTACACCAAGGAATAACTCTAGAGATGTTTTCTGTGACTCTGACATGAACAGGATCTATACAGACCTGGCAGGTGTAGGACACTGATGTGCAAAATAAAGGTTAAAATACTTAAAAATCTTTCTTGCAACTTTCTGACTTTTTTGCAACTTTCTGAAAAGAAAAAGTTATTTTGCAAAACTCTTTCTATGTGCCTAATATTTAAAAAATATATTTTGCTTATACTTGTTTTTTATTATTTTTTGTGTTCTTATTTATTTTATTCCTGGGTGTTTTTAATATTAAAATAAATACCACTGTTTAGAATATATGGTGGCACTGTGGCATTTATTATAGCTGTGGAGTGAGGTCAGGAATACAATCTCCCTGTTAAAATAAGAAACAGGACAGGGAAAAGCGCAGTGACCGCTGAAACAAAAAGTGAATTCTTAATAAGATAACTGTCCTAAAAGTTTAATGATCGAGTAGAAGCTTTGATATAAAGAGGTTTTGTGAATTATTGCCACAGCTTCCTCTAAGCAGGATCTTTGTTTACGAGTTTAATTGTTTCTGCATGGTGAATAACAACTGTTGTTACACTAATTCATTTTAAAATGATAACATTACATTATTTCTCCCTAAGGTTAAAGGTTTTTCTGTTTTCAACTTCACACTTCTATGAGTTTATTTAAATGCACCTGGTCCAACCACATGCAGTTGTAGGGTCAGCCCCGACATAAATTTAGAAAGTGATTGCTTGTGTCACTCTAGACTTCATGCAAATCTTTCTCTATAATTTCCATATATTTGCAAATTGATTTAGTTTAGAAGTGAAACTGAAATATGTTTTTAATTGATTTTATCACAATAGATTAATGCGTGAAACAGAAATTATTATTAAACAGTCGGTGTGTTATTGCATAATTCCACTAATTCTATCTTGAAACTCAGGCTATATAAAAATTCTTCAACTTTTTATTTTTGAATGTATATTTAATTTATGTTATTTAGATGTTTTGAGGAGAAATTTAATCAAATTACACATATGATTAATATAATATGTATTAGTGCTAAATGTAATATCAATACAATTATATTCTTTTCACAACATTTATAATCATTTTTCAAAGTATATACCATTTTGCTTGATAAATATGCAGAGTTATCCTTTTTATTAAATTTCATCTGAGATGGGTTGGCTCAGAGTTCTGTTCCTGCCTTGTGCCCGATGCTTGCAGGGATAGGCTTCCGCTTTCACCTCGACCCAGTTATGGATAAGTGGGTTTAGAAAATGAATAGATGGACTATAATTTATGTGTTGTTGCTCGATCATTTTCAGTTAAGAAACCCAGCCATCCATTTTCTGAACCATCGTCTTCCATTATAGGGTACAGACAACACAAGCCTTTACCATAAAGCAGTACGTTTTAAACAAAAAACAACCTATAATGGCATGGCAGTCTAGTGAAGGACAGGCTGCTGAATAAAATCTTGTGCACAAACTTCGAACAAACATTTTACATCTGATTTATATGAATGTCATATTTGACATCATCTTGATAGCATTTAAATAAAACCATAATACAAACAAAGAAATTGTCTCAGTAGCTTAAGTCTTACTTCAACAGCAAGAAAATAATGATTTCCTCCTATTATTTGAATGTTTATTTGTATAACAGATTTGTTAGAAATAATATTAGTTATCAATAACGTCACTCGCATGAATAAATATAAAATAGTCAAGAATCTATAATGCTAAAAATGACATCATTACATAAAGTATGGATTCTAAATTTCACTCTCACTGGATCAAATTATTGTGATAAACAATTCTGTGCAGCACTGAAAACAAAAAACGTTCTCTTCTTTAAAAAATGAAACTTATGGAAGCTGCCATAATGCTTATACAGTGTATGGACTTTAAGGATAGGATTAAGAATATTGCTCTGTTCTACTTTATTTGTAATTGGCATCAGTTATTAAACAGCATAGAGTATTTTATAAAGTTTTTTTTCTTCTTTAAATTAGACTTTGATGTACAAAAATATGTGACACGTCGACTGTTGGCTGCAGGTGTGGTGCTGTTTTGAAAGAGAACTGCTATGTGATTGGTAAACAATCTTTACTGAATGCGGATTGGCACATTAGATAAAACAAAATATGCAGTGACCAATGAAATTCATTTGTAAGAAAGTTAATTTATGCATCGTAACAAAACTGCATTATTTAAAGCTGAAGGCCAGTCGGTCATTTTACAGATTGATGAAGAAAAATTTGGATCACAGTATCTCCTTCTCAACATGAATCTTTTACAGATCCTGTGCAGTTTTTTATTACTGGGTGAGTGAAATGTGAATTAAGATATTGCTAAACAGAGCATTTTGAAAAGCAAGTATTAGTACAAACAATTTAATATATATTATGCAGTAGTTCCATTAGAATTTAAGTTATTTGTACGCTAAATTAAAATGTTCAGTGATGTAAAACTACAGTGAGTGCAAATATATGTTTTAAAGCTCATAAACTAATGTATTCTTTCATTCTTTCTCATAACAGTTTTAGTAAATGCTGGATCTGCTACTTTCTCTCAGTCTCCATCAGTTATTCCTGTGACTCCTGGACAGTCTGTCACCCTGGAATGTGCTGTGAAAAATGAAAATGTTTCAAGTGTGTCTATACGCTGGATTCGCCAGTCACCTGGAAAGGCCCCCGAAGGTATCCTAAGATACATGGCTGACAACAAAATCTACAGAGCTCCTGCAATATCAGATCGATTTGTACCTTCAAGAGATACAGTCAGGAGTTATTATCTTCTCACAATTAATAATGTCCAAGCAAATGATGATTCCAAATACTACTGTTTCATTTACTATACTGATGGAGCTCAAGCATGGGGAGAAGGGACTCGAGTACAAGTTCTGAGTGAGTACACTTGATACAGTTCAAACTGACATATCCAGAGGAAAAGAAAACTTGTTTTTAAAAGTTTACAAGACAGTGGCACTGTTTAAGTATCAATCCGCAAATTTAAATTACTTCATTAGTTTGCTTAATATGAATCATTTTTAATGAGTGTAGCAATGTTTCATAGCGTTTGTAGAAAACCACTTGACTTGCTTTTTTCTATCAAATTCATATCTAAGTGATGCTGCGAGTTCAATGGAAAAGAAGAATTCATTGTTTTAAATATTTCAGGTGTTGAACATACAACACAGTTATCAGTGAAAGCAGACAGGAAAATGATAAGAGCAGTGCATTTAACATAATAGAGCAAAATAATTTACAGTCACACAGAGACGTAAAGATTCACATTGAAACACATCATTGATGTTCACCATTCAAAATCAATCTCAGCAAGTACATGAAATGTTTGAGCTGTTGCTACTATCTTGATAGCTCCTTCTTCAAAAATATTCACAGTACAAATTCAAATTTATATTATCCATTTCAACATGCTTCAAAACAGTCAATGTGCTTTCACAGACACGTTTAATTCTATGTCCTCAAAGAATTTCTAGAAATTCAACAAACTTTTATTTGTTAAATACTGTAATCCTCATTACTTCCATCTATCCATCTATATGGCAAAATGCACTATATCTATTCCAGTGTTGTGAAGGTTTTTTGATAGCAACTTTTCCTTTAAAATACACGTAGCACTGAATAAAAACTTCAAAACATCCGATCCATGTTTAAACTAAACTGTTTGTGGTGGCTTAATAAAACTGTTAAAGACATGTAATGCTGTCAGAATTTATAGATTATGTATGTTACATACATAGTCCATGCAGATTAATTAAATTCTGACTTCAGAGGGCAGGAGCTTATCCTAGCAGCACTGGGTGCAAGGCAGGAGAAGACTCGGGTCAGGGTGCCAGTTCATTTCAAAGCATTACGTGTTATTTTGTGGATAAAAAAACTAAGTTTGAACCTAAAAATATATTTTTTTTAAAAAAAGAGTGTTGTGTTTTAAGTTAAAATGTTGGGTTTCTACTGTGTGAAAATGGATTACTGGGTTTCACGCATACAAATTGTAACATTATAGAAACACAAAAGCAAAACTAAAATTGAAATAATGTACTGGAAGTACTGACATTTCATTCAGTTGGTTCTCTGCAGTTCTGTGCTGGAAAATGTGGTTTCAAAAGCTAGTTATTAGATTTATAAAAATAAATAAAACTTAATAAAAAAGCATTCAGTCATGTTTGTAACCACTTCTATTTTGCAAATGTTAGGCTTTACATAAAAAAGCAACAAAATACATTGTACTAATTTATTATATGATAAGCAGTCCTGTACTCTATCTTGTTATAATGAACTAAACTATTTTGTAGAATTCTTTAGGGAACTTAGGATGTTGTGCTTTCTGTAGAAAAGAAATACATCAAACTTTAACATTTTCTACTTGAGCTAATCCTAAAACCATCCATCCATTTTCCAACCCGTTGAATCTGAACACAGGGTCACGGGGATCTGCTGGAGCCAACCCCAGCCAACACAGGGCACAAGGCAGGAACCAATCCCGGGACACCGCAGGACACACACACCCACACAGCAAACACACACTAGGGACAATTTAGAATCGCCAATCCACCTAACCTGCATGTTTTTGGACTGTGGGAGGAAACCGGAGCACCCGGAGGAAACCCACGCAGACACGGGGAGAACATGCAAACTCCATGCAGGGAGGACCCGGGAAGCGAACCCGGGTCTCCTAAATGCAAGGCAGCAGCGCTACCACTGCGCCCCTGTGCTGCCCAAACCCAAAACCGTTTGAACATAACTTTCAATACTATACATGACCTTATTATATTTTATCTCTTCCCCCAGGAAGTGACCTTCCTCGTCCGTCTGTTCAGGTTCTTCCTCCCCCACAAGAGCAGCTCAGTGGTTCAGGCCAAGTGACACTCAGCTGCATGGTGAGCGGCTTCTTCCCAGGGTACATAGACATCCAGTGGAGTGTGGATGGTCAGCGAGTGACGGACAACATTCAGTCCAGCCCGGTGTCTTTGGACAGCAGTGGAAATTCCTACCTAGCCATTAGTTACCTGAAGCTGCCTGCTGCTGACTGGAAGAGCCATGCGAGATACTCCTGTGTGGCCACTCATGAGTCCAGTAAGGTCCCAGTCATTGGCTCTATTGCTCCTCAAGACTGCAAGCCTCTCTAAAGAAGATCTTTGCTTTAATTCTGTTCTTTCTTTGAAAGGAATGTTTTTGTTATATTTTTTATTAATTACAACATGAATCTCTGTGTCTTTAAAGCATCATTTTTGTGTGTTTGTTCTTTATGTTAGCTTAGGCTTGAAACTTACCACAAAGGTACTTCTCACCATAGGCCTGGTTTTTAAAATGTGATTTTCACTTTGCCACACCAATACTGGGGGTGGCTTGGCATCAGAGCGAGTGGAATGGAAAAGTAGAGTACAATGCGTTCTTACAACTCATAAGTAGTGGCACTCAGATGTAAGTGAGAATTTCACTGCATTCTGTAAATGTGACGCTAGTGACCCTATAAACCTTGAAACAGTATAATGTAATGGTAATCACTGTTGCAGAGTTTAGGTTCCATTCCAGTCTATTATATTAAACTTCTTTATAATTAAGAATTTCCCCCAGTGTTCTTGTAATGGTGTAAAACAACTCCAGGTTGGGTCATATTGTCACTAGTTATTTTTTTCCACTATTACTCCACCATCACAATCTGTTTAGCTTCCTTCTCTGTCATATTTGGTGGTATACTCTGCTGACCACTTTAATTGATCAAAACCTCACAGCATGATGCATTGAGATCACCAGTCTTCTTTACACTGGACACAAGTATTCAGAAAGTATTTGGGTCCCTTCACTTTTAAAACATTTTGTTATGTTGCAGTCTTCTGCTAAATTCACTTTAATTCATTTTTTCCCCCCATTAAGTAATACTCAACATCATAGAGTGTCAAAATGAAAACAGGATTTTTGAAATGTTTGCAAATTTATTAAAAATGAAAAACTGAAGCATCTCCATGGTGTTTCTCCCATGATATATCAGTTTGGCCAGGTGGTCAGCTCTAGAAAGAGTCATTGTTGTTGCAAACTTCTTCCATTTAAGGATGAAGAAAGCAGCTGTGCTCTTGGGATTCTTCAATGTTGCAGGATTTTTCTGCAGCATTTTCCAGATCTTTGCCCTGGCGCCATCCTGTCTCTAAATTCTGCAGACAGTTCCTTGGATCTCTTGGCTTGGTTTTCGCTCTGATACACATTGTCACCTGTTGGACCCCATATAGACAGGGGTGTGCCTTTCTTATGCACCTGAACTATGTTTTAAGTGTCATAGAAAAGGTCTGAATACATCAACATTATATGTCACTTTTTAAATTTTAAATAAATTTACAAAAATGCCAAAAATTCAAAATTTTTGCTTCGTCATTCTATACTCAGCAAAAAAAGAAACGTCCCCTGACTTTCAACTGTTTTTACTTTCAGTAGACTTAATGTGTAAATATTTGTATGAACACTAAAAGAGTCAACACCATAAGACATAAACTAAAAATGTTTCACAATGTGTCCCTGAATGAAGGGAGGCTCAAAATCAAAAGTACCAGTCAGTATCTGGTGTGGCCACCAGCTGCTTGAAGTACTGCAGTGCATCTCCTCCTCATGGACTGGACCAGATTTGTCAGTTCTTGCTGTGAGATGTTACCCCACTCTTCCACCAAGGCACCTGCAAGTTCCTGGACATTTCTGGGGGGAATGGCCCTAGCCCTCACCCTGCGATCCAACAGGTCCCAGACGTGCTCAATGGGATTGAGATCTGGGCTCTTCGCTGGCCATGGCAGAACACTGACATTGCTGTCATGCAGAAACTCACGCACTTTTTGCCACTCCTGTCTGGTCCAGCGAAGGTGGGTTTGTGCCCATAGGCGGCGTTGTTGCTGGTGATGTCTGGTAAGGACCTGCCTTACAACAGGCCTGCAAGCCCTCAGTCCAGCCTCTCTCAGCCTATTGCGGACAGTCTGAGCACTGATGGAGGGATTGTGTGTTCCTGGTGTGACTCGGGCAGTTGCTGTGGCCATCCTGTACCTGTCACGCAGGTGTGATATTCGGATGTACCGATCCTGTGCAGGTGTTGTTACACGTGGTCTTCCACTGCGAGGATGATCAGCTGTCCTTCCTGTCTCCCTGTAGCGCTGTCTTAGGCGTCTCACAGTGCGGACATGGCAATTTATTGCCCTAGCCACATCAGCAGTTCTCATGCCTCCCTGCAGCATGCCTAATGCACGTTCACGCAGATGGGCATCTTTCTTTGGGTGTTTTTCACAGTCGGTAGACAAGTCTCTTTAGTGTCCTGCGTTTTTAGAACTGTGACCTTAAATGCCTACTTTCTGTGAGCTGTTAAGGTCTTAACGACCATTCCACAGGTGCATGTTAATTAATTGATTATGGTTAATTGAACATGCATGGAAAACATTGTTTAAACAATTTACAATGAAGATCTGTAAAGTTATTTGGATTTTTAAAACATTATTGTTGAAATACACAGTCCTGAAAAAGGGACGTTTCTTTTTTTGCTGAGTATATATTGAGTGATGCTTGACGTGGGGAAAAAATACTTAAACAATTTTAGCGTAAAATTGCAACATAGCAAAATGTGAAAAAAATGAATTTATTGCACATTAATAAAGTCAATTTGGTGTCTGTTTGTATTTATATGTGTATACTTATACTGACAACACTGAAAATGATTTTATACTTAAGACGGAACATTAGATATCTACAAATGTTTTTTGTCTTGCAATTTTATATGCTATGCGCTGTGTTGATGCCTTGTTGGAGAGTGCGCGAACGGCACAGAAGCCCTCATTAAGAATTTAAATTAGTAGGTTTCCCAAACCAAAGATCTCTGCATTGAAACCATAAAAACACTTGAAAATTAAAGGAATACGCAAAATGTGTGAACTAGTGGATATTCAATGTGGATCCCCAGCTCCTAGTTGAGTCTACATGCCTCCCATTAAATACCCTGCCATATAAGCAATATGATTTTATTGCATTCAATGAAAGCAGTGTATAATGGAGCTCTAGGTGTTATTCACCATATTAGAATATTATGATAAATAATCCAAATGGCCGCCATTTTATAGTGTGAAAATTCTAATTAGCATTTGTGCATGTTATAGCATATTATTGTGATGCCCTCTGCCATCATCATCTGATAAAAATACACCCAGACACACTTAAACTTTAAGTATAATGAGAGCTCCACAACTGCTT
>JANRMT010062852.1:34017423-34033123 GCA_026402145.1 Polypterus bichir lapradei | reverse complement strand
ACTAACAATACTGAAATTGTCTCAATAGCGTTAGTCTTAGTTAAACAGTCTGAAAATAATGATTTCTTTAATTATTTGAATTTTTACTTTTAATAGCTGAGGTTTGTTAGAAATAATATTAGTTATTAATAATGTCACTCACATGACTACATATAAAATTATCATTAATCTATAAGTGACATCATTATATAAAGAATGGATTCTATGTTTCACTCTCAATGGGATCAAACTAATGCAATTAACAATTCTGTGCAGCCTTGAAAACAAAAAACGCTCTTTTCTTTGAAAAGTGCAACCGATGAAAGCTGCCCTAATACTTATACAGTGTATGGAGTTTAAGGAGAGGAATAAGAATATATCTCTGTTCTACTTTATTAGTAATTGACAACAGTTATTAAACAGCATAGAATTAACACTAAAGTTTTTTTTTTTTTTTTAATTAGACTTTGATGTATAAAAATATGTGACACGTCGACTGTTGACTGCAGGTGCGGTGCTGTTTTGAAAGAGAACTGCTATGTGATTGGTCGACAATCTTTATTTGTACTAAATGCGGATTGGCACATTAGATAAAGCAAAATATGCAGTGACCAATAAAATACATTTTTGACAAAGTTAATTTATGCATCGTAACAAAATTGCTTTACAGTATATAAAGCTGAAGGCCAGTTGGTTACATTACAGATTGATGAAAAAATTTGGTTTCATCTGCTTCTGAACATGAATCTTTTACAGATCCTATGTGCTGTTTTATTACTGGGTGAGTGAACGATCATGAAATGTCAATTAAGATATTGCTAAACAGATCATTTTGAAAAGCAGGTTTTAGTACAAACAATTTATTTAATATTATGTAGTAATTGCAATTAAATTGGTAATTTGTACTCTACAAATATATGTTTTAAAAATCATTAACTAATGTATTCTTTCTTCCTTTCTTTAAGGAGTTTCAGTAAATGCTGATCCTACAATTTTCTCTCAGTCTCCATCAGTTATTCCTGTGACTCCTGGACAGTCTGTCACCCTGGAATGCGCTGTGAAAAATGAAAATGTTTTAAGAATTAACATGTTCTGGATTCGCCAGTCACCTGGAAAAGCACCTGAAGGTGTTCTAACATACATGGCTGACAACAAAATCTACAGAGCTCCTGCGATATCAGATCGATTTGTACCTTCAAGAGATACAGTCAGGAGTTTTCACCTTCTCACAATTAATAATGTCGAGGCAAATGATGACTCCAAATACTACTGCTTCATTTACTATACTAGTGGAAATCAAGTAATGGGAGAAGGAACTCGAGTACAAGTTCTGAGTGAGTACACTTATTACAGTTAAAACTGAAGTACACAGTACTTTTAAAGGTTTACAATACAGTGACACTGTTTAAGTTTAATCCACAAATTGTTATTACTTGAGTAGTTTACTTAACTACATGATGATACATTTTTAAATGAGTCGAGCAATATTACATTGCGTTCGTACTCAACCACTTGACTTGCTTTCTATCAAATTCATGTCTAAGTGATACTGCGAGTTCAATGTAAAAGAAGAATTATTGCTTTTAATATTTCAGGTATTGTTTATACAACACAGTTATAAGTGAAAGTAGACAGGAAAATGATCAGAGCAGTGCATTTATCATAACAGAGCAAAATAAGTTTCAGTCACACAGAGACATAAAGATTAAAAATGAAAAACATCATTGATGTTCACCATTCAAAATCAAACTCAGCAATCCTTTGTTCTTTTGCAGTACATTAAATATTTAAGCTCTTGCTACTGAGTTGATAGCTTCTTCTTCAAAAATATTTACAGTACCTATGAATTCAAATTTATATTATCTATTTAAACATGCTTCCAAACAGTCAATGTTTTAACGACACTTTCAATTATATATGTCCTCAAAGAATTTATTGAAACAAATGTTTATTTGTTAAAACCTTTAGTCCTAATTACTTCCATCTATCCATCCATCATAAATGCACTTTTTCTATTCCAGTGTTTTGAAAGTTTTTTAATAGCAACTTTTCCTTTAAAATACACTTAGTGATGAATAAAAACTTCAAAACCTCTGATCCATTTTTAAACTAATCTGTTTTAGGTGGTTTTATAAAACTGTTAAAAACTTGTAATGCTGCCAGAAGTTACAGATTATGTATGTCACTTCCATCTACGCTGACTAATTTAATTCAGACTTCAGAGGGCAGGAGCTTATGAACGCAGCACTGGGTACAAGGCAGGAGAAGACTCGGGGCAGGCTGCCAGTTCATTGCAAGGCATTATGTGTTGTTTTGTGGATAAAAAACACTGAATTTGAACTTTAAAAATATTTTTTAAAAAAGGACTGATGTTTTTTAAGTTGAAAGAGTGCATTTCTGCTGTGTGAACATAAATTATTGTATTTCACACATACAAACCTTTTCTATACCTGATTGGGCTCTCTGCAGTCCTGCAAAATATGACTTCAGAAGTGAGTTTGATATAAAAATGAAAAAACATAATAAAAAAGCATTCAGACATGTTTGTAACTACATCTGTTTTGCAAATGCTAGACCTCATGTAAAAAAGCAGCAAAGTACATATTTCTACTAACTTACTACATGATGAGCAATTTTATACTCTATCTTGCTATAATGAATTAAAAAACTCTGCTGAATTCTTTAGAGAACTTAGGATGTTGTGATTTCCACAGGAAAGAAATATATTAATGTTTAACATTTTACTCTTGGATAATTCCCAAAATTTTTTAAAAATAAATAATTTTCAGCAAACATGTGGTATTGCTTTATCAGCTCTATACATGACGCTGTTATATTTCCTCTATTCCTCCAGGAAGTGACCTTCCTCGTCCGTCTGTTCAGGTTCTTCCTCCCCCACAAGAGCAGCTCAGTGGTTCAGGCCAAGTGACTCTCAGCTGCCTGGTGAGCGGCTTCTTCCCAGGGTACATAGACATCCAGTGGAGTGTGGATGGTCAGCGAGTGACGGACAACATTCAGTCCAGCCCGGTGTCCTTGGACAACAGTGGAAATTCCTACCTGGCCATTAGCTACCTGAAGCTGCCTGCTGCTGACTGGAAGAGCCATGCGAGATACTCCTGTGTGGCCACCCATGAGTCCACTAAGGTCCCAGTCATTGGCTCTGTTGCTCCTCAAGACTGCAAGCCTCTCTAAAGATGATCTTTACTTTGATTCAATTCTCTTTGAAAGGAATGTTTTATTGTTATATTGTCTATTAAATACAACATAAATCTGTGTCTTTAAAGTAACATTTCTGTGTGTTTGTTTTTTATGTAAAGCATAGTTAACCAAGACACAGACTTGGAGTTTGCCACAAAGGTACTTCTCACCCTAAGTCTGGTTTCTGAAATATGATTTTCACTTTGCCCCACCAACAATGGGGGTGGCTTTGGGTCAGAGAAAGTTGCATGAAACATTAGAGTGCAGTGTGTTGTCATAATGCATAAGCAGTGGAGCTCAGATGTAAGTGAGAATTTCACTGTACCCTGTGTATGTGTCAGTAGTGACCCTATAATCCTAAAAACACTATAGTGTAATGACACACTTTAAACCAAGGGGTTTGGGTTCCATTCCAGTCAATTATATTGAACATTTTTAGAATTAAGAATTTTCCACAATATTCTTGTCATGGTCTCTAACAGCTCCAGGAAAAGCCATATTGTCTCTAGAGTTATGTATTTATTTATTTTGTAATTTGTGGTTGCAAGTGTAATCTCCACCATTATTCCACCATCACAACCTGTCCAGCACTGTTTCTCTGATGTATTTAAAGCTGTACTCTGCTAATCACTTTGAGTGATCAAAATGCTACATCATAATGCATTGAGATCACTGATCTTCTTTGCATCGGACACACTCATTTTTTTCATGTTAAATTTATACTAGATGTTTGAAATAATATCATTACAAAATCTGGGAAACAGAGCTATATGTAACGCATATTCAGAAAGTATTTGGATCCAGTCCCCTTTTTAACATTTTGTTATGTTGCAACTTTGTTCCAAAATTCATTTTAATTCAATTCCCACCCAATGCACCGGGATGCATCCGTTTCAGATTCCAAAAACACATCAATTAGCTTGATGTGGAGGGTCAGCGGCTCTACTCTGAGCCTCTCCCTGTTGTCTGTGGTTCTCACACTATCTCTAAGGCAGAACCCAGCCACCCTGTAGAGAAAACTCATTTCAGCTGCTTATATCCTCGATTTCATTCTTTCGTTCATTATTGAAAGCTCATAACCATAGATGAGAGTAGGGACATAGATCAACTGGTAAATTGAGAGCTTTAACTTCTGACTCAGCTCCTTCTTCACCACTACAGACTGAGTTCACCACCTCTTTGCCCCTCACTCGTAAACAATGCCCTGAAGTACTTAAACTCCTCCACTTGAGGAACTAACTAACTTCCCACTCAGAAAGGACAGTCCAACTTTCTCCTACTGAGGACTATGGCCTCATATTTAGGGGTACTGATCCTTTTCCCTACCTTTCCACACTCGGTCATAAACTGTCCCAATGCGTGATGGAGTTTACAGCCTGATTAAGCCAACAGGACCACATCGTCTGCAGAAAGCAGTGACGCAATACATAAGGACGATACACTGGACCCCTTCTCTTCTCTGGCTGCAAAGATATTCTGTCCATGAAAATCACAAACAGGATAGGAAACAAAGCACAGCCCTGGTGGAATCCCACACGCACTGGAGATGATGCTGATGTTTTTCCGAGTATGCAGACACAGCTCAAACTATGATTATATGGAGACAAAATAGCCCTTCTTAAGGGTCCTGGAAACCTGTGCTCACCCAGCACCCTTCACAGAAACCCTCAAGGAACACAGTCATACATCTTTTCTAAGTCCATAAAACACTTGTGGATCGTTTGGGCATACTCCCATGCCTCCTCCAGAATCCTCATGAGAGTAAAAGGCTGGTCCACCGTTCCACCATTACATGACCATGACCATTTTATAAGCCATGTACTGTCTTGATGCATTGGTGGAGAGTACTCAGTAAAACACAGAAGCCTTCATTAAGAATATAAGCCAGTCAACTACCCCAATTAAAGATCTCCGCTATGAAACCATGAATACACTTGAAGATGTAAGAACCAGCAAAATCTGTGTTCTAGTGGATATTTAATGTGAGTTCCTCAGCCCAGAGGTGAATACGATAGTAACTGCGTACAGGCCAGACCTGGGATGATAGAAGGCTCAATATGACAAATTTCTATAAGAACTCTTTTTAAAATAGTGAGTATAAGAGCAGAAATGCATGTTGTTCTGTAAATCTACAGTGGGTAACATTACTGGATGTTAACAGCTCAGTGTTGATAGAGAAAATCTCTAGTGGAAGGAATTCAGGTCCTGTAAAGCTCAAAGGTTAATGGCTTGTGTCACACAAATTCCCTTTGAAACTAATGGTCTCCTTGTTTTGTCTGCATGCCTCTAATTAAATACTCTACCACTTAAGTAGTGTGATTTCTATCGCATTCAATGAAAGCACTGTGTTATGGTGCGCTTGATGTCATTCACCATAGTAGAATATTATGATGCATAACAATTCAAATGGTGGCTGTTTTATACTAAGAGAATTCTAATGTAGTGGCACCGTGGCGCAGTGGTAGCGCTGCTGCCTCGCAGTAAGGACACCTTGGGTCCTCCCTGTGTGGAGTTTGCATGTTCTCCCTGTGTCTGCGTGGGTTTCCTCCGGGTGCTCCGGTTTCCTCCCACACTCCAAAGACATGCAGGTTAGGTGCATTGGCGATTCCAAATTGGCCCTAGTTTTGTGCTTGGTGTGTGTCCTGCAGTGGGTTGGCGCCCTGCCCGGGATTGGTTCCTGCCTTGCGTCCTGTATTGGCTGGGACTGGCTCCAGCAAACCCCTGTGACCCTGTATTCGGATTCAGCAGGTTGGAAAATGGATGGATGAATTCTAATGTAGCATTTTGGCCTATTATAAGATACAGAGGACAGAAACATATGGAAGATGATGATCCGCTGTGGTGACCCCTAATGGGAGAAGCTGAAAGAAGAAGATAGTATACCAGTAATGGCGCACTGCACAAATATACTTGACTTCAGCATTCATAGTTTTCATCCACTTTCTCTGTACATTTAGCATTCATTTGCTCTGAGGTTGATGTGCTTTCTGCTTCCTGAGCAGCTCTTCTTTTTTCCACTATAGCGGCCCGCTTCTTCTCTTCTTTCGTCGATATCTTTTCACGTTACAACTGTCAGTGTTTTGTGTTGCAATTATTTTACCTAAGCTGGCACTTAAGTCTTCAATCTGCGTCAAGAATGATTTAAGATATGAAGAGGCAGGGGGAAGTGACACTGAAGGTGGTAGGGATGAGAACGGCGCCTGTACACATGTGCCAAGTGGCAGCCCTGCTGGTCGCTGCCAAGAGTTGATTCTATAACAAACTAAAATAAAAATAAAAAGAGGAATAACCTTGTAGGTCAATCATCACCTGAAAAGTGGATAGTAGACGTCACAATATATATTTGTACCAAATTTCAGGTCAATAGGTGAAACGGTTTGTGAACTACAGGTGATTTAAAATCCTGGACGGCCAAACGAACAACCACAGTAGTGTATTATATATAAAGATCACATCATTACGACACCCTCCGCCATCATCATCTGATAAACATGTAGCCATGAGCGCTCCAAAACGGCCTGCTCCTCAGGGAGATAGAGTATATTGGCTATGAACTGCCTAAACTACATGAAAACATCTTAAGTTTAGATTTAAATGGCTTTGAGGTGAAAAAGGACAACTGGCAAAAACATGGAAAAAATACACAGACTGTGCACAATGCATGCATTGACAAGTGCCTTAGTGAGGATGGCAGCGGTGCTCTCTGACCAGCAAATTTCCCAGTGACTTTGAGGCAGAAAAGACATAAGTTGCTGGCAGTTAATACTGGAGCTTCATGAATGGTAACGAGTGTATGGCTCTCTCCATGTCTCCTGAAGTCTACAATAATCTCTGTTGTTTTGCTGATGAAAAGTATGAGGTGGTCGTTGTGGTATCACTCCATCAGCTCCATTGCTTCATTGCTGTAGTTGGTTTCATCATTGTTGCTGAGTCCATTTTAGTTAGACAGTAAGATGGACTGTGCAGTTTTCCATTAATGCAGATAGATAGATAATTATTATTATTAGATAAAACATTATTTATTTGTTACTGAGGGAAATCTGGCTTTTTACAGATGCTCTTTTAAATAAATAAATACATAAATCCCATCCACTGCCACCATCTTCCAGTGGCCAGTCCTACTACATCATCAACTTCAACCATGCCACTGGTATGGTCAGTGACAAATCCACCTCCGACCATCAGTGTGGGCTGTTTCATAACTGAAGACCAAATAAGGAGACAACTGAGGAAGCTCCACACAGGAAAACCTGTAGGACCAGATGGATTCAATCCTTGAGTTCTTAAGGCCTGTGCTGACCAACTTCGTGGTGTCTTCTGCCATCTGTTCAATCTGTCCCTAAGGCTTCAGAAAGAGCCACTGCTGTGGAAAATGTCCTGCATTGTTCCTGTTCCAAAAAAAGCAGACACCTCTTCATCTAATGACTACAGACCAGTGGCACTTAGGTCTCACATCATGAAGACTTTTAAGAGACTAAACCTGGACAAGACAAAACCTTTTATTCTGCTGGAATCCAGGCACTTCAAGGCAGGTGGCACAAGTGCATTGAGAAGGGAGGAGACTACATTGAGAAATGACCTGATCAGTTTTGGTAAGGTTCGTTCCATTTTCTAATAAATCCCATTTTCTAACTTTAGCTTGACTCCCCCTCATATTTATGCATTAAAAATATATACATCCATTCTCAGATCTTGATCACCGAGGTATTTATTCTGGATGTAGGAGAAGCCAAGAAGATGTTGTTGGACTGTCACTGTAATTATAACACTTGACTTTTACTCATGTAATAGTACTCATATTTTGATAAGTAGGAACAACAATAGAAAGAAGGGCGTTGTAGATTGTTACGACATTTTTAAGAGCACCCTATGAGTTGCACCTTTTCAGGAATTTTCAGAATACTTGTGTTCTGTGAAATAACTTTTGTTACACTAATTCATTTTAAAATAATAGTGGTGTTGCTACAATCAACCCATAATGTTATGTAGGGTAAACTCACTCACTCCAGCCAATTTACAGCTACCAAATAACCCAGTGTGTGCACACGGAGAACAGGCAAGCATTTCTCTTCTTATAATACATAAGTAACAGTTTAAAGCTGATTAATATACATGTCATGTTTTACTTCATATTGTTGATATTTAGGTAAAAGATTAAAACAGCCAGTGCTTGTGCTGCCCTTGATCAGTTCAGTTTTAGTGATGCTAAAACAGAATGTCTGTGAACACCAGTTAAATACAACCTGAAACAATTTAACTTGAGACATAATTTGCAAAGTTGCAGAAGTTTTCTCAAATTCACTATCATAATGGATTAAAGTGCTGTTCCACTTAAAGACACAATGTTCTTTAAAATAGTCCATAATTCATTGTATTTTTAAGGCTGTCTATCACTTTAATTACTAAGACACAATGTTCTTTAAGGCAGTCTGCAATTCAGGATATTTATAAATGTAGCCCAATTCCAGTGTCCTCCTGGGTATGACTTTCTGTCCATGCAAAAGAACAGAACCTCTTTCATTACCAAAAATTGCATTAATAGCAAATGATGGAAAGGGAAAATTGTGGGACGTCTGAGAACTGTACCAAGTGCGTGTGTAAAAACAGCATTAGTATCAGTGGCTGGGGCCACACCATTTAATATTCCACTGACATTGTACTTTGGTTCCAAACAATGAAGGATGATGCCTGCCATGTCAGCCACATGAATCCATGAAAAAGGTTGATGCCCAGTTCCTAGTATGCCTCCTAACCCTAACCAGAATGGCCAGATCATCTGTTTCATGACACCACCATCTTTACCCAACACTATTCCTAAAAAATGGAAAGAAAAATACTATTATTTAAAGCTCAGATTGTATATGTTATCCACTTTATAACCTCATTGAAACCCAGACAGGGTCACAGATCAACCTCAAATATTAAAAAGAATATTTATACCATGAATTATAAAGATCAGTACCCAGATTATAATTTTACTCTTCACTCACAATAACTGATCTCATAAGCATTTTCTTTTATAGTGATATTATACTATGTACACATTTTTTAGGTTAGATTATATTGATTAATATTCACGCCTACTGTTTCTTAAGAAAAGGCTGGAGTGACCCACAAGCTATCCCATGTTCATTAAATGTACACCTCTGTACGAAACTGAGAAGTTTTACATTGCTGTTTTATAAATGTAATATAAAATGGCCTGGAATTACCAGATCGAATTACAACTTGACAGAAATTTTTGGCTTGGTCCTCTGGTAATCTACCAGCAGCTTCCCACTCTGTCACCAGCTGAGAAAGAAAGTCAAAGTCACCACCTTCACTGTCCTCTGTGTATTCCAGTGTTTCACTTGGTTTATAGTACCCTAAAAATAAAATTGTATGCTGTTATAACCTAGTACACTTTAAACACAATTCACATAACATACAGTAACATAACATAATATTCTTAAACTCACGTAACTCAGTTCAGGCTCTGGCTCTCATAACACTACCTGACCCTGCAAGACCTTATCTGGCAGAACTATATTATATATACTGTGTACAACATTCTCAATTCAGCTGCATTAATTAACCCATAAATCGACATAAATCGAATGTACCGATTTCTTTACATTCATTATATGAAAGGGGTAATTATTTATAAATTGGCTTATGGTGTGGGTTCTGAAATGCAACCCCCGCGATCGAGGAGGGATCACTATAATGCATATATAATAGTCAAATCAATTAACACATGATCAGAAGAACAACATTATACTCTCATACATACTAATTCTATAGGTGCTCATCATCTCACTTTTACTCCAATAACAGAAACCACCATAAAACACTTCAGAAATGTATTGGACTTCATCCTTATTTTGGTGTTATTTGTCATTTGCCTCATCTTACTGCCAACTACATATACTGAGAGTAGCATTGTTCATTGATCATTGTTTTCCAAGCTAGAGGTTTTTATGTGTGTCTCTGTTGTTTGTTTTTATTATATTTATTTATTTGGCGCTTCTGTAAAATTTAAATTTCTGTTTGGGGACAAATACAGTATAGTCTATTTAACGTTGGTTTCTGAAGAAGAAGCAAGGCTGAGAACTGACACTCATGCTATTACTTTTCGATATTTGGAGAACTCCATTCTACTTGCAGTTTGTGTCAAGGCATGAGTTTGGACTTTACCAGGTTTTGACTTTGGGACCGACCTCATTAGTACTATGAGAATACGCATAGTTCAGACCAGGGTTTTGGATCTTATGATTCTACATAACCTGTATATTTTTATGTGTTATGCAGCATAATAATATTAGGAATAATAATATTACTTGTTTGGCATCAGGTATTAATTGTACATTAATAGACTAAGAGTGAGATGATGAGCAGGCACCTATAGATTAATGTCTTTCTGATCACAATTAACATAATGTAGTATAACATTCTCAAAACCAATAAACCCAATTCAGAGACTGCACCCCCCAGCATCACTACTATACTGCATATGTATACAGCGTAAGCATAATTGAGGAAAAATCTCCCAACTTACTATAAATCTAAAATAGCTGATACAGTTGTTTATTTGGGAGTTTAAGGGGAAAGTACCATATTAAGAGTGCCAGTCCATCACATGACATCTAATCACACCAAAACCCACACAAACACTCACACTGGGTCAACATGGAATTGCCAGGCAGCTTAATCTGGAGATGTGGGAGGAAAACTGGGTACCCAAAGGAAACCCTATCTGCCATCTGCACAGAAGAATGGGGAAAATAGTCAAAAATAGGAATTCAGAGACTCAGAGGCAGCTACAAAAAAGTTCTGCAAGCTGTGAATTTTGACAAAACTAAGTACTGAATTAGCAGGGTGCCCTTGCTTTACCAAGTGCCATAATTACTTTATTTTTTTTTCTTTCATTTCATCAAATAAATTGTAATTGTGCATTAAACTTTTCATAGAAAATGCCATTGTTTTAGTTTGTTTGCTGTAAACATTATATATGCTATTTTTTCACTTCAAATGTCAACAAAATTTATAATTTAGCCAGAGGTATCCTAGGTTTTTCATGACACTATATATTTTAAAAATAAATTAATAAAAATAAAAGGACATACCCACTCCTGTGACAAGGACCCAAGAATTAGGGAGCTTATCAGAAGCTAATATTGCTTTCACAAGAGTCTTTGTGGTGTTCAAATGACTTGAAATTAAATCTTTCTTGAATTCTTCATTCCACCTTTAAAAACAAAAACAGCAATGTACTAAGACATTCCTGCAGATCATCTAATGTGGTCTACCTAATTCTCTGCATGAAATGTCCTGACAGTGCACTCTATGTGGAAGAAACTGGACAAACACACAGAATGAATTTACACAGGTTCCACATTAAATGTGGCAACACAGATGTTCCTGTAGCATCCCACTTCAACAGCCATGGACACTGTGAGAGGGACTTTAAGATCACAGGGCTCATGGGAAAAATTCAGAACACAGCAAGACAGAAAAGAGTGGGAAATTGAACTCATGCCAAAACTTAACACATTGCAACATGGTTTGAATAGAGACAAGAGTTTTATGGCCAGCTATGAGGATTGTTTGCATCTCTCCGTCTGAGACAGACAACCTGACTACTGATCCACATTGTACTGAGAAACTTCAAAAGACTTTGTTGGACAGTTATCTTATCCAAAGATCTTGACCATACATTGTTCTCTCTTGTTAAATGAACCCTAGCCTGAAGGAGTCTATTAATTTTTTACATTTAAGATGTCTCACTTAAAGATTTACCAATGTTAGTACTTGTCCTAATGTGTATATAAACACAGTGAACTCCAGTTTCTGTATTATATCTTACCTGAAGAAGGTGCCTGAGTTGCCTCGAAAGCTTGCATATTGTAATCTTTTTAGTTAGCCAATAAAAGGTGTCATTTTGCTTGACATTTTACTAAAAATATACATAAATTGATATCCCTTTCAATCTTTTGCTCTTTGTGAAACACAAAACAAATATGACTTTTCTGTCTTAATTACTTTGCAACAACCACAAAACAAACATACTACACATTATATTGTTGGTGTAACACAGTAGGCATGGCGGCCAAATGGTTAGACAATGGAGAAGGTTTCCAGTCGAGCAGTACTGTGGACTCACTGGTTGACTCTGAACAGGTCACTTAACTTTCCTATCCTGCAACTATAAACATTGCACATGTAGACGACCATGTACTACTGATGTTCATTAATATGTGTTTTCTTGTTAATACCTTTCTGCTGTTTATTTTACTTTCTGCATGAATTATTTTATTTTTAAAAGACAGTCACCATTTATCCAATATATACAAAGTAACTTCTCAGCTCTTTTCCAAATCAACCTTTACTTAAGTTAGAGGAAGAGTCCAAAAAATAGAAACATTTGGATAAATAACAGACAATAAATGTGGCTACTTTTAAATTATGCTGTCTTTTCTTTTTGTGAGCCTTATTTTATTTTTAAATGTTATAGAATTTGTAAATTAAATTACAGTGAACAATACACAGATCAATCAAAGGATACTATTAGTTCTTATATGTTTATTTTTCATGTTAGTGTTGGCACTCGTTTTTGAACTTTTGAAATAAAAATTAACATGGCTACACTGTTTGTGAGCTATTTTAAGGCCATGTAGCATTATTCAACTTTTCAAGTGATTTTCTGTTGTAGCCTTCATTAACATAATCCAAGCAAGTTGGAGGCAGCCGGTGTCACACTCTCTTGAAGCCAGTCACATAATGCGACACAGCCAGTGACAGTCAAACTAGTCCACGACTCTTCCAATGAAATCAATCTGATATTATCTTTAGTCGTAGTGGGGGCTCATTGTGCATGACGGCTGACAACAAATAAATGTTCATCTGGAAGTATTATGAATATAATGCAGCAACAAGGAATACAGAATGCAAGTGTTTTGGACCTTATGTATGGAAAAGAAACTCATCTGTTTGATGTCTCATTATTTTGATGCATCTGCAGCTTCTTGGTTTGCTAATATTCTGAATTGCCATCCCAAAGTTAGTTCTTATTGAAGGATGTGGTAGGAAGATTACTAGTTAGGTGGAATATTTTAATTCTATGGTGTAAGCTGCAGCCATCATTGTGGCCCAAAAAAACAAAATAAATGAAGAAATCCTTAAGTACAAAAATACATTGGAAACCTCACAGAGTGTCTCATCTTAAGAGAAAATGCTGTAGAGCTGAGTTTAATCACGGTAAACTAAATTAACAATACTCTATGAAATAGTAAAGGCACATAAAACTACCTACCTATTGAGTCTTCTAAACCCAGTTCAGTCAAAAAAATGCCTCCTGAAAACTTTAAGTAGAATGTGTTTTTAAACACAAAATAAATGATATTACATGTAATATAATACATCCCTCCAAAATGAGTCCTGTTGAAGCTCAGCACACTCTTTTTAGAAAATTAAATTCATTCACTGAAATAGGTTTACCTGAACTCCATAGAATAATGTTTCAGCTAAAACCTTCTATTTGTGTCTTTGACCAGTCCCAACAAACTTTTTTAAAAGAAATCTCTGATGTGTTTATTGATAGTATACTTGATATTGATAACTCTTCATTCCAAACTGGGGACTTTCCAGAATGTCTAAAGACTGCAGCAATTAAACCTCTGCTTAAGAAAAAGATTCTAGACTTATCTGCGCTTGACAACATTAGACCTATTTCTAAACTACCTTTATATTCTAGAAAAAAAAAATTTTTCAGAAATCACATGACTATTTAAAAAAACATTTTATTCTTGGTAAGTTTCAATAATGTTTTGGAACAAATCATTGTATAGACAGTGTACTGGTTAAAATATTAAATGTCCAGCAGGTTAATGCAGACCAAGGTCATATATCTGTTCTTGTTATACTAGACCTAAATGCAGCATTTGACACCATAGATCACACTACTCTTATAGATCACCTTAATCAATAGGTGGGCCCCTCTCTCTCTCTTAAATTGGTTGCAGTCCTATTTAACAGGTAGAAAACTATTTTTAAGAAGTGGTGATTGTACTTTAGGGATCCATGATCTTGTATATGACATACTGTACCACAAGGATCTATTCTAGGCCCTCAGTTATTTTCAGTCTACAGTACATTCTCCTGTTAAGACAGATTACCTCAAAACTCAAGGTGATCTACCATAGCTATTTAAATGACACATAGCTTTACTTAACTATAGCACCCAATGACCCTGATGCTTTGGGCCATTTGTTTCAATGTCTTACTTGTATTTCTGAATGGATGGGTAGGAATATCCTCAAGCTAAGTAAGGAAAAAACTGAAATCTTTGTTGTTGTTAAAAATGGAAATGATGAGGGTATCTATCTATACTAATAAAAGGGAAAGCCCTCACTGACTGACTGACTGACTCACTCACTCACTCACTGACTCATTACTAATTCTCCAACTTCCCGTGTAGGTGGAAGGCTGAAATTTGGCAGGCTCATTGCTTACAGCTTAATTACAAATGTTAGGCAGGTTTCATTTCGAAATTCTATGAGTAACGGTCATAACTGGAACCTACTTTCGTCCATATAAATGGCTATAGCCTGTAGCTCGGTCGCCGTGTGAGGCGGAGTTGTGCCTGCCAATATAAGGCATTCCGTCAGCAGCTATCCAATAGACACGCTGCCGCGAAATATTCATGGGTGAAGGACTGTGCTTACAATTGAGAAGGCAGCAAAAGAATATGAAGTGAGTGACGCATACAAGCATATTCATAAGTGCAGCTACTGCGGAAACAAAGCACGGTGTAAACCTTAAGTTTAAATTAAGTTCATAGACAGGCTGCCGCTGGTGTTTCTCATGCCTAAGACGAATACAATATTCGCGAGATACAAGTTTAATGACAGGACGCAGGGTATAAACGAGACTTTTAATCACTTTGTAACAGAGTTAAAATTGCTGGTGAAGGACTGTGCTTATGCAAACTAAGATGAGATGGTCAGGGATAGAATAGTGTTTGGCACAAACTCAGCAAAAGTGCGACAGAAACTTTTAAGTGGCGGGTCTGAGCTAACATTACATAAAGCTGTGGACATCACGAGATTACACGAGATAGCACAAGCACAGCTGAGAAGCTTCGATGCATGTACTCCGAGCGGCTCATGTGAACTGACTTTGCAGGACTGGTAAAGGTAAACCAGTGCATGCAGTGTGTGATGTCTCAGACACACTACTTCTCCGCTGTGAAGCGCGGGTATCTGACCTAACATTAAATAAAGCCGTGGACATCGCGAGATCGCACGAGATAGCACAAGCACAGCGGAAAAGCTTCGATGCATGTACTCCGAGTGGCTCATGTAAACTGACTTTGCAGGACTGGGAAAAATAAACCCGTGCATGCAGTGTATGATGTCTCAGACACACTACTTCTCCGCTGTGAAGCGCGGGTATCTGAGCTAACATTAAATAAAGCCGTGAACATTGCAAGATCGCACGAGATAGCACAAGCACAGCTGAGAAGCTTCGATGCATGTACTCCGAG
>JANRMT010062852.1:34005956-34017413 GCA_026402145.1 Polypterus bichir lapradei | reverse complement strand
GCATGCAGTGTGTGATGTCTCAGACACACTACTTCTCCGCTGCGAAGTGCAGGTATTTTGCTAGTTATATAATAAAACACAAAGGTGTGCATGTATATATCCTGTCTATTTCAGTGTAATCCTGATATTCTGTATATGCATATAATTATCCTTTTTATCATGGCTCTGCGATCCATACTA
Source organism: Polypterus bichir lapradei (assembly GCA_026402145.1). NCBI lineage: Eukaryota > Metazoa > Chordata > Cladistia > Polypteriformes > Polypteridae > Polypterus > Polypterus bichir. The sequence continues at coordinate 34,017,233 of JANRMT010062852.1, read as the reverse complement.
ACCCCTACTTTCTCTGTTGTTCTTTTTCCGATTTTCACCTGATCAAGGCACCGTGCTGTCCTTACATTGATGGATCGAAGGCCAGATGTCCACATGACCATCATCATCTGATTCTTCCATGCAAAGCTTGAAAACCATGAGGACTGATTTAGATCATTTATGTTAGAATGCCCAATGGGGGCTGGGTGGTCTCGTGGCCTCGGAAACCCCTGCAGATTTTGTTTTTTTTTGTTTTGTTTTTTCTGTCCTCTTGGCCATTGGACCTTTATTTTTTATTACTTAGTATTGCCTAATCTTATTTTTATATTTTTCTTTCTTTATCTTGCAATGCAGTTTGAGCCACATAATTTGTATGAAAATGTGCTATATAAATAAATGTTGTTGCTGTTGTTAGAGAAATACAAGGAGGAATAAAACGGACAGATGGCAAAAAAAGTGTCTCAAAATAAACTGACAGAATCTGAGAAGTAGTCTTTATGGGGATACAGTCAAGAGAGGGGATGTCGGTGAAGAGAGGTTCAGATACAAGTGAATACAGAGAAAAGGTGTTGAAGGAACAGGTTAGGCATCAAAAATTGTTAAATTATTCTATTACCTGTCTTTGAAATGGCTGTTTGGAAAGAAACTGAATCCCTTAGCTTTAAAAGTCAAGGCAGAAGTAAAGAATTTAGGAGTAATCATGAACTCTGACCTAAACATTAAATTGCAAATTAATCATATTAGTAGGGTTGCATTTTTCCATTTAAGGTTAGGCTTTTTATAATATTGCAAGATGCTGAGTAATTAATTCATGCTTTTCTTTTTAGTCGATTAGATAATGGCAATGCACTCCTAAGTGGACTACACAAGAAAGACAACATAAATCTGTTTCAGTTAGCTCAGAATTCAGCAGCAAGAATCTTAAACAAGAAAAAGAAAATCTGAGCACATCTCTCAATTCCTTTTAGAACTGACTTTAAAGTACTTTTAATGGTATATAAAGTCTTAAATAATCTTGTTCCTTTCTATATTTTGGAGTCCATTCCAAGTCGTAAGCTTAGATCCTTCATTTGTAGACTGCTAATTATTCCAAGAACCAAGATTTAAATAAATGGTGAAGTGGCCCTTTGTTGTTATGCATCAAAAAAACTCCTAAAAACTACATGTACATAGAATGATCATGTTCTTCAATTAATTTGTATTAATTATTAATCCTACTTTTCTATTTTATTTTCTGTTTTTTATGTGGTGGTATTCTGTGGCACCACCACCTGATCAAAGCATTGTGCATCAGTGTTAAATGTTTGAGTGAATGTGGATAATCCAACTTTACATGAGATCCACTGCATCAAATACTCTGAGATGAAGCCTAAAAAAACAACAAAGAAAGAGTTAAGAATATTTATTTAAGGTAAAATGCTCAGTTGGGGCTAAGTGATCTTTTGGCCTTGAACCCCTGCAGATTGTTTTTTCACCCATTTATCTGGAGTTTTTTTTTCTGTCCTCCCCGTCCATCTGACCTTATCATCAACTCATCTTTAGAGACCGAAAAAATGATTCTATATACAGTATAAGGTTGCTGCTACACTATTAATTATATATCTATATTATTCAATTAGATTAAATAAACTTATTTAATTCCAGGAAGATATTTTAAAGCATACAGCAGCAGAAACATAAAAATCAAGGATAAAGACTCACAGGACAAATAATACAGCCAATCAATTAATTGATAAATATATTTTAAAATCAATTTAGAGTACATTGGGAGGAAGCACTGAATTTTCCGATAGCAGAAGGCAGAAAAGATCCCCAGAGGTGCTTCTTAGTGTACTGCCGTTAAATCAGGCTTTGGCTAAATGTGCTCCAAGAGAGTGCCATCTGGTGGGGATGGAGAGGATTTTTCAAAATGGTTATGCGAGAATTATTTATTTTTTACATTTATTCATTACTATTATTACCTAATTTTAATGTATTTTTTTTTTTGCTTGAAAACTATTTCTGACATCTTGTAAAGAACTTCAATCTACAACTTGTGTATGAAAATGTGCTATAGAAATGAAATGTTGTTGTTTACGTAAAACAACAGAATGAGAAAAAGAAAAGAGGGCCAAGATTGTGGTTGAACTCATAGGGCCTGTTTACTCTTCACACAATGCCCCATCAGGCAGCATGTTATTGTGGTCACAAAAAGGGGCGAACACAGCAATGCTGGAAGGTAGGCAGTCAGTCATTAAATAGGACGCGGCTAACGATTTTCGATTGTTTTACATGTAATAAAAAGTTCAAAGTCCGACATACCCAGTGACTAGAAGTTGTATAATGTGACATCAGCTCTAGCCTCATTCTCAGCTTTCCTTGCAAAAGTAAATTAATTTCTGCTCTTGAAATTTTGTCTCCCTTCTGCTATACAGTCCCAAAAATTTCTGGGTATTAATACATAATTTTTGTTATTTGGATATCCTTTCTTAAGCACAAATATTCAACTTAATGTACCTAAGCCTATTTACATAATTGGTTTTCTCATGGATGAACAGCACCACCTTCCTATTGCAGAAATCAAAGACACTGGGATTTATATGCAACAAGATACTAATTGATTTGGTGGACCCCTAGGAGACTTACTTTCTGTTGAGTGGTTTGAAATTGGCATTTCCATTTTTTGTCCTTTTATATTTATCAATGTTAAATTACAAAAGACAAGAAAAAAATTGGTTTTACTTTAATAAAATATCAGTAAAACAGAAAAATGATTAAATTTCATGTTTAATGGTGCTAAAAAAACACATTAGGGAAAATGAATCATTAATCATAGACTTACCACCGCAGAGGATTCATAAGATTCTCCCCTGCAAGATTAACTACACCATCACATGGTGGCAAGCCTTTGAAAGCTACATCATCCTGTGAAAATGAAAACAGATATTAAAAAGTAACAAAATCAATCAATCAATTTTATGCAAGGTCCAGCTTGTAGTGTTCACGAATGGAATGAGTTGATAAGCGATTGGTTTCCTTGTTTGAACTCACCAGAATTACTGTAAAATTAAACACTGAAAACAGTATGGTATGTACCTGAATAGTTCAAAATATTTATTAAAAATAATAATAAATGTAATTGATGGACACCATTTGGCTAAATTTCAACTTTGTTACAGTAACTTACAAAAATAATGCCTTGTAACAAAACAGTATTAGAGCCATTGCACAAACTACTGCATACATAAAACCCAACAGGAAGCTACACATTTCAATTAACAAATAATGTATCAATACTGAAACTTTAAAAATGATAAAGGAAATCGAAAATTCAGTTTTGCACTGTCAAGTTAAGACACTGAAAGGGAAGACTGATTTAAGACCTTTAGAGGCCCTAAGCACTTAAGATTTTGGTGGCCCCAACCTCTATTATTACTATTTTATTATGGTATATATATATATATATATATATATATATATATATATATATATGTTTGTAATTTCTTAATTTAATGTGGGAGCCTCTTTTAGTGGAGCCTGGTTCAGCTACGCCATTTCCATTTGCAGTTTTCAGCCATATGATCCCAGGCAAATCTGCCAACAGAATATTTTAGTGGTGACCCAGCCCCCTTTTCCCTTAATGCTCTAAGCACGTGCTTTTTTCAATTAATTGTTAATCCAGCCCTGGTGAAAGGTAACCATGCACTGCAAAAGAAAAGGGAAAGCCTGAATAATATTGTTTTATCAACATCAAGAACTCCATCATATCCATTGCATACCAAAGTAATTTGTCCTTGCCCAGGTTTTCGAGAAATAATTGTGACCTCATGTCCTTTGACCCGCAGCAGATTTGTTAAGGCTTTACCAATAAAGCCCGATCCACTGCCTGAAAGAACTGAAAAAGCATAAGTCCGTCACACTTTTAAACTTTGTTATTAACTTTATTCTTTATTTGAAATGTCCATTACAATATTTACTTCTTTTGGATAGTCAACGAATCTACTAATAAATGCAGGGACGACACAACTGCAGCAAGTACACAAACGTAGTATCATTCTGTCAACCATTTAAAAAAAGATGCGGTGCTCCATGACATAAACCTCATTTACTTACTGACTGCATATCACCACTAGATGCAAAAACTAAATATTGTCCTGATTTAAATTATCATTAATGTGAACTGCACTGTTAACTTTAATCAAACAAATTGCACTACAAGCTTATTTTACATTTAAAAGAGTCTTACCTATGAAGACTTTCATAATGTAAACTATACCTATCCAAAAGTATACAACTTGCTTCAGACTGTATTGGAAAATCACATCTGGAGTTATGCACGAGGTTGTATATTAAATGTATCTTCATAGGCTTCCGTAGATGGGGGACAAGGAATTGTTTATTTGCATCATCACATAGTGCACAAGTATGTCTTTTGCGCATGCTCATTGAATAAAATGAAAGTAATATTGGCCATGATAGTAAGGACGATTTAAGACTTGTTAGTTCGGTTTTTAACAAAAACACAGAAGCAAGGTTTTGACTGAAACAACAAGGGCAATTATTTTTGTTCACGAATTATTACGGTTTTATAAAGAAAAGGCTTAATAATTATTTTCGGTTTATTCAATTAAACTGATTTCCATTATTTCTAGTTTACAATAGATTTAGGAACGTTATCCAGATAGGGAGGTAATTTGTTTAGACTCTTTTCGATTTTAGTCTTAAAACAGGTCGTCCTTTATTTTGACCAGATTTACTGTTAGAGTATTGTATTGTTTGAAATGTATACGCTTACAAGTTTGTTTTTATGGATTCCAGTATTTAAAATAGATTGAAGAAATGATAAAGGTGAAGCTTTGCCTAAGCTACTCAACACCTGATCTACATGTAACATTTAATACGTTAGAATACATTGATTTAATTTGTCTTAGAATTGGACATGTCGTGTTAAGTGAGTCACAATGTCACATAAGAAATATCACTGAATTATGTAGATTTTGTAATAAATGTGATATAGCTGAGGATTATTCAAAGCCTTTGGAGAGTAACGGTTTGGGTTTACATTACCTATTGAGTTAAGGGGAAAAGTTTAGATTAATTCACAGAGCAATTTTGTGTTATTTGCAGGGTGGACTATATGAGATCATTTAGATCAGCGGTTCTTAACAGAGGGTATCCATACCCCTTGGGAGTATGGGAACCAAATGCTGGGGGTATGGGACTCAATCTCTGGGTACTGGTATTTATTTTATTTAATGTATTAATTTATACTTGGGTAGTATGTGAATGGAACGCAATAGAATCTTCGACATTTCCTGCAAATGCTTGTATTTAATTTTACACATGTGTATTTACTACAACTTTAATTTTAAATTCAAATTTAATACATTTTAATTTAATATTTATATTTAATAAATGTATATTTACTGCACAAGCATGTATTTACTTATTTATTGGCAATGTACATTTCTCAAAGACCCTAGAAGCACATTTTGCATTGTATATAAAGGCGATGACTGCATGCTGCCATTCATACTGTATTTGACTAATGTTGTGTATATACTGTTTTTTACAGTTTTTGTTTTTTCCTTTTACAGATTTTCTGCAAAATGCTGTCTGTCAAAAAATGGAAGTGGAAGGATTCATGTTTTGGTTATGGCTTCACCTGTGTGACAGAGCGAGATGGAACTGAAAGACCCCAATACATGCTTTGGAATTTGGTAATGAGCAATGGAAATTTGAAGCCATCAGGACTGAAGGAACATCTTGAAAGCAAACACAGTAATCATGTTGGTACATCGATTAATGCTTTTAAATTGAGAAGAGTTCGTTATGATCAGAAAGCAACTCTTTCATCATTCGAGTTTGCTGCTCCTGGAAAACCTTTTTTGGAAGCATCCTACAAAGTTTCGTACATGATTGTCAAAGAAAAGAAGCCCCACACGATTGGGGAGACCCTCATGAAACCTTGTGCACTGAAGATGGCAAAAATCGTGCTGGGAGAGGATGGCGCGAAGCAATTGAGTCACGTGTTCTTGTCCAACAACACTGTACACCAGAGAATTAAAGACACGAGTCAGGACATAATAACCCAAATTGTAAGTGAGATTAAACAAAGTCCTGCAAAAATCAGCATGCAGATCGATGAACCAACTGACATTTCAAACCACAGTCAATTGCTTGTATTTGTAGGCTATTTACATAAAAAGAACATCAAGGAAGAGTTTTTATTCTGTGAACGACTCGAAGCAACAACCAAAGCAGTTGCCGTATTCAAGATGATCCAATCATTCTTTGATTGCCATAAGTTGGCATCGGATTTGATTGGGTCTGTTTGTACAGACGGTGCTCATACAATGAGTGGCAAAAAATCTGGATTCGTTGCTATGGTGAACGAGAAATCTCCACATGTGCTCTGTACACATTGTGTTCTACATCGCCAAGCTCTGGTATCCAAAACATTGCCAAAGAAACGTAAAGAAGTGATGGGAATACTTGTGCAGACAGTCAACTTTATTCGTGGACGTGCATTGAACCATCGATTATTTCAAAAATTCTGTGATGAAATTGGAGAGGAACACAGTGTGTTACAGAGGTACTTTGGCTGAGTTGTGGCTGTGTGTTCGCGCGTGTAGTAGAACTTCGGAGTGAAATTCTCGAATTCCTCAAGCATCAACAATCCCCCCTAGCTGATCATTTTGAAGATGAACATTTTTTTGTTAGCCTGGGATATTTGGTTGATATTTTCAGTCTCCTCAATGATTTGAACATATCAATGCAGGGAAGGGATGTGGACATTGTTCAAGCCAGGGGAAAAGTTATTACATTTGCAAGGAAATTGCCTATCTGGCGTCGCCGTGTTGAAAGTGGAAACCTAGCAAACTTTCCAATTCTTGATAATATCCTTATTGGAGATGGTAAAACACTACCTGTAGAAACACTTCAAGAAGTCAAAAATCATTTGGAAGTTCTAAGTACAAAATTTGTGGGTTACTTTCCAGATATTTATGATCTTAACATGGAATCTGTTTGGATACAAAACCCTTTCTCGTTTGATATATTGAGATTGAGTGATAACGATTCAGCAACGATTCTAAGAACACCCAAGAATGAAAGCTAATTTCGAAAGGGCTGGGATGGATGTCAAGCAGTTTTGGTGTGAGCAAATCCCAGCTTACCCAAGATTGGCAATGAGGGCAATGAATGATTTGGATCCCTTCACAACTACGTATCTCTGTGAAACAGGATTCTCTGCATTATTAATCCTGAAATCAAAGTGGAGAAATCGACTTGATGTGTCAGATGACATGCAAGTAGCTTTATCCGTAACTGTACCCCGATTCCATGCTTTGATTACACAAAAACAACAGCAAATATCTCACTAGATTAGTGAAAGTCTGTGTTATGTGGTCGAGATATGGAAAAAACTTTTAAGTTTGTTTTCTTCTTTTGTATAATACTCAACTGTAAGAAGTAAAATTATTAGTTTATAATCTGAAACAGGTGAATCAAAGTTATATTGTAAAATAGTTGTAGCTGTTTGTATATTTGTCATTTTTCAATTTTGCTTTTTGTAAATAAATATGATAAAGTTATCAATGCTTATGATTTTATTTCATGTTCTCTTCCTAGCTATCCATATCTAAAGTACAGTAAATTGAAGCTGTTGACATATTTGGGAATCATACTGGCAACTAATATAAGGAATGGTGATGATTATTGCAACAGTCAAGTAAAAGAGGTATGGGACCATATTAGACAATCCATTGGGGGTGTGGAGTCATCAAAAGGTTAAGAACCCCTGATTTAGATGAAGGATACAAGTAAAATTTAATTGGGTAGTCCTGGTAATAAAAATTAGTCATTTCCATTCCTGTGTTCTGCATCAGACTCCAGGCCATCTGGTGGCAGTAATGCACCATGATCTGGTTTGACAGCCTCCATTAAAAAGTTAAGAAGCAGATGAATACAAGTTCTATCTAATCTTCACTACTGAACCAATCCACTGCTGCCAGATTATATTCTAAATTATATACTGTATTTTATATGGAAAACACAATAATGTTTGATAATAATGCTATAGACATTCTACGACTTTACCTATTTAAAAAAAAAATTATCTGTCTTTATTTCAGTTAGTCATAAATCAACACTTTCTACATTAGTATTAAATAAACTGTTATGCCTGTAATCTGAATTAATGGAGAACTATAATAATTTCATTTAATTGTGTTTGGAACTTCTCTTCTACAAGCACCCCTGTCACCCTAAATTTTCAAATTAGTAAATAAATCTTCCCAGTCACAAATGTGCTATATTTATATTGATGCCATTCTTCTGTTATTAAAATGTAATCTTACAATGCATGAATCTGATAAATTGTCCTTGATCTCCTAAATATTAGTTATATCAGAATCACATTTATTGGCCAAGCATTCTCGCATTCAATAAATTTGACTCTTCAAAGATAGTTATATGACAGACATAACACACAATTGATAAGTAAACACTTGAGATAAATGCAAGACAAACAATATAAAAATATTCATAGAAATTGCAAGGCGGTGCAAGAAACACTGAATTACACTTTAGTTATATGTTAAGACTATTGCAAGATCTTGTGTGAGGGGTTAGTGCCCAGACCTAGCAAGGGAAGTTGAATTAACCATTTATGAGCTTCATAACCTGTGGAAGGTAACTGTTCTTATATCTGCTTGTTTTAACATAGTTTAGTCTATAATGTCTGGCAGATGGGAGAAGTTCAAAGAGGTTGTGGTCTTGTAAGGTTTTGGTGATGATTTACCCTGCCTGCTTTGTAACCGTGGAATAGTGCAGGTCATGTAAGGTGGGAAAACTAGTCTGTTAAAAGCCTTTTTGTGGTTTACTAGCTAGTCTTGTGATTTCAGCTGGGCATGGAAGTGAGTGGAGGAATGTCATGCATGTCATGCATCATATGAAAATGTTAAAAAGAGAAAGGGACAGAAACTATATTAATGAAAATATTTTCAGTTTCCATCAATCTACAGTAAACTTGTATTATCAGTTCCCTTGTAAATTTACTGTATGTGCTTTCCTGGATATGAGGGAGCTGGTGCCTTCCAGAAACATACAGGTTTAATCAGTTGTTTTATCTTAATTCAAAAAGCACCATATGTAGATCATATTAACTGATACTGTTAATATGTGTCAGTAGCAAGTACTTTTGGCAACTCGTATACAATAAAAAATCCTCTGATGACCTCCAATGTTTTCTGTGCTGTGGTAATTGTCATACATTCAATCCCCGGCCACTTAGAGAAACTGTCAATTAAGACAAGAAATTTGTACTTTCCACTTTCTGCAAAATCTACATGAATATGTTCCCAAGGCCGACCTGAATAGCTCCAAAGGTGAACTGGCTTTTTACTTGACAGGCATGACACTCTGAAACCTTTGCTTCAATGTCTTTGTCCAGGCCTGTCCACCAGATATAACTGTGAGCTTTGGCTTTCATTTCCAACACTCCTAAGTGATGTTTAAGTAGCTCTTTTAATATTGGCTTCTGAGGCTTCTATTGCTGGTATTACTACTTCAAATCCCCACTTTACACAGTCACATTCGACTGACAATTCAGTGTTTCTTACCCACTATGGCTTTAGGTCATCTTCAATTACCCATTTCGGGCACCCATGATGGAAATAATATTTTACCTTTTCCAAACTATATCTATTTTTTTCAGAGCAGCAATATCTATGGCTGAAATAGGCACAGCATCCAGAAACAAAACTAAGAACTTACCATTATACATTATACCATTATCTGCTTCTACCTGGACTGGCAATCTGGAAAAGGCATCAGCATTACCATGCTGTCTGAAAGGTTTGTACCTGATTTCATACTGATATACCACTAGAGTAAATGTTCATCTCTGCAGCTTAACTTGCTGCTAATGTAGGGATTCCAGTACCTTGACTAATGGTTTGTGATCAGTAAACAAAATAAATTGTTGCCTTTACAGGTATTCATTAAATTTCATCATCCCAAATATAATACTCTAAATCTTTTTTCAACTTGTATATGTTTTTAAAACAACAGGTTGTATTTTTACATTCTTAAATTCTGAACTTCCATACACATCCTAATGCCTTTACACATTATCACACAGTAAGGTCTACTCAGAGCCTATTTTTACGTAAATTATTCTTTGCTCCTGTTCATTCCCTAATGAAGATACAAGACCCTTCTGCATAGATCGTTCAGAGTCCACCGCATTTAACTCTTGCTGACCTTGTCAAGCTCCCTCACCATCTCTGCTCTGACTGGATCCGTTATATTTCTTTAACATATAGGTACCGGGCCTCATATTTTTACACGGCCACTCCAGATGTCCCTTTTTCTTGTAAAAATGTCACTGGAAGTTCTTAAAGTGGCACTCTGCTGCTGTATGACCCATCTTGTTGCACCAACGACACTCCAACACCTGCAGATCATGCTTGCCCTGTTTTCCCAAAGCTGTAAAAGTTGGTGTTTTTAGCTCTCGGTTTGCCCTCAATACTCTTCCTTTTGGACTTCTTCCATGGAGCAGATCTGTCTGAAGTAGAGACGGCTACTGGAATCTTTGTATACTGGTCAGTTTACTTTCAAAATTATTTATAACACTGATCATTTTTGGCCAAGTCACTGTTCAGTCCTTGCAGCTGTTCAATAGTTTCACATGCAATTCTTTACTATACAATGCCACATATAAAGTGATCACACAGCTGCTCTTGCAGCATATCTACGAATCTGCAATAACAGATTTGGTAACGGATTCATTACGACTGAACTTGTCGTCAATATTGTGTCTTTGCACAGAACAGAGTGGCCACAGATTAGCAACAGGTGTGATCTTACTTTATTCAATATAGCAAGAACAATAACTGTACCTTCCTCAAAAACAAAAAGAACCACAAATTAATTGAAATACCACAGCCTCCTGGATGTCAGTCTCATTCCTTTTATGTGTCTCCCATTGCTGACTGCATTTCCCGCATTTTTTTTTATATCCCGTCCTTTTAACTTTCAACCTTTAGACAACCTCACTTAAACCGAACCCTTATTCATATTGTATATACAAACACATAAAAGAAATGAAAGATGAATTTTTATAGTCATTATATGTACCATAACCTAAATTGTTAAATATATATATATATTATAGTTGTTTTTTTCATACCTCTGACCTCAAAGGTCAGGTGAAAACACAATTTCCCCTCTGGGGATTAATAAAGTATATCAAATCGAAATCAAGTTACAACTGAACTTGCTTTTGCGTTTTCTTTTTGTTTTCCAAACAGTTTT
>JANRMT010062852.1:33942253-34000956 GCA_026402145.1 Polypterus bichir lapradei | reverse complement strand
GTTTGCATATTTGCAGCTGGAGATCCACAGAGGGAGAAAATGAATCATGTATCATAAAGTAGTTTTTATTCCTGAGCTTTCAACACCTGAAACCCGTGTGGTCGGGTTTTGGGGTTATTGGGAGTAAAGTCTTGTTTATTAAGAATAAGTTCTTCTTAAGTTTGCATATGCTGGATTTATGTCCAAGTGTCTGTTGATGGTGTTCTCATTTGATAACCAGGATTCAGCTGAACCCACCCCCCGACCACACGGACCTAGCCACCCCCCGTAAGTTATTGCTATATATTGCCTTTGATTCTTGTAAGTCTAAGCATTATCCTCTGATGAAGACCCCTGGTAGGGGTTGAAAGCTCAGGAATAAAAAGTACTTTATGATACGTGATTCATTTTCTCCCTCTGTGGATCTCCAGCTGCAAGTATGCAAACCGTATCACATATATATGCATAGAGGGTGCATGTGTGTATATATCTAAAGCTATACAGTAATACATCGTTTATCGCAGGAGATAGGTTCCAAGGCCGGCCGCAATAACTGAATTTCCGCGAAGTAGGGACACCATATTTATTTAATAATTTAACTTGTATTTGGACATTTTTAAACCCTCCCTGTACTGTTTACAACCCACCCTTTACTCTATTAATAACAGGGACAACTGTTAAGCAATATGAAATCGGTAGATAAGTTTACAGTTACTGTATAGCGAAGTACACATACCTATATATGACGTGATGATGGTGATGAATATGCTGTGCAGTAAAAATGATGACGATGAAGATGATGACTTTTATTGCACAGCCGATGACTGTATTTTACGTCTCTTCAGACGGCGGTGCCATTTCCTGGGGCACCTCTTCCACGGTTTCCGAAGGTGTATCCGTAGTAGTAGTAGGAACTGGCTCTTTTTTGCGAGTCTGCAAAAACATCGTGATCGGCAGTTGCTGCTGCTGCTTCTTTTTCCGGTCGAAGAGCAGCTTGTAGGCGGTCATGACGTTGTTGACCTTGTTGCAAAATTGGACCCATCGAACCATATCGTCGTCACATTCCTGTGACCGCTCTTGCAGATCCTTAGCCTGTCTGCAGCCAAAGCCGCGAACGTTCTCTCTTCATTCAACATATCCAGAAGTTTCACCTTCTCAGCGATCGTCATCATTCTTCGTTGGCGTTTAGGCTCAGCACCAGCCTTGGAAGAAGGAGCACGTTTGGGAGCCATTGCATGGGGTGAAAATTGAAGCGAAGTTCAACACAAAGAAACCACAAAAAATCACACACAGTACAGTGTAAAGTAAACCGCTCGGTGAGAAAGCTTGAAGCGAAATGGCCGTGACAGAGAGACAAGGGGAGGTGCTGTGGGAGCAGGGCATCTGTCAAAGCACCAATCACGGGCCTGATTAGAAAGCGGGAAGCTGTGATTTGTCGTCTCCCTCCCATGTACCAATCACAGCCCGTGTTACAACGCACTTAGTCACCGAACTTGTTTTGTTGTTCTTAGACTAGGAAATACTACTACTATATTTAAAAACCCGCAAAGTCGTGAATTTGTGAAAAGTGAACCGCGAAGTAGCGAGGGATTACTGTAATAGAATTAATTATTAAACATAAGGAAAAGGATTGAATGTAACTCAAATTTCTATCTTAAAACTGAAAGCACATGAAGTCTTTCTTTGTTTTAGAGAAGTTACCAACATAATTTTCCAAGGTTAGAATGAAGCAAATGAGTAACTAACACCCCTTTAGAAAGCGGGGATAAACTGATGGGAAAGCCCAAACACCCCACCTTTAAAATGGTGCTAAGATCAATAGGATATTCCACAAAATGCCCCTCTTAACAATGTGGTGTTTAGAATTATGGGAGGACTGATATGAGTCAGAAATTACTCATGGTGTTAGTTGATTGGAGTAGGTAATAAAGTTCTGTATATTAAAAATCAGATGACGTGATGTATTAGATTAGGTAATGGTAATTAGAAAAAGCATAAAAGCAGATGAATTGCTTCATTAATTGCTCACTCCATGTACTGAGACATCTGTGCAAAACTCTGCAAATAAAGAAATGCTTTGCATTCTTAACTTGGCTCTGTGACCAGAATCTTTGAAGATGGCAGAACATTTTCACATCACAACAGTGTTTAACATGGGTACACTACCAATAACCAGAAGCCTCACTGTAGGGTCCGGCTACAGATTTTCTTTCTTTAGTCTGTGAATGAATGAATGCTGTTTCATTGATGTTTATTTTCTTCCAAAGCTTGTAACAAATGATGCTGTGCACAAATTGGCCTAAATGTCTGTTACAGCGACAGCACTGTCCAGCATGCTATGAAATTATTTGCATTGAGTATGAATTTGTCATCAAACCATGCCTGTAGATGATTGAAAATATGCACCAGCAGCACATGTGTACTCAACTCATTCTTTTTTACTATGCCATGTATGCTCAAACCACATTTTTTATATATAATTATATACAGACACACTTGTTTAATGGCACTCATAAACTCAAGTTCCAAGTTGCATTGGTCCTTCCTCCTACAGAGTAGTTGCAATCTTTTATGTGTATCAGCATCAAGCAATTAAAAATATTATTTTATTGTGGCATTTTCATACATTGTCACATCCACCATGTCTTTCCAGCAATATTCTTTTCGCCTCCAGCTTGTCTCATATACTCTGTGCCATGTTCTCTTTACTACACATGTATAGTGGTGCAGGGTTTGTGATAATTATTTCAAGTAATAATTAAACATTTGAAAACACAGTGTCTCAAAGCTAGCAATGAGCTGGCGTTCCATTCATGGATTGTTCCTGCCTCGCACTGTATTCTTGCTGGGGCTGGTACGACACTGGAAAGATAGATGGATAGAATAATTAAACATGTACTATGAAGGTATTTCAATGTCTTTTAAAAGTTTTGAAGAATCTGTGTTCTCAGCTTACAGATGGCTTAACGTCTATTACAGAGCTGATTGTGTGGCGTTTGGGTATTTGGAGAAAGAAAAGGAAGGACAGGAATTGGGGTTTTGTACGTTTGAAAGAGACAGTACTGCTTCAATAAATTATTAAATCAAAGGTCGCGCACCGCGCTGCAAGCGTCTTGCATGAGGCATGAACAATCACTATGCCACAGTGTTCCCATGTTTAATACATGCTTTAATTCCTATCATCATGAAAATGATATCACTTATACATCTCAGTATTTTAATTATTCAGAGAGTTGTAATATCACAAATGTAATGAATTCTGTGTCCTGTCAGAGGTAGAGAAAGCCTGTTTAAGTAGCACGTGGTGATTCCCACACATAGAGTATATTGAAGAACATATACAAAACAAAGCATTTAATGTGCTACTTTAGTTACGATGGGATTTGAGAAACTAGGAAATTAAACAATTTTAAGATGAAGTTTATGGTGTTCTACTTTAATGACAAAATAAACTACGTGATTAAAGTGGTGGGCGGCATGGTGGCGCAGTGGGTAGCGCTGCTGCCTCGCAGTTAGGAGACCTGGGTTCGCTTCCTGGGACCTCCCTGCGTGGAGTTTGTATGTTCTGCCTGTGTCTGTGTGGGTTTCCTGCGGGTGCTCCGGTTTCCTCCCACAGTCCAAAGACATGCAGGTTAGGTGCATTGGCGATCCTAAATTGACCCTAGTGTGTGTGCCCTGCTGTGGGCTGGCGCCCTGCCTGGGGTTTGTTTCCTGTGTTGGCTGGGATTGGCTCCAGCAGACCCTCATGACCCTGTAGTTAGGATATAGCGGGTTGGATAATGGATGGATGGATGATTAAATTGGAAATTTCGAGATTAAAGTTGACATTTCGAGCATTTTTCTCACTGTGTCCCTATTTTTTTTTTCTCTGTACCCTAATAAGCTTTCATATGACACTCAGACGGTTGGCTACGACTCGCCTTTTCACTGCAACTTTGATATCTGATAACTTCTTTTTAATTTCAGGCACTGTGTGACTTTGTGAACTTGAGCTTTCGCGTATCTCCAACAATCTGTCACTCGATCAGCTTTCTTTTGTTGTTTATATCACTGTTTAAACCAACAAATAGTACGTTTTTCCTTGCCTACACTTGGTATTTGCTGAAATTCTTCCATTTTCCTTGTGCTTTTGCCATTGTCTTTTCACAGAATGCTGAGCTTAAAGGCTATTTATAATTGATTTGCATATTCAAAGAAGCGTAATTCTGGGAAGAGATGGGGCGAAACACCAGGCGCGTGCACATGCGTTACTTTTCACGCTGACCAGGAATTATGGAGCAGAAGAACATGGAAGTTGGCGAATGCACAGATTTATGCATCTGGATTTTTTTGTGCGTACGCACATTTCCGCTTTTATCATTATGCTATGTCTTAGTGTGAATTCTACGCACAGCGTTATGTATGAGGCCCCAGAAGTTTACAGATTTGACTTTGATCATCTTCACCATACTGTGAGTAAGTGAAAGTTTGACATTTCTCTGTGATTATTCTCTTGTTGTCTATGGAGCAGAGGTACAAATTCACATCTCAGCATAACATTCAACCATTTTAATAGCAGCACTTTGAGATGATTTTTCGAAGTGAGAAGTATATGCTAGAGTAAACCATGTCCCAGTGGTTGAAATGTTGCCATGGAGGGAGACAAGCAGTGAAATGACATTCCAAGACATTAATTTTTAAAATGGTGGAATTTCACATGAATGTTTTGCCTTTTTTCTTGTTTTATTTTTTTTTAATTTTATTTAAAGAAAATAACATTACATATGATCAAGATGAACTTATACAACAAAGAAAATAACATTATGTAAAATCAAGTCAAACTTATACACCAAATGACTTTATAGTCAAACTAGAAAAAAAGATTAAAAAAAGAAAGAAAGAAAGCAGGATCAAAAAGAGACAAAACCTAACAAAACAGATTTCATCCACCTTGATTACACTGTTTTACAATATGCAGTTGTATTGAATTTTTTAAGACACAAACCAGTATTCTCTAACACACATGGATTGAAAAATGGGTGGTTAAAACAAATGGCAAAATGAAAGGAATGCTGTTAATACCCTAATGCTAAGACGACTACAGAGGCAGATGAAGAATGGAAGTATGAGGAGACTGAGGCAGAGGAAAAAATCAAATGACAGAGTGGTTGAGGACAAGCAACAGTGGCTTTAAAAAATTTACAAGTTTACGTAAGCCTATGCCACATTACACAACTTTTCCAATGATTTTCAGTCGTATCCTTCATTTTGAAAAAGTTAACAGTTGTTAAGGAACCCATATGCTCAGGAGATCTTTATATTGCATCTGCTGAGTCTTGGGAGCAAATGCAAATTCATTTTTGAACAATAGCTTAGTGGTTTTGCCTTAGAAGTAACAGAAATTGTCTTCGTAATATGACTTTTATTGAGCCAACCTCTGTAGTGGGCAACCGTCATTACTGATTCCAGGAACTGACCAGCTTTATCAGATAATGTCATTCTATCATTTTGATGTTCTACAGAGTAAACCCATAGATTACCAAACCTCAAACAGGATAAGTAGCCACTAAGAGTTCACTGCAAATTTTAAGTCATTAATAGTAAATTTAGTCAGGAATAACACATGAGATGTCTTTTGTCCTGGGCATTTATATTAGTGAAAAGAAAAGAGAGTAATAAAACCATTTCAACCCAGACCCCAACATAATCTAAGAAACTAGAAATGCCTATATTAGGCCAGCTAATGAACAGTTTAAAAGAATGAAGGAGAATAATTGTGGTTTTATTGTGGATGTTCAGCTAATAGATGGTATTGTTGTGCAGTGGCAGCACTGCTGCCTCATGACAAAGAGATCTGGGTTCAAGCCCTGGGTGTTCCATGCATGGAATTTGCATGCTATCCCTGTGATCATGCAAGTTTCCTCCAGGTGCTCTGGTTTTTCGCCTACAGTCCAGAGACATCTAGGTGAAGTGGACTGTCAACCCTAAACTGGCCCTTGATGTGTATATGTGTTCTCCCTATGATGGGCTTGCCCCTGATGCTTGTGGGTGTTCTCCCTGAGATGATAGGTGGAATAGGGTTCAGCTTTGTGACCCTGTCAAAATAAGGTTTAGAAAATGGATGGATGTTCAGGCCTCCTAATTAAAAAATTCCCTAAGCATCAGGAAAACAAGCTGACTCTCCCCAAGGGTTCATAGGATAAGTAGGTATTCCTAACCAGATCATAAAGAATTTCTCTGCTTAAAACGTGCCAAGGGATATAATCCATGAAATGCCAGATAGATGTTGTTATTCAGTAGATTTATTTGAAGACAAGTATATTGACCAATGAATGACAGAGAGAAGCAGATCTTTAATTCTCTCAATATTGTAGAAATGATGTCTTTCTTGTTGACAATCAAAGTAGCATATTCAGAAGGTAACTGTTAATAATATTTTAGCAAAACATTGACACATTTTGAACATATAAATGGATAATGGACATGTTGATTACTAGACATGTTATTTGAAATGGTTTTTTCCATTGATTTTTTTAACATTGTTTGTCATTGTTCAGAACTGGTTAGGGTTAGGGTTCCTTTCACAAAAACACGAGATTACATTTTTTTTCTTCAAAACCACTGCAAACTACTTGGGATAAATAACATTCAGAAAATATTACTATTGGATGGAGTATATATTTCCGCCCCATCCATTCTATATTACATTTTCATTTAAAAATGCAGACATTTGTCTTCCTTTTCACCTTTTATTCACACTGCACTGGTGTTTTCAACCCATGAAAATGAATTTTTCTGAAGCACTTTCCAGAGCCAGAGACTTTTAAAACCACTGGCACACTGTTTCAGTGTGACTGGATAAAAATGAAGATTTCTGCAAACACTGACTCCATTGCACTCTGCTTGGTTTGTGCTTATTACACGGCTTGTCCCTGATTGGATCCTGCTCATAACCATGTTTCATTTCCTGACTGGTCCCCTTTCATGGAAAAAGAATATTCCGACATGGTGGGCATAGAAGTTATTGTTAATTTCTATAGCATTTGTTGTGTTGCTTACCTGTATGCATCTAAATATCAATTTGTGTGATTTTTAGAAATCGCAGCCAAGCTTCTTGTGACACTGAAAGATTGAATTGCCAGTCGCATATGTCCTAAAAGTGAGCAAGCATGTTCAATACAATTGACATGCCACAATATAGGTCCTCAGAGTTTATGTGTATGTTTTGTCGTGTTGTGTCTTATGGTGACCCAATTTGTCCTTGTAATACTCTTTATTGTGTAGGCTTCACCAAAATGCCTCAAATTCCAAACACTTACCAGTCTTCAGCCAGGTATGCTACATCAGTTCAGCACTTTATCCCTTCCTCTCTTCTTTGTCTATAACCTCAGGAAATTAGACAGAGTGATAAAAACAAGCAGGAGAAAGAGCTACACTTTTAACTATTGTACGAGGAGAACAGGCATCCCAGAGAATAGTTCATTACCCATACGGGAGGCCAGGACTATGACACAAGGAAACTGGCTGACGAAATGGAGGAATAACTTTTTGCTTGGCTAGAATGATATAATAGAAGGGCGAGAGAAAATCAAGTGTTGGGAGTTGTTCCATCTCACATATGCTAGATGGCAGTAGTCCTTAGGTGGTAACCCAGTGGGAACACCCACAGGGATGTTTAGGAGTTGGAGTCTGGAAGTACATCCCTTTTGGAACTCCTGGGTATTGTTAGAGGACGGTGTTGGGGGAGGACCTCCCTACTTTCCTTAGGGCACAGAAGTGCCTCCCAAAAGACAAAGCATTCCCAGGTCTGACACATAAGGAATCCACTATCTCAGTTCACTTGAGTCAGAGTTGGGGTACAGTGGGCAACACTCAGCGGGAGGTAGTAAGGAAGAAGAAATTGTTTTGTACAGATTGTTTCTGTTATTTTAGACTTGTTTATAAAAGAAGTGCCTGTGTGAATAAATATCTTGCATTTTATTCTAAAAAATATCTGGTGCTTTACTGTATATTGGGTTTGCGGCATACTGGTGCCCTCTTGTAGTCACACTATGTATTATAGGTAATAAATTGTATAACTATAGCCATACAAGAAAATAGAATGTGGCTTTTAAACCAAGGCCACATGGTGCTGGATATGTAATTTCAGGTGGCACAATAATTTATAATTGCATTTGATTCTTCCTGGTAAACTCATCATCTGCACGGGCCCAGGCAGCCTGCTGTTTTCAGGTCATCATATGGTCTGCTTCCATCAGGATGCATCATGGCCGAAAGAGCCTGCCTTTGCAAACCTCTCTCTTTATTGTCCCTTCGTAACTCCTTACAAACACACCTTCCCGGGCAATTCACCAATGCAATGACTTAGGCACAAATCATACCCCAATTGCTTTGTTTAGACAGTTTATTGCTTTCCTGCAGGGATGGCTTATAGGCTCATGTAAGTCCAAACATATTCATCCTTGGCAAACTGATCTAATATATGCTTCACACCCTCCACCATAAAATTGACTTCCTAAGTCCATTCTAATTACTTAGGGGAGGGGTTGTTGATTAAGTAAACATCAAAGCTCTGCATTTCTCATCAATAAAGTAAAAAATGACTCCTGGGCTTACAAATAAAGAAATACAAAATATTTATCAACTTATATGCTAGATATCACTCTACCGCAGTGCACAATGCTCACTCACTGTGGTCACTGCACATTGAATTACAGGAATTTTGATGGTGACATCAGAAAATTGTTTCATGACACTCACACTACTGGAGAGCTGACAAAAATTCTTCTACTCATGTAATAGCCCAATAGTAGGAAGCATTTGGGAATTGCACCCACTCTCATGCTGCATGTGAATTGATGCTGAAATTTAATCTGACTCAGAAAACCAATCATCAACTGCAAATCAGTGTTAAAATTGTGCCAATATTACATTGGATTTGCCCTGTTGAAGATGTCTATGCTGCATGAATGCCCGGCATAGGCAGACAATTATGTCATATGCCTTTTTGGTATTTTAGTATGGATGCAATACTTTCATAGCTGATATGAAAATGTTACTGTGAATAGTGATCATTCATTTTCTTGAAAAATGTAATTTTTATTATCTAGTAGTGCGGAGATAACCTTGGTGTTTTTTTGTTATCTGACCTGCCTTCTGTATGTAGAGCCTAAGTACTGTATGTGGAACTACCTAATAATGAGCTGGGAAACTGCCCTAGCTTTACAAAAAGAGAAACTGCTCTTACATGGTAGCTTCAGCATTATGATTTTATTTCTATCTTTCTGATTTCAGATTTCCTAGTTTTCAGTCTCTGCACTTAAGGTACTGGTTTTGTTTTTCAGTTTTTGGATTTCTTTGCTTTTAGATTTACCTTTTTAAAAAACTGGTTTAGCTGTTTTTCTACTCCTACCTTTGTTCTTTATGCAATGCTTTTGTATCCTTTAAATGACAGCATATTAAAAAAAAACCTTTGTATTAGAACATATAAGCATTGAAACAATTGTGGTGATTACAGCCATTTGACCCAAATATCCCATTCTTGCTTTTATTGTATAAAATAACATTAAACTGAGATCTGAAGGTCCCTAAAGTCCTACTCTGTACCACATTGCTTGGTGTCTGTTGTTCCTTGTATGAAGAAATACTTTCAAGCATTTGTATGAAATCTATCCTGTGTTCTTCTTGAAAAAATATTTAAAGTAACAGTTGGTATCCACTGTGCTAGTTCCTTTTATCATTTTCAAACACTGGGATCTTGTCACCTCCGAGACTGAACTGAAAACGTTTAACTCCTTCAGTCTCTCCTCATAGCTCATACCTCTCAGAACTTTAATCAGCCTAGTCACTCTCCTCTGGACTTTCTCCAGTGCAGCTACATCTTTTTTGTGGAGACCACAATTGCAACAATAGCAAGGCCTCGCTAGAGCTTTATATAATTTAAGCTTAATCTCACTTTGATTTGTACTTCACACATCATGATGTATAACCAAACATTCTATTAGCCATCTTGATTTCATCTTTACACTGGCTGGATGTTGATATGTTTACTTTTATTTAAATTGAATTTCATCTGCCTAAGTTCTGTCCAAGCCTGTATGCTCTGTAAGAATTTAGTTGATTCTAGATTATCTATACCTACACCTAGTTTGGTATTAACTGCAAACTCAACCAGCTTACTGAATATATTTGTGTCCATGTCCTTTATGTACAGTATATTAAAAAGAGCAGCAGGCCCAGCATTAATACCTGGGAGACACCACTATTAACATCACCTAACTATAAAAAAATAAACAGAATTTAGATCAGAAGTTCCAACGGGTTTTATGGACTATTTTGATATTGTTTACTTAAAAATCTTATTTCAGGGCCTATGCAGGTGGTGATCCCGCATTTTGTATTTAGGGCCAGGCCAACAGATACACTGTCTTGGAGCACCCCTGAGGTGATTTCAGGTCTGGTTTTTGTTTTTTAGGTCCCTACCATGTTTGCCTTTTTAAAGAAGTAGACAGCATTGAGCTGATGGAAATTCATATATTTGAATACAGCATAATTATTATTATTGTTATAATTATGAAAAGAGCCCTTTAATTATTTGGGCTAATGGGTTTCTATTGTTCCCATTCCCCTTTCTGAGTTTGTACCATTTTCTGAAAGTCTCCTTTAGTCATGTACAACTCATTGCCATAGCACTAATGTTTGGAAGTGTCAGCAAATCCATTACATACAGTTTGTACTGCTTTAGAAAGGACAATTCCAGTTTTAATCCAAATAGTGAGTGTGATTATCGTGATTCTTTATGCCAAAGACAACCAAACAATGATTATGTTTATTTCCAAATTTGTGTTGTTTTTAGACATTTTATCATTGGATTTTAAGTGTATTTATAGCCACAGAGGACGTACAAACCAGTGTGTTTCTTCATGCCGGTCCAAAGCCCAGATAAATGGGGAGAGTTACATCAGGAAGGGTATCTGGTATAAAATTTTGCCAGATAAATATATGGACAACGATACAAATTTCCATACCGGATCACTCGAGGCCCGGGTTAACAACAGCTGCCACTAATACTGTTAGCCAACAGGGTGTTTGTGGAAATTGGGCTACTGTTGGCTGAAGAAGGAGAAGAAGAGGGATGAGACGTGTCCGGAGGCAGAAGGACAGGAGAAAGGTAAAGAGAGTGGAACTGAGGGTAGGAACGTTGAATGTTGGCAGTATGACTGGTAAGGGAAGCGAGTTAGCCGATGTCATGAAGAGAAGGAAAGTTGATATATTGTGTGTACTAGAGACTAAATGGAAGGGGAGTAAGGCCAGGTGGATCGGAGGTGGATTCAACTTGTTCTATCATGGTGTGGATGGGAGGAGAAATGACATAGGTATTATTCTAAAGGAACAGTATGTCAAGAGTGTTTTGGAGGTGACAAGAGTGTCAGACAGAGTAATGATTTTGAAGCTGGAAACTGAAGGTGTGATGATGAATGTTGTTAGTGCATATGCCCCGCATGTTGGGTGTTTGATGGATGAGAAATTGATTCTGGAGTATTTTGGATGAGGTGATGGACAGTGTACCCAAGGGACAGAGAGTGGTGATTGGAGCAGATTTCAAAGGACATGTTGGTGAAGGTAACAGAGGAGATGATGAGGTGATGGGTAGGTATAGTGTCAAGGAGAGGAATGAAGAAGGTCAGAGGATAGTGGATTTTGCAAAATGGATGGGAATGGCTGTAAATACGGATTTTAAGAAGAGGGAGGAACATAGGGTGATGTACAAGAGTGGAGGAAGATGCACACAGGTAGATTATATCCTTTGTAGAAGAGTCAATCTGAAGGAGATTACAGACTGCAAAGTGGTGGCAGAGGAAAGTCTAGTTAAGCAGCATATGATGGTGGTCTGTAGGATGACGCTGGAGATCAAGAAGATGAGTAAGAGAGGGAGGGTAGAGCAAAGGATAAAATGGTGGAAGTTGAAAAAGGAAAACTGCAAGGTTGAGTTTAGAGAGAAGGTAAGACAGGCACTGGGTGGCAGTGAAGAGTTGCCAAACAGCTGGGCAACTGCAGCAGAAGTAGTAAGAGTGACAGCAAGAAGGGTGCTTGGCGTGACATCTGGAAGGGGAAGGAGGAAAAGGAAACCTGGTGGTGCAATGGGGAAGTACAGGAGAGTATACAGAGGAAGAGGATGGCGAAGAAGAAATGGGATAGTCAGAGAGATGCAGAAAGTAGACAAGAGTACAAGGAGACAAAAGCTAAAGAAAAGGTGTATGATGAGTTGCATGAGAGGCTAGGCACTAAGGAGGGAGAAAAGGACCTGTACCGATTGGCTAGACAGAGGGACTGAGCTGGGAAAGATGTGCAAAATGTTAGGGTGATAAAGGATAAAGACGGAAACAAACTCACAAGTGAGTAAGGTGTGTTGAAAAGGTGGAAAGAGTACTTTGAGAAGCTGATGAATGAAGAGATTGAGAGAGAGAGAAGGCTGGATGATGTGGAGATAGTGAATCAGGAAGTGCAACAGATCAGCAAGGAGGAAGTAAGGACAGCTATGAAAAGGATGAAGAATGGAAAAGCCGTTGGTCCAGATGACATACCCATGGAAGCAGGGAGTTGTTTAGGAGAAATGGCAGTGGAGATTTTAACCAGATTGTTTAATGGAATCTTGGAAAGTGAGAGGATGTCTGTGGAGTGGAGAAGAAGTGTATTGGTACCTATTTTTAAGGATAAGGGGGATGTGCAGGACTGCAGTAACCACAGGGGGATAAAATTGATTAGCCACTGCATGAAGTTATGGGAAAGAGTAGTGGAAGCTAGGGTAAGAATGGAGGTGATGATCTTTGAGCAGCAGTATGGTTTCATGCCAGGAAACAGCACCACAGATGCAGTGTTTGCTCTGAGGATGTTGATGGAGAAGTTTAGAGAAGGCCAGAAGGAGTTGCATTGTGTCTTTGTGGACCTGGAGAAAGCATATGACAGGGTGCCTTGAGAGGACTTGTGGTATTGTATGAGGAAGTCTAGAGTGGCAGAGGAGTACATTAGAGTTGCACAGGATATGTACGAGGGAAGTATGACAGTAGTGAGAACTGCAGTATGAGTGACGGATGCATTCATCTTGGAGGTGGGATTACATCAAGGATCAGCTCTGAGCCCTTTTTTATTTGCAATGGTGATGGACAGGTTGACAGACAAGATTAGACAGGAGGCCTTGTGGCATATGATGTTTGCTGATGACATTGTGATCTGTATCAAAAGTAGGGAGCAGGTTGAGGAGACCCTGGAGAGTTGTAGGTTTGCTCAAGAGAGGACAGGAATGAAGATCAGTAAGAACAAGACAGAATACATGTGTGCAAATGAGAAGGAGGTCAGTGGAATGGTGAGGATGGAGGGAGTAGAGTTGGTGAAGGTGGATGAGTTTAAATGACGAGGATGGACAGGATTAGAAATCAGGACATTAGAGGGTCAGCTCAAGTTGGAGGGTTGGGAAACAAAGTCAGAGAGGTGAGATTGCATTGGTTTGGACATGTGTAGAGAAGAGATGCTGGGTATATTGGGAAAAGGATGTTAACAATGGTGGCATGGTGGTGCAGTGGTAGCACTGCTGCCTCGCAGTTTCCCAGGGCCTCCCTGCGTGGAGTTTGCATGTTCTCCCCGTGTCTGCGTGGGTTTTCTCCGGGTACTCCGTTTTCCTCCCACAGTCCAAAGACATGCAGGTTAGGTATATTGGCAATCCTATTGTCCCTGGTGTGTGCTTGGTGTATGGGTGTGTGTGTGTGTGTGTGTCCTGCGGTGGGCTGAAGCCCTGCCCAGGGTTTGTTTCCTGCCTTGCGCCCTGTGTTGGCTGGGATTGGCTCCAGCAGACCCCCGTGACCCTGTAGTTAGGATATGGCGGGTTGGATAATGGAAGGATGGATGTTAACAATAGAGCTGCCAGGCAAGAGGAAAAGAAGAAGGCCTCAGAGAAGGTTTTTGGATGTGGTGAGAGAGGACATGCAGGTGGTAACAGAGCTAGATGCAGAAGACAGGATGATATGGAAGAAAATGATCCGCTGTGGCAACCCCTAATAGAAGCAGCCGAAAGAAGAAGAAGAAGATTTTAAGTGTGTGTTTTTTTTTAACACAATGTCAATATAGTCGATTGTGTTTTTCCTCAATTACCAGATCTTAATGCTAGCAAATTATTTTTGTGCAAATTTTTTGCAAGTATGTGCTGTGTACTCAGCTAGTATAACAAAGTTATTAGATTGTGTTTGATTTCCTATAAATAAAAAACATGATTTGGCTGAGTAAGGTACTTTTTTTGGTATATCTGTAGGTTGGTTGTTACTGGCTGCAAGGTTTGGGGCTAAGGACACCAATGTCCAGTAAAGCCCCAGCCTTGTTGATGTGAGATTCATGCCTGACCTTGATCAATTTTTAATACCAAATCTGTACACTGAAAACT
Organism: Polypterus bichir lapradei; assembly: GCA_026402145.1. Classification (NCBI taxonomy): domain Eukaryota; kingdom Metazoa; phylum Chordata; class Cladistia; order Polypteriformes; family Polypteridae; genus Polypterus; species Polypterus bichir. The sequence continues at coordinate 33,986,567 of JANRMT010062852.1, read as the reverse complement.
TAATACCTTTCAAGGTGCCATCTCTTCCCATACACTCTTGCTCATTTTGTGTAAATCTCTGTTTAAATGCACTCACTGGCCCTTGCAGCCCATAAGAAATAAAATGATGAACTGAAAGCCTCATTTAATTCAGATTCTTTTTGTTAAACACTGCCAAGGCAGTTTGCTAATAAGCAAAATTACTTTTTTGTGTCATCAGACACGAGTAGTATTTGGAAAAGCACGGACTACGTGATTGCCTTGTGATGCACCATACATTTTCACTTATATGCAAACAGCATACCTTCATTTTTCAAATATCAGTTCTTATGATATCCCCAAATTAATTATGTCAGTGGATTAAAAGAGTGGATGAATGAGAAGAACTTGTCACTGAGTATAGACAAAAAAGTAATGTTGGTTATTGGGAGAAATTAGGCAAACCACAACAATATTCTGTCACTTTTTAACTCAGTTGCAATCACCATTACTTTTACTGAACTGACATGCAACTTAGGTGTTATGTCTGATGTTGTAGCAGTATGTCTTATTCATGTGAAGCATGAAAACTAACAGGTTTGATTTAGGAACATTTATGTTAGGTAGAAGCCAAGCCTAACTGGAGTTTTTTTTTTTTCTGTTCTCCAGGCCATCTGACCTTACCTTGTTTTTTTGTTACTTGCCTTTTAATATTATTGCCTGATCATAATTGTTTTTCTTTTCTTGTAACTTTCTTTTTGTCATCTTGTAAAGCACTTTGAGCTACATTGTTGGATGAAAATGCGCTGTATAAATAAATGTTATTGTTGTTGTACATTATCTAAAACCTGTCTTTTAAAACATACAGACATGGGGAAGTAACACGATTTCTGATTATGAAGGATAATGCGAATTAATGCATTTATTTCAAGTAGAATTGACTAGCGCAATGAGTTACACATTGTCTGTTCAAGCAAGAATCATTACAAGAACTAGAAAGTACAAACACATATCTGTCCATGTAACACCTTGGTCTTTACTCTGGCTACCAATTAGCTTAGGCCCAATATAAAAATGCTCCTTCTCATAAATAAAGTTTTAAATGGCTTAAGCCCTACTTACATATTTTACCTTAATGTATAATTACATGCACACCAGAGCATGCATTATGATATCAAGATGTCGGCCTACTAAAAGTTCTAAGGATTAATTAAACAACACTCAGAGGTTGAACTTTTAGCTACAGGTCCCAATAGCAGTAAAGTGACATGCCTGCTTAGATAAGAAATGCCCCTTTAGCCTTAGTTATTAAATCCAGGCTAAAGACTTACTACTTTAGTGTAGCACACCCTGACTAGAGCTGCTGATTAGCTATGCATAGTGTATCTCTGTTTGTTCATCATTTGTCTAAAAAAATAACAGTCAGTCATTGTCCAACCTTCTATATCCTAACACCAACAACTGTTACTAAATTGCCACTATTTTGTTTCTTATCAGCATCCTGCAGTGGTACGTGATGCCACTGCAACCCTGTCAAGCTGTTCCCTACATATGGAAAAACACGACAGATATCTGATAGCTCAGCACAGATTCAACTATAGAAGGACAAGGAAGGAGTGGGTGGCTATTTGGCTGAGGTCTTTGACTTATTCTTCATAACTGACCATGAATTATTGCTATTGACTGGAAGTTTTGTTTTTCTCTGCTCAATTGACAACTAGCAAAAATTCAACAATAATATTAATGAACATTGGACGGATATTGTTAGAATCCATTCACCATATGTTACTCTGTGCTTAACTTAATATCTTAAAATCCTTGTGTATTATTATGTAGATAATATTTTTATAAAGTTTGCAATTGTATTTTACCTGTAAATGTGTGTGAAGTTTAGAGAGAACTCTAAGCCTGCAGCAAACATTTTGTTGACAGTGGTATTGTGGTCAAAAATAGACTATTAATGAAACAGGTTGGCACAACCTTGACAGGGAAACACACGGGTTAAAGTCAGTCACCTAAAAGTTGAACAGAACTGTGATGGCATCCCATATCAGAAAGAAAAGCTTGCCAGATCATGTCAATGATAGTGTAAGACAGGAAATGATCCAGGTCTTGGCAGTGAAAAGAAGAAAGTTCAGTAATAGAGAACTGACAAGCACAAATCCAGAAAACAGAAGAATTGCTGTTCTGATTAATTCAGTTTTCTACTGATTTGTGTTAATTGTGAGGAGCCACATCACATAATATTTTGTTTATAGTTTAGCTATTAATAGTCTGCTTTTCAATGTAAACACTTATTGGTATGTTTACCTAGAGTTTAGCTAAGTAGTTCTCCAATCAGGGTCTGCACTGTGCCGGTGCGAGGATGTGTTTCCGCAATACTCTTTCCTCAGTAACACATGTTTGGCTCAGAGGCCTACAAACCATATGTGCTCCTTGAGATTAAAAGGATCGATGTCTTGGTGGTCATCTATTGCTACAGTAAATAAATGGAAGCATATTGTATATGAGTTTCTGGTATATAGGGACATACGAGAAAAGGATACAGAGTAACAGGTTAGTGCTAGTAAAAGTACTTACCTGCTTAAGATAATGAACATTTGTTGTGCAACATGCACACACATGCAGGTATGAGAGGGCAGATAAAGAAAGCATTCACCTGCTTGGAGTACGATATGAGATGAGCATCTTCACTGATTGGATGAAACTAATAGATGGGAGCTAATGTTGGCCAGGTAAAACCTTCTCTGAGTAGAAAACCAAAGAGCAATCACAAGAGGACATCTTTTGACCATATTTGGATGTAAGATCTGCTGAGCATTTAAGAACAGTGAAGAGTATTATCATGATGCCCAGCAGTCTACGGTGCTGTGTTCTGGTCACAGTCTCCTCTGGATTGTGAATTCAAATCCCACTCTTGACAAATGGCAGCCAGCAGCCATGACACATTCACTTCAAAATAGGTCATCCACTTAAAGCTAAGCATGTTTAGGCCCAGCCAGTACATGGATGGGAAACCAATCAGGAAAAGTTTGGGTTGCTGCTGTAAAAGGTATTGGCAATGCCTGTCCTGTCCTGTGGTCCGAATATGGATTGCAATGCCCCAGTAAAGTAAGGGGAACACTATGCTGTAAAAATGAGTGCCATCCATCAGATGAGATGTAAAAACGAGGTCCTGGTTGTCTGTGGTCATTAAAGATCCCTGGGCATGTTTTGTAAAGAGTGTGGTGTATCCAGATGTCTTGGCTAAATTGCCTACCACAGCCTAGTCACTCTGGCCTCCTAATCATCCCCCTGTCTCTAATTGGCTATTTATCTCTCACTCCTGCACCACCTAACAGCTAATGTGTGGTGAGCATACTGGTGCAAAAATGGCTGCTGTCGTATCTTCCAGGTGGATTCTACACATTAGTGGTATTTTCAGTGGCCCCCACTAATGTCAATTATTTTGAGAAGTGAGAAAAGCACTATGTAAATGTGAAGAATTATTATTGTTTTTGTTAACAGATGTATGTATTTATTGATTATGTTTTCAAAAATACTTCCACAGGAGCACTGGGATGCATCATCAGTAATGTCTCCTGGGGTTAACGGTTGTTTCAGGTCTGTTAAAACATCATACACCCTCACCCAGGCAACCCAGCCAGGGGTGATCAGGCCCCAGCTTACATCCCAGCAGCAATTGACCACTGAGCCTCCCTCTTTAACCAGTGCCACAAACGGATTTGACAGCCCATGTCTTAGCTAAACCCACCATTCCCAGCTTCATTAAGACTCTATAAAGAAACTGGCCTGCAAAGACCCAATATCCCACCTCGATTGGCTCTAGCCCAGTCTCCTGCACTCCTCTGTCAACTCCTGGCACTTGATACATTTCCGCTTTTGAACTTCTTCCATGCGTTCTTCCCAGGGTATCATGAGATCCACCATGATTACCTGTTTGGTAGAATTAGAAAAGATGACCATGTCTGGATGCTGTGTTGTTGAGGCGATGTGCTCTGGAAAGCGCAGCTGCTTGCTCAGATCAACAATCAGCTGCCAATTAGCTGCTGAGGGAAGGAGACCCATTAATCATGGCTCTGGGGTGTATTTCTCTCCAGCCTTAACAAAGTTTATCTTCGTTCGACTGCGTTGCTTGCTGGTTGCCATAGCCGAGGCTACTCTCTCAGTGACTGCCTTGAGCATTTGGTCATGCTGCCAGCGGTAGCAGCTGTCTGCAAGTGCCTTTGGGATCCTCTTCCAGAGCACAGAGTACAAGGTGGTATTTCAGTCTGGCCCCAGACGTGGAGATTTGCTGGGCTTGGTAGGCTGTCATAGACTGCCTGGATCAGAAACTAGACTCTGTAGTAATCTTTTTGCAGGATGTTATCCCAGGTGACCCTTCGCTGCTGTACTGACTCCCACTTTGTCCATGCTCCCTGCTATCATTGACCCACCATTCTGCTTACTCTTTCTTCCTCCATGCCTGCTTGTACCTCCTCCTGGAGAAGAAGACGCCTCTTTTTACCTATGGCTTTGAGAAATTTGGTCGCAGGAAAGTAACCAAGACCAGTGCCACTTTTAGCCACATTCCCCACAATCTCCCTCTGCCGGGCCTCTGCAACCTCCAGTACCTCGCTTGCTTTCCATTTCCTGCCCATCCTGACCTTAATTCCCACAGCTGACACCTTTGGATCCCTTGAGTCCATGTATAGGAGTGCCTCCTTTGTCCTTGACACCACGAACTCTTCTTTTAAACCACTAAAAGGCAGTTTCAAGATGTTACTACTTCTATAGAGAGCCGCGCTGCTGAGGCTGCATGAAAGGCCTAGCCACCTGCAAAGGTAGATGCTGATCCTCCTCTGCATTGACTCTGCTGTAGTCATTGGGACCTCATAGACCGGCAGCGGCCACAGGATCCTGGGCAGGATGGCACGCTGGTAAATCCAGCCCCTTAATCTTCCTGTTAGACCTAACTTGTCTGCCTTTGTAAGCCATTCTTTGAGGTCTTTTTGACAGAATTGGCATCCTTAAGGCTGACTTCAAAGACCTTCCCCAAACTCTTCACTGGCAGCTCAGTAATGTACAGAATGGTGACCCCAGTAGTGAAAAGTGGAACTTGTCCACTACACACCCCTTCTTCAGTACCAATGACCTAGATTTGCTGGGTTTAAAGCTCACCCTTGCCCATGCAATGTGCTTTTCTAGGCCTTGAAGAATCCACCTGGTTCCTGGCACTGAGGATGTGGCCATCGTAAGATCATCTATGAAGGCCCTGATTGAGGGTTGTCACATATCGGATTTTGTCTTTGGGCCTTGACATTCAACCTCTGCTAATTTAGCAAACATGTTCATGGCCAGGGCAAAAAGGGTAACAGAAATGGTACACTTTGTTATAATTCTCTTTTCTAGCCGATGCCAGTTTGATGTTTCAGACCCAGACGTAACTCTCATCCTGAAGTCGTTATAGTAATCCAGGATAAGGCTTCTGATATTATTGGGCACATGGTGTTATTGATATAATCGTTCTAGAGCATAAATACTTAAGAAAATGTCTTCTTCCACTGCTCGATGATCTTTGAGTTTTCCTTCTTAGGCATCCAAACTCCTTCTGCACACATCCACTAATTGGCAACTCTCCCTCTTTGCAAGATCCCTCTCAAGATCTTAAACAGGTGGCTGAGGAGTCTCAGACATCTCTTATAAACGATATATGGCACAAAGCTTGGTCCTGGTGCTGAGGCTGATTTTATTCTTTTCACCACGTCCTGGACCTCCTTTAGGCTGGGTTCTCTGAGGTTAAATTCAACCTTGGGGGCGGGCGGCTCAATAAGAGCATTCTGAGGGCCAAGCACCTGATCTCTTTGTGGATCACGCACGGTGCTTTTGAGGAACTGGTCGACTTCCTCTTATAAACTTACAAGGTGGCCACTGCACTTGTCCCCTAATAGCCTCTTGATAAAACCAAAGGGGTTTTATCCAACAATGATGGATGGACTAAAAGGCAGAATTCTACGTGACCATCATCATCAAGCCTTTCCGTGAGAACCCTAAATCCAAAGAGGACTGTTTCATTTATGTTAGGTAGCATGCCCAGAGGGGACTGGGCGGTCTCATGGTCTGGAATCCCTACAGATTTTATTTTTTTTTTCTCCAGCCGTCTGGAGTTTTTGTTTTGTTTTTTCTGTCCCCCCTGGCCATTGGACCTTACTCTTATTCGATGTTAATTAATGCTGATTTATTTTGTTTTCATATTGTGTTTATTTTTCTATTCTTTATTATGTAAAGCACTTTGAGCTACTGTTTGTATGAATATGTGCTATATAAATAAATGTTGTTGTTGTTGTTGTTGTTGTTGAAAGGAAAGCTAGTCATTTCCTAGCTCTCTCCTTTCCCCTCCTCCAGTGTCCCTCTGCTCTCAGTAGAGTCATGAGGTTCTTCTGCATAATACCCCTCAGTTCAACAAGATGTTCCTTCTGTTCCTCCCTTGCTGTCTTGTATTGCCTTTTAAGTGTGCAGAACTCCTGCCACAGCTGTCAAATCTGGTTGGGTCTGTGGTTCTTGGCATAGGACTCTCCAGGTTTTCCCTTCTCATCATAGCCAAACTGCTCTGCAGCATAGCTGATGATGATGGAGGTCATGCTGTGTAGTCGGCTGCCGACATAACCTGTAGATGTCTGTATGATATTGCAGACATCCTCGTCAAACTGACAGCACTCAGTCTTTTTATTTGCTGAGGGCCATCTGATCTTCTTTTTCTAGGGTGCTGTGCTGACTGTAGAAGGTTTTGGGCTCTGTGGAGTGATTCCTGGCCAGGCTCCTCCTGTGTCTCACCAGGGCTGGTGCCTGTGTGATGCTCTTCATCCTCCCTATGTCTGCACTTCATCCTGGCCATGTGGATTTTTAGGCCATGCTCGTTCTTATAGAGCTTTCCACAGCTGCATCTAACGGTGTTCATCATAATTGGTTGTTCATTAGCCCGTTCCATTACTTTTGAATTTATCCTGGTGGGGATCACATCCTCCCCCCACCTCGGGATCCACCGGGGGTATTTCCTTAAAGATTTGCCCGCAGCTTTAATGGGTGTTTTCCTCACGGAAGAAGCAGATAGGGGTGCTAGCCCAACCTGACCCGTGCTGTCTGTGATGATGTGTGTTGAGTTTTCAAATTGCATAATAGGTCCTTTAATTGGAGCCAAGAAGCATTTGAATGTTAATGGATTTCTGACCTTCTTTGTCAAATAGGTGTGTTCCTTCAAAGCAACAGTTTTATATATGAACAGTTAATTTCATCAATACAATACATCAAGCTACAGATCTATACAATATACAGTACAGGCCAAAAGTTTGGACACACCTCCTCATTCAATGTGTTGTCTTTATTTTCATGACCATTTACAGCACCCCATCACTCTCCTTCTTGGTCACATAGCCCTTACGCAGCCTGGAGGTGTGTTTGGGGTCATTGTCCTGTTGAAAAATAAATGATCGTCCAACTAACCTGACTTCTGCACAAACACAACTGCTGGTCCCAACCCCATTGATAAAGCAAGAAATTCCACTAAATAACCCTGATAAGGCACACCTGTGAAGTGAAAACCATTTCAGGTGACTACCTGTTGAAGCTCATCGAGAGAATGCCAAGAGTGTGCAAAGCAGTAATCAGAGCAAAGGGTGGCTATTTTGAAGAAACTAGAATATAAAACATGTTTTCAGTTATTTCACCTTTTTTTGTTAAGTACATAACTCCACATGTGTTCGTTCATAGTTGTGATGCCTTCAGTCATGAAAATAAAGAAAACACATTGAATGAGGAGGTGTGTCCAAACTTTTGGCCTATACTGTATACAATATTTTAGAATGTATCTTTATACAGTGAACTCACCATTTTTCATACCTCAAAATGAGTGAGTCAAATTTCCTTTCTGGTCTCTTGTCTCTCGATACCATATAATTTAAGCCTTATGATAAGCCACTAACTCTAAATGAAATATTATCACATGCTCTGTCTCCTGGTAGTAAGGATGTGTTTCAGAATACATTTCTTGCTTCAGGAATTGTAAAATCAAATCAATATGATTCTAGAATATGCATAAACAGATCAACTAAGTACACCAAGGAATAACTCTAGAGATGCTTTCTGTGACTCTGACATGGACAGGATCTGTACAGACCTGGCAGGTGTAGGACACTGATGTGCAGTGTGTAGCTGCGACTTATTGGAACTTCATCCTAACCAGTTGCACTGTTAGTGAGCCACTCTTACTCTTAATTGATTTCTTTGTTTTATGATGTGCATTTTGACTGCTTTTCATTCTGTATTCAGAAGGTTACAACAGTACATCTTTAAGAATCTCTACCCCATTTTGACTATTTGCCAGAGGTTAAAATACTTAAAAATCATCCTTACAACGTTCTGACTTTGAAAAGAACCAGTTATTTTGCAAAACTCTTTCTATCTGCCTAATATTTTAAAAATTATTTTGCTTATACTTGTTTTTTATTATTTTTGTGTTCTTATTTATTTAATTCCTGGGTGTTTTTATATTAAAATAAATACCACTATTTAGAATATATGGTGGCACTGTGGCATTTATTATAGCTGTGAAGTGAGGTCAGGAGTACCCTCTCCTTGTTAAAATAAGAAACAGGACAGGGAAAAGCACAGTGACCACTGAAACAAAAAGTGAATTCTTAATAAGATAACTGTCCTAAAAATTTAATAATCGAGAAGAATCGTTGATATACAAAGGTTTTGTGAATTATTGCCACTGCTTCCTCTAAGCAGGATCCTTTTTATGAGTTCCATTTTTTCTGCATGGTGAATAACAACTGTTGTTACACTAATTCATTTTAAAATGATAACATTACATTATTTCTCCCTCAGGTTAAATGTTTTTCTGTTTTCAACTTCACACTTCTATGAGTTTATTTAAATGCACCTGGTCCAACCACATGCAGTTGCAGGGTCAGCCCCGACATAAATTTAGAAAGTGATTGCTTGTGTCACTCTAGACTTCATGCAAATCTTTCTCTATAATTTCCATGTATTTGCATATTGGTTTAGTTTAGAAGTGTAACTGAAATATGTTTTTAATTGAATTTATCACAATAGATTAATTATTATTAAACACTTGGTGTGTTATTGTATAATTCAGGCTTGAAACTCAGGCTATATAAAAATTCTTCAACTTTTTATTTTTGAATGTATGTTTAGTTTATGTTATTTAGATGTTCTGTTGAGAAATTTAATAAAGTTACACATCTGATTAATATAAAATGTATTAGTGTTAAATGTAATTTCAATACAATTATATTCTTTTCACAACATTTACAATCATTTCTCAAAGTATATACCATTTTGCTTGATAAATATGCAGAGTTATCCTTTTTATTAAACTTCATCTGCAATGGGTTGGCTCAGAGTTCTGTTCCTGCCTTGTGCCCGATGCTTGCAGGGATAGGCTTCCGCTTTCACCTCGACCCAGTTATGGATAAGTGGGCTTAGAAAATTAATAGATGGACTATAATTTATGTGTTGTTGCTTGATCATTTTCAGTTAAGACACCCAGCCATCCATTTTCTGAACCATCGTCATCCATTATAGGGTACAGATAACACGAGCCTTTACCATAAAGCAGTACGTTCTAAACAAAAAACAACCTATAATGGCATGGCAGTCTAGTGAAGGACAGAAAGCCAAATAAAATCTTGTGTACAAACTTCGAATAAACATTTTACATCTTATTTATATGAATGTCACATTTTACATTATGTGGATAGCATTTAAAGAAAAGCATAATACAAACAATACTGAAATTGTCTCAGTAGCTTTAGTCTTAGTTCAACAGCAAGAAAGTAATGATTTCCTCCTATTATCTGAATGTTTAATTTTATAGCTGCGATTTGGTAGAAATAATATTACTTATCAATAACGTCACTCGCATGAATAAATATAAATTAGTCAAGAATCTATAATGCTAAAAATGACATCATTACATAAAGTATGGATTCCAAATTTCACTCTCACTGGATCAAATTAATGTGATTAACAATTCTGTGCAGCACTAAAAACAAAAAACATTCTCTTCTTTAAAAAATGAAACTTATGGAAGCTGCTATAATGCTTATACAGTGTATGGACTCTAAGGATAGGAATAAGAACTCTATTCTACTTTATTTGTAATTGGCATCAGTTATTAAACAGCATAGAGTCTTTTATAAAGTTTTTTTTCTTTTTTGAATTAGACTGATGTATAAAAATATGTGACACGTCGACTGTTGGCTGCAGGTGTGGTGCTGTTATGAAAGAGAACTGCTAAATGATTGGTAAACAATCTTTACTGAATGCGGATTGGCACATTAGATAAAACAAAATATGCAGTGACCAATGAAATTCATTTTTAACAAAGTTAATTTATGCATTGTAACAAAGCTGCATTATATAAAGCTGAAGGCCAGTCGGTCATTGTACAGATTGATGAAGAAAAATTTGGATCACAGCATCTCCTTCTCAACATGAATCTTTTACAGATCCTGTGCGCTTTTTTATTATTGGGTGAGTGAAAGATCATGAAATGTGAATTAAGATATTGCTAAACAGAGCATTTTGAAAAGCAGGTATTAGTACAAACAATTTTATATTTATTATGCAGTAGTTCCATTAGAAATTAATTTATTTTTATGCTAAATTAAAATGATTAGCTACAGTAAGTGCAAATATATGTTTTAAAGCTCATAAGCTAATGTATTCTTTCATTCTTTCTCTTAGGAATTTCAGTAAATGCTGATCCTACAATTTTCTCTCAGTCTCCGTCAGTTATTCCTGTGACTCCTGGACAGTCTGTCACCCTGGAATGTGCTGTGAAAAATGAAAATGTTTCAAGGGTGCCTATGAACTGGATTCGCCAGTCACCTGGAAAGGCACCTGAAGGTGTCCTAAGATACAAGGCTGACAACAAAATCTACAGAGCTCCTGCGATATCAGATCGATTTATACCATCAAGAGATACAGTCAGGAATTATTATCTTCTCACAATTAATAATGTTGAGGCAAATGATGACTCCAAATACTACTGTTTTATTTCCTATACCGCTGGAAATCAAGCATGGGGAGAAGGGACTCGAGTACAAGTTCTGAGTGAGTACGCTTTATACAGTTCAAACTGACATATCCAGAGGAAAAGAAAACTTGTTTTTAAAAGTTTACAATACAGTGGCACTGTTTAAGTATCGATCCGCAAATTTAAATTACTTCATTAGTTTGCTTAATACGTATAATTTTTAATGAGTGTAGCAATGTTTCATAGCGTTCGTAGAAAACCACTTGACTTGCTTTTTTATTAAATTCATATCTAAGTGATGCTGCAAGTTCAATGTAAAAGAAGAATTCATTGTTTTGAATATTTCAGGTGTTGAATATACAACACAGTTATCAGTGAAAGCAGACAGGAAAATGATAAGAGCAGTGTATTTAAAATAATACAACAAAATAATTTAAAGTCACACAGAGACATAACGATTCACATTGAAAAACATCATTGACGTTCACCATTCAAAATCAATCTCAGCAAGTCTTTGTTCTTTATCGGTACATTAAATGTTTGAGCTTTTGCTAATAGCTTAATAACTTCTTCAAAAATATTCACAGTACAAATTCAAATTTATATTATCCATTTCAACATGCTTCAAAACAGTCAATGTTTTCACTGACATATTTAATTCTGTGACCTCAAAGAATTTATAGAAATTCAACAAACTTTCATTTGTTAAAAGCTGTTATCCTTATTATTTCGATCTATCCATCTATGTTTTAAATGCACTTTTCCTATTCCAGTGTTCTGAAAGTTTTTTGATAGCAACTTTTCCTTTAAAATACATGTAGCAGTGGATAAAAACTTCAAAACATCCGATCCATGTTTAAACTAAACTGTTTGACGTTGCTTTATAAAACTGTTAAAAACATGTAATGCTGCCAGAATTTACTAGTTATGTATGTTACATCCATCCATGCAGACTAATTCAATTCCGACTTCAGATGGCAGGAGATTATCCAAGTAGCACTGGGTACAGGGCAGGAGAAGACTCGGGGCAGGGTGCCAATTCCTTGCAAAGCATTATGTGTTATTTTGTGGAAATAAAAAAAAAGAATTTGAACCTAAAAATATTTTGTAAAGAAAAAGAGTGCTGTGTTTTAAGTTAAAATGTTGGGTTTCTACTGTGTGAACATGGATTATTGGGTTTCATGCATACAAATTGTAACATTATACACAACAATAACATTTATTTATATAACACATTTTCATACAAAAAAGTAGCTCAAAGTGCTTTACATAATGAAGAAAAATAAAAGATAAAATAAGAAATCAAAATAAGACAACATTAGTTAACACAGAAAAAGAGTAAGGTCCGATTGCCAGGGAGGACAGAAAAAACAAAAAAAAAACTCCCGAAGGCTGGAGAAAAAGATAAAATCTGCAGGGGTTCCAGGCCATGAGACCGCCCAGCTCCATCTGGGCATTCTACCTAACAAAATGAAAATGAAATAGTCCTCTTTATATTTAGGGTTCTCACGGACACTCTTGATGATGACGGTCATGCAGACTTCTGGCTTTTAATCCATCACTGTTGGAACATCACGGTGCTTTGAGTAGATGGTGGTGGCGCAAGAAACAGAAGAGAGAGTAGGGGTTAGTACAGATTTTAAAGCCACCATGAATAGTTATTATAATGAATTGGATATACAGAGTATCAGGATTAAATTACAGTGAAGTTATGAGAAGGCCATGTTAAAATAATGTGTTTTCAGCAGTTTTTTGAAGTGATCCACAGACATTCCGAAATATAAGATGGAGCGAGATTATTTAAGGCTTTATAAACTATAAGCAGAATTTTAAAGTCAATCCTGAATGACACATTTAACCAGTGTAGTGACATCAAAACTGGAGAGATGTGCTCAGATTTCCTTTTCCTGGTTAGGATTCTAGCAGCTGCATTCTGCACTAGTTGCAAACGATTTATGTCTTTATTCCTGAGAGGATTGCGTTACAGTAATCTAGTCAACTGAATAAACACAAAAGCAAAACTAAAATTTAAATAATGTACTGGAAGTACTGACATTCCATTCAGGTTGGTCCTCTGCAGTTCTGTGCTGGAAAATGTGGCTTCAAAAGCTATTTAGATATATAAAAATATATAAAACATAATAAAAAAAAGCATTCACTCATGTTTGTAACTGCTTCTGTTTTGGAAATGTTAGGCTTTACATAAAAAAGCAACAAAATACATTGTACTAACTTATTACATGATAAGCAGTCCTGTACTCTATCTTGTTATAATGAACTAAACTATTTTGCAGAATTCTTTATGTATCTTAGGATGTTGGGCTTTCTGTAGAAAAGAAATACATCAAACTTTAACATTTTCTACTTGAGCTAATCCCAAAATTATTTAAACATAATTTTCAATGTTATACATGACCTTGTTAAATTTTGTCTCTCCCACCAGAAAGTGACCTTCCTCGTCCGTCTGTTCAGGTTCTTCCTCCCCCACAAGAGCAGCTCAGTGGTTCAGGCCAAGTGACTCTCAGCTGCCTGGTGAGCGGCTTCTTCCCGGGGTACATAGACATCCAGTGGAGTGTGGATGGTCAGCGAGTGACGGACAACATTCAGTCCAGCCCGGTGTCCTTGGACAGCAGTGGAAATTCCTACCTGGCCATTAGTTACCTGAAGCTGCCTGCTGCTGACTGGAAGAGCCATGCGAGATACTCCTGTGTGGCCACTCATGAGTCCAGTAAGGTCCCAGTCATTGGCTCTATTGCTCCTCAAGACTGCAAGCCTCTCTAAAGAAGATCTTTGCTTTAATTCTATTCTTTCTTTGAAAGGAATGTTTTTGTTATATTTTTTATTAATTACAACATGAATCTCTGTGTCTTTAAAGCATCATTTTTGTGTGTTTGTTCTTTATGTACAGCTGAGTTGTCCAAGTCACAGGCTTGAAACTTGCCACAAAGGTACTTCTCACCTCTGGTTTTTAAAATGTCATTTTCACTTTGCCCCATCAACACTGGGGGTGGCTTGGAATCAGAGTGAGTGGAATGGAAAACTAGAGTACTGTGCGTTCTTACAACATATAAGCAGTGGCACTCAGATGTAAGTGAGAATTTCACTGCATTCTGTGTATGTGACACTAGTGACCCTATAAACCTTGAAACATTATAATGTAATTGTAATCACTGTTGCAGAGTTTGGGTTCCATACCAGTTTAGTATCTCTTCTTCTTCATCTTCTTCTTTCGGCTGCTCCTGTTAGGGGTTGCCACAGCAGATCATCTTCTTCCATATCTTCCTGTCCTCTACATCTTGTTCTGATGCACCCATCACCTGCATGTCCTCTCTCACCACATCAATAAACTTTCTCTTAGGCTTTCCTCTTTTCCTCTTACCTGGCAGCTCTATCTTTAACATCCTTCTCCCAATATACCCAGCATCTCTCCTCTTGTCCAAACCAGCACTTATCCGTCCAACTTGAGCTGATTCTCTAATGTACTAATTTCTAAACCCAACCACAGTGGATGCACAAACCAGTGTGTTTCTTCGAGCCGGTCCTAAGCCCGGATAAATGGGGAGGGTTACGTCAGGAAGGGCATCCGGTGTAAAATTTTGCCAAATTAATATGCGGACAACCATACCAGTCTATTATATTACACTTTTTTATAATTAGGAATTTCCCCCAGTGTTCTTGTCATTGTGTCAAACAGCTCCAGGTTGGGTCATATTGTCACTATTTATTTATTTTTTTCCACTATACTCCACCATCACAATCTGTTTAGCTTCGTTCTCTGTCATATTTGAAGGTATACTCTGCTGATCACTTTAAGTGATCAAAACCACACCGCATGATGCATTGATATCACCAGTCTTCTTTACACTGGATGCAAGTATTCAGAAAGTATTTGGGTTTCTTCACTTTTTTCACATTTTGTTATGTTGCAGTCTTATGCTAAAATTATTTTAATTCATTTTCCCCACATTAAGTAATACTCAATATCATAATCAAAATGAAAACAGGATTTTATTGTTGCAGATTTATTAAAAATGAAAAGCTGAAGCATCTCCATGGTGTTTCTCCCATGATGTATCAGTTTGGCAAGGTGGTCAGCTCTAGGAAGAGTCATTATTGTTGCAACCTTCTTCCATTTAAGGATGATGAAAGCAGTTGTGCTCTTGGGATTCTTCAGTGTTGCAGGATTTTTCTGTAGCATTTCCCAGATTTTTGCCTTGGCGCAATTCTGTTTCTAAATTCTGCAGGCAGTTCCTTGGATCTCTTGGCTTGGTTTTTGCTCTGATACACATTGTCACCTGTTGGACCCCATATAGACAGGTGTGTGCCTTTCTTATGTACCTGAACTATGTTTTAAGTGTCATAGAAAAGGTCTAAATAATTATGTCAATATATTTCAGTTTTTAGTCAGGCAGTCAGTCATTTTCCAACCCGCTATATCCTAACTACATTTTTAATAAATTTGCAAAAATGCCTAAAATTCAATTTTTGCTTCATCATTCTGTATTGAGTGATGCTTGATGTGGGAAGAAATATTTAAACAATTTTAGCATAAAGTTAAAACATAGCAAAATGTGAAAAAAGTGAATTCATTGCACATTAATAAAGCTGATTTGGTGTCTGTTTATATTTAAATGCTGTTAACTGGATGCTGTATAGTGCTCGAAACGACACAGACTTGACTCTGAGGCACGTGCAAAACTCAACAAAAGACTTTTATTTCTTTCTTCAGCTGGAGGGTACGTCTTCCCCCTGAACCCTCCAGCCACAACACAGTCCCAAGCACAGTAACACAAACCAAACACTCTTCCTCTGGTACCACCACTTCTCCCAGGCAACCTCGTCCTCTTCATCCCGATTCCGGCCCCAAGTGGTGGTTGCCGGCCCTTTTTATAGCCCACCCGGAAGTGCTCCAGGTGC
This sequence comes from Polypterus bichir lapradei, assembly GCA_026402145.1. Taxonomy (NCBI): domain Eukaryota; kingdom Metazoa; phylum Chordata; class Cladistia; order Polypteriformes; family Polypteridae; genus Polypterus; species Polypterus bichir. The sequence goes on along the minus strand of JANRMT010062852.1, from coordinate 33,970,651 downwards.
TTGATCACCTGCGTCTGATTGCACTACCGGGCGGGGCTGTAGAGTTGTCCAGGCTGGCTCAGGGACCCATGCAGCACCCCCTGGCAGCCACCCCAGTTCCCAACAGGGCTGTTGAGAACTCCATCTCCCATGAAGTCCTGCAGGAAACTGAGGCACCATCCTCAGCCAAGGAGGCTCCCACCAAGCATCCCGGGGAAGGTATTGTATAGTCCATGATTGCTCCCCCGGAACATGTATAGAAGTGGTGTCCCGGACGGACATGGGACCCGGCCTCCTGCAACATTATACTTATACTGTATACTTATACTGACAACACTGAAAATGATTTTATACTTAAGGTGGAGCATTAGATATCTACAAATGTTTTTTTTGTCTTGCCATTTTATAACCTATGTGCGGTGTTGATGCTTTGGTGGAAAGTGCTCGGTATGGCACAGAGCCCTCATTAAGAATATAAGTCAGTTAACTTCCCAAACCAAAGATCTCTGCATTGAAACCATAAATACACTCAAAGATTAAAGGAAGACGCAAAATGTGTGAACTAGTGGATATTCAATGTGGATCCCCAGCTCCTACTTGTGTCTGCATGCCTCCCATTAAATACCCTGCCACATAAGCAATATGATTTTATGGCATTCAATGAAAACAGTGTATGAAGGAGCTCTAGGTGTTATTCACCATATTAGAATATTATGATGAATAACAATCCAAATGGCCGCTGCTTTATAGTGTGAGAATTCTAATGTAGCATTTGTGCCTGTTATAGCATATCATTGTGACATATCCTCTGCCATCATCATCTAATTAAAATACAGCCAGACACACTTAAACGTTAAGTATAATGAGAACTCCACAACTGCTTTGGTTTTCATTAAAATATAATGGCTATGAACTACCTAAATTGCACAACAGCACCTCGAGTTTAGAACTGATTGGCTTTGAGCTGAAAAAGAACAACCCACAAAAACATGGAAAGAATACTCAGACTGCACACACTGATTGTGTAGTCAAGTATTTTAATGAGGACAGTAGCAGTGCTCACTGACCAGCAAATTTCCCAATGACTTGGAAGCAGAGAAAACAGAAGATGCTGGCAGTTTATACTGGAGCTTCATGAATGGTGATGCGTGTGTGTGTCTCTCTCCATGTCTCCTGGAGTCTACAATAATCTCTGTTGTTTTGCTGATGATAAATATGAGGCTGTTGTTGTTGTATCACTTCACCAGCTCCATTGCTTCACTTCTGTAAATGGTTTCATCATTGTTGCTGAGTCCATTTCAATTAGACAGTAAGATGAACTCTGCTGTCTGTCCATCTTTATATTTAGTGATTGTATGTTTACCAGTAACGCAGATGACAATGTGGGGTTGAAAAGGTGTCTCAGTAATTGCATCAGGAATCTATTTCTTCTCCCAGTCCACCACCACCTTTTTCTCCAACTCTCATGCTCAGGTCTCCAGCAGCCATATTTTTTGTCTTGAGATTGAATGGGACAAAGTTGACCATGTTTCCTGTTTACTGAAGAGTTTGTCAAATCACACAATGGCTGATCTAAGTACAAAGAAGATGAAAAATACATACGTTATTCTTGTTTCTCACTTCTTTGTGTGTTCAATGTGTTTGATCGACCTTCTCCAAACAGCTTGGTCCTGCACCTCCTCGCCAGTCAAGTCCTTTTCCTTCAGATCTTCGTTTACTTTATCCATCCACCTCCACTTTTGCCTCCCTCACGTTCTCTTCCCCTGTACTTCAATTCCTATTACTCTTTTGCCTATGTATTCATTGTCTCTCTTCATCACATGTTCATATACTTTAAACTACTTTTCTGTACTTTCTTAGATATCTCTCCCACTTTGTTTGTACATTTAATTGTCTCATTTCTTATTCTGTCGGGTTTTGTAACTCCAAATATCCACCTCGACTTCCTCATTTCTGCCATATCTAACTTCTCCTCCTGCACTCCATTTACTGTCCATATCTCAGCTCCATACATCATTACTGGTCTTAGCACTGTTTTGAAATCCTTTCCTTTAACCTTCTCCTGAATTCTTCTATCACACATATTCTTTCTTCCAATTGTTTTATCCACATAACACTCTATGGGTTATCACTGCATCTAATTTTCCATCTTGGACTATTTAAATGTATCCATTCATTTCAATAGCTTTTCCTGCAGGCTAACATCTGATTCCTGATTATCATTAGACCTCATTTATTCAGTTTTCTTCCTATTTTTCTTCCACCCTATATTTTCCAAAGTGCTCCTTCATTCTTTCAACTTCTTCTCCATTTCCTCTTTTCTGGTATTAGACAGAAATATGTCATCTTCAAAATGCATGCACCGGGGGGACAGGTGTTTAAACGCATGACTGAACACATTCATAACCAGATCAAAAAGGTAAAGACTTGAAAAAGATTCCTGGTGCAGACCTACTCTAACTGGGATCTTGTTTGTTACACCAATACTGCTTTTAAGTCCTCACTCCCTCATACATCACCTGGACAATCCTCACATACTTCTCTAGTACTCCTTTCTCTCTCATGCACCGCCAGACTTCTTGGCATAGCACTCTATCAGTAAACCTTCTCTAAAAAAAGTATAAACACCAAATGCGAACCTTTCTGTTTCTTGATGGTCCTCAATGATCTGTCTCAATGCAAAGACTGCATCATTTGTTCCTTCCCCTGGCATAAAACTAAACTGCTCCACCCCTATGGTCTCTTCCCTAAGCCATCTTTCTATAACCCTTTCCCAAATTTCCATTGTGTGTTACATTAGCTTTATCTCTTAATAGTTTCCCATTCCTGAATATCAACCTTCTCCAAAACAAATGGGTACAACCAAACCTGTTTCTCCAGTCCTCTGCTATTCTCTCCTGCTCATAGATCTCCTGCATTAGATCCCACAACATATCTACACCCTCTTCTTCGAACTTCTTCCACACTTCTGCTGGTATTTCATCAGGTTCTTTTGCCTTTCAGTTTTCACTCTTTTCAGTCCCTCCTTTACATTCTCCCTCCTTATTCTTAGCACTAGCCTTTTACTTGTGACTCCATCCTCAAATACTATCCTTGGATTTTCTTCATTCAACAGCTTTTCAAAGTACCTCTTCAATCTGTTCTTGAGTCTATCATGCTCACTCAAGACCACACCTTGCTCATCTTTCATCAGCTTTATCTGACTAAAATCCTTTCCAGCCTTGTTTCTTTTCGTTGGTATTCAAAAACTCATCCTCTCTCCCTCTTTTGTCTCCAATATTTCATACATCTTCTCCAAAGCTTTCACCTTGGCTCTTGTCACTGCCACCTTTGCCTCCTTGTTTTTCTGCTAATATATTTCTCTGTCTTTCTCCTTCCCTGATTGGCAACATTTCGTCTTTTACTTTTTTAGCCTTTGTCATATTCTGCACATCTGTGTTCCACCACCATGCCTCTTTGTCCTCACGTGGGCTCCTTCCTGTTGTCCTACCCAACACCTCTTCACCTGGTCTTAATACAACTTTTCTATTCTTCTCCCACCATTCCTTCACACATTCAAATGACTGCACTTTATTTAAAACCTGTTCTTAAGCCCTTCCTGTTTTAATCTCCAGCAATTTATCCTTGGTGCTGCTTGCGCTGGTTTTACTCTCCTGTTGATTCTGATTTCCCAGTCCATAACCACCACTTTACGCTGCCCTGTGTTACTTTCCTCATTTATGAACTTACAATTCCTTATCTCTTTCAAATGGAATCGTTTACGCATTAGAAAATATATTTGGCTTTCCTTCCTCCACTACTTTAAGTCACAAACTGATTTGAATTCTTATAAAAAAAATTGTGCTAACCAAATCAAATGCCAATGCAAAATCTACTTTCATCCAACATGGAGCAATAAATATATATTTCATTGCTAAAAGTTATACATCCTTATTTGTAACCAGACTTACTGTATGTAAATTCATGAAGTTTAATAAATCTTCAAACTGGGTAGTTAAGTGTGAAACTTCTAAATATTTTGGGATGCCATCTTAAAAAGGAACAGATAGATTAAAGAGGAATTCTATTTTATCCAGTTTATTCATACTTTATATTACACTTCTAGCTGAAAACATGGTGTTATGTTTTAGTTTTACTAGCATAAAACAGCAAAATAAAAGTACTAAACAATCTACCATCTACAAACTCACTTGTGTATTTCAATTTACATTAACAGAGAAATGATTTACTTTTGGATAAAATTAAATAAAATTATAATAATAGCAAAATCTAGCCCATTGATAAAATCCAGTAAACAGATTTCCTTGAAAACTGCTTTGTTTTTGAATTAGGCAAATTCAAAGTTTTGCTGACGATGCTCTCCTCTTCCATAGGAAGCCCGAGTATGTGCTGAAGTTAATGACCATAGTATTAAGTTTGTGTCAGTTTTCTTGTTTTTATTTAGAAATTTCACTTTAGTATTATTAAAGTTTACCTAAACAAATGTATTTTAATCTAACCTAATAAAGTGATAGTCTTGTGCTGTGTCTGATGCCATCCATGCCTAAAATTCCCATGCAGTCTGATATGTTACTCCATTGACAGATGTAGCTGCTTGATTAAGGTACCAACCATAAAATATAGAAAGCCAGAAGGGGTCAGTAAAAGCCTGCAATGATGTGATTGCCACAGTTTATTTTTTGAAAAACACAAACAACTTTTTTTAAGAATATGGACACCACTTGTAATAAGGATACCATTTACAGATTATAATTTACTGCCTTGAAATGCTGAGACCAATTGGAGCTCTCTTACACTAGCAAGGGAATCATTATAAAGTTTGGGTGCCTACAGCTAAAAATGATATGTTACAGTAACTTTATTGATTTTTGGAAGTGTGAGCAGTCCTGCAGTGTAGGCAGTGATACATTTACATCTGTGGGTTAGGGTAAGGTTTAGTGTTAGGGTTAGTAACATAACTGACAGCTGTAGAAAGAGTACTAAATATTCTACTCAAATAGAAATATTATTACTTACTCAAAAAATTAAGTAAAAGTAAAAGATATGATGTTTAAACTACTCAAGTAAAAGTAAAAAGGTAAGTTCTGAAAAAAATATAGGGTGTTGATTATGGAAGTTACATTTCAAACTCTAATTTTTAACTGTTATTGTACACTCCCAGCAAATGTATGGTAAACAGGGAACCAGAATCGTCCTTAAATATCAGTTAACAAGGCAGTCTGTAGTTATCAGTTATAAGCCATCATTTGAGACAGTAAAGACTAGAGAGAAGGGGGAAGGTTTTTGTTATGTACATTGTGCTTATGTTTTATTTTTATTTTAGCCATTTTTAATTATTCTTTTTCATATATGTATATATTTTCTATTATATTTGTAATTGGGTTCTGTCCTTTTAAATGGGCCTCAATTCCTTGTGTTTTGTGGGTGGAGCCTCAGGAGGTGGGGCCACCCTGAAAACACCACTGCTGAGTTCTCTATCTGGATATTTAATCCAAGAGAAGAAAAGGCTCAGGTGTTGGAGAACAATGATTTTGTTTTGGAGTTGTAAGTATTCCTGTTATCATTAGACTTTTTCTGACTTCTTACTTCTATTTGAGCCTTTTTGCCTATTTTTGCTCTTTTAACAATATCTCCTTTATTCTTCTGTTTTTTTTTAAATAAATACTTTAATTATAAAGTTTCTTTATTTGCCCTTTTGTTCACAAGCCAGGAGTTTATGGTACTCCCTTCTCTTGTGGAACTTTGCATTATCTTGGAACATTTATAAATCTTTTGCCAGCTCTCCTTGTTTGAAATTTGAAAGGGTGAAGTCAAGAAGTACTTGTCAGGGCATAAGCTAATCTTAAGTGAGCCTCTTCTTGGAGGACTAGTAAAAGTCTTGGTTGCTTTTTGGTCATTTTGGAGGCCTCAACTCACCTTTTTGTCATGTGTGAGATCCCACCACACAACACTTAAAGTTTTGCAAATAAGATGCAGTAAGAGACCCATTAAATTAAATGGTACTAAAATTCACATGATAAATAACTTTTTAAACTGTGATGACAGTAGGCAAGTACAACTGCGCCCTTACTAAGGTTTGCAAATAATGTAATATCACTATCCAATCAGTGCAGAGTTTTTCCAGTGACAGACCAACTGTGGAGAACTTTCTCAGCATGCTAGAATCAAATGTGAAGAGAGAATCACTGAGGTTATAGATGGTGGTGAACAATATTTCTGGAGTTTCAAGTCAAGTTTTAATGTAAGCCCATTAGAGAGAAGTTTATGCTTTGAATTAAATCAGTCTTTAACAATCCAAAGTCTAGAGATGTAGCCCAGTGCCATGTTGATTGTTTAATTTTATTTTGAGACCCCCATGATTGTGACAAGTTGGCGGCCTTGAAGATATACATCAACTATAAATATGCGTTAAACAGGAATTTTTCTAGAAGCATGCAGTTAATTTTTCTCCATCCCCCACTCTCACATTGCACCCAAAGTGCAATTTTTAGCCGATGACTTTTAAAGACAATGGGAACTTGTGGTGGTTCCACTTTTGTACGAGTGTTTCCTTTTTAAATTAGGTTTATTAGAAAGTAACTTAGGTAGTTTTTTTTTCTTTTTTTTACTACCATTTTATATCTTGAGGTATTAACAACATCTCTATATAGTTGTAATAAAAATTTATATTCATTCAAAAGTTTTAAAAGACATTTAATGAAAATGAACTTTATAATGTGTATTTTAATTCTGGTGTGCATGTATAATGTACAGGGTAGTCCAGATCTAATTATGCAATTATGAAAAGGTGAACACATCGCACCCGCTTTTAGACAGACAACCGTCTCCCTGCCATTTTGGAATGCAGGCATCTATCGGCAACAAGAAGAATTTGTTGTGAATTCTTTATGTAATAAGTTATAGCGTAATGAAAATTGCATAATTAGATCTGGACCACCCTATATAATGCTATCAATTAGTGCATGCAGACTCAGACTAATGAAAAAAACAACAAAATGAGAAGAAAATTGTTGATATCCTAATGCTAAGAAGACTACAGGGGCAGGTAAAGAACGGAAGGATGAGGAGACTAATGCAGAGGAAAATTCAAATGACCAAGCAGAGAGTGATTGAGAGGACAAAGAACAGTGGCTTCAAAACACTTATAATGTACTTAAGCCTATAACATATTAAATGAATTTTTCACTGATTTTCAGATGTAGCCTGTCAAGATAAGTAATTTTTAAACACTCCCTTATATTATAGTTTATGTTAACTTGTTATAAGTTGGGGATACTCCCTAATCAAATGAAGGAAACGTTGTTGTTAAATGGCTGACCTGTAAGTGAAGCACTTATTATTTCATTAATAAAGTTTTTCTTTAAATAAATCTTTCTGTGTTACGTTCAACTGTATTAGAGTCAAATATCACAGAACCCAAAGAATATGACATGGTGTCAGAAGCGGTGCAGTTGAAGTAGATACGTGTTGTGCAAAGAATTTTTTTTTTAGAAAAAAACAAAAATGAAAAGAGAAAGAAGACGTCATTAAAATGGAGAAGCTACAGCCACCTCCTAGCCTTCAGCTTTCAGGTAATCTTGCCGAGAACTGGAAACGGTTTAAACAACGCTTCGAAGTATATTTAGCGGCAATTGGTGCGGATGAAAAAAGTGACAAAATGAAGGCGTCCATTTTGTTGCATATAATTGGGGAGGAAGCACTGGAGATTTATAACAACTTTAAGTTTGATCAGGGAGAACATATGAAGTTAGACATTATACTGGATAAATTTGAAAGATACTGCATTCCAAAACAGAATGTCACTTACGAAAGACACAAGTTCTTTACTTGTATACAGAAGCAAGGTGAAACGATTGATCAGTATGTTACCGAGTTGCGCACACGGAGTAAAACGTGCAAATTTGGAGAGTTAACAGAATCTTTCAAAAAAGACAGGATCATCTGCGGAATACCAGATAACGCACTCAGAGAAAGGTTACTAAGAGAGCTGGATTTGGATTTGGAAAAAGCAGTAAGAATATGCAGGGCAGCCGAAACAATCAAAGTACAAGAAATGTGTAATGAGGAAAACGCAGTACATGTACTGAACAAAAAAGGAATGAACAAAATGCATTTAAATACAGGGGAAAATAAAATTGGAAATAAAAAAATATACAGCACAAAACAGGTATGTGGACGATGTGGATCACATCATGCTCCCAGACAGTGTCCAGCATACAATAAAGTTTGTAAAAAATGTGTGAAGAAAAACCATTTTGCACGCTGCTGTAAATCACAAGTGAAACCAAGCCAATTGCACACTGTAGAAGAAACTGAAGTTGAGTAATTTTATATAGATGCATTGACTGAAGTAAATGGGAGAAGGAAAGAATGGATTCTGCCAGGTCAAGTGAACAATGCCGTGTGAGCACAAGTCAACAACATGCCCGAAAATGAATATAGAAAACTGCAGCCCAGACCATGTCTGCAAGAAACAGAAATAAAAATTACTGTATATTCAGGAGTGCAAATACCTGTTAAAGGGCAATGTGTAGCTTGTGTTATGTACAAAAACAAAAAATACTTACTGTCATTTGTGGTTGTGCCAAAAGACGTTCAGGCAATTTTAGGATTGTCTGCTTGTGAGAAAATTAACTTGATTGAAAGAGTGCTTACTGTTAACATGGAGGGCAATACTGAATATGAAGCACTCCTCCAAGAATATAGTGATCTATTTATAGGACTAGGTTGTCTTCCTGGGGAACACAAGATAATCACAGACAAAAGTGTATCTCCTGTCATACACCCCTGCAGAAAGGTCCCATTTGCCCTGAAGGAGAAACTAGAAAAGGAACTAGACAGAATGGAGACCTTGCAAGTAATCAAGAAAATTAATGAACCTACTGAGTGGGTGAGCTCTCTGGTTATTGTGGAAAAGAAAGATGGAAAATTAAGAATATGTTTAGATCCCAGAGACCTGAATTGAGCTATCAAGAGGGAACATTTCAAACTTCCAACAAAAGAAGAAATTATGGCACAGTTTGCAAATGCAAAATATTTCAGTAAACTAGATGCTTCTTCAGGATTTTGGCAACTAAAATTGGACGAGTCTAGTTCTAAATTATGCACATTTAATACTCCATTTGGCAGATATCAATTTCTGAGATTGCCTTTTGGCATAGCATCCGCACCAGAGGTCTATCACAAGACAATTCATATGGTTTTTGAACATTTAGATGGAGTTGACAACTCTATGGATGATATAATTGTATGGGGTTCTTCATAGGAAGAGCATGATGAAAGGCTGAAGAAAGTGTTGGATGCTACAAGAACAGCAAATTTAAAGGTAAACAAAGGAAAATGTATGGTAGGAGTTCAGGAACTAACCTTTATAGGAGATATTCTTAGCAGTGAAGGAGTAAAAACTGATAAATCAAAAGTATCTGCTATTGAAAATATGCCAAGACCTCAGTGCAAGAAAGACATACAGAGATTTATGGGCATGGTGAATTATCTTGAAAAATTTATTCCAAATCTATCAAATATATTAGCACCTCTTAGACAACTGACAGAAAAAAATGTGGAATGGACTTGGAACTACGAACAAGAGACGGCCTGGAATGAAGTCAAGAAACTACTAATAAAAGAGCCGGTTTTAAAGTTCTATGATTCACATAAACCAATCAAAATTTCATCTGATGCCTCACAATCTGGATTAGGAGCTGTACTACTACAAAAGCATGATGAAACATGGCAGCCAGTCGCATATGCATCTAGATCTCTTACTGGAGCCGAGACTAGATATGCACAAATAGAGAAGGAACTATTGAGTATCACTTTTGCATGTGAACGCTTTCATCAGTTTGTGTCTGGACAAGCTGTAATGGTTGAAACAGACCACAAACCACTGATTGCTTTATTTAAAAAACCTCTTAATGACTGTCCACTTTGTATACAATGCATGATGATTAAGCTACAGAGATATACTCTGCAGGTAACATTCACTCCTGGCAGATGGATGTTTATAGCCGACACCCTATCAAGAGCAGTAGATGAAAAGTATAGACATGAAGAAAAGATCTCAGAGGTAATAGAGGCATATGTGGATATGATGCTAAAAGCAATGCCAGTGTCAGACAGCAAAACACAGCTTATTAGAACAGAGACAGCAAAAGATGAAGTGATGCAGACGCTTAAAGAAGTAATTATTCAAGGATGGCCAGAAAACAAGCATAACTGCAACCCACAAGTAAGTGATTACTGGAACTGTCGGGCAGAACTTACAGTTGTTGATGGGATTATCTATAAAGGTTGTAAAATTGTAATACCATTACCATTAAGAAAGCAGATGCTACAAAAAATTCATGAAGGGCATCTAGGCATTGAAAAATGCAAGAAAAGGGCACGAGAGGTAATGTATTGGCCCAAGATTAATCAAGATGTAAGTAACGAAGTGAAAAGATGTTCAGTATGTTTAAAATATAGACTTAGTAATCCTTCAGAGCCATTAACACCTCATCCTGTACCAGAAAGGCCATATAAAAAAGCTGGTGTTGATTTATTTATCTGTCATGGGAAAGAGTTTCTGATGGTCACTGATTACTTTTCTGCATATCCTGAAGTGTGTGCATTGAATACTACAAACAGTGAAGCAGTAATAAAATGTTTGAAAGCTGTTTTTTCCAGATATAGAGTGCCAAATGAAGTCTTTAGCGACAATGGACCACGATTTACAAGTCTTCAATTCAAGAACTTTGCAAAGGAATGGGACTTTGTACATAAAACATCAAGTCCAAACTTTCCCCAATCTAATGGACTTGTAGAAAGGTCAATTCAAACTATTAAACATCTAATGAAGAAATCTAAAGAGAGTGAAAGTGATTTTTACAAAAGCCTTCTAATATATCGGAGTACACCCCTTGAACACGGAGCTTCCCCAGCACAGCTGCTCATGGGACGACGACTACGATCAAACCTTCCAATGAAGCAGAACCTGCTAAAATCTGGAATGGAAGATGAAGTGCGAAAAGTGAAAGAAAATTAAAAGAGAAAACAAAACATATACTATGACAGAGGAACCAGAACTCTCCCAGAACTGGAAATAGGAGAGGAGGTTAGAATAAAGGAGAGTTCAGCAAAAATATGGGATCTGCAAGGAACAGTTAAGGAACAAATAGACCCTAGATCATATATTATTGAAACAAGCAATGGTACGGTGCTTAGAAGAAATCAACGAGATATAGTCGTGGATAACAAGAACATTCAAAAGAAAGCACTGAAACAGAAGAACTGACCACATCAACCAGCAGAATGCCAGAATCGGGCAGAAAATCAAGTGAGACTCTCAGAAGATCATCAAGAGTGAAACAACCACCAACAAGGCTAATAGAGACATGCTAAATGTTAATAAGCTTTTGGGACACTTAGACCAGCACATGTAAGAATATAATGTATATAGTTGTCAGCTGTTACTGAAAATAGCATTGATGTTTGTAACAAATGAAAGCCAAGTCTAGGTGTTGTTAACTGAACAAGTAGAATATTGTATTCTTATTGTTTAAAAAAAAAAAAAGGAAGATGTCAAGATAAGTAATTTTTAAACACTCCCTTATATTACAGTTTATGTTAACTTCTTGTAAATTGAGGATACTCCCTAATCAAATGAAGGAAACGTTGTTGTTAAATGGCTGACCTGTAAGTGAAGCACTTGATTATTTCATTAGTAAAGTTTTTCTTTAAATAAGTCTTACTGTGTTACGTTCAACTGTATTAGAGTCAAATATCACAGAACCCAAAGAATATGACATAGCCTTCATTTGAAACATCTTAGTCAGGGGGAGGCAGTGAGCGGCACATTCCTGTGAAGCCAATCACCTAATGTGACATACCAAGAGACTCACTCAAACTATTCTGCCATTCATTATAATAAAAGCAAACAGGTTTGTCTTTGACTTTACTCTGGCAGACGGGATGAGAGTGTGCAGGACAGCTGACAGCCAAGCCATGATCATCGGGGTCTACAGTGCATAGAATGTGGTTAACATGAGGACTTTGAACTCACAAGCAGAACAGAAGAGAAGCTTGTCTAATGTCTCATGTTTTATGTATTAAAACATGATTGAAATAGGAAAAAAGGGAAGAGACTGAAAATGAACTTGCTATTAACCCATCTTACAGTGCTGGCTCCATCAGGCAGCACAAATGGAAGAAAGACTTAGATGTCTTACAACTCATGTTTTACATACCATGAGAAAATGGAAATAATAAAATAGGTCAAAAATTGTTCCTGAACTTGCCGCAACTGTTAACCCTTCATGCAGCATGGATTTCATCATGCAGTACACTATTTGCTGTCAGAAAAAGGGAAGAGCATCACTGTGATGGATGGTCAACATGCAATTGCTAAATATTACTTGGGAAGCGATTTTCAGTTGTTTAAATTGACAATATCCAGGGACGAGATGAATGACCCACCTGACATAAAGTACCCCCATGATAAATGGTCACGTAATGTGACATCACTTTCTTGAGTGCAACAAGAAATTATTTTACAAATATTTTTAACTTTGTAATTTTAACCTAGCCACAAGCCACTACATACTTAGTGTCTGTTCCAAGCCTAAGTAAACTGGGAAGGGTTGTGTCATTAAAGGTATCCGGCGTAAAATCTGTACCAAATCAAACATGTGAATGACAAACAGAATGTTCATACCGCATTGGTCAAGGCTGGGTTACCAATGACCATGACTGATGCAGCTGTTCAGCAGTGTATCGGCGGAAACTATGCTACTGCTGGGTGAAGAAGGTTGAAAAGAGCAAGAAGGGAAAGATTGTGGAGTTCAGTCTAAACTTTGAATGTTGGCATTATGACTGGTAAAGGGGGAGAGCTGGCCAATATGATAGAGTGAAGAAAGGTAGATGTACTGTGCGTACAGGTGACCAAGGGGCAAGGAAATTAGGCCAGAAGCATCGGAGTGAGTGAAAACTGTTCTAGCAAAATGTGGACAGGAAAAAAAAAATGGGGTAGGTATAATTGTGAGGGAAGAGTATGCTAGGAGTGTTTTGGAGGTGAAGAGAATGTCTGACAAGAGTGGTGAGCATAAAGTTGGAAATCTAAGGGACAATGTTAAAAAAAGTTTTCTGGAGTGAGTTAGACAAAATGGTAGAGAGTATAACCTAAGAAGAAAGAGTGGTGATTGGAGCGGACCTTAATGGGCCCGTTGGCGAATGGAACAGCAGTGATGAGGAGGTGATAGGCTGATATGGTCTTAAGGAGAGAAATGTTGAAGGGCAGATGGTGTTCAACTTTGCTAAAAGGATGGAAATGGCAGTGGTGAATACATATTTTAAGATGGAGGAACACAGGGTGACAAATAGGAGTGGAAGAGGATGCACACAGTTGGACTATGTTCTATGCAGGAGATGCAATGGAAAAGAAAATAGAAAAAAAGTGCCAGAGATCAGTAAGGCTGAAGTGAGAAAAGCTATGGGGAGGACGACAAGAAGGAAATTATTTGGCTGGACAATATACCAGTGGAGGCATGGAAATGTTTACATGAGATGGCAGTAGAGTTTCTAACTAGATTGTTTAACAAAAGTATAATAGAAGTATATTAGTACAGACTATTTAAAGAATAAGCGAGATGTGCAGAGCTGCAGTAACTACAGGGGTCTAAAGTTGATCAGCCTTACCCTGAAGATATGGGAAAGAGTGATGAATGCTAGGTTAAGAGGAGAGGTGGCAATCTGTGAGCAGCAATATGGTTTCATGCCAGGAAAGAGCACTGCTGATGCAATGTTTGCTTTATGGCTGCTGAAGGAGAAGTACAGAAAAGAACAGAAGGAATTCAACTGCATGTTTGTGGACTTAGAGTACTAATTGAGGAATTCTGGAGTAGCAGAAAAGTATGTCAGGGTCATGCAGGATACGTATAGGGACAGTTCTTCACGCTTGTGAAGTGTGCGGTAGGAATGATAGCCTGGTTCAAGCTGAGAGATGGTTTACATCAACGATCGTTTCTGAGTCCTTTCCTGTTTGCAATGGTGACAGGTTGACAGAGGAGGTCAGACAGGAGTCTCCGTGGACAATTATGTTTGCAGATGACATTGTGATCTGTAGTGACAGTAGGCAGAAGGTTTAAACAAACCTGGAGAGGTGAAGGTATGCACTGGAGAGAAGGGAAGTGAAAGTCAATAGGAGTAAGATGGAGTACATGTGTGTGAATGAGGGGGAAGGTGGTGGAAGGGTGCAACTGCAAGGAGCAGAAGTGGTGAAGGTAGATTAATTTAAATTCCTGGGTTCAACAGTCTAAAGCAATGGAGAGTGCAACAGATAGGTAAAGAAGTGAGTGCAGGCAGGGTGGACTGGGTGGAGAAGAGTGGCAGGATTGACATGTGATAGAAGAGCTCCTGCAAGGGTGAAAGGGAAGGTCTATAAAACAGTAGCAAGACCATCTACTGCATGATGTATGATTTGGAGACAGTGGCACTGAAAAAAAACGCAAGAGACAGAGCTGGAAGTGGCAGAGTTGAAGATGCTATGATTTTCACTTGGAGTAACGAGGCTGGATAGAATTAAAAATGAGTATATTAGAGGGACAACTCAGGTACTACAGTTTAGTGACCAAGTGAGAGAGGCTAGATTGAGATGGTCTGGGCACGTTCAGAGGAGAGATGAAGGGTACATCGGGAAAAGAATTTTGAGGATGGAACCGCCAGGCAGGATGAAAAGAGAAGGACCAAAGAGGAGGTTTATGGATTTGATGAAGGAGGACATGAAGGCAGTCAGTGTGACAGAAAATGATGTAATTGACAAGGATAGATGAAGATGGATGATCCACTGTCGTGACCCCTAAATGGGAGTAGCTGAAAGAAGAATTTAAACTTTGTAAGTCTGCACTTGCTTTACTTATGAAATAAGATGCAAGATACCTTTATTGTCACTGTACAATACAATGAAATATTACTTGAAACAAGATAAAGGTATATGAGAGTAGACATTAAACTGCAATAAACACAAATTTAAAAGTAAAAAAGAAGCTATGAGAAGTACAGTTACTATTCTTCTTTTTCTTCTTTTGGCTGCTCCGGTTAGGGGTTGCCACAGCAAATCATCTTCTTCCATATCTTTCTGTCCTCTGCGTCTTCTTCTGTTACACCCATCACCTGCATGTCCCCTCTCACCACATCCATAAACCTCCTCTTAGGCCTTCCTCTTTTTCTCTTCCCTGGCAGCTCTATCCTTAACATGTGTGTCCCAATATACCCAGCATATCTCTTCTGCACATGACTAAACCAACGCAATCTCGCCTCTCTAACTTTGTCTCCCAACCGTCCAACTTGAGTTGACCCTCTAATGTACTCATTTCTAGTCCTATCCATCCTCGTCACACCCAGTGCAAATCTTGGCATCTTTAACTCTGCCACCTCCAGCTCTGTCTCCTGTTTTCTGGACAATGCCACAGTTTCCAACCCATATAACATAGCTGGTCTCACTACTGTCCTGTAGACCTTCCCTTTCACTCTTACTGATACCCGTCTGTCACAAATTACTCCTGACACTCTTCTCCACCAATTCCACCCTGCCTGCACTCTTTTTTTCACCTCTCTTCCACAGTTACTATTAAGAGTTCCAAATATACAAAGAGTAAAAGTAAAGGTAAATAGTAATTTATTATTTATATATATGTATGCTTTAAGTCACAATGAGAATTACAGTCAATGTAATGGTCATGAATTCCACATGTATAAGTGTGCGACTATGTGTGGTTGATGCAGAAGTTTTTTTCAATCAGTGGTGGTTTCTATCATAGGAAGGGGCAGTGATCACTTTGTATTTAATAGACTGATTGCTTTGTGGTAAAAGTTGTTCTTCAACATGGTAGTGAGGGAATTCAGGGTTATGAAGCACCTGCCAGAAGGCAGAGGAGTGAAAATGCTGTGGCTAGGGTGGGATAGATCTCTACAAATGTTCTTTGTTTTTCTGCTTCAGTGGGTAGTGAAGATATCATCCAATGACGGTTGTTGAGCACCAGTAAGTTTCTAAGCCATTTTGATGATATGCTGGAGGGCCTTCCTGTTCTCAGAGGTGCAGCCAGAGAGTGAGTAATGCACTGTAATGCAATATGTAATGACAGACTCTGTGATGCACCTGTAGAAGTTAACCAGCAGCTGCTGTGGGAGTTGTGCTTTATTCAGTGTCCTCAGAAATTGAAGCCTCTGAAGACCATTCTTGACCATTGCTGTCATATTTGTTGTCCATCACAGGTCCTGGCTGGTGTGGACTCCCAAGTATCTGATACTCTGAATTGTTTCCGCCCTCTTGCCATTAATGCTGATGGAATGGTGACCACTGTAGTTCAGTCTCCTGAAGTCCAGAATCAGTTCCTTTGGTTTCTTGGAATTAAATGGAATGTTGTTGTTCTGCCTGCAACTCTCTAGATTCTCAACCTCTTCTCTATAGGCTGCTTTGTCATTATTGGAGATCAGACCTATCATGGTGGTGTCATCTGCAAACTTTATCATGATGTTAGTATCATGGGTAGATTTACAGTTGTTTATAAAGAGGGAGTAAAGGAGAGGGTTCAGCACACAGTCCTGTAGTGCCCTAGTGTTCAGTATTGTGTTTGCTTACCTATGCACAGTTTGTGATCTGTTAGTGAGAAAATCTAAAATCCACTTGCACAAGTGTGAGTTGAGATCCATGTTGTTTAGGTTAAAATCCAGCTTGTTGATGGGATTGGTGTTAAGGGCAGAGCTGTAGTCAATGAACAGCATCAGCACATAGCTGTCCCTCTGCTCCACATGTGACAGGGCAGTATCCTCAGTTGACCTGTTTGCCCTATAAGTGAACTGGTATTGGTCCGAGCAGGAGGGGATGTTGCTCTTAATGTGTCTGTTTACAAGTCGCTCAAAGCACTTCATAAAAATAGGGGTCATGGCCACCAGGCGATATTTGCTCAGGGACCTCACCACTGCCTGTTTTGCAATAGGGATGATTATAGCGGATTTGAGGCAAGTGAGAAGAGGCCTGTACTAGAGAGATATTAAACAGCCTGGTGAACACTGCTGTCAGTGTTAGCACAGCAGCTTGTAAGTGCAGCCTTCCAGTTCTAAACCTTGTTAAGATTTCTTTACAATGTGCAATGTGTGACAAAATAACTGAGTCCTTTAGGTGTGTTAAGTATAGAGTCAAGGAGAGGAAAGAACAACAACAACAGTAGAATAAAATTATATTGAACTACAAGCAAATTTGTTTATAAATATGCCTGAATACACAAACTGAACATGTGAAATAAACCCATGGAATAGTGTACTAATGAGACCAGGCGTGCTCTTTGGTTTGACATAAACAAAATATAAATAATATGTAATTATGTAAATTATGTAAATATGGAATAACAGGTTCAGAAGAAAAGGTATTTTTTGGGCCACCAACTTGGCTGTCCCTGTTTACTTCTTATTCCGAAAAAAAATGCACGCTCAAAGGCGTAAAAGGAAACAAAACTCTCACCATGGGAATAAAGCAGTTGGAACAAATCAGACTTTTTTTGTCTAGACAAAATCAGACAAATCAGACATTTGTCTGAATGTCATGGAACCCCTTAGCTTTGGTCGCTCTGGGTAGAAGTAACACCTCCTTTAAGGAGGTTGAGTTCTTATAGGCCAGAGACTGGAAGGGGCAGAGTCATTTGCCCTTATTGGGTGGTTCATCTGTACTGTGGAGGAAGAAAAGGACAAGAAAGTTAGTGATCGAATATTGTTTTAAAAATTTACTAGTGTTTATTTTATTTATTTAATTGAACTTAATAATCCAGTTTAAATGGTCACTAAACAGGTTAATTAGTAACAGCCATTGCGGCCATCAGTCATTATACAACTGTAGAGTTGCATACGTTAAATTCTTTGCACGTGATTTTGGTGTGCCTCCTTTAAACATGTGCTTTTCTTCTGGCCTCCTTACTTATACATACTACAAACTGAAAGGAATCATCTTTTAAAAAAACCATGTACAACTATGCATGGCTATCACAATTTTACTGTAGTATATGTCATCAAAAATTATGATTTTCATTTATGTTGTATTATTTTGAAACAGTTCCAGTTTAAAAAAACAGTTACTTTGATGTATTTTCATAAGTCGAAGGTAATGTACTTATATGCAGATAATTGCACAGGTTTTGCGAGTTTCCATGTTTGATGTCTGTGAGGGTCTGTAGGGTCTGTACAGCTTATTCTTTATAAGGAGTTCTTCCTCTGTATCCTACATTGCACAGGAATCTCAGAAACATAAAGTCAATGCACACTACACTTAAGCTTTAACAACACACACCAAGATTCTGGATAGTACACTAGGCCATTTTACAGCATTATACTGAGATGCACTGATACAGCCAGAGAGAACTGCATGTCCCTTAATTACTTAGTGATTTACATCATGGTCCAAGATCGTGACCTGCAACCCCAAAAATATTTGTGTGCATTAATTGACCGTAGTGAACTGCATTTTGAACATTGCCAATCAAATGTTCTTTATAACTATCCACCTTGAAAAAAATAATGAATTAGAATTATTACTAAATAACATACTAAGAGTAAAAGTATTTACATTTAAAAACTTTAGAGTATGATTCCCTTTGTAATCTATACATGTACAGTAATCAAAATAAATGTAATTTATTATACTGCACAACTGATACCTGATCAAATCTCTGTATTCATAAACTTTATTATTTCACCATTGTTATAAACTCTACCTTTTATTTAAGTCTGACAAGTTAAGATGGTTAAAGCTAAAGACACTGTAGATTTTTAAACAAATCAATCAGATGCCTTGGAAACTTATAGCAATCAAGTAGCTCTTTTTTCCTCTGATGTGAGTTTAGTTTCTAAACGCATTGATATTACCAGATGAATATTTTATTAAATCAATTTCAATACAAGCTCTTATTTTCAAAGAGATCAATATATCGCCAGGGAATCTACAGGATCACTTTAAAAAACATTACAGGTGTATCTTAGGTGAGGAATCATTTCTTATTTTTCACATATAAATGAAGTGCAAGCATCAGAAGCAATTACTCAGAATTCTAAGAAGGCTGTCAATAATATGCTGCACAAAAAAGGCTGTCATTACAAACAGAACTGGCCAAAATTCAGTTCAACTAATCTTTTACAATTCTTATTAAAAGCATGGAGAATAGGCAAATAAGATTTAAGCTCAGCAAACACTTATAAAGGAATGCAATTGCAGACATTAAAGGAGGGGTTTGGTATTCTTCAAGTTGAAGCTGTTTCTTCACAGTTGCGGTATACAGTGTATTATTTTGCCACAAGGAATTGTGGTTGATAACATATGTAATAAAATACAGACTGTTAATGGCTGCTTATGACGGACATCTAAACTAAAGTGTTACCATACTGAGTTCTCAAGTGATTCATTTTTTTACAAATTGAAAACAATGCCTCGCCTGTTTTTTACATTTTAAAGGCATGAGTCCAAAGGTGAAAACAAAAACTTACTGAGTACGTCCAGTTTGAAGTGGCAAAGTTCTTGATTAAAAAAATGTGCCTTTAACGTTTTAACACATGTTTATGATAACAGAACCAGACTGGATGAATTAAATTTTATTGCACATTCTAGTATGATATGAAATTATCTCCTTTGAGTATGAATTTGCCATCAAATCATTGTGACTGTACATGACTCAAAATATGCACCAGCAGCACATGTGTACTCCAGTCATTTTATTTCCTTTGCCATGTATACTCAAATCACATTTATTATGTGCAATGTTGATACACATACTACATCATATACAGACACACTTGAGTAATGGCACACATACACTCCAAGTTGTATTGGTCCTTCCATCTACAGACTGGGTGCAATCCTAGATGCTGTCAGCATCATGCAAAAAAATGCATTGCACTCTTCACCATCAACTGTCCTAATCTACTTTTTGTCATTGGAAGAGATGGCTGGCAGCTCAACCCGGCCGGGTTGACAAGGATATGGAAGGATTGGGGAAGGCAGCTTCATTAGGGCACTGCCTCCCCCGAGATGCTAGAAGGCAGCTCCCCTGGTTTACAGCGGTGCCCCTGGATTCCCACAGGGCACTATGGGACTTGGAGTTCTGTATCTCAGCCCTGTTGGGTGCTGTGGTTGCTGCCAGGGGGTGCTGTGGATGAACCATGAGACATATGGTTTCAGCGTGGCCTGGAAGTGCTGGCAGATCATGTGGGTGTAAGAGCAGAAGCACGTCTTGGTTGGACAATATAAAAATGACTGACTTAAACTCAGTTGAGGAGCCAGAGTTGGGTAGAAGGTAGGCAAAGCTTGCTGGGAGGTGTGGAGGAGAAAAGAAAGAAAGAAAGAAAGAAAGAAAGAAAGAAAGAAAGAAAGAAAGAATAATTGTGTGGGCTATGTTGCTTATTTACTTACAGTATGTCTGTGGTGGTGGAGAGCACTGTGAAGAATTTACAAAGAATAAACAAGTTCTTGGTGCTTTTAACTTGTGTCCTCAGTGTCTGTGTGTTAGGCTTGAGGATCGACAGTACCCTCTAGTGTCCACACCATGTTCTCTTTCCTCAATGTAGATAGTGGTGAAGACTTCGTGCTAATTACTGCAAGTGTGTCAAAAATATGTTAATTCTATTCCCATTGACTTTTTACATCGCTGAAATCATGAACTGCAGAATCGACAGTGTTGGGTGATTGTGGTTCTTCCTGTTGTGTTCTGTGTTGTTATATAATTGTGGCGGGGTGTGTGTTGGTCATATGTGTTGTAAGAGAACCAAACTGGGCAAGATACAGGATTTGGGCACCAGCCTGGTGAACCCGTTTAATAGGCACACCTGTCAAATGAAATAAAACAGAAAACAGTAAATAAGATGATGTGGAGCCTCATATGTCCATACTTCTCAAAATGTATGGCCCATGGAGTAAGAGTCCTCATCTCCCAACTGTGGGTTTTTTACTAAATTTTTACTTCTGGTTAGTCTTATGCTTATGTTGAGTTAGAGGCAGAAAAGGTGCCATTACTAAGTTCACAATTCCATTTCAATAGCCAACATTATGTAATTTCCGTGGTGTGTCGTGTGCACACAGAATAAAAGTACTGAGGAATTTAAAAGGCAAATTATGGGATGGAGCTAAGCCATGATGAAAGAAACTGAAGTGCCACAAACCAATTATCACATTTTATAGCACATGTTGAGTCACCCTTGCAGAGAAAATGATAATAAAAGATCAAGGATGTCTTTTACTAAGTAAGAGTAATTAGTAACTTTCACCATTTCTTCCAGCAGAGATTTATTTAAACCCATAAAATAATGAGGCAATTCTATAGCAATTTTACATAAACTTTTAATTATTTTTAATACTAATTATAGCATTATTGAATATCACTGCTGTTGCTGTCCCAGGTCCCTTCATGCAGCACTATTTCTGTTTCCACAATCTCAGCCCCTGCTGCACATGCTTTCCATGGCCCTTGACTGAAATAAATGGAGCACCAACAGTTTACAGATTTGACTTTGATCGTCTTCATCACAATGTCAGTGAGCGGAAGTTTGACATTTCTCTGTGATTATTCTTTGGTTGTCTATGGAGCAGAGGTAGAAGTTCAGTCATTTTAATAACAGCACTGGGAGATGATTTTTTAAGGTGAGAACTATATGCTAGAGGAAATCATGCCCCAGTGGTCAAAGGGTTGCCATGGAGGGAGACGAGCAGTGAAGTGAAGGGCAAAGACAGTCAACAGAATTTCATAAGAAAATTTTGCTTCTTTTTTCTTCTTTTTAAATTTTAATTGAAAATAATAACATTACATATAATCTTATAAAACAGAAGAAAATAACACTACACACAATCAAGTCAAACGTATACAAAAATAAAAAAATTAGAAAGTTTAGAAAAAGGAAAGCAGGATTGAAAAGAGAGAAAACCTAACAAAACAGAATTCAACCCCCATCTGAGTTTTTTTTTCTTATAATGATTTGAATGCACTGTTTTACAATATATGGTTATACAGAATTTTACAAGACATGGAGCAGTATTCACTAAAACTCATGGACTGAAGATCAGGCGGTTAAATCTAACAACATAATGAAAAGTATTTTGTCAATATTCTAATGCTAAGAAGACTACAGAGGCAGGTAAAGAATGAAAAGATGAAAAATCAGGTGACAGAGCAGAGAGTGATTGATAGGACAAAGAATAGTGGCTTTTAAACACTTATTATTTAGTTTATGCCTATGCCATATTAGATGACTTTTACAGTATTTTTCAATCCTACCCTTCATTTGAAAAATCTGATTACCTAATGTGACAAAATCAAACAGGCAGTTGGAGGGAGGGATGTGTGTGCAGAAGCACTGGCTATCAAGGAATGCTCACCTCCACCTTACAATATGTGGCTTTACAGAATTTTACAAAACATGGAATAATATTTACTAACACTCATGGATTGAAAAATTGACATCTTAGTTAAACTTTTAAAGCTTTTGTTTTCACGTTTGGAACCACATCCTTTGAAATAAATTTTAATCCTCATGAACAGGCATGACATTTTTGTTAAATTTGTAAAAAAAAACTTTCACTTTTTCACTTTAGAATACAACTTCATGTGGTAAATTAATATCTTTCATAATTGTGAAAAAATAATTTTGACCTGAAAAATACCATACTTATGTAGTTAAAACATAATAAGTGAAGGCAAAGAAATAACTACTGGTAAGGTATTCAAGTAATATTATAAATCCTTATGCACATTGGAGGGGAGGTTAGGAGAAGGTTATGTTAAGGAATTCCTTAAGAAAATTTAATTGTTAAAGCACAAAACATTGTTTGTTGAATACCTGGGCAAGACATTGAGACTCATCAAAATCTTTAAAATCTGTAGGCTCAAAAATCAATCTAGCGGACGTTGTTTTTAAATTACCTTTGTCAATACCAGATCTATATCTACATCATATCACTGAGAGGATAAAAAAAACTCTTTTGAGTTTACATCATGTAGACTTTCTGCTACAGAACAATTACTGTACATTTTCAGAAAAGTTTTTTAATAAAATTTGTTTTGTTTTAATATGTAATTTATATAAATTATTTATTGTTTCTTTTTTTGTTAACCTTTCATTGAGTGATGTCATTGTGTTTTTATTTGTGTTCTTACTTTCCTATAGGCTTTGTCATTTTGTGGTCACGAAATTTGCGCATTACTAGATGATGACAGTGTACTTAACCATCTGACTTTTTGACCAAACAAAGGAAAGACATTTTTATTTAAGCAATAATAGGAAAAACAAAATCAATTATGGAAAAAATGCTGGCTTTGAATTTTATTTCATTCTGATTTTCAATTTGATTTTGTTCTAATTGGTTAGATAAAAGATACAAAAGACTCCTGTGTAACAAACCTTGCTAACAACCTCAGGAAATCCCCTTCTTAGACCACAAAAAAGGATATTTTAAAATCACTATGGCTCACTAAAATACTTGTCCGAAAGGAAAAATCATTTGTCCGACTGAACTTTTTAAAACTTCCAGCCTATCAGTATGAGTAACCCAGAGGTAAGACCTTATTTTTTTATTTTGATTTCATATACCTTATTTATCCCCGAGGAGAACATGTCTTTTCACATAACCCATGGACATCAGAGTGTAGGGTCAGCCATTGTACATTGAGCCTCGCAACAATTTTCAGATTAAAGGTCTTGCTCAAGGACTCTAAGGAGTATCAGAACCCTACAATATTATTCCACAGCTTGGGGGAGAGTCTGAAACTTTACAGCAATGTCTAGGATCTGCTGCTACATCTACTACAGTCGCAGCTTTTAAGGAACCCATATGCTTTACCCTGAATGTTTCTCATGAGATCTTTATACAGCAGCTTCTGAGTCTCCAGAGCAAAAGCCAAATTAATTTTTGAACAATAGCTTAGCAGTTTTCCCACAGAAGGAGGAAAAATTGACTTCATCATATCAGTTTTATTGAGCAAAGCTCTCCAGTTGGCAACCATCATTAGTGATTCCAGGAACTGATCAGCTTTATCTGCTAATTTCATTCTGCCATTTTGATGTGCTGGGGCCTCATGTATAATACGCACAAAAATGTTGCGTACACCTGTTTCCACGCTCACATCGCAATGTATAAAAACTAAACTTGGCGTAAAGCTACACACACTTTCGCGCCAACTCAAGCCCTACCATACACAGCTTCTCCGCTTGGTTTTGCAAACTGCCGGCACCCAGTGTCAAAGCAGTGCTTTTGTTCCAGTATGGTTTCCCTTTCTTTTTTATTTATTTAATTTTTTTTAATAATTTTATTGTAATCATTCCATACAAATCAATCCATTTTTACAAAAAATAGGATTGAGATTGAAAAACAAGTTGACCCCAACCCCTGAGAGAGACAGCATGGCCAACGGAGTAAAACTTAAGGCTTATAAACATACCTAAATTGATGAGTTTAATAGACCAATAGAGATGAATGGAGAAGAAAAAGAAACGAGGAGATAATTGCTTCCTCTGTGCTTTAAGAGCTTATTCTAAAATATTAGTGATTACATCCTGCCAGGTTTTGAATAAATTCTGTACAGATCCTCTAACCGAATATTTGATTTTTCCCAATTTCAAATAGTTTAAAACATCGGTTTTCCACTGACTTAAAAGAGGAGAATTAGGATTCTTCCAGTTCAACAAAGTAAGTCTGCGTGCCAGAAGTGTAGTGAATGCAATCACAGTTTGTTTGTCCTTCTCCACTTTAAACCCATCTGCAAGAACACCAAACACAGCTGTTAATGGGTTAGGAGGGATTATGAGTCCAAGGCTGTCTGAAAGGTAATTAAAAATTTTGATCCAAAATGATGTTAATTTGGTGCAGGCCCAAAACATGTGACCCAGTGAGGCTGGGACTTGATTGCAGCGTTTGCAGGTTGGAACTTGCCTGGAAACATTTTAAACAGTTTTTGGCGAGACAGATGTGCTCCATATATAATTTAGAGTTGAATAATTTTATGCTTTACGCATATGGAGCTTGAGTGAAGTCTCTGCATTACTACTTTCCCCTCCTTTTCTGATATATTGATTCAGAAATTTTTTTCCCATTGTCCTCTTGGATCTTTGAAAGGGAGGGACTGTAAAATACTTTTATGTATTGCAGAGATGGTGTCTAAGTCCTTGAAATTGAGCAATATTTTTTCCAGCATGGACGAGGGAGCAAGATGAGGAAAATCGGGCAGGTTCTGTTTAACAAAGTTCCTAATTTGAAGACAGTGAAAGAAATGTGTAGCTGGAGAGTTAAATTTGGAATGTAATTGTTCATAGGATGCAAAGATGTTGTCTATATAAAGATCTCTAAGCAATTTAATCACAAGTCTTTTCCAGATATTAAAAACTGCATATGTTTGCAAGGGTTGAAAGAGGTGGATCTCTTGCAGAGGTGCCACAGATAAAAGCTTCTCCATCTTAAAATGCTTTCTAAATTGGTTCCATATTCTGAGCGAGCGAAGCACAATTGGGTTATTAGTATATTGCCGATAACTTGCATTTATTGGGGCACAAAGCAGGGAATATAAAGAAGCACTGCAGGATTTTACTTCTATTGCGGACCAGGCCTGTGTATGTTCATCTATTTGAATCCAGGTTTTTATAGCTTGTATGTTTGCTGCCCAGTAATAAAACTGAAAGTTGGGCAGAGCCATACCACCTTCTGCCTTAGGTCTTTGTAGGGTTGCTCTTTGGATACGTGGATGTTTTGAGTTCCAAATAGATAAGGTTATTGTTGAATCTAATTGCATAAAAAATGATTTATTGATGTATATTGGAATATTTCGAAATAAAAAAGAAGCTTAGGTGCACATCCCTGACGGCTTTATCAAATACACTGAAATTAACCACATATTGTTTATTAGTTTAAGGCATCTGATTGTAATTAACCCATAACAATATAATGGTCCACGGAATGGCTAAACTATTCCAAATACCATAGCTGGTTTAGCATTGTTACTCTCAAGTATTTATCCCACTGTACCTGAGTGTGGCATCACAGCTCTCAAGCAGCTAATCAGAAAGATAATTATCGGTATACAGCATCAAGCACACGCTGCCTCAGCCATGTACTATTTGAATTGCTGCCATATGGCAAACACTTCAGAGCCTTTCCTGTAGGGACCTCGCAGATTAGAAACAGTTTCATCCCAAGAGCTCTAAACGAACTCAATCAGTCCATCAAGTGCTCCTTGTAGATCTGTTTGTACTTATTAGTACAATTACCTCACTGTAAACTTATGATACAGTTATAATATTGCACAACCTGAGCCACTTTATAAAGCGCGTATTTACATATGATGACGATATCATTTTTAAGATGAAATGCAGCAAAATATGTTTTTACATTATACAGATAAAATTTTAACATCATTTAAATAATCTATATTGTTAATAATTAAACATGTTAGGACACGGTGTTGCAGCGCTAGCGACGATCTGGCACCCTGTTCAGGGATTGTTCCTGCCTCGCGCTGTATTCTTGCTGGGTCTGGCATGACACTGGATGGATAGATGGATAGAATAATTAAACATGTACTACGAAGATATTTCAATATTCCTTAAAAGTTCTGAAGAATCTGTGTTCTAAGTTTACAGATGGCTTGACATCTATTACAGAGATGATTGTGTGGCATTTGGGTACTTGGAGAAAGAAAAGGAAGGACAGGAATTGGTTTAGTATACATACAATACAATACAATACTTTAGTTATGATGGTATTTGAGAAACTAGTAAATTAAACGATTTAAAGATGAAGTTTATGATGTTCTACTTTAATGACAAAATATACTATGTGATTAAAGTGGAAATTTCGAGATTAAAGTTGACATTTCAAGCTTTTTTTATCACTATGTGCTTATTTGTTGTCTTTTCTCTGTACCCTAATAAGCTTCTATATGATACTCAGACAGTGGGCTATGACTCACCTTTTCACAGCGACTTTGATAACTTACAACTTCTTTTATTTTTCAGGCACTATGCGACTTTGTGAACTTGAACTTTCATGTTTCTCTGACACTCTATGTCACTCGATCAACTACTTGATACCACTGTTTAAACCAACAAATAGTACATTTTTCCTTGCCTCCACTTGGTATTTGCTGAAATTCTTCTATTTTCCCCTATGTTTTGCCTTTTCACAGAACATTGAGCTTAAGGGCTATTTATATTGATTTTCATATTCAAAGAGGCGTAATTCTGGTAGGAGTTGGCGAGTAGCAGTAGACACATGCACGTGCGTTATTTTTCACGCTGTACGGGATTTACATAGCAGAAGAACGTGGAAGTTGGCGTACGCATTTATTCATGCATCTGGATTTTTTTTGTGTGTACGCACATTTCCGCTTTTGTCCGTATGCCATGTTTTAGTGTGAATTCTACGCATGGCGATATGCATGAGAACCCTGGAGATTAAACCCATAGATTATCAAACCTTATACATGATAAGTAGTCACTAAGAGTCCAGACACATAAGATATTTTTTGTCCCTTCCTGGAACTGGGCATTAATATTAGTGAAAAGAAAAGAGATAACAGGATAATAAAACCAGTTCAACCCAGACCCCAACTGGAAAAGCCTAAGGAATTAGGAAAGTTAATGAATAGTTTTAAAGAATGAAGGAGATAAATTTAAGAATAATTAAGGTTTTATTGTGGATGTTCAGCCCGCAAATGGTATGGTTGTGAAATGGCAACACAGCTGCCTTAAAACAAGGTGATCAGGGTTCAAATCCCGACTGTTCCTTACATGGAGTTTGCATGTTCTCCCAGTGATCATGCAGGTTTACTTCAGGTGCTCTGGTTTCCTCCCACAGTCCAAAGATACGTAGGTTTGGTGGATGGGTAATGCTAAACTGGCCCCTGAAGTGTGTGTGTGTGTGTTCTCCCTATGATGTGCTGAAACCCTGTTCAGGGATTTTGGCTGCCTTGTGCCTGATGCTTTGCTGGGATAGGCTCCAGCTTTGCTACACTGCTGTAAATAAAAGAGTTTATAAAATGGATGAATATTTAGGCCACCTAGTTAATAAAGGTCCTAAGCACCAGAAAAACAAGCCGACTTTCTCCAAGGGTTCTTAAGATGAGTAGCTATTCCAAACCAGATAAAAAAAATGTATTTACTTATAACTTGCCAAGGGACAAAATCCATGAAAATCCATGAAAAGACAGGAATGCTGACCAATGAATGAGGGAGAGAGGCAGATCTTTATTTCACTCAGTATTGTAGGAATGATGCCTTTCCTGTTGACATTCAAAGCAGCATTTTCAGGAAGTAACTGTTAGCAAAATTTTAGCAAAAAGGCACATATTTTGATCATATGGATAATGGACATGTTGATTATTCAACATGTGTTATGTGAGAATTTTTTTTTTGTTTTTCCATTGATATTTT
>JANRMT010062852.1:33843493-33917253 GCA_026402145.1 Polypterus bichir lapradei | reverse complement strand
GCCAGTCACATAATGCGACACAGCCAGTGACAGTCAAACTAGTCCACGACTCTTCCAATGAAATCAATCTGATATTATCTTTAGTCGTAGTGGGGGCTCATTGTGCATGACGGCTGACAACAAATAAATGCTCATCTGGAAGTATTATGAATATAATGCAGCAACAAGGAATACAGAATGCAAGTGTTTTGGACCTTATGTATGGAAAAGAAACTCATCTGTTTGATGTCTCATTATTTTGATGCATCTGCAGCTTCTTGGTTTGCTAATATTCTGAATTGCCATCCCAAAGTTAGTTCTTATTGAAGGATGTGGTAGGAAGATTACTAGTAAGGTGGAATATTTTAATTCTATGGTGTAAGCTGCAGCCATCATTGTGGCCCAAAAAAATAAATAAATGAAGAAATCCTTAATTACAAAAATACCTTGGAAACCTCACAGAGTGTCTCATCTTAAGAGAAAATGCTGTAGAGCTGAGCTTAAATGGGGGGAAACTAAATTAACAATACTCTATGAAATAGTAAAGGCACATAAAACTACTTAACTATTGGGTGTCCTAAACCCAGTTCAGTCAAAAAAATGCTTCCTGAAAACTTTAAGTAGAATGTGTTTTTAAACACAAAATAAATGATATTACATGTAATATAATACATCCCTCCAAAACGAGTCCTGTTGAGCCTCAGCACACTCTTTTTAGCAAATTAAATTCCATCACTGAAATAGGTTTACCTGAACTCCATAGAATAATGTTTCAGCTAAAACCTTCTACTCGTGTCTTTGACCAGTCCCAACAAACTTTTTTTTATTTTATTTATTTTATTTAATCATTCCATACAAATCGATCAATTTTTACAATAAATAGGATTGAAAGCAAGTCGACCAATAAACTTTTTTAAAAGAAATCTCTGATGTGCTTATTGATAGTGTACTTGACATTGATAACTCTCCATTCCAAATTAGGGTCTTTCCAGAATGTCTAAAGACAGCAGTTATTAAACCCCTGCTGAAGAAAAATATTTTAGATTCATCTGTACTTGACAACTTTAGACCTATTTCTAACCTACCTTTACATTCTAAAAAAAGCAGTTTTCCAAAAATCAGATGACTATTTAAATAAACATTTTATTCTTGGTAAGTTTCAATAATGTTTTGGAACAAATCATTGTATAGACAGTGCACTGGTTAAAATATTAAATGTCCAGCAGGTTAATGCAGACAAAGGTCATAAATCTGTTCTTGTTATACTAGACCTAAATGCAGCATTTGACACCATAGGTCACAGTATTCTTATAAATCACCTTAATCAATAGGTGGGCCCCTCTCTCTCTTAAATTGGTTGCAGTCCTATTTAACAGGTAGAAAACTATTTTTAAGAAGTGGTGATTGTACTTTAGGGATCCATGATCTTGTATATGACATACCACAAGGATCTATTCTAGACCCTCAGTTATTTTCAGTCTACAGTACATGCTCCTGTTAAGACAGATTACCTCAAAACTCAAGGTCATCTACCATAGCTATTTAAATGACACACAGCTTTACTTAACTATAGCACCCAATGACCCTGATGCTCTGGGCCATTTGATTCAATGTCTCACTTGTATTTCTGAATGGATGGGTAGGAATATCCTCAAGCTAAGTAAGGAAAAAACTGAAATCTTTGTTGTTGCTAAAAATGGAAATGATGAGGGTATCTATTATATAATAAAGAACAAAGGTGTGCATGTATATATCCTGTATATTTTAGTGTAACCCTGATATTCTGTATATGCATTTAATTATCATTTTTATCATGGCTCTACGATCCATTCTAACCCCTACTTTCTCTGTTGTTCTTTTTCCGATTTTCACCTGATCAAGGCACCATGCAGTCCTTACATTGATGGTTTGAAGGCCAGATGTCCACATGACGATCATCATCTGACTCTTCCATGCAAAGCCTGAAAACCATGAGGACTGATTTAGATCATTTATGTTAGAATACCCAGTAGGGGCTGGGCGGTCTCGTGGCCTAGGAAACCCCTGCAGATTTTTTTTTCTTTGTTTTTTCTGTCCTCTTGGCCATTGGACCTTTATTTTTTATTACTTAGTATTGCCTAATCTTATTTTTATATTTTTCTTTTTTCTTTCTTTATCTTACAATGCACTTTAAACCACATAATTTGTATGAAAATGTGCTATATAAATAAATATTGTTGTTAGAGAAATATGATTAGCCGGTTTGGCTTTGCTGATGCGATCAAAAGTGTAATTACAAATGTTAAGCACACAAGCTGGAGAAACAACATAGAAGGCAAGCTGAAAGAGTCACCTTCAAATACAGGAGGAATAAAACCAGACATGAGGCAAAAAAAGCACCTCAAAATAAACTGACAGAATCTGAGAAGCAGTCTTTATGGGAATACAGACAAGAGAGGGGATGTCAGTGAAGAGAGGTTCAGATACAAGTGAATACAGAGAAAAGGTGCTGAAAGAACACGTAGGGCAAGAGAAATCAAATACTTTTAAATTATTCTATTACCTGTCTTTGAAATGAATCCCTTAGCTTTAAAAGTCAAGGCAGAAGTAAAGAATTTAGAAGTAATCATGGACTCTGACCTAAACATTAAATTGCATATTAATCATATTAGTAGGGTTGCATTTTTCCATTTAAGGTTAGGCTTTTTATAATATTGTAAGATGCTAAGAAATTAATTCACGCTTTTCTTTTTAGTCGATTAGATAATGGCAATGCACTGCTAACTGGACTACACAAGAAAGACAACATGAATCTGTTTCAGTTAGCTTAGAATTCAGCAGCAAGAATCTTAAACAAGAACAAGAAAATCTGAGCACATCTCTCAATTCCTTTTAGAACTGACTTTAAAATACTTTTAATGGTATATAAAGTCTTAAATAATCTTGTTCCTTCCTATATTTTGGAGTGCATTCCAATTCGTAAGCTTAGATCCTTTATTTGTAGACTGCTTATTATTCCAAGAACCAAGATTTAAAGAAATGGTGAGGCGGCCTTTTGTTGTTATGCACCAAAAATCTGGAATACTTTCCATTAGAGATATGCCAGGCTAACACTATGGCATATTAAAAAAAAAACTCTTAAAAACTACATATACATAGAATGATCATGTTCTTCAATTAATTTGTATGCATTATTAATCCTACTTTTCTATTTTCTTTTCTGTTTTTTATATGGTGGTGAGTGAAAGTGGATAATCCAACTTTCCATGAGATCCACTGCATTAAATACTCTGAGATGAAGCCTAAAAAAACAATAAAGAAAGAGTTAAGAATATTTATTTGAGGTAAAATGCCCAGTGGGGGCTAAGTGATCTTTTGGCCTTGAACCCCTGCAGATTGTTTTTTCACCCATTTATCTGGAGTTTTTTTTCTCTGTCCTCCCATCCATCTGACGTTATAATCAACTCATCTTTAGAGACTGAAAAAATGATTCTATATACGGTGTAAGGTTGCTACTACTCTATTAATTATATATCTATATTATTCAGTTAGATTAAATAAACTTATTTAATTCCAAGAAGAAATTTTGATGCACACAGCAGCAGAAACAAAAAAATCAAGGATACAGAATCACAGGACAAATAATACAGCCAATCAATTAATTGATTTATATATATATATATATATATATATATAGTTTAAAATCAACTTAGAGTACATTGGGAGGAAGCACTGAATTGCCAGATAGCAGAAGGCAGAAAAGATCCCCAGAGGTGCTTCTTAGTGCAATGCCGTTAAATCAGGCTTTGGCTAAATGTGCTTCAAGAGAGTGCCACCTGATGGGGATGGAGATGATTTTTCAAGATGGTTATGCGAGAATTATTTATTTTTTTACATTATTTATTCATTACTATTATTAACTAATTTTAATGTATTTTTCTTTGCTTGAAAACTATTTCTGACACCTTGTAAAGCACTTTAATCTACAGCTTGTGTATGAAAATATGCTATAGAAATGAAATATTGTTGTTGTTTACGTACAACAACAGAATGAGAAAAAAAAGAGGGCCAAGACTGTGGTTGAACTCATAGTGCCTGTTTACTCTTCACACAATGCCAGCTCCATCAGGCAGCACGTTATTGGCGGTCACAAAAAGGGTCGAACACAGCAATGCTGGAAAGTAGGCAGTCAGTCACTAAATAGGACGCAGCTAACAATTTTCGATTGTTTTACATCTCAAAAAAAGATCAAAGTCTGACATACCCAGTGACTAGAAGTCGTATAATGTGACATCAGCTCTAGCCTCACACTCAGCTCTCCTTACAAAAGTAAATTAATTTCTGCTCTTAAAATTTTGTCTCCCTTCTGCTATACAGTCCCAAAAATTGCTGGGTTAGGTATTAATACAGTACATCATTTTTACTATTTGGATATCCTTTCTTAAACACAAATATTCAACAAGACACTGGGATTTAGTGTCTTGTTGGACCCTTAGGAGACTTACTTTCTCTTAAGTGGTTTGAAATTGGCATTTCCATTTTTTGTCCTTTTATATTTATCAATGTTAAATTACAAAAGACATCATTCACAGTGCCTGAAAAAATTAGGTTTTACTTTGATAAAATATCAATAAAACAGAAAAATGATTAAATTTCATGTTTAAAGGTGCTAAAAAAAACATTAAGGCAAAAGAATCATTAATCATAGACTTACCACCGCAGAGGGTTCCTAAGATTCTCCCCTGCAAGATTAACTACACCATCACATGGTGGCAAGCCTTTGAAAGCTACATCATCCTGTGAAAATGAAAACAGATATTAAAAAGTAACAAAATCAATCAATCAGTTTTATGCAAGGTCCAGCTTGTAGTGTTCACGAATGGAATGAGTTGATAAGAGATTGGTTTCCTTGTTTGAACTCACCAGCATTACTAAAATTAAACACTGAAAAGTGTATGGTATGTACCTGAATAGTTCAAAATATTTCTTAAAAATAATAATAAATTTAATTGATGGACACCATTTGGCTAAATTTTAACTTTGTTACAGTAACTTACAAAAATAATGCCTTGTAACAAAACAGTATTAGAGCCATTGCAAAAACTACTGCATACATATAACACAATGGGAAGCTACAAATTTCAATTAACAAATAATGTGTCGATACTGAACCTTTAGAAATGATAAAGGAAATTGAAAATTTAGTTTTGCACTGTCAAGTTAAGACACTGAAAGGGAAGGCTGGATTAAGACCTTTAGGGGCCCTAAGCACTTACGATTTTGGTGCCCCCAACCTCTATTATTACTATTTTATTATTGTATATATTTATGTTTGTAATTTCTTAATTTAATGTGGGAGCCTCTTTTAGTGGAACCTGATTCAGCTACGCCATTTCCATTTACAGGTTTCATATGGCTGAAAATCTATGTAAAAGTGCAGTTTGCTAGGCAATTCGAAAAGTCTGTTTGGCTCTGAAATATTTCCTTCGGGTTTTCATAGTGTTTCCTGGACACCTGCGTGTGCAGACAATAAAAGAAGCGTTTCATGCCATTGCAGGTACACAGGCAAAAACACCCACAGTTCCATAAAGAATATCACGATCAGCCTAACATTCTCATTACCCAAGATTTCCAAATGTGATTGGGGCACATGGGACTGATCAGAGTGGAGTTTGATCAAACATTATTTGGAAAATGTACCTCTCCTCCTGATGAATAATCAGACACAGTGTCTTCATCAAATATTTGACCTTCGTCAATATCTCGTTGGTCAGAAACAAGTTCTAGGGATATTCCCTGCAACTGACCCAACAAAAAAAATGCCCTCAGAAACAGGGCGATGGGCATTTTGCTGGAAAGCCAACTCTTCTTCAGGGCTTAGGTCTGGACTGCGCTGACCTCCACCTGTATTTTGCTTGTCTGCCTTCTTATTAGCTTTAAAATTAATGTTTTTTATATTATATATAATTCTTTATGTCAACAATTCTTTAAATAGTTATATACTGTACCAATATTTACCAGTTTGAAGTATATTCTTGTACTTCACTTTAACCTGTTCCCATGTTCTCCTTGTGTTCACATTTGATCTGGAATTATGACATATTAAATAATAATTAATCTGACATATATGAAATGAAACGCTGCATTCAGTAAGTACAAGGCACACTACATAGCGTTTAATTTGTCAGCCACTTTTTGCCAGCCATCTTTTCTGGTTTGGTCAGCTTTTGCAGTGTTACCCCTTGTGCATACTGAATCTTGAAATTCTTCATATCCTTCGAATAAAAGGTCCTGCTCCACTTGTGTGAAAAAAAAATGCGCCCATTCTTTCATCATTTTGTTACAGCCTATCAAAAACTTGCTGATCATGTTTTCTAGACTCAATATATATGGGCTTTTTAATCAGCGCGGGCACATGCATTCATCTTGGATAATTAGATCCAGCTAGACTAATCTACTACATGACTGCGTTTGAAAAACCGACTTATACCAGATGAGCTTCACCGGTCTTAACTCATCCAAGATGAGGCATCTGATCTCGGATGATTTAAGTGACGTACGGAAAATACCCCCCTGATCTACATGTAACATTTAATACATTAGAATACATTGATTTAATTTGTCTTAGAATTGGACATGTTGTGTTAAATGATTCACAATATCACATAAGAAATATCACTGAATTATGTAGATTTTGTAATAAATGTGATATAGTTGAGGATTATTCAAAGCCTTTGGAGAGTAATGGTTTGGGTTTACATTACCTATTGAGTTAAGGGGAAAAGTTTACATTAATTCACAAAGCGGTTTTGTGTTATTTGTAGGGTTGACTATATGAGATCATTTAGATCAGCGGTTCTTAACAGAGGGTATCCATACCCCTTGGGAGTATAGGAACCAAATGCTGGGGGTATTGGACTCAATCTCTGGGTACTGGTATTTATTTTATTTAATGTATTAATTTATACTTGGGTAGTACGTGAATGGAATGTGATAGAATCTTCGAGAACATTCGACATTTCCTGCAAATGCTTGTATTTAATTTTACACGTGTGTATTTACTACAACTTTAATTTTAAATTTAAATTTAATACATTTTAATTCAATATTTAAATTTATTAAATGTATATTTACTGAACAGGAATGTATTTACTTGTTTATTGGCAATGTACATATCTCAAAGACTCTAGAAGCGCATTTTGCATCTATACTAATAAAAGGCAAAGCCCTCACTGACTCACTCATCACTAATTCTCCAACTTCCCGTGTAGGTAGAAGGCTGAAATTTGGCAGGCTTATTCCTTACATGATACTTACAAAAGTTAAGCAGGTTTCATTTCGAAATTCTACGCATAACGGTCATAACTGAATCCTACTTACGTACATATGCGTATATACGTTCATAGCTTGCAGCTCGGTCGCCATTTGAGGCGGCATTGCGTCCCCCATCCACACGCCTCCCACGTAGTTGGCTGCCTGCCCATATAAGGTCGTCTGTTGCTCCGGTCTCCACATTCCCTCCCCTGCTTTGCCACGGTATTCATGTCTCCCTGCTGATAACTGCAGCCTTTTTATTTAATCCACGGCTTCTCCAGTGTTTTCGTTTATTACGCTTATAGTTATTGTGTAGGTATTTTAGACTTAGTTTACATTGTTCAGGTACCCATTTCTTTTACCATTCCAACCGTACCCCCATTAACATGTCTATCGAGGTGATCACCATCGATCAAAGAACTGCCACTTATCGAGTGGTTTCCATGCCCTGAGATGGCGCCTGCCTTTTCCATTCTCTGTGTTACATATTGCACAGACATATCAGGCTCACTCTTGATATTCGGAGGAAAATTGTGTCTTATGTATTGAATGACTGGGACAAGTTCAAGGTGTGGACTGATGATGGTACAGGAGATAATTATACTACACAGGGGCACTATAAGAGTGAAATGCTTAAGCCCTTCACCTATGGTTCTGCATGTGAGTTGATGGCTGCCGATGAATTGTTCGGTTGTCGCTTTCAAGTGTACCGAAATGGCCAAATATTTTACACCTTTCGACAACCGCCAATGTCTCTTAAACATCTTAGATTCACAGGTGACAATTTGAGTAGTGGACACTTTGATGTTTATGAATGTTTCAACTCTGAAAAGCTGGATGCGAAGTTATCGATGAAGCCAGTTGTATGCTTACAAAGCTTGACAGATGCCGAATGTCACTTCAACACAAGTCCTGCAAATACTAACGTAATTGAAACAAACCATGAAACTCAAACCGATTATGACAGCAGCAATCCAAGCTGTGAGAAAACAGTAAAAAAAAGGCGTGTCAGACGTCGTGGTACATTTTCTGATGCAGCTAGATGGAAACAACTTTGTGACGCTGCCGCCAATTACTCACAGAAAAATCCACAAGTTAATAGACACGCTGTTGCTAAATACTTGCAGGCAAATCCACAAGTTCATAAAGACGCTGTCGCTAAATACTCGCAGGCAAATCCACAAGTTAATAGACACGCTGTCGCTAAATACTCGCAGGCAAATCCACAACTTAATAGAAACGCTGCCGCTAAATACTCGCAGGCAATTACACAAGTTCATAGAGACACTGCCACTAAATATTTAAAGGCAAATCCAGAAGTTAATACCGGGAATGAATGTTAATCATCTTAGATTCATGAGTAGCGATTTGGGTAGTGAACACTTCGATGAATGAAAACTGTTATCTTTACAATGGTTGATAAACATGGAACACAACACATCATCCAAATACGAACCTGATTGAAAGAATAATGATAATCAAATCCTTGATGACAGCAACACTCATAACAGTGACAAAACAATTACACTGACAATCATGTTATGTTATTTTTAAAATGTTTCTGACGTTTCTTTTTCATAACTTCTTTAACACACTACTTCTCCGCTGCAAAGCGCGGGTATTTTGCTAGTTGTATATAAAGGCGATGACTGCGTGCCGCCATTCATTCTGTATTTGACTAACGTTATTACATACTGCTTTTTGCAGTTTTTCTTTTTTCCTTTTACAGATTTTCTGCAAAATGTTGTGTGTCAAAAAACAGAAGTGGAATGATTCATATGTTGGTTTTGGCTTCACCTGTGTGACAGAACGAGATGGAACTGAAAGACCCCAATGCATGATTTGGAATTTGGTAATGAGCAATGGAAATTTGAAGCCATCAGGACTGAAGGAACATCTCGAAAGCAAACACAGTAATCATGTGGGTACATCGATTGATGTTTTTAAATTGAGAAGAGTTTGCTATGATCAGAAAGCAACTCTTTCATCATTCGAGTTTGCTGCTCCTGGAAAACCTTTTTTGGAAGCATCCTACAAAGTTTTGTACATGATTGTCAAAGAAAAGAAGCCCCACACAATTGGGGAGACCCTCATGAAACCTTGTGCACTAAAGATGGCAAAAATCGTGCTGGGAGAGGATGGCGCGAAGCAATTGAGTCACGTGTTCTTGTCCAACAACACTGTACACCAGAGAATTAAAGACATGAGTCAGGACATAATAACCCAAGTTGTCAGGGAGATTAAACAAAGTCCTGCAAAAATCAGCATGCAGATCGATGACTCAACTGACATTTCAAACCAAAGTCAATTGCTTGTATTTGTACGCTATTTACATAAAAAGAACATCAATGAAGAGTTTTTATTCTGTGAACGACTCGAAGCAACAACCAAAGCAGTTGACGTATTCAAGATGATCCAATCGTTCTTTGATCGCCATAAGTTGGCATGGGTTTTGATTGGGTCTATTTGTACAGATGGAGCTCATACCATGATTGGCAAAAAATCTGGATTCATTGCTATGTGAATTTCCCCTTGAGGTTAATAAAGTATCTATCTATCTATCTATCTATGGTGAACGAGAAAGCTCCACATGTGCTCTGTACACATTGTGTTCTACATCGCCAAGCTCTGGTATCCAAAACATTGCCAAAGAAATGTAAAGAAGTGATGGGAATACTTGTGCAGACAGTCAACTTTATTCGTGGACGTGCATTGAGCCATCGATTATTTCAAAAATTCTGTGATGAAATTGGAGCGGAACAGAGTGTGTTACTGTACCACACACAGGTACGTTGGCTAAGTCGTGGCTGTGTATTCGCGCGTGTAGTAGAACTTTGGAATGAAATTGTAGAATTCCTCAAGCATCAACAATCCCCCCTAGCTGATCATTTTGAAGATGAACGTTTTTTTGTTAGCCTGGGATATTTGGCTGATATTTTCAGTCTCTTCAATGATTTGAACATATCAATGCAGGGAAGGGATGTGGACATTGTTCAAGCCAGGGGAAAAGTTATCACATTTGCAAGGAAATTGCGTATCTGGCGTCGCCGTGTTGAAAGCGGAAACCTGGCAAACTTTCCAATCCTTGACAATATCCTTATTGGAGATGGTAAAACACTACCTGTAGAAATACTTCAAGAAGTCAAAAATCATTTGGAAGTTCTCAGTACAAAATTTGAGGGTTACTTTCCAGATATTGATAATCCTAACATGGAATCTGTTTGGATACAAAACTCTTTCTCGTTTGATATATTGAGATTGAGTGATAACGATTCAGCAAAGGATGATTTCATTGACTTCCAAGAAGACCCAAGAATGAAAGCTAATTTCAAAAGGGCTGGGATGGATGTCAAGCAGTTTTGGTGTGAGCAAATCCCAGTTTACCCAAGCTTGGCAATGAGGGCAATGAATGATTTGGTTCCCTTCACAACTACGTATCTCTGTGAAACAGGATTCTCTCCATTATTAATTCTGAAATCAAACTGGAGAAATCGACTTGATGTGTCAGATGACATGCAAGTAGCTTTATCCGTAACTGTACCCCGATTCTATGCTTTGATTGCACAAAAACAACAGCAAATATCTCACTAGATTTGTGAAAGTCTGTGTTATGTGGTCGAGATATTGAAAAAAACTTGCACATTTAAGTTTGTTTTCTTCTTTCATATAATACTCAACTGTAAGAAGTAAAATTATTGGTTTATAATCTGAAACAGGTGAAGCAAAGTTATATTATAAAATAGTTGTAACTGTTTGTATATTTGTCATTTTTCAATTTTGCTTTTTGTAAATAAATATGATAAAGTTATCAATGCTTATGATTTTATTTCATGTTCTCTTCCTAGCTATCCATATCTAAAGTACAGTAAATTGAAGCTGTTGACATATTTGGGAATCATACTGGCAACTAATATCAGGAATGGTGATGATTATTTCGACAGTCAAGTAAAGGGGGTATGGGATGATATTGGACAATCCACTGGGGGGTCTGGAGTCATCAAAAGGTTAAGAACCCCGGATTCAGATGAAGGATACAAGTAATATTTAATTTAATAAAAATTAGTCATTCCGTCTCATGTGTTCTGCATCACACTCCAGGCCAGCTGGTGGC
The DNA here is from genome assembly GCA_026402145.1 of Polypterus bichir lapradei. Lineage (NCBI taxonomy): Eukaryota > Metazoa > Chordata > Cladistia > Polypteriformes > Polypteridae > Polypterus > Polypterus bichir. The sequence goes on along the minus strand of JANRMT010062852.1, from coordinate 33,905,870 downwards.
AGTAATGCACCATGATCTGGTATGCCAGCCTCAGTTAAAAAGTTAAGAAGCAGATGAATACAAGTTCTATCTAATCTTTACTTCTGAACCAATCCACTGCTGCCAGATTATACTCTAAATAATATACTGTATATTATTTAGCATATATGGAAAATGAAATAATGTTTGATAATAGTGCTATAGACATTCTTTGACTGCACGTATTTCAGTTAGTCATAAATCAACACTTTTTACATTAGTATTAAATAAATTGTTATGCCAGTAATCTGAATTAATGGAGAACTGTAATAATTTCATTTAATTGTGTTTGGAACTTCTCTTCCACAAGCACCCCTGTCACCCTAAATTTTCAAATTAGTAAATAAATGGATTAATTTGTTAAAATTATTTTTTTCTTCTTCCCAGTTAAAAATGTGCTATATTTATATTGATGCCATTCTTCTGTTATCAAAATATAATCTTACAATGCAGGAATCTGATAAATTGTCCTTGATCTCCTAAATATTAGTTATATCAGAATCACATCTGTTAGCCAAGCATTCTCGCATTCAAGAAGTTTGACTCTTTAAAGATAGTTATATGACAGACATAACACACAATTGATAAGTACACACTTGAGATAAATGCAAGATAAACAATATAAAAATATTCATAGAAATTGCAAGGCGGTGCAAGAAATACTGAATTACACTTTAGTTATATGTTAAGACTATTATAAGATCTTCTGTGAGAGGTTAGTGCCCAGACCTAGCAAGGGAAGCTGAATAAACCATTTATGAGCTTGATAACCTGTGGAAGGTAACTGTTCTTATATCTGCTTGTTTTAACATAGTTTAGTCTATAATGTCTGGCAGATGGGAGAAGTCCAAAGAGGTTGTGGTCTTGTAAGGTTTTGGTGATGATTTACCCTGCCTGCTTTGTAACCGTGGAATAGTGCAGGTCATGTAAGGTGGGAAAACTTGTGCTACCCTGTTAAAAGCCTCCTTGTGGTTTACTAACTAGTCTTGTGACTTCAGCTGGGCATGGAAGTGAGTGCAGGAATGTCATGCATCATGTGAAAATGTTAAAAAGAGAAAGGGACAGAAACCATATTAATGAAAATATTTTCAGTATCCATCAATCTACAGTAGACTTGAAATATCAATTCCCTTGTAAATTTATTGTATCTGCATTCCTGGATATAAGGGAGCTGGTGCCTTCCCGAAACATACAGGTTTAATCAGTCATTTTATCTTAATGCAAAAAGTACCATATGTAGATCATATTAACACAAGGTGTTTTACATAGCAAAGAAAGATATATTTCAAATTGAACAGAAACTACAAATGCTTTCAAATACTTGTTATAATAACAGGCTTCAATGCACAAAAGTAAAGAATAAGATAATTAAGGGTGGATGAAATAGACAATGCAATTATCTATCTGCTCCACAAGGCTTATTTTTACCTGGATCTTCTTCTTTCGGCTGCTCCTGTTAGGGGTTGCCACAGTGGATCATCTTCTTCCATATCGTCCTGTCTTCTGCATCTTGCTCTGTTACACCCACCACCTGCATGTCCTCTCTCACCACATCCATAAACCTCCTTTTAGGCCTTCCTCTTTTCCTCTTACCTGGCAGCTCTATCCTTAACATCCTTTTCCCAATATACCCAGCATCTCTCCTCTGAACATATACAAACCAACGCAATCTCGCCTCTCTGACTTTGTCTCCCAACTGTCCAACTTGAGCTGACCCTCTAATGTACTAATTTCTAATCCTGTCCATCTTCGTCACACACAGTGAAAAATCTTAGTATCTTTAACTCTGTCATCTCCAGCTCTGTCTCCTGTTTTTGGTCAGTGCCACCGTCTCCAACCCATAGAACATAGCTGGTATCACTACCATCCTGTATAACTTCCCTTTCACTCTTGCTGATACTCGTCTGTCACAAATCACTTCTGACACCCTTCTCCACCCATTCCACCCTGCTTACACTCTCTTCTTCACCTCTCTTCCACAGTCCCCATTACTCTGAATTGTTGATCCCAAGAATTTAAACTCATCCACCATCACCAACTCTACTCCCTGTATCCTCACCATTCCTCTGACCTCCCTCTTATTCACACACATGTATTCTATCTTGTTCTTAGTGACCTTCATTCCTCTCCTCTCTAGAGCAAACCTCCTACTCTCCAAGGTCTCATCGACCTCCTCCCTACTCTTGCTACAGATCACAATGTCATTCACTATTGCAAATAATAAAGGGCTCAGAGCCGATCCCTGATGTAATCCCACCTCCACGTTGAATGCATCCGTCATTCCTACTGCAGTTTTCACCACTGTCACACTTCCCTCATACATACCTGCAGACCAGAAGACTGACAGCATTACCATCATTGACGTCACTTTCGGTGTCCATTTGCCTGGAAGTCTTCCTACCAGAACTGCTCAAAACCAGAAGACCTGCTATCTTATATCAATCATGTTGTGTCTTTGCACTGAACAGATGGTCCACAGATTAACAACAGATGTCATCTTACTTTATTCAATATAACAGGAACAATAAATGTACCTTCCACAAAATCAAACAGAACCACATCTTAATTGAAATACCTCAGCTTCCTGACTATCGGTCTCATTCCTTCTATGTATCACACATTGCTAACTACATTTACTACATTTTCTTTTTTATATCCAATCCCTTGACCTTTCAAGCCTTAGAAAACTCATTTAAACTGAACCTTTCTCTATACTGTGTATAGAAACACAGGTAAGAACTAAAAGATACATTTCTATAGTCATTATACTAGACATACCTGTATATAAATGAAAGACCTGTGTGTGTGTATGGAGCAGTCTGCTCTGCTCATGCTCAACCACAGCCACTAGATGGCGCATGCATACACTTTAATTTTTTTGGAACTCGCTATGAAAGTCTTGTGTGCAGCAAATACCACTGATGATGAGACACAATGTGAAAATGAAGCAAACACCGCTGATCAACAACATGCAAGTGAAACGCCTCAACAACAGAGGGCAAGGCTTGAAGTTTCCGCTAAAAACATATCTAGAGGTATTTCCTCAAGACAAAGATTAATAGGACTCATATGCCACTGATATGGCTAACATATAGTATCGGCCGTGTCTTCTTACAAAAGCCAGTGGGGCAGCAAGCACAAGGTGGGCCCATGTCCTCTAACTCTTAAGAGTTAGCTGACACCTCTCCAAGTTCACAAATGTAGTAAAACTGCTAGGGCATATCCGGGTTATTTTTTGTCCCGAAGACAAACCTGCAGCTAATTTAACATAACTAAAATATTTTAATATATACACTGTGAAGGCTACAGACATCACTGAGCTCCAAACCCAAATCATGAGCACACAACACAGTGCCGGGTTCAAATAAAAGGTTTTATTATAAAATACCTTGTGCAAACAATTCAAAGGTTGTCTCTTCTTCTTTCTCTTGCTGTCTGCTCGAGTCAGGTGTTTCCTGTCTCCACTCCCAGCTCTGACTTGCCTGGACAAAGCAGTGAGGTCTCTTTTATGGAGGACCTGAGAGTACTTCCAGTGCCAGGGTCTTGCCTGTTGAAAGCACTTCCAGACCGTATGGGCATCTCAAATAGTAGGGAGTGTGAATCCCTGCAACACCCCTTAGCAGCATCTACAGACCCCAGCAGGGCTGCGCTACTGGACTACAATTCCTAGTACTCCCTGTGGGAGGCCAAACGGGTACCGATATCCACAGCTGCTGCAATCTAGCATACGGGGACAGACAATAAGCAGGAATTATTGTCCTGTCCTGTCTTTCCATGTTATGGGCATTCCGTCCAGGTAAGGACCCCACACCATGTCCGTCTGGGATGCCAGTCCTAGCATGGTTTCCCTCACAAAACATACATTATATTTGTTTTTTTCATACTTGATGCGCTGTATCAGTGCATGCTCCCAACCTCTTTCTCTCTCTGTCTCTCACTTCTCCTCATAAATCATCAGCTTAGTTTCTCCCAAAACACATTTACAAATTCAGCCTCTCAGGGTGATGCACATTTGCTTTTGTCTACATTTTACTGCCACTTCTGGTTCAGCATTTTTTTGGTCTGTCATTTTTCACTGTGCAACTGGGAACACTGCTGGCACCTCTCTTTGACTAATTGGATAGTCTGAACTTTTTTATTTTAGTGAATCATCCCAGAAATTAAACTGAGTTTCAGATTATTTTCCCAAAAGTGTGCTGATCAACTGGTCCACATGTCTATGTATTACACCCTGCAGTTCCACCAGATATGTTATTGGAATAAGTGTCTTCACAATCAATCCAGACACCCACTTTACACTCTCACCTGCCCTGTAGTTCTTTACGAGTACTGCTTGTTGGTTTAAAAATCCTCAAAGTTGTCCGCACCCCACCTTTTTACACTCAGAATGAAATGTACTTTGCATAGCATCTGAAAAATTGTCTTTAATTAAAGATAATCTGTTTCTCATTTCAGGAATATTTCTGCAGGTGTTTTGCGAGTGGTACTTTGGAAAGACGTCCTATAAGAAAATAAGACATCAAATGCTGAGGTTTTGCCTTTTCTAGTGCCTGTTTTAGGCTTTGCACTAAACGCTCTGCGGCTCCATTACAAGATGGATGATAAGGAGATAAGCAAGCATATTTTACTCCATTTTTGACTGAAAGGTAGGCCATTGTCAGTAACAAGTACTTTTGGCAACTCGTATACAATAAAAAATCCTCTGATGACCTCCACTGTTTTCTGTGCTGTGGTAATTGTCATACATTCAATCCCTGGCCACTTAGAAAAGCATTCAGTTAAGACAGGAAATTTGTACTTTCCACTTTCTGCAAAATCTACATGAATACGTTCCCAAGGCTCACCTGCATAGCTCCAAAGGTGAACTGGGTTTTTACTTGACAGGCATAACACTCTGAAACCATTGCTTCAATGTCTTTGTCCAGGCCTGGCCACCAGAAATAACTGCTAGCTTTGGCTTTCATTTTCAACACTCCTAAGTAATGTTTAAGTAGCTCTTTTAATATTTGCTTCTGAGGGATGCTGGTATTACTACTTTAAATCCCCACATTACACAGTCACATTTGACTGACATTTCAGTGTTTCTTAACCACCATGGCTTTAGATCCTCTTCAGTTACCCATTTAGGGCACCCATGAAGGAAATAATATGTTACCTTTTCAAAAACTATATCTATTTTTTTCAGAGCAGCAATATCTATGGCTGAAATAGGCACAGCATCCAGAAACAAAACTAAGAACTTACCATTATACTCATGTGCTTCTACCTGGACTGGCAATCTGGAAAAGGCATTGGCGTTACCATGCTGTCTGAAAGGCTTGAGGACTCCTTGCCACTCAAGCTGCTTCTCAACATCCTTTCGTAATGCAATTGGCACTTGTCTAGCATTACAGAACTTTGGCATTTCCTTAGAAGATACATATAACTTTCCCTTAACCCTAGCTATATGTCCCAGCTCTGCATTAAACACTTCACTCTACACCTGACACAATTTTTGCACTGGATCTACTAGGTTTTTACATTTTACCAGTCTAAATTTAAAACGTTTATCCAATTTCAACCCATAAGTGCTTGATCTTTACCACAGGCAATAAGAAGCGGCAGCTTAATTTTTTCCCAAATCCTCTAATGGCTGACTTGTATATGCTTTTAAAACAACATCACAGGTTGTAATTTTACATTCTTAAATTCTGAACTTCCATACACATCCTGATGCTTTTACACATTATCACACGGTAAGGTCTACTCAGAGCCTATTTTTACGCAAATTATTTTTTGCTCCTGTTCATTCCCTAATGAAGATGCAAGACCCTTCTGCATAAATAGTTCAGAGTCCACCGCATTTAACTCTTGCTGACCTTGTCAAGCTCCTTTACCGTCTCTGCTCCAACTGGATTCCTTATATTTCTTTAACATAGAGTTACTAGGCCCCATGTTTTTACACGGCCTCTCCAAATGTCCCTTTTTCTTGTAGAAATGGCACTGGAAGTTCTTAAAGTGGCACTCTGCTGCTGTATGACCCGTCTTGTTGCACCAACGACACTCCAACACTTGCAGATCATGCTTGCCGTGTTTTCCCAAAGCTGTACAAGTTGGTGTTTTTAGCTCTTGGTTTGCCCTCAATACTCTTCCTTTTGGAATTCTTCCATGGAGCAGATCTGTCTGAAGTAAAGATGACTGCTGTGATCTTTGTACACTGGTCAGTTTACTTTTGAAATTATTTATGACATTGATCATTTTTGCCCAAGTCACTGTTCCATCCTTGCAGCTGTTCAATAGTTTCACATGCAATTCTTTACTATACAATGCCACATATAAACTGATCACGCAGCTGCTCTTCTAGCATATCTCAGAATCTGCAATTAGCAGTTAGTCCTTTCAAAACCACTCAGTAACAGATTCATTATGACTGAACTTGTCGCCAATGTTGTGTCTTTGCACAGAACAGATGGGCCACAGATTAGCAACAGGTGTCATCTTACTTTATTCAAAATAGCAAGAACAATAACTGTACGTTCTACAAAAACAAAAAGAACCACAAATTAATTGAAATACCACAGCCTCCTGGATGTCAGTCTCATTCCTTTTATATGTCTCCCATTACTGACTGCATTTCCCGCATTTTCTTTTTTATATCCCATCCTTTTACCTTTCAACCTTTAGAAATCCTCACTTAAACTGAACCCTTCTTCATATTGTATATACAAACACATAAAAGGAATGAAAGATGCATTTTTATAGTCATTATATGTACCGTAACCTAAATTTTTTAATATGTATATTTTACAGTTGTTTTTTTCATACCTCTGACCTCAAAAGTCAGGTGTAAACATAATTTCCCCTCTGAGGATTAATAAAGTATATCAAATCAAAAATCAAGTTACAACTGAACTTGCTGTTGCATTTTCTTTTTCTTTTCAAAACAGTTTTCAGGGTCTGTCATTTAGTTCATGAAATCTTTATGTTGTCTTTTCTATTTCTTTACAACCTACATTGTGGCCTGCAGGGGGAGCTCCAACTCCCCAGACCCTACACAAGCAGGCACAGACACAAACTTTGCACAGCACAAAAGTTTTATCTTAAGTGGGAAATGCTTCTCAAAATTGTTTCCCGCCAGCAAACACCAACACGGTACCAAGCATAGTAAATACAGTAAGCACAGGTAAGCAGTTTGTTTTATTTTTTTTCTCTTCCTTTTCTTTCTCTGTTTCCACCTCCATCATCCTTCAGCTAGCTTGGTCTGCTTCCTCCCAACTCTGACTCCTGTTATGAAGGCAGCGGCCTTCTTTTATCAGAATCATTTTTATTCACCATTACTTAATGTACAGGAATTTGACTTGGCAATTGCCAGAACGCATGAATACACACAGTAGACAGGCTAAATTACTGGTTTTTAAGGGTTATAGCCCTGGGAGAGCAGCTATTGAGGTGTCTGATAGTTATAATGTTTTAATGGACATGAAGCATTTACCAGAGGGGAGTTTTTGGAATAATTGATGAGCTGGGTGAGATGAGTCCTTGATGATCCTTTTGACATGGTTAGTGATATGAGATGTATACAGGTCCACCACAGATGGAAGAGCACAGCCAATGATTTTCTCAACAGACCTCACAACACACTGTAATTTATTTTTAGAGTGTGCCGTTGCTGAATCAAACCATACAACAATGGAGAATGTGATTACACTTTCAATTATGGCTTTGTAAAATTGAACTAGGATTGGCTGGGAAATATTTAATTTCTTTAGTTGGCATAAGAAGTAGAATTGCTGATATGCCTTTTTACTGATGTAAGTGGTGTTAATGTCCCAGCTAAGAGTGTTTGTTACAGCTGTGCCCAAAAATTTGAGGGATTCCACCATATTGGCTACAGAATCATTAATTTCTCATAGGAGGGGATGTAACTGCTGTTTGTGAAAGTCAATAATCATTTCCACTGTCTTGGTGGTATTGAGTACAAAGGTGTTGGATGCTCACAGAGACACACGATGAGACACCTCTTTTCTATGAGGTGTTTCATTGCCATTAGTAATTAGGCCAATCATGGTGCTGTCATCATTCAACTTACTGTTTTTAACTGAAGGATCAGTGGATCTGCAGTCATTGGTGTACAATGAATAAAGTAGGGGAAAAGTGCACAGCCTTGAGGGGCACCTGTACTAATACAGAGACAGTCTGAGAGATGAGAGCACACTCAAACGTGTTGTTTCTGGTTTATCAAAAAACTTTCATTTACAGATGGAAGGATTCAGATCAGTTTGTACAAGTTTAGTTAACAACAGCTCAGGGACATTCTGGCAAAAGTTCCTTTGATGTCCAGATGGTCCGGCACAAGGCCCATGTTAATGACATCATCCACAAATGTATTTGCTCGCTATGCAAACCGATGTAGGTCAAGATGAGCAGCAGTAACAAACTTCATATGGGTTAGAACAAACCGTTCAAATATTTTTATTAAAACTGATGTAAGAGAAATAGGCCTGTAATCATTGAGGCAGCTTATTTTACCACTTTTGGGAACGGGAACAATAACAGAAGATTTAAAGCAATCTGGTAAAGTGCACTGTGCAAGAGACTGGTTAAAGATGTATGTGAAGAGAAGAGTGAGCTACCTCGCACAGTGTTTGATTGTTGCAGGTCAGACAGAGTGAGAACCAGCTGATTTTTTGCAGTTCTCTGTTGCAAACAGCTTACAGACATCATATTACTTGATGTAAAAGAGAGAAGAGGGGAGAGGCATTTGTGAGTAAGCCACTTCAGAGCTGAAAGAGCAGAGGTGATAGAAGTACTCACAACCTTATTGTTCAAATCTGCCAAAAAAGTTGTTAGGTTTGTCAGGGAGGGATAAATCTGAGTAAGCACTGGCAGATGTCATTTTGTAATTAGTGACAGAATGAAGGCTTTTCAATACAGAGGAGCTATTGTTTGCAGAAAACTGAAGCTTCAGTTTATTTTTGTGTTTCCATTTAGCAGATCTGATTGTATTGTTTCCTGGCTAGTCTGTAAGCATCCTTATCGCCAGTTTTATGGGCTCTTTTTTTCACCTGAAAGAGATTCCTTAGATCTTTAGTGAACCACAGCTTTCCATTGTTATATTTCACAATAGATTTGCTGGGAATGCAAACCTCTTCACAAAAGCTCTGCCAGATCTAAACACTAGCGTGGAGAATTGTACGTGTACTGAAAAGACTTGAGACTTTTACAGGTAACCAAAAATTACACAGGGTATTACAGACTCAAATCTAATGTATGTTTTTATTATATCATAGTAATAATAATAGCAGCTCACTACTCAAAGTGAGGAGTCTCCGGACTCAAACCCGCAACCTTTTGGTTAAAAGGTAGCAGTTCTTACCTCTGCACCATCCAGGAAGACATATTGGCTTTCTGTCGATTGACATTTGAGCTTGGGTTTTAAACTCATTGATAGCAACATGTAAATTGAATGATTTTTTTTCTTTGGTTATATTCTTGAATAAAAGTGCACGTGTTTATTTCATAGTTGGACTAAAGTCTTCACACACTATACACTTATACACATCGTTATTACTATAACATGGAAAAAGTTTCTGTTTTAGATATGTGTTCAGCATTTCTTGCTTCGCATTTCCTGTCATCCTACATTTACCCAGATCTTTGTAGACACGGAACACACAAGAAAAGTATAAATTCCAAATAATGATATATTATTTACTCTATACAACTCCAGGCACCTCACTGCCAGATAAAGGGACTTGAGTGGGGAGAACATCAGCTGCAATGGTGGGAGGGATGGGATAGCAGGCTGCTTGCTGCTTGTGCTCATCGACACATTTCCAAAACAAAAGACACTGATGGAGAGGTGTGAAGGAATTTAAGGTGACACGGGCTTCAGGGATTCTTGTGTTAACAAGCTCAGTGGTTAGATTTGCATTATTAAAGTCACCCCCCACTATAATTGGGGAGTTTGCATGACTGTTCTTCACACTAGCAATGTAATCTGCCAACAGCTTCTGCGCTTCACTCACGTTTGCGTAAACTTCAATGAGAATTATTGAAGAAAATTCTCAGGGTGAATAGAATGACGTGCAGTTAATAGCAAATAGTTAAAAAAATGTGCATCGGTTCCTTGTGTTTGGTGGGTGAAGCCCCAGGAGGTACGCTCACCCTGAAATCACCACTACTGAGCTCTTTATCTGGCTATTTAAGGTGAGAACAGAGAAGGCTCGGGAGTAAGAGACCACTAAGTATGTTGTGGAGTTGTAAATATTGCTGTTATTCTTAGATTTTTTCTGACTTCTTGCTTTTGTCTGAGCAGTTCGATTAAGATTTGTGCACAAGGCCTTGTTTGCTGCATGTATAACTTTTATTTCACTCCTTATTGCATATTTTTGCTCTTTTAAGCATTTTTCCCTTGTTTTTCTATTTTTGTCCAATTAAGTCCTTCATTTATAAAGATTATTTGTTTGCCCTTTTGTGCACAACACAGGAATTTACAGTACTGTCTCTCTTATGGGACTTTTGGATTATTTTGAAACATTTCTTAATCTTGTGCCATCTCTCCTTGTTTGGTATTTGGTAGGCTGAAATCTGCAAGTCCTTATCAGTGGATAAGCTGGTCTGAAGTGAGCCTCTTCTTGGGTAGGCTAGTGAAGGTCCTGGCCTTTTCGCAATGTGAAAGACCACAACAGAAAACACATACGGCTTTTAAATAAAATGCAGTAGCAGATACACAAAATGAAATGGTACTGACATCCAAATGATAAAAGACTTTTTAAACATAATGACATTTGGCCAGTATAACCATGCCTTTGCTAAGGTATGCAAGTAATGTAATATCACCATCCAGTCAAGACACAAGTCACAATTTTTCTAGTGCAAGATAGACTATGGAGAAGTTTTTCAGCATACTAGAAGCAAATGTGGTGGTGAACAACAGAGGATATTATTTTCTGGAGTTTTAATGCAAGTTTTATTGTAAGCTCATTAGAGAGAAGCTTATGCTTTGAATTAAATCAATCTTTAATAATGCAAACTCTGCAGATGTAGCCCTATGCCATGTTGTTTGATCTTTATTTCCCTACTCCCATGTTTGTGACAAGTTGGTGCCCATAAAGCTGTTCATGGAACTAGAAATGTGTGTTAACACTACAATTACCAAAGCCTACAAAAAAAACTTGTAAACCCGGCCCACCTTAAATCCATTCGCACCTCTCCGTCAGCGTCTTTTGTTTTGTAAACATGTTGATAAGCACAAGCAGCAAGCAGCCTACTATCCCATCCTCCCACCACAACAGAAATGGCAAAAAGCTCTCCCAGCTCAAGCCTTGTTCATCCAGGAGTGAGATACTGGTATCTGTATAGTGTAAATAATATATCATTATTTGGAACACATGCATTTCATGTGTGCTTATCGACACCTTTAGTAGATGAGTGTTTTTTTTATCAATGTGTTTTCTCTGCTCCTTTTAAGATTGCTAGAAAGTAACTTAGATAGGTAATTTTTTGCTACTATTTTGTATCTTGAGGTATTAGCAAATTTTCTAGCTAGTGGTTTTAAAAGATAGTAAATGAAAATGAACTTAAATATGTGCATATTTGTAGTGCATATTGGTGTAGATTGTCAGTGCCACATGGGTTGGATGGGCATCCCGAACAGAGAAGGGACTGGTTCCTTACACAGATGGGAGGCTTCGAGCACAAAATGGGCACCCTAACTAAGAGAAACAAAGGAGCCAGACCCGGAAGTGATGGCTGGATTGGATGGATGGACAGCCCATCAAAAGATGTCGTTGCAGACTCTTTAATCCTCCAGGACACTAGATGGCAGCAGCTCTCTCTATCGGTGCCTATTTGGGAACCAGCAGGGAATGCTGGGCGATATAGTACGGCAACACAGCCTTGCTGGGGACCATGGGTATGGCAAGGGCGTGCTGTAAGGAGATGCGCTTCCCAACTTATGGGACTTCCGCATGACCCAGAAGTACTTCCATTGGGCAGTAGCCCTGGCACCGGAAGTACTCCAAGGTCCTTAGTAAAAGGGACTGCATTTCCTTGTCCAGGCGAGTCGGAGCTGGGAGGAAATGGAGCAACACTCGACTGGATGAGGGCAGGATGGTGGGGAGAGGAATTCTAGAGAGAGAGGCAATTGGATGAATAAACCATCCTGTATTTGAAGCCAAGACTCTTTGTGTGTTCAACAAAAAAGAACAAATAACAAAGAAGAAAGTTGTTGAGAGGACAAAGAACAATGGCTTTAGAACATTTAATTTACTTAAGCATATGCCACACTAGATGACTTTTCCAGTGATTTTCAGCTGTAGCCTTCATTTGAAAAAACGTATTCAGTAGGAGGCAGTCTGCAGCGCGCTCCTGTGAAGCCATTCACTAAATGTGACGCAGCCATTGACTCACTCCAATTAGTCTGTGAATTACTAGGACTAAATCAAAAAGGGATGGACATGACTGTGATGGATGGTCATCATGTGATTGTTAAGGCAGCGATTTTCAGTTGTTTAAACTGACCTGGTCCAGTGAAAAATTCAGAGAGTGCAGTTAGCAAACCTGACATAGCCCACAAAAAAGTCATGTAATGTGACATTGGCATCTTGAGCCTTACAAGAACATTTTTATGAGTATTTAAACTTTGTAAGTTTCCATGCACTTTTTTTATTAACACTGCAGCTTGTGAGCATAGTTTTCCGCTTTTAAATCTTGTTAAGCTTTCTTTACAATGTCCAATGTCTGATAAAAGACTCATTTAGAGTCATTTAGTTGTGTTAAGTATAGAGTTAAGGAAAGCAAAGGTAATTAATATTGAGCCTTTGTGGAAATATTTATTAGAAAGAACAATAATCTATACTAATAAAAGGCAAAGCCCTCACTGACTCAGTGACTGACTGACAACTGACTCACTCATCACTAATTCTCCATCTTCCCGTGTAGGTAGAAGGCTGAAATTTGGCAGGCTCATTCCTTACAGCTTACTTACAAAAATTAAGTAGGTTTCATTTCAAAATTCTATGCGTAACGGTCATAACTGAATCCTATTTACGTACATATATATGGCCAACACCACGCCTCCCACGTAGTTGGCTGCCTGCCTATATTGCGTCCCCCATACCCACGCCTCCCACATAATTGAGTGCCTGACCATGTAAGGCTGTCCTTCAGCAGCAATCCAATAGACACGCTGCCGCTAAATATTCGCAGGCAAATCAAAAAGTTAATACCGGGAATGCCTGTTAAACATCTTAGATTCACGAGCAGCGATTTGGGTGGTGAGATGTCTATCAAGGTGATCACTGTAATATTTATATGTCATTGAAATGTATTATTATCAGGCATGGTTTAGGCACCTATGTTATCAGGAACGCACCAGAAAAAGGGACCTCAAGGTTACTATTATGGAAGTTAATTTAGAGCACAGATGCCGTGAATGTAAGAGCTGTAATAAATAAAGTTCCCCTGCATACTTTAAAAGAAAGTCTCGCCATCATTTAATTTTTCACAATTTGTGAAAACAAGACATGGTTTTAGAATATAGGACAGTCATGGATTTTGGTGGAGTTTCCTCGCCACGAATTGACTGGGATTCTCTTAACCTGCCGGGAGAATGGAAAAAGTTCCGACAGCATGTGGAGCTGATGTTTTCTGGCCCTCTAAAAGGCAAAGACAAGAGTGAAAAATGCAGCTACCTGCTCCTGTGGACTAGGGAAAAAGGAAGAGACATTTTTAACACATGGACTCTCACCCAGGAGGAAGCCAAGGTACTGAAAACTTACTATGACCGTTTTGAGTCTTTTGTCATGCCTAAGACGAATGTGATATTCACGAGATACAAGTTTAATGAGAAGACGCAGGGTATAAACGAGACTTTTGATCACTTTGTAACAGAGTTAAAATTGCTGGTGAAGGACTGTGCTTATGCAAACGAAGATGAGATGGTCAGGGATAGAATAGTGTTTGGCACAAACTCAGCGAAAGTGTGACAGAAACTTTTAAGTGCCGGGTCTGAGCTATAATTAAATATAGCCATGGACATTGCAAGATAAAACGAGATAGCACAAGCACAGCTGAGAACCTTCCATGCATGTACTCCGAGCGGCTCACGTGAACTGACTGTGAATGCAGTATGCAGACAACAAGCAAGAGCTCCAAAGAGCGCTGAACAAAAAACGCATTACACAATTGAGAAGGAAGCAAAAGAATATGAAGCGAGTGACACATACAAGCATATTCATAAGTGCAGCTACTGCGGAAACAAAGCACATGGTGGAAAAAGTCAATGTCCAGCTAAAGGAAGACAGTGTAAAAAAAACCTGTGCATGCAGTGTGTCACGTCTCAGATAAAGAGGAAGACGAGCTGTTTATTGATGCAGTAAGAAACGAATCGATGAATGAAACCTGTTATCTTTACAACGGTTGACAACCACGGAATGTAACTTGAACACAACACATCCTCCAAATACGAACCTGATTGAAAGAAATAATGATAATCAAATCCTTGATGACAGCAACAGTCATAACAGTCACAAAACAATTACATTGACAATCATGTTACATTATTTTTAAAATGTTTCCTTTTCTTTTTCATAACTTCTTTAACTTCTTTAGAATAAAGTTATATTGAACTGCAAGCTATTTTGTTTAGAAATATGCATAAATATAAAAACAAGATGAGAACTAAACCAATGGAATATTGTGCTAATGAGACCTGGCATGCTCTTTGGTTTGATATAAACAAAGTATAAATGATATGTGATCATCTGAGGGAAAAACAAGCTCAACTCGGCCATCCCCACTTACTTCTCAGTCCAAACAAAAATAAACGATCAATTGCATAAAAAAAACAAATCTATTGTCACAGGAATAAAGTGGCTGGAATTAATCAGACTTTCTTGTCTGCCTTCTGAACCTCATGGACCACCTTAGGTCTGGTCATTCTGGGAAGAAGTGACACCTTCTTCTTGGTGGAATCAGAATCCTGGGAAAAACTGGGAAATTTATCCAGTGACATACATGCATGACAGATATTAAATATTGCATTTTTTTAGTACATGTTTCTGAATGTTTGTATTTAGCATTCACAATTAAATCTACAATTGAGTATGCTAACTTAATCTGATGCTCATTCAAATTCAAGCTACACTGACCACTAATTTTCAATGTAAATGATGCAGAATATAATTTCATCAATTTATTTTATTTATTGAATTGGGCTTAATAATCCATTTAAATTGTCACTGAACAAGTTAATTAATGACAGCCATTACTCCCATCAGTCATTGTACAACTGTAGTGGTGCAAACATTAAATTATTTGCTAGTGATTTTGGTGTGCTCCCCTTAAATGTCCTTCTCTTCTGGCCCCCTTAGTTATACATACTATACACTAAAGGGTAGAATCTTTTTAAAAACAATAAAACATGGACAATTATTCATTTTGTGTGGTTGTCTCAATTTCACTGTAGTACTTACAAACAATTATATATTTTTTTATCATTTATGCAGTATTATTTTGAAATCCTGCCAGTTTAAAAAGTATGTTTTTTCTAAGTTTGAAGTAGTGCTCTTGTGTGCAGAAAACTGCACAATTTTGGAAAGTTTCCACGGCATAATACAGGAAAGGTAATGTAGTACGTCTTCCTCGGATAACATTACACAACAAAGGAGATATTGATATGCCATTTGTAATAAAACATTTGAAAACGTTTTATTTATTAGAGAGAAAGAAACGAAATTCAATCACGGGCAGATATATGTTGTGTTGTGACGATGAAAATCCAAACACAGAATCAAAATTCAATGCGATATTGATGAAAATTTAATTCACAAAATTGTTTTTACTGAAGTTTTACAGTAAAAGTGCAAGTTTAAAAAGTTTTTGCATGTTAATTTCAAAGCCAAACAGAACGAAATTGTATAATGCAACAAATAACTCTAACGCAACATGAAACATAATTAATTAACTTTCAAATTATTACGTTTTATTCTTATAGACACATTTAGTGTGTATCCCCATACACGAGCGACAGTGTGTAGTGTGCAGGCACGGGGGATTGCGAGCAAAGTGAGCCGGGGGCAACACCCCCTAGCATATATATATATGTATACAGGGTGCATGTGTGTATATATTTGAAGCTATGATAGATTTAATTATTAAACATAAGGAAAAGGATCGAATGTAACTCAAAATGTTTTCTTAAAAATGAAAGCACATGAAGTCTTTTCTTTGTTTTAGAGAAGTTACCAACATCATTTTCCAAGGTTAGAATGAGGCAAATGAGTAACTAACACCCCTTTAAAAAGTAGGGATAAACTAATGGGAAAGCTCAAACACCCCACCTTTAAAGTGGTGCTAAGATCAATAGGACATTCCGCAAAATGCACCTCTTAACAACGTGGTGTTTAGAATTATAGGGGAACTGGTATGAGTCAGAAATTACACATAGTGTTAGTTGATTGGAGTAGATAATAAAGTTCTGTATATTAAAAATCAGATGACGTGATGTATTAGATTAGGTAATGGTATTTAGAAAAAGGATAAAAGCAGATGAATTGTTTTATTAATTGCTCATTCCATGTACTGAGACATCTGTGCAAAACTCTGCAAATAAAGAAATGCTTTGCATTCTCAACTTGGCTCTGTGACTGGAATCTTTGAAGATGGCGGAACATTTTCACATCACAACAGTGTTTAACATGGGTTACCAATAACCAGAAGCCTCACTGTAGCTTCCGGCTGCAGATTTTCTTTCTTTTGTCTGTGAAATGCTGTTTCATTGATGTTTATTTTCTTCCAAAGCTTTTAACAAATGATGTTGTGCACAATTTGGCCTGAATGTCTGATACAGCGACAGCACTGTCCAGCATGCTATGAAATTATTTCCATTGAGCATGAATTTGTCATCAAACCATTGTGACTGTAGATAATTCAGAATATGCACCAGCAACACATGCGTACTCAAGTCATGCTTTTTTACTATGCCATGTATGCTCAAATCACATTTTTTTATATACAGTACAGTTATATACAGTGTCACACACGTGCACATTGGAGGCAGCTAAAGGGCTTGAGTAAGCGCAATTCTGAGTCATTCCGGGATGTGGCAGAGTGCACTGACTCTTTTTCTCCCTTTCCTGTAGACCATTCACAGAAGATCCCACCTGGCCCTCTTGATGTCACTTCCGGGACTGAGCCTATGGAGGGAGTCCTTGCCGGCTCTGGCCCCTGTGATGTCATGTCCAGGCTCAAATCTATGGCTGAAGACCTTCATGAGCCTGAACCCTTTGATCTCACTTCCTGTCTTCCCCTTTAAAAGCCTCCAACTTTTCACTATTCCCTCAGTTCTGTTTTGGACTCGGTTTTGTGCACATCAGTGCTGTATTCATTTGATTGACTTTGCAGCCAGGAAATCAATTATACGGGTGGTTGCCCCAAACCTTTCTATGACTCTGAGTTGAATTTCTTACAACAAACACACTTGTTTAATGGCACTCATAAACTCAAGTTGCAAGTTGCATTGGTCCTTCCTCCTACAGAGTAGTTGCAATCTTGTATGTGTATCAGCATCAAGCAATTAAAAATATTATTTTATTGTGGCATTTTGAAACATTGTCACATTCACCATGTCTGTAAGTGCCCCACCTTCCAGCATTATTCTTTTCACCTCCACCTCCTCTAAAACCTTATGAAACAGATTTAATCCACTTTGAATACACTGTTTTACAATATGTAGTTGTATTGAATTTTTCAAGACACGAACCAGTATTCTCTAACACTCATGGATTGAAAAATGGGTGGTTACAACAAACTACAAAATGAAAGGAATGTTGTTGATAACTTAATGTTAAGAAGACTACAGAACCAGGAAAAGAATGGAAGGATGAGGAGACTGAGGTAGAGGAAAAAAATCAAATGACAGAGTGGTTGAGGACAAGGAACAGTGGCTTGAAAACATTTACAAGTTTACGTAAGCCTTTGCCACATTAGACAACTTTTCCAGTGATTTTCAGTCGTACCCTTCATTTTGAAAAAGTTAACAATTTTTAAGGAATCCATATGCTCACGAGAACTTTATTCTACATATTGCGTCTTGGGAGCAAATACAAATCCATTTTTGAATAATAGCTTAGTGGTTATGCCTTAGAAGTAGCAGAAATTGTCTTCAAAATATGATTTTTATTGAGCCAACCTCTGTAGTGGGCAATCGTCATTACTGATTCCAGGAACTGACCAGCTTTATCAGATAATTTCATTCTATCATGTTGATGTTCTTCTATCAAACCTCAAACAGGATAAATAGTCACTAAGAGTTCACTGCAAATTTGAACTTGTTAGCAGTAAATTTAGTCAGAAGTAACAGAGCTTTCATTTCTGCCTTTACCAATTGGTTAACTGAGGACCTGTAGGATGAGATAGTTGGCCATGATAGTTGGTCAGAGACACATAAGATGTCTTTTGTCCCTTTCTGGAACTGGGCATTTATATTAGTGAAAAGAAAAGAGAGTAATAAAACCAGTTCAACCCAGACCCCAACATAATCTAAGAAACTAGAAATGCCTATATTAGGCAAGTTAATGAATAGTTTAAAAGAATGAAGGAGAATAATTGTGGTTTTATTGTGGAGGTTCAGCTAATAGATGGTATGGTTGTGCAGTGGCAGCACTGCTGCCTCATGACCAAGAGATCTGGGTTCAAGCCCAGGGTGCTCCGTGCATGGAATTTGCATGCTCTCCCTTGTGATCATGCAATTTTCTTCCAGGTGCTCTGGTTTTTCTCCTACAGTCCAGAGACATCTAGGTGAAGTGGGCAGGCAACGCTAAACTGGCCCTTGATGTGTATATGTGTTCTCCCTCTGATGGGTTGGCCCCTGATGTTTGTGGGTGTTCTCCCTGAGATGATTGGTGGAATAGGGTCCAGCTTTGCGACCCTGTCAAAATAAGATGATTTAGAAAATGGATGGATGTTCAGGCCTCCTAATTAAAAAATCCCCTAAGCATCAGGAAAACAACCTGACTCTCCCCAAGGGTTCTTAGGATGAGTAGCTATTCCAAACCAGATCATAAAGAATTTCTCTGCTTAAAACGTGCCAAGGGATATAATCCATGAAATGCTAGAAAGATGTTGTTCTTCAGTAGATTTAATTGAAGACAAGAATATCGCCTAATGAATGAGAAAGAGAAGCAGATTTTTTAATTCACTCAGTATTGTGGGAATGATGTCTTTCTGGTTGACATTTAAAGCAGCATTTCCAGGAAGTAACTGTTAATAATATTTTATCAAAAAATGTACACATTTTGATCATATAAATGGATAATGGACATGTTGATTACTAGACACGTGTTATTTGAAATTGTTTTTTCCATTGATTTTTTTAACATTGTTTGTCATTGTTCAGAACTGGTTAGGGTTAGGATTCCTTTCACAAAAACACGAGATTACATTTTTTTTCTTCAAAACCACTGCAAACTACTTGGGATAAATAACATTCAGAAAATATTACTATTGGATGGAGTATATATTTTCGCCCCATCCACACTATACTACATTTTCATTTAAAAATGCAGACATTTGTCTCCCTTTTCACCTTTCATTCACACTGCACTGGTGTTTTTAATCCATGAAAATTAATATTTCTGAAACATTTTACAGAGCCAGAAACATTTGAAACCACTGGCACACTGTTTCAATGTGACTGGATAAAAATGAAGATTTCTGCAAACACTGACTCCATTGCACTCTGCTTAGTTTGTGCTTATTACACAGCTTGTCCCTGATTGGATCCTGCTCATAACCATGTTTCATTTCCTGATTGGTCACTCTTCATGGAAAAAGAATATTCCAACATGGTGGGCATAGAAGAGTTACTTTCTGTAGTACTTGTTGTGTTTCTTACCTGTATGCATCTAAATAGCATTTTGTGTGATTTTTAGAAATCATGGCCAAGCGTATATGTCCTTAAAGTGAGCAAGCACATTCAATGCAATTGACATGCTACAATATAGGTCCTCAGAGTTTGTGTAAGTTTTGTCGTGTTCTTATAGTGACCCAAGTTTTCCTTTTTATACTCTTTATTGTGTAGGCTTAACCAAAATGCCCCAAATCCCATACACTTACCAGTCTTCGGCCAGGTATGCTACATCAGTTCAGCAATTTACCCCTTCCTCTTTTCTTTGTCTATAACCTTAGGCAATTAGACACAGTGAAAAAACAAGCAAGAGAAAGAGCTCCACTTTTAACTATTGTACGAGGAGAACAGGCATCCTGGAGGATAATTCATTACCCATATGGGAGGCCAGGACTATCACACAAGGAAATTGGCTGACGTAATGGAGGAATAACTTTTTGCCTGGCTGGAATGATATAATAGAAGGGCCAGTGAAAATCAAGTGTTGGGAGTTGTTCCATCTCCCATACTCTAGGTGGCAGTGGTCCTCAGGTGGTAACCCAGTGGGAATACCAACAGGGATATTTGGGAGTTGGAGTCTGGAAGTGGAGACCTTTTGGAGTTCCTGAGTATTGTTAGAGGTCGGTGTTGGGGAAGGACATCCCTACTTTCCTTAGGACACGGAAGTGCCTGTCAGAAGACAAGGCATGGAACTGGAAGCATTCTCAGGTCTGACATATAAGGAATCCGCTGTCTCAGTTCACTTGAGTCAGAGTTGGGGGACAGCAGGCAACACTCAGCAAGGGGGTAGTAAGGAGGAACAATTTGTTTTGTACAGATTGTTTCTGATAGTTGGAGTGGTGTTTATAAAAGAAGTGCTTGTGTGAATAAATACTTGTATTTTATTCTAAAAAACATCTGGTTTGCGGCGCAATGATGCCCTCTTGTAGTCACAATATGTATTATAGGTAATAAATTGTATAACTATAGCCATACAAGAAAATAGAATGTGGCTTTTAAACCAAGGCCACATGGTGCTGGATATGTAATTTCAGGTGGAGCAATAATTTATAATTGCATTTGATTCTTCCTGGTAAGCTCATCATCTGCAAAGGCCCAGGCAGACTGCTGTTTTCAAGTCATCGTATGGTCTGCTTACATCTGGATGCATCATGGCCGACAGAGCCTGCCTTTGCAAATCTCTCTCTTTACTGTCCCTTCATAACTCCTTACAAACACACCTTCCTGGGCCATCCACCAATTCAATGGCTTAGGCACAGATCATACCCCAATTTCTTTGTTTAGGCAGTTTATTGCTTTCCTGCAGGGATGGCTTATAGGCTCATGTAAGTCCAAACATATTCATCCTTGGCAAACTGATCTAATATATGCTTCACACCCTCCACCATAAAATTGACTTCCTAAGTCCGTTCTAATTACTTGGGGGAGGGGTTGTCGATTAAGTAAACGTCAAAGCTCTGCATTTCTAATCAATAAAGTAAAAAATGCCTCCTGGGCTTACAGATAAAGAAATACAAAATATTTATCAACTTATATGCTAGATATCAGTCTACCACAGTGCACAATGCTCACTCACTGTGGTCGCTGCACATTGAATTACAGGAATTTTGATGGTGTCATCAGAAAATTGTTTCATGACACCCACACTACCAGACAGCTGACAGAAATTCTTCCACTCATGCAATAGTCCAATTGTAAGAAGCATTTGGGAATTGCACCCACTCTCATGCTGCATGTGAAATGATAGCCAATGATGCTGAAATTTAATCTGACTCGGAAAACCAATCAGCAACTGAAAATCAGAGTTAAAATCATGCCAATATTACATTGGATATGCCCTGTTGAAGATGTCTATGCTGCATGCATGCCCAGCATAGGCAGACAATTATGTCATATGCCTTTTTGGTATTTTAGTATGGATGTAATACTTTCATAGCTGATATGAAAATGTTACTGTGAATAGTGATCATTAATTTTTCTTGAAAACTGTAATTTTTAATATGTAGTAGTGCGGAGATAACCTTGGTGTTTTTTGTTATCTGACCTACCTCCTGTATGTAGAGCCTAAGTGTGTGGGACCACCTAATAATGCTGCTGGGAAACTGCCCTAATTTTACAAAAAGAGAAACTGCTCTTACATGGCAGCTTCAGTATTATGATTTTATTTCTATCTTTCTGATTTCAGATTTCCTAGTTTTCAGCCTCTACACTTAAGGTACTGGTTGTGTTTTTCAGTTTTTGGATTTGTTTGCTTTTAGATTTACCTTTTTAAAAAACTGGTTTAGCTGTTTTTCTACTCCTACCTTTGTTTTTTATGCAATGCTTTTGTATCCTTTAAAAGATGAAATATTAAAAAAAAAACAACTTTGTAATAGAAAACATAAACATTGAAACAATTGTGGTGATTACAGCCATTTAACCCAAATATCCCATTCTTGCTTTTATTGTATAAAATAACATTAAGCTGAAATCTGAAGGTCCCTAAAGTCCTACTCTGTACCACATTGCTTAGAGTCTATTGTTCCTTGTATGAAGAAATATTTTCAAGCAATTGTATGAAATCTACCGTGTTCTTCTTGATAAAATATTTAAAGTAACAGTTGGGATCCACTGTGCTAGTTCCTTTTATCATTTTCAAACACTGGGATCTTGTCACCTCTGAGACTGAACTGAAAACGTTTAACTCCTTAACTCTCCTCATAGCTCATACCTCTCAGAACTTTAATCAGCCTAGTCAATCTCCTCTGGACTTTCTCCAGTGCTGCTACATCTTTTTTGTGGAGACCACAACTGCAACAATAGCTCAGGTGAGGCCTCCCTAGAGCTTTATATAATTTAAGCTTAATCTCACTTTGATTTGTACTTCACACATCATGATGTATAACCAATTCTATTAGCATTCTATTAGCCATCTTGATTTCATGTTTACACTGGCTGGATGTTGATAGTGATGACCCAACTATGACACCCAGGTCCTTCTCATAAGGGGTGCTTTCAAGTTTTAAACCTCCCATTGTGTATTCAGACCTAACATTTCCACTTCCGACATTTAATAAATGACTTTCATTTAAATTGAATTTCATCGGCCTAAATTCTGCCCAAGCCTGTATGCTCTGTAAGAATTTAACTGATTCTACATTATCTATACCTACACCTAGTTTGGTATTAACTGCAAACTCAACCAGCTTACTGAATATATTTGTGTCCATGTCCTTTATGTACAGTATATTAAAAAGAGCAGCAAGCCCAGCATTAATACCTGGGAGACACCACTATTAACATCACCTAACTATAAAAAAAATAAACAGAATTTAGATCAGAGGTTTTAACGCGTTTTATGGACTATTTTGATATTGTTTACTTAAAAGTCTTTGCCTTATTTCAGGGCCTATGCAGGTGGTGATCCCACATTTTGTATTTAGGGCCAGGCCAACAGATACACTGTCTTGGAGCACCCCTGAGGTGATTTCAGGTCTGGTTTTTGTTTTTTAGGTCCCTACCATGTTTGCCTTTTTAAAGAAGTAAGACAGCATTGAGCTGATGGAAATTCATATATTTGAATACAGCATAATTATTGTTATTGTTATAATTATGATAAGAATAATTTAATTATTTGGGCTAATGGATGTCTATTGTTCCCAGTCCCCTTTCTGAGTTTGTACCATTTTCTGAAAGTCTCCTTTAGTCAGGTACAACTCATTGCCATAGCAGTAATGTTTGGAAGTGTCAGCAGAACCCAGTACATACAGTTTGTACTTCTTTATAAAGGACAATTCCAGTTTTAAACCAAATAGTGAGTGTGATTATAGTGATTCTTTATGTCAAAGACAACCAAACAGTAATTATGTTTATTTCCAAATTTGTGTTATTTCTAGACATCTTATCATTGGATTTAAGTGTATTTATAGCTACAGGGGATGCACAAACCAGTGTGTTTCTTCATGCCAGTCCCAAGCCCAGATAAATGGGGTGGGTTTCATCAGGAAGGGCATCTGGTGTAAAATTTTGCCAGATAAATATATGGACAACGATACAAATTTCCATACCAGATTAGTCGAGGCCCGGGTTAACAACAGCTGCCACCAATACTGTTAGCCAACAGGGTGTTGGTGGAAATTGCGCTACTCTTGGCTGAAGAAGGAGAAGAAGAGGGAGGAGACATGTCCGGAGGCAGAAGTACAGGAGGAAGGTAAAGAGAGTGGAACTGAGGGTAGGAACGTTGAATGTTGGCAGTATGACTGATAAGAGAAGAGAGTTAGCCAATGTCATGAAGAGAAGGAGAGTTGATATATTGTGTGTACTAGAGACTAAATGGAAGGGGAGTAAGGCCAGGTGGATCGGAGGTGGATTCAACTTGTTCTTAATGGTGTGGATGGGAGGAGAAATGGCGTAGGTATTATTCTAAAGGAACAGTATATCAAGACTGTTTTGGAGGTGACAAGAGCGTCGGACAGAGTAATGATTATGAAGCTGGAAACTGAAGGTGTAATGATGAATGTTGTTAGCGCTATTGCACCTCAAGTTGGGTGTTTGATGGATGAGAAAGAAGATTTCTGGAGTAAGTTGGATGAGGTGATGGACAGTGTACCCAAGGGACAGAGAATGGTGATTGGAGCAGATTTCAAAGGACATGTTGGTGAAGGGAACAGAGGAGATGAGGAGGTGATGGGTAGGTATGGTGTCAAGGAGAGGAATGAAGAAGGTCAGAGGATAGTGGATTTTGCAAAAAGGATGGGAATGGCTTTGATAAATATGTATTTTAAGAAGAGGAAGGAACATAGGGTGACGTACAAGAGTGGAGGAAGATGCACACAGGTAGATTATATCCTATGCAGAAAAGTCAATCTGAAGGAGATTAAAAACAGCAAAGTGGTGGCAGGTAAAAGTGTAGTTAGTCAGCATAGAATGATGGTCTGTAGGATGATGTTGCAGATCAAGAAGAAGAGTAAGAGAGGGAGGGCAGAGCAAAGGATAAAATGGTGGAAGTTGAAAAAGGAAGACTGCAAGGTTGAGTTTAGGGAGGAGGTAAGACAGGCACTGGGTGGCAGTGAAGAGTTACCAGACAGCTGGGCAACTGCAGCAGAAGTAGTAAGAGTGACAGCAAGAAGGGTGCTTGGCGTGACATCTGGAAGGGGAAGGAGGAAAAGGAAACCTGGTGGTGCAATGGGGAAGTACAGGAGAGTATACAGAGAAAGAGGATGGCGAAGAAGAAATGGGATAGTCAGAGAGATGAGAAAAGTAGACAGGAGTACAAGGAGATAAGGTGCAAGGTAAAGAGAGAGGTGATGAAGGGTAAAGAAAAGGTGATGATGAGTTGCATGAGAGGCTGGACACTAAGGAGGGAGAAAAGAACCTGTACTGATTGGCTAGACAGAGGGACCGAGCTGAGAATGTTGTGCAAAATTTTAGAGTGATAAAGGATAAAGATGGAAACACACTCACAAGTGAGGATGGTGTGTTGAAAAGGTGGAAATAGTACTTTGAGAAGTTGATGAATGAAGAGAATGAGAGAGAGAGAGAAGGTTGGATGATGTGGACATAGTGAATCAGGAAGTGCAACGGATTAGCAAGTAGGAATTAAGGACAGCTATGAAAAGCATAAAGAATGGAAAAGCCGTTGATCCAGATGACATACCCGTGGAAGCACGGAGGTGTTTAGGAGAAATGGCAGTGGAGTTTTTAATCAGGTTGTTTAATAGAATCTTGGAAAGTGAGAGGTTGCCTGAGGAGTGATGAAGATGTGTACTGGTATCATTTTTTAAGAATAAGGGGGATCTGCAGAACTGTAGTAACTACAGGAGGATAAAATTGATGAGCCTCAGCATGAAGTTATGGGAAAGAGTAGTGGAAGCTAGGTTAAGAAGGGAGGTGATGATCAGTTAGTAGCAGTATGGCTTCATGCCAGGAAAGAGCACCACTGATGCAATGTTTGCTCTGAGGGTGTTGATGGAGAAGTATTGAGAAGCCTAGAAGAAGTTGCATTGTGTCTTTGTGGACCTGGAGAAAGCATATGACAGGGTACCTCGAGAGGAGTTGTGGTATTGTATTAGGAAGTCTAGAGTGGCAGAGGAGTATGTAAGAGTTGCACAGGATATGTACAAGGGAAGTGTAACAGTAGTGAGCACTGCAGAAGAAGTGATGGATGCATTCAACGTGGAGGTGGGATTTCATCAGGGATCGGTTCTGAGCCCTTTCTTATTTGCAATGGTGATGGACAGGTTGACAGACGAGATTAGACAGGAGTCCCCGTGGACTATGATGTTTGTTGATGACATTGTGATCTGTATCGAGAGTAGGGAGCAGGTTGAGGAGACCCTGGAGAGTTGGATATTTGCCCTAGAGAGGAGAATAATGAAGGTTTGTAAGAACAAGACAGAATACATGTGTGTGAATGACAGAGAAGTCAGAGGAATGGTGAGGATACAGGGAGTAGAGTTGGTGAAGGTGGGTGAGTTTAAATACTTGGGATCAACAGTATAGAGTAATGGGGATTGTGGAAGAGAAATGAAAAATAGAGTGCAGGCAGGGTGGAGTGGGTAGAGAAGAGTGTCAGGAGTGATTTGTGACAGATGGGTATCAGCAAGAGTGAAAGGGAAGGTCTAGAGACCAACTATGTTATATGGTTTGGAGATGGTGATACTGACAAGAAAGCAGGAGACAGAGCTGGAGGTGGCAGAGTTAAAGATGTTAAGATTTGCATTGGGTGTGAAGAGGATGGACAGGATTAGAAATGAGGACATTAGAGGGTCAGCTCAAGTTGGACGGTTGGGAGACAAAGTCAGAGAGGCAAGACTGCATTGGTTAGGACATGCGCAGAGGAGAGATGCTGGGTATATTGGGAGAAGGATGCTAAGGATAGAGCAGCCAGGCAAGAGGATAAGAGGAAGGCCTAAGAGAAGGTTTTTGGATGTGGTGAGAGAGGACATGCAGGGGGTGGGTGTAACAGAGCTAGATACAGAAGACAGGACGATTACATATTTTACCTTAATTTTACCCCTGGATTTCCTTCTATGCATCAACTGTGCAATATACAATATCTAAATGGTATTGATAATAACTGTGTAATGTCTTTATACTGTACAGTATCATTACTCTCAGGGTCCAACATCCATTACTCACTGCACATTGTGAGACTTGCCCGGACACCACCAGTCGGAGACCACATCTTTATAAAAGCCACACATTTATTTAACATAAATAAAGACAGTTTCTAACACGACACAAAGCACACAGCAATAGTCACCCAAAATGAACTTTCCTTCTCTCAGTCCTTAGCTGCCAATCTCCTCCTGGGAGCTTCGTCCTGCTCCCTCTCCCGACTCTAGCTCCCCGATTGCTGGAAGGCGGCCCCTTTTATTCCTGCCCGGATGTGCTCCAGGTGGCTGATGACGTCCATCCGGCAGCACTTCCTGGTGTGGCGGAAGTGCTGCCCTTTGCACCGGAAGCACTCCGAGTGTTCCTGGCAGGTTCCTCCGCCATCTTGCAGAGTGTGGCGGAAATAAAGTTCTCCCAGGTTCTAGGAGGCTTAAGGCGCCCCCTGGCGGTGGCCACGGGTCCCAACGAGCTAGAAAGTCTCTCCTCCTCTCCCATGGTCCTCTCCTGCTCCAGGGCGGTTGTGTCCTCCTGACCCGGAAGCTTTTACTGCCACCTTCCGGACCTTCTAGGCATCCCGGCTGGGTAAGAACCCCATCCGTCTGTGACAACATGATCATCATTATTGTGCAATATTTAAATGATGTGCAATAACCCAACAGTCTTTTATCACTGTCTTGCTCCACTGACAGGCTGAGTAGATCGTTCCTTCCCCTACACTATGCAACTCTTCGATTCTACCCGGGGGAGTAAATGCTAACATTATTCGAAGTTATTGTCTGCATTTACATGCATTTTTATTACTCTTTAATTTAATATTGTTTTTTGTATCAGTATACTGCTGCTGGATTATGTGAATTTCCCCTTGGGATTAATAAAGTACCTATCTATCTATCTATCTATCTATCTATCTATCTATCTATCTATCTATCTATCTATCTATCTATCTAGTGCAATACTTATTTTTTCTTCCGTATGTATATAGCGTCGCAGAACTTTTTTTTGCAACTTTTTTGCAACTTTTTGCACCATTTGTTTATTATATGTTGTGTTCTACATATATGTCTGCACTGGAGGAGCTGCTTTTAATCTCATTGTACATGTGTATAGTGACAATAAAAGGCATTGTATTATATTCTATTCTATTCTAGAGTTTAGCTAAGTAGTTCTCCAATAAGGGTCTACACTGAGGCGGTTCAAGAATGTGTTTCAGCAATACTCTTTCCTCAATAACACGTTTGGCTCAGAGGCCTACAAATCATATGCACTCCTTGAGGTTAAAAGGATCGACATCTTGGTAGTCGTCTATTGCTACAGTAAAGAAATGGAAACGTATTGTATATGAGTTTCTGGCATATAGGGACATACGAGAAAAGGATCCTGAGTAATAGGTTAGTGCTAGTAAAAGTACTTCCTGCTTGAGATAATGAGCATTTCTTGTGCGAATGCCAACATGCACACACATGCCGGTATGAGAGGGCAGATAAAGAAAGCATTCACCTAGATAGAATACGACATGAGGTGAGCATCTCTGTGTCTTCACTGATTGGCTGAAACTAATAGATGGGAGCTAGTGTTGGCCAGGTAAAACCTGGTCTAAGTAGAAAACCAAAGAGCAATCACAAGAGGACATCTTTTGACCATATTAGGATGCAAGATGTGCTGAGCATTTAAGAACAGTGAAGAGTATTGTCAGGATGACCAAGCAGTATACAGTGCTATGTTCTGGTCACAGTCTCCTCTGGAGTTGTCAGTTCAAATCCAACTCTTGAGAAATGGCAGCCAGCAGCCATAACACATTCACTTCAAAATAGGCCATCCATTTAAAGCTAAGCATGTTTAGGTCCAGCCAGTATGTGGATGTGTAAGGGGAACACTATGCTGTACAAATAAGTGCCATCCATCAGCTGAGATGTAAAAATTAGGTCCTGACTCTCTTTGGTCATTAAAGATCCCTGGGCATGTTTTGTAAAGACTGTGGTGTATCCCAATGTCTTGGCTAATTTGCCTACCACCTAGTCACTCTGGCCTCCTAATCATCCCCCTGTCTCTATTTGGCTAGCTATCTCTCTAACAGCTAATGCGTGGTGAGCATACTGGTGCAAAAATGGCAGCTGTCGTATCTTCCAGGTGGATTCTACACATTAGTAGTATTTTCAGTGGTCCCCAATAATGTAAATTACTTTGAGAAGTGAGAAAAGCACTATGTAAATGTGAAGAATTATTATTGTTTTTGTTAACAGATATATGTATTAATTGGTTATGTTTTCAGAAATACTTCCACGGAAGCGCTGGGATGCATCATCAGTGATGTATCCTGGGGTCAAGGGGTGTTTCAGGTCTGTTAAAATATCACACACCCTCACCCAGGCAACCCAGCCGGGGGTGATCAGACACCAGCTTGCGTCCCAGCAGCAATTGACCACTGAGTCTCCCTCTTGAACCAGACCCTCAAACGGATTTGACAGTCCACTTCTTAGCTAAACCCACCATTCCCAGCGTCATCAAGACTCTACAAAGAAACTGGCCTGCAAAAACCCAATATCCCACCTTGATTGGCTCTAGCCCAGTCTCCTGCACTCCTCTGTCAACTCCTGGCACTTGGTACATTTCTGCTTCTTCCAAGCGTTCTTCCCAGGGTATCGTGAGTTCCACCATGATTACATGTTTGGTAGAATTAGAAAAAATAACCATGTCTGGATACAATGTTGAGGCGATGTGCTCTGGAAAGCGCAGCTGCTTGCTCAGATCAACATTCAGCTGCCAATCAGCTTCTGAGGCAAGGAGACCCATTAATCATGGCTCTGGGTGTATTTCTCTCCAGCCTTGACAAAGTTTATCTTCTTTGGGTGGCATTGCTTGCTGGTTCCTATAGCCGAGGCTACACTCTCAGCGACTGCCTTGAGCACTTGGTCATACTGGCAGCGGTAGTGGCTGTCTACAAGTGCCTTTGGACAGCTGCTGAGGATCCTCAGCAAATCCTCTTCCAGAGCACAGAGTACAAGGTGGTATTTCAGTCTGGCCCCAGATGTGGAGATTTGCTGGGCTTGGTAGTCACTCATAGATCCCCGGATCATAAACTGTACTCTGTAGTAATCTGTTTGAAGGATGTTATGCCAGGTGACCCTTCGCTGCTGTACTGACTCCCATTTTGTCCATGCTCCCTGCTGTCTTTGACCCACTGTTCTGCTTACTCTATCTTCCTCCATGCCTGCTTGTACCTCCTCCTGGAGAAGAAGATGCCTCTTTTTACCTGTGGCTTTGCGAAATTTGGTTGCAGGAAAGTAACCAAAACCAGCGCCACTTCTAGCCATATTTCCCACAATCTCCCTCTGCCTCAGCCGGGCCTCTGCAACCTCCAGCTTTCCATTTTCTGCCCATCCTGACCTCAATTCCTGCAGCTGCCACCTTTGGATCCCTTGAGTCCATGTACAGGAGTGCCTCCTTTGTCCTTGACACCATGAACTCTTTTTTTAAACCGTTAAAAGGCAGTTTCAAGATGTTACTACTTCTATATAGAGCCGCACTGCAGAGGCTGTATAAAGACCTAGCCACCTGCAAAGGTAGATGCTGATCCTCCTCTCCATTGGCTCTCCTGTAGTCATTGTGACCTCATAGACCAGCAGCGACCACAGGATCCTGGGCAGGATGGCATGCCGGTAAATCCAGCCCCTTAATCTCTCTGTTAGACCTAACTGGTCTGCCTTTGCAAGCCATTCTTTGAGGTCTATGGTGGTCTTTTTGATAGAATTGGCATCCTTAAGGCTGAATTCAAAGATCTTCCCCAAACTCTTCACTGGCAGCTCAGTAATGGACAGAATGGTGACCCCAGCTAGTCAAAAGTGGAACTTGTCCACTACACGCCCCTTCTTCAGTACCAATGACCTAGACTTGCTGGGTTTAAAGCTCACCCTTGCCCATGCAGTGAGCTTTTCTAGGCCTTGAAGAATCCACCTGGTTCCTGACACTGAGCACGTGGCAATCATAAGATCATCCATGAAGGCCCTGATTGAGGGTTGTCTTTTGGCCTTGACATTCAACCTCTGCTAATTTAGCAACCATGTTCATTGCCAGGGCAAAAAGGGTAACAGAAATGGTACACTCTGTTATAATTCCCTTTTCTAGCTGATGAAAGTTTGATGTTTTAGACCCAGACGTAACTCTCATCCTGAAGTCATTATAGTAATTCAGGATAAGGCTTCTAATATTATTGGGCACATGGTGTAATTGATATAATCATTCTAGAGGATAAACTCTGTCAAGTGTCCAGACAAAATACTTAAGAAGATTTTTTTCTTCCACTGCTCGATGATCTTTGAGCTTTCTTCCTTAGGAATCCATACTCCTTCTGCACACCTCCACTAATTGGCGACTCTCCCTCTTCACAAGATCATTCTCAAGATCTTCCACAGGTGGCTGAGGAGTCTCAGACATCTCTTATAAATGATATATGGCACAAAGCTTGGTCCTTCCTCTTGTGAAATTACAAGGTGGCCATTGTGCTTGTCCCCTAATAGCCTCTTGACAAAACCAAAGAGGTTTGAAAGGAAAGCTAGTCATTTCCTAGCCCTCTCCTTTCCCCTCCTCCAGTGTCTCTCTGCTCTCAGTAGAGTCATGAGCTTCTTCTGCATGATGTCCCTCAGTTCAATAAGAGGTTCCTTATGTCCCTACCTTGCTGTCTTGTATTGCCTTTTAAGTGTGTGGAACTCCTGCCACAGCTGCCAAACCTGGTTGGCTATGTGGTTCTTGGCATAGGACTCTCCAGGTTTTCCCTTCTCATCATAGCCAACCTGCTCTGTAGCATAGCTGATGATGATGGAGGTCATGCTGTGTAGTCGGCTGCCGACATAACCTGTAGATTTCTGTATGATGTTGCAGACATCCTCATTAAACTGACACCACACTGTCCTTTTATTTGCTAAGGGCCATCTAATCTTCTTTTTTGGGGTGCTGTGCTTACTGTAGGAGGTTAAAAGGCCTGGAGGTTCTGGGTTCTGTGGAGTAATTCCTGGCCGGGCTCCTCCTGTGTGTCAGCAGGGCTGGTGCCTGTGTGAGGCTCTTCATGCTCCCTCTGTCTGCATTTAATCCTGGCCATGTGGATTTTTAGGCCATGCTTGTTCTTATTGAGCTTTCCACAGCTGCATCTAATGGTGTTCATCATTATCGGATGTTCATTAGCCTGTTCCGTTACTTTTGAATTTATCCTGGTGGGGATCACATCCTCCCCTCACCTCAGGATCTACTGGGAGTATTTCCTTAAAGGTTTGCCCGTAGCTTTAATGGGTGTCTTCCTAATGGAAGATCCATGTAGGGGTGCTAGCCCAACCTGACCCGTGCTGTCTGTGATGATGTGTGGTGAGTTTTCAAGTTGCACAATGGGTCCTTTAATTGGAGCCAAGAAGTATTTGAATGCTAATGGATTTCTAACCTTCTTTGCCAATTAGGTGTGTTCCTTCAAAGAAACAGTTTGATATATGAACAGTTAATTTCATCAATACAACGCATCAAGCTACATATCTATAAAATATATATTATACTTTAGAACACGGGTGTCGAACTCCAATCCTGGAAGGCCGCAGTGGCTGCAGGTTTTCATTCTAACCTTTTCCTAGTCAGTGACTAGTTTTCACTGCTAATTAACTCCTTTTCCCTTCATTTTAATAGCCCTATTTTTACGGAGTCAGTCCTCTGAATTGATTTGTTTCTTCATCAAATGGCAGACAAACAGAAATGAGACATGAAACGAGCCAACAGATGACCGGCTAAATTGTGACGTCAAACTCCAGCCAATTTCACTCCAACCAGTTACTTAATGAGAAGCCAATTCTTTCTGTTACTTATTGAATATCATGACTTGCTGCTGCTCTTATTCTGCCATGGCAGACATTTCCAAAAATGTTGATATTCTGTTTTTTTCTAAGAACTCCGTCAAAATGTTTTGGTAACCTGGGTGATCAACCTTACTGAGTTCTTCATCTTTCTTTATTTTCACGTTTTGTTTGATCGGCACGGTTGAGCTGGTCAAATGATGGCTTGTTTTATGTCTCGTTATTTTCTGGCTGCTAATTAAGGAAAAAACAAGTAAGGGGCCTGAGTCATATAATTCAAATTAAGGCTAAAGAAGTTAATTAGCTTCAAAGACTGGTCACTAATTAAGAAGATGGTTAGAATGAAAACCTGCACCCACTGCGGCCCTCCAGGACTGGAGTTTGACACCCTTGTTTTAGAATGCATCTTTATACAGTGAACTCACCATTTTTAATATCTCAAAATGAGTGAATCAAATTTTCCTTTCTGGTATCTCATCTCTCCATACCATATAGTTTAAGCCTTATGATAAGCCACTAACTCTAAATGAAATATTATCACATGCTCCGTCTCCTGGTAGTAAGGATGTGTTTCAGAATACATTTATTGCTTTAGGAATTGTAAAATCAAATCAATATGATTCTAGAATATGCATAAACAGATTGACTAAGTACACCAAGGAATAACTCTAGAGATGCTTTCTGTGACTCTGACATGGACAGGATCTGTACAGACCTGGCAGGTGTAGGACAGGGATCTGCAGTGTGTAGCTGTGACTTGTTGGAACTTCATCCTAACCAGTTGCACTGTTAGTGAGCCACTCTTACTCTTAATTGATTTCCTTGTTTTATGATGTGCATTTTGACTGCTTTTCATTCTGTATTCAGAAGTTCACAACAGTACATCTTTAAGAATTTCTACCCCATTTTGACTATTTGTCAGAGGTTAAAATACTTAAAAATCATTCTTGCAACTTTCTGACTTTGAAAAGAACCAGTTATTTTGCAAAACTCTTTCTATCTGCCTAATATTTAAAAAATATATTTTGCTTATACTTGCTTTGTATTATTTTTTGTGTTCTTATTTATTTTATTCCTGGGTGTTTTATATTAAAATAAACACCACTATTTGGAATATATGGTTGCACTGTGGCATTTATTATAGCTGTGGAGTGACGTCAGGAATACCCTCTCCCTGTTAAAATAAGAAACAGGACAGGGAAAAGCACAGTGACCACTGAAACAAATGTGAAGGTCATATTAAGTGCAAAACGTGAATTCTCAATAATATAACTGTCCTCAAATTTTAATGATCAAGAAGAAGCTTTGATATACAAAGGTTTTGTGAATTATTGCCACAGCTTCCTCTAAGCAGGATCTTTGTTTACGAGTT
This sequence comes from Polypterus bichir lapradei, assembly GCA_026402145.1. Classification (NCBI taxonomy): domain Eukaryota; kingdom Metazoa; phylum Chordata; class Cladistia; order Polypteriformes; family Polypteridae; genus Polypterus; species Polypterus bichir. Next base: position 33,871,669 of record JANRMT010062852.1, on the reverse strand, counting down.
TCATTGTTTCTGCATGGTGAATAACAACTGTTGTTAGACTAATTCATTTTAAAAAGATAAAATTAGCTTATTTCTCCCTCAGGTTAAATGTTTTTCTGTTTTTAACTTCACACTTCTATGAGTTTATTTAAATGCACCTGGTCCAACCACATGCAGTTGCAGGGTCAGCCCCGACATAAATTTAGAAAGTGATTGCTTGTGTCACTCTAGACTTCATGCAAATCTTTCTCTATAATTTCCATATATTTGCATATTGGTTTAGTCTAGAAGTGAAACTGAAATATGTTTTTAATTGATTTTATCACAATAGATTAATGTGTGAAACAGAAATTATTATTAAATAATATAATTATTAGTCGGTGTGTTATTATATAATTCCACTAATTCTGTCTTGAAACTAAGGCTATATAAAAATTCTTCAACTTTTTATTTTTGAATGTATATTGAATTTATGTTATTTATATGTTTTGAGGGGAAATTGAATCAAGTTACACATCTGATTAATATAAAATGTATGAGTGTTAAATGTAATATCAATACAATTATATTCTTTTCACAACATTTATAATCATTTTTCAAAGTATATACCATTTTGCTTGATAAATATGCAGAGTTATCCTTTTTATTAAACTTCGTCTGCGATGGGTTGGTTCTTTCCTTGCCTTGTGCCTGATGCTTGCAGGGATAGGCTTCCGCTTTCACCTCGACCCAGTTATGGATAAGTTTAGAAAATGAATAGATGGCCTATAATTTATGTGTTGTTGCTTGATTATTTTCAGTTAAGACACCCAGCCATCCATTTTCTGAACCATCGTAATCCATTATAGGGTACAGATAACACAAGCCTTTACCATAAAGCAGTACATTTTAAACAAAAACCAACCTATAATGGCATGGCAGTCTAGTGAAGGACAGGCTGCTGAATAAAATCTTGTGCACAAACTTCGAACAAACATTTTACATCTGATTTATATGAATGTCATATTTTACATCATCTTGATAGCATTTAAATAAAACCATAATACAAACAAAGAAATTGTCTCAGTAGCTTTATTCTTAGTGCAATAGCAAGAAAATAATGAATTCCTCCTATTATTTTAATGTTTACTTTTACAGCTGAGATTTGGTAGAAATAATATTACTGTAGTTATCAATAACGTCACTCGCATGAATAAATATAAAATAGTCAGGAATCTATAATGCTAAAAATGGCATCATTACATAAAGTATGGATTCTAAATTTCTCTCTCACTGGATCAAATTAATGTGATTAATAATTCTGTGCAGCACTAAAAACAAAAAATGTTCACTTCTTTAAAAAATGAAACTTATGGAAGCTGCCGTAATGCTTATACAGTGTATGGACTTTAAGGATAGGATTAAGAATATTGCTCTGTTCTACTTTATTTGTAATTGGCATCAGTTATTAAACAGCATAGAGTCTTTTATAAAGTTTTTTTTCTTCTTTAAATTAGACTTTGATGTACAAAAATATGTGACACGTCGACTGTTGGCTGCAGGTGTGGTGCTGTTTTGAAAGAGAACTGCTATGTGATTGGTAAACAATCTTTACTGAATGCGGATTGGCACATTAGATAAAACAAAATATGCAGGGACCAATGAAATTCATTTTTAACAAAGTTAATTTATGCATCGTAACAAAATTGCATTATTTAAAGCTGAAGGCCAGTCGGTCATTTTACAGATTGATTTAGAAAAAATTGGATCACAGCATCTCATTCTCAACATGAATCTTTTACAGATCCTGTGCGCTATTTTATTACTGGGTGAGTGAAAGATCATGAAATGTGAATTAATATATTGCTAAACAGAGCATTTTGAAAAGCAAGTATTAGTATAAACAATTTTATATATATTATGCAGTAGTTCCATTACAAATTAAGTTAATTGTACACTAAATTAAAATGTTTAGTGATGTAAAACTACAGTAAGTGCAAATATATGTTTTAAAGCTCATAAACTAATGTATTCTTTCATTCTTTCTCTTAGGAATTTCAGTAAATGCTGATCCTACAATTTTCTCTCAGTCTCCATCAGTTATTCCTGTGACTCCTGGACAGTCTGTCACCCTGGAATGTGCTATGAAAAATGAAAATGTTTCAAGGGTGTCTATACGCTGGATTCGCCAGTCACCTGGAAAGGCACCCGAAGGTGTCCTAAGATACATGGCTGACAACAAAATCTACAGAGCTCCTGCGATATCAGATCGATTTGTACCATCAAGAGATACAGTCAGGAATTATTATCTTCTCACAATTAATAATGTCGAGGCAAATGATGACTCCAAATACTACTGTTTCATATACTATACTGATGGAAACCAAGCATGGGGAGAAGGGACTCGAGTACAAGTTCTGAGTGAGTACACTTGATACAGTTCAAACTGACATATTTACAGAGGAAAATAAAACTTATTTTTAAAAGTTTACAATACAGTGGCACTGTTTAAGTATCAATCCGCAAATTTAAATTACTTCATTAGTTTGCTTAATATGAATCATTTTTAATGAGTGCAGCAATGTTTCATAGTGTTCGTAGAAAACACTTGACTAAAATAAGAATTCATTGTTTTAAATATTTCAGGTGTTGAACATACAACACAGTTATCAGTGAAAGCATACAGGAAAATAATAAAAGCAGAGTATATAAAATAATAGAGCAAAATAATTTACAGTCACACAGAGATGTAAAGATTCACATTGAAAAACATCATTGACGTTCACCATTCAAAATCAATCTCAGCAAGTCTTTGTTCTTTATCGGTACAGTAAATGTTTGAGTTTTTGCTACTAGCTTAATAGCTTCTTCAAAAATACTCACAGTACAAATTCAAATTTATATTATCCATTTCAACATGCTTCAAAACAGTCATTTTTTTCACTGACATATTTAATTCTCTGTCCTTAAAGAATTTATAGAAATACAACAAACTTTTATTTGTTAAAAACTGTAATCCACAACACTTCCATCTATCCATCTATGTTTTAAATGCACTTTTTCTATTCTAGTGTTGTGCAGGTTTTTTGATAGCAACTTTTCCTTTAAAATACACGTAGCACTGAATAAAAACTTCAAAACATCCGATCCATGTTTAAACTAAATTGTTTGACGTTGCTTTATAAAACTGTTAAAAACATATAATTCTGCCAGAAGTTACAGATTATGCATGTCACATCAATCCATGCAGTCTAATTCAATTCTGACTTTAGAGGGCAGGAGCTTAACCCAGCAGCACTGGGTACAGGGCAGGAGAAGACTCAGGGGCAGGGTGCCAGTTCATTGCAAAGCATTATGTGTTTTTTGTGGATAAAAAAATTAATTTGAATCTAAAAATATTTAAAAGTTAAAATGTTGGGTTTGCATTGTGTGAACATGGGTTATTGGGTTTCACACGTACAAATTGTAACATTATACAAACAAAATCAAAACTAAAATTTAAATAATGTACTGGAAGTACTGACATTTCATTCAGTTTGTTCTCTGCAGTTCTGTGCAGGAAGATATGGCTTCAAAAGCTAGTTATTACATATATAAAAATAAATAAAACATAATAAAAAAAAGCATTCAGTTATGTGTGTAACTGCTTCTATTTTGTGAATGTTAGGCTTCACATAAAAAAGCAACAAAATACATTGTACTAACTTATTACATGATAAGCAGTCCTGTACTCTATCTTGTTATAATGAACTAAACTATTTTGCTGAATTCTTTAAGGAACTTAGGATGTTGTGCTTTCTGTAGAAAAGAAATACATCAGACTTTAACATTTTCTACTTGAGCTAATCCCAAAACAGTTTGAACATAATTTTCAATGCTGTACATGACCTTGTTATATTTTCTCTCTCCCCCAAGGAAGTGACCTTCCTCGTCCGTCTGTTCAGGTTCTTCCTCCCCCACAAGAGCTGCTCAGTGGTTCAGGCCAAGTGACTCTCAGCTGCCTGGTGAGCGGCTTCTTCCCGGGGTACATAGACATCCAGTGGAATGTGGATGGTCAGCGAGTGACGGACAACATTCACTCCAGCCCGGTGTCCTTGGACAGCAGTGGAAATTCCTACCTGGCCATTAGTTACCTGAAGCTGCCTGCTGCTGACTGGAAGAGCCATGCGAGATACTTCTGCATAGTTACTCATGAGTCCAGTAAGGTCCCAGTCATTGGCTCTATTGCTCCTCAAGACTGCAGGCCTCTCTAAAGATATTTGCTTTAATTCCATTCTTGCTTTGAAAGGAATGTTTTTGTTATATTTTATATTAATTACAACATGAATCTCTGTGTCTTTAAAGCATCATTTTTGTGTGTTTGTTCTTTATGTACAGCTTAGGTGTCCAAGTCACAAGCTTGAAACTTACCACAAAGGTACTTCTCACCATAGGCCTGGTTTTTAAAATATGATTTTCACTTTGCCCCATCCACACTGGGGGGTGGCTTGGCATCAGAGCGAGTGGAATGGAAAAGTAGAGTACTGTGCGTTCTTACAACATATAAGCAGTGGCACTCAGATGTAAGTGAGAATTTCACTGCATTCTGTAAATGTGACACTAGTGACCCTATAAACCTTGAAACACTATAAAGTAATGATAATCACTGTTACAGAGTTTGGGTTCAATTCCAGTCTATTATATTAAACATCTTTATAATTAAGAATTTCCCCCAGTGTTCTGGTCATGGTGTCAAGCAGGTCCAGGTTGGGTCATATTGTCACTAGTTATTTTTTTTTCCACTATTACTCCACCATCACAATCTGTTTAGCTTCCTTCTCTGTCATATTTGAAGGAATACTCTGCTGACCACTTTAAGTGATCAAAACCTCTTACACTGGACACAAGTATTCAGAAAGTTTTTGGGTCCCTTCACTTTTTTCACATTTTGTTATGTTGCAGCATTATGCTAAATTCACTTTAATTCATTTTTCCCCACATTAAGTAAAACTCAATATCATAGAGTGGCAAAATGGAAACAGGATTTTAGAAATTTTTGCAAATTTATTAAAAATGAAAAACTGAAGCTATGGTGTTTCTCCCATGATGTATCAGTTTGGCCTGGTGGTCAGCTCTAGGAAGAGTCATTGTTGTTGCAGCCTTCTTCCATTTAAGGATGATGAAAGCAGCTGTGCTCTTGGGATTCTTCAATGTTGCAGGATTTTTATGTAGCCTTCCCCAGATCTTTGCCTTGGTGCCATCCTGTCTCTAAATTCTGCAGGCAGTTCCTTGGATCTCTTGGCTTGGTTTTTGCTCTGATACACATTGTCACCTGTTGGACCCCATATAGACAGGTGTTTGCCTTTCTTATGCACCTGAACTATGTTTTAAGTGTCATAGAAAAGGTCTGAATACTTACATCAATATGATATTTCAGTTGTTAGTCAGTCAGTCAGTCAGTCATTTTCCAACCTGCTATATCCTAACTAAATTTTTAATAAATTTGCAAAAATGCCTAAAATTCCATTTTTGCATCGTCATTCTATATTGAGTGATGCTTGATGTGGGAAAAAATATTTAAACAATTTTAGCATAAAGTTACAACATAGCAAAATGTGAAAAAGTGAATTCATTGCACATTAATAAAGTTAATTTGGTGTCTGTTTGTATTTATATGTGTAAACTTATACTGACAACTCTGAAAATGATTTTATACTTAAGGTGGAGCATTAGATATCTACAAATGTTTTTTTCTTGCCATTTTATTAGCTATGTGCTGTGTTAATGCCTTGGTGGTTAATGCCTTCCCAAACCTAAGATCTCTGCATTGAAACCATAAATACACTCGAAAATTAAAGGAAGACGCAAAATGTGTGAACTAGTGGATATTCAGTGAGGATCCCCAGCTCCTAGTTGAGTCTGCATGCCTCCCATTAAATACCCTGCCACATAAGCAATATGATTTTATGGCATTCAATGAAAACAGTGTATGAAGGAGCTCTAGGTGTTATTCACCATATTAGAATATTATGATGAATAACAATCCAAATGGCCGCTGCTTTATAGTGTGAGAATTCTAATTAGCATTTGTGCCTGTTATAGCATATCACTGTGACACCCTCTGCCATCATCATCTGATAAAGATACAGCCAGACACACTTAAACTTTAAGTATAATGAGAGCTCCACAACTGCTTGGTGTTCAGGAAAATATAATGGCTCTGAACTACCTAAATTGCACAATAGCACCTCAAGTTTAGAACTGAATTGCTTTGAGCTGAAAAAGGACAACCCACAAAAACATGGAAAGAATACGCAGACTGCACACACTGATTGTGTAGTCAAGTATTTTAATGAGGACAGTAGCAGTGCTCACTGACCAGCAAATTTCCCAGCGACTTGGAAGCAGAAAAAACAGAAGATGCTGGCAGTTTATACTGGAGCTTCATGAATGGTGATGCGTGTGTGTGTCTCTCTCTCCATGTCTCCTGGAGTCTACAATAATCTTTGTTGTTTTGCTGATGATAAATATGAGGCGGCTGTTGTTGTATCACTCCACCAGCTCCATTGTTTCACTTCTGTAAATGGTTTCATCATTGTTGCTGAGTCCATTTCAATTAGACATTAAGATGAACTCTGCTGTCTGTCCATCTTTATATTTAGTGATTGTATGTTTACCAGTAACGCAGATGACAATGTGGGGTTGAAAAGGTGTCTCAGTAATTGCATCAGGAATCTATTTCTTCTCCCCCTCCACCACCACCTTTTTCTCCTCCTCTCATGCTCAGGTCTCCAGCAGCCAGCTTTTTTTGTCCTGAGATTGAATGGGACAAAGTTGACCATGTTTCCTGTTTACTGAAGAGTTTGTCAAATCACACAATGGCTCATCTAAGTACAAAGAAGATGAAATACAAACCTTATTCTTGTTTCTTGCTTCTTTGTGTGTTCAATGTGTTTGATTGACCTTCTCCAAACAGCTTGGTCCTGCACTTCCTCTCCAGTCAAGTCCTTTTCCTTCAGATCTTCGTTTACTTTATCCATCCACCTCCTCTTTTACCTCCCTCACGTTCTCGTCCCCTGTACTTCAATTCCTATTACTCTTATGCCTATGTATTCATTGTCTCTCTTCATCACATGTCCATATACTTTAAACTACTTTTCTGTACTTTCTTAGATATCTCTCCCACTATGTTTGTACATTTGATTGTCTCATTTCTAATTCTGTTGGTTTTTGTAACTCCAAATATCCACCTCAACTTCCTCATTTCTGCCACATCTAACTTCTCCCCCTGCGCTTCCTTTACTGTCCATATCTCAGCTCCGTACATCATTACTGGTCTTAGCACTGTTTTGAAAACCTTTCCTTTAACCTTCTCCTGAATTCTTCTATCACACATATTCTTTCTTCCAATTGTTTTATCCACATAACACTCTGTGGGTTTTCACTGCATCTAATTTTCCATCTTGGACTATTTAAATGTATCCATTCATTTCAATAGCTTTCCCTGCAGGCTAACTTCTGATTCCTGATCATCATTAGACCTCATATATTCAGTTTTCTTCCTATTTTTCTTCAACCCTATATTTTCCAAAGTGCTCTTCCATTCTTCCAACTTCCTCTCCATTTCCTCTTTTCTGGTATTACACAGAAATATGTCATCTTCAAAATGCATGCACCAGGGGGACAGGTGTTTTAATGCATGATTGAACACATTCATAACCAGATCAAAAAGGTAAAGACTTGAAAAAGATTCCTGGTGCAGACCTAATCCGGGATCTTGTTTGTTACACCAATACTGCTTTTAAGTCCTCACTCTCTCATACATCACCTGGACAATCCTCACATACTTCTCTTGTACTCCTTTCTCTCTCATGCACCTCCAGACCTCTTGGCATAGCACTCTATCATGAGCCTTCTCCAAAAAAGTATAAACACCAAATGCAAACCTTTCTGTTTCTTGATGGTCCTCAATGATCTGTCTCAATGCATCAAAGACTGCATCATTTGTTCCTTCCCCTGGCATAAAACTAAACTGCTCCTCCCCTATGGTAGTCTCTTCCCTAAGCCATCTCTCTATAACCCTTTCCCAAATTTACATTGTGTGTTACATTATCTTTATCTCCTAATAGTTTCCCCATTCCTGAATATAACCCTTCCCCAAAACAAATGGGCACAACCAAACCTGTTCCTCCACTCCTCTGGTATTCTTTTCTGCTCATAGATCTCCTGCATTAGATCACACATCATATCTACTCCCTCTTCTCCAAACCTCTTCCACACTTCTGCTGGTATTTCATCCGGTTATTTTCCATTTCAGTTTTCATTCTTTTCATCCCCTCCTTTACTTTCTCCCTCCTTATTCTTAGCACTAGCCTTTTATTTGTGACTCCATCCCCAAATACTATCCTTGGATTTTCCTCATTCAACAGCTTTTCAAAGTACCTCTTCAATCTGTTCTTGTCTATCATGTTCACTCAAGACCACACCTTGCTCATCTTTCATCAGCTTTATCTGACTAAAATCCTTTCCAGCCTTGTTCCTTGTCGTCTGTATTACAAAACTCATCCTCTCTCCCTCTTTTGTCTCCAATATTTCATACATCTCCTCCAAAGCTTGCACCTTGGCTCTTGCCACTGCCATCTTTGCTTCCTTGTTTTTCTGCTAATATATTTCTCTGTCTTCCTCCTTCTCTGATTGGCACCATGTCATCTTTTACTCCTTTTTAGCCTTTGTCATATTCTGCACATCTGTGTTCCACCACCATGCCTCTTTGTCCTCATGTAGGCTCCTTCCTGTTGTCCTACCCAACACCTCTTCACCTGGTCTTAATACAACTTTTCTATTTTTCTCCCACCATTCCTTCACACATTCAAATGACTGCACTTTATTTAAAACCTGTTCTTAAGCCCTTCCTGTTTTAATCTCCAGCAATTTATCCTTGGTACTGCTTGCACTGGTTTTACTCTCCTGTTGATTCTGATCTCCCAGTCCATAACCACCACTTTATGCTGCACTGTTTCACTTTCCTAATTTATGAACTTACAATTCTTTATCTCTTTCAAATTGAATCTTTTATGCATTAGAAAGTATATTTGGCTTTTGTTCCTCCACTACTGTAAGTCACAAACTGATTTACATTCTTTTAAAAAAAGTGTGCTAACCATTAGCAAATCAAATGCCAATGCAAAATCTACTTTTATCCAGCAGGGAGCAGTAAAAATATATTTCATTGCTAAAAGTTATACATCCTTATTTGTAACCAGACTTATGTAAATTCATGAAGTTTAATGAATCTTCAAACTGGGTAGTTAAGTGTGAAACTTCTAAATATTTTGGGATGCCATCTGAAAAATTAACGGATAGATTAAAGAGGAATTCAATTTTATCCATTTTATTCATACTTTATATCGCACTTCTAGGTGAAAACAGGGTGTTATGTCTTAGTTTTACTAGAATAAAACAGCAAAATATAAGAACTAAACAATGCCCCATGTACAAGCTCATTTGTGTATTTCAATTTACATTAACAGAGAAAAGCTTTACTTTTGGATAAAATTAAATTAAATTGTAAAAATAGCAAAATCTAGCCCATTGATAAAATCCAGTAAACAAATTTCCTGGAAAACTGCTTTGTTTTTGGATTAGGCAAATTCAAAGTTTTGATGACGATGCTCTCCTGTTCCATAGGAAGCCCGAGTACATGCTGAAGTTAATGACCATAGTATTAAGTTTGTGTCAGTTTTATTGTTTTTATTTATCAATTTCCCTTTAGGATTATTAAAGTTTATCTAAAACACTGTATTTTAATCTAATCTAATAAAGTGATAGTCTTGTGCCGTGTCTGATGCCATCCATGCCAAAAATTCCCATGCAGTCTGATATGTTACTCCACTGGCAGATGTAGCAGCTTGATTAAGGTACCAACCATAAATAATATATAGAAAGCCAGAAGGGGTCAGTAAAAGCCTGCAATGATCTGATTGCCACAGTTTATTTTTTTGAAAAACACAACATTTTTTAATAATATGGACACCACTTTTAATAAGGATACCATTTACAGATTATAATTTACTGCCTTCAAATGCTGAGATCAATTAGGGATCTCTTACACTAGCAATGGAATCATTATAAAGTTTGGGTGCCTACAGCTAAAAATTACATGTTATAGTAACTTTATTGATTTTTGGAAGTTTGAGCAGTCCTGCAGCGTAGGCAGTGATACATTTATATCTGTGGGTTAGGGTAAGGGTTAGCGTTAGGATTAGTAACATAACTGACAGCTGTAGAAAGAGTACTAAATGTTCTACTCAAATAAAAGTTTTATTACGTACTCAAAAAAAATGAAGTAAAAGTAAAAGAATATGATTTATAAACTACTCAAGTAAAAGTAAAAAGGTAAGTTCTGAAAAAATTATAGGGTATTGATTATAGAAATTACATTTTAAACTGTAATTTTTAATTGTTATTTTACACTCCCAGCAAATGCATGGTAAACAGGAAACCAGAATCATTCTTAAATATCAGTTAACAAAGCAGTCTGTAGTTATCAGTTATAAGCCATCATTTGAGACAGTAAAGACTAGAGAGAAGGGGGAAGGTTATTGTTATGTACATTGTGCTTATGTTTTAGTTTTATTTTAGTCATTTTTAATTATTCTTTTTCATATTTGTATATGTTTTCTGTTATATTTATAATTAGGTTCTGTCCTTTTAAATGGGCCTCAATTCCTTGTGTTTTGTGGATGGAGCCCCAGGAGGTGGGGCCACCCTGAAATCGCCACTGCTGAGCTCTCTATCTGGATATTTAATGCAAAAGAAGAAAAGGCTCAGGTGTTGGAGAACAATGAATTTGTTTTGGAGTTCTAAGCATTTCTGTTATTATTGGACTTTTTCTGACTTCTTGCTTCTGTTTGAGCCTTTTTGCCAATTTTTGATCTTTTAACAAGATCTCCTTTATTCTTCTGTTTTTGTTTAAATAAATCCTTTAATTATAAAGTTTCTTTATTTGCCCTTTTGTTCACAAGCCAGGAGTTTATGGTACTCCCTTGTCTTTTGGAACTTTGCATTATCTTGAAACATTTATACAGTAAATCTTTTGCCAGCTCTCCTTGTTTGAAATTTGATAGGCTGAAGTCAAGAAGTACTTGTCAGGGTATAAGCTAATCTTAAGTGAGCCTCTTCTTGGATGACTAGTAAAAGACTTGTTTTTTTTTTTTTTTTGGTCATTTTGGAGGCCACAACTCCCCTTTTTGCTATGTGTAAGATCCCACCACACAACACGTAAAGTTTTGCAAATAAGATGCAGTAAACGACCCATTAAATTAAATGGTACTAAAAGTCACGTGATAAATGACTTCTTAAACTGTGATGACAGTAGGCAAGTACAACTGCGCCCTTACTAAGGTATGCAAATAATGTAATATCACTATCCAATCAGTGCACGACTCAGAGTTTTTCCAGTGACAGACCAACTGTGGAGAACTTTCTCAGCATGCTACAATCTAATGTGAAGAGAGAATCACTGAGGTTATAGATGGTGGTAAACAACAGAGAACAATATTTCTGGAGTTTTCAGTCAAGTTTTAATGTAAGCCCATTAGAGAGAAGTTTATGCTTTGAATTAAATCAGTCTTTAACAATCCAAAGTCTAGAGATGTAGCCCAGTGCCATGTTGATTGTTTAATTTTATTTTGAGACCCCCATCTTTGTGACAAGTTGACGCTCTTGAAGATATACATCAGCTATAAAAATGATTTAAACAGGAATTTTTTTAGAAGCATGCAGTTAATTTTTCTCCATCTCCACTCTCACATTGCACCCAAAGTACAATTTTTAACTGATGAGATCCATGCACAATTGAAACTTGTGATGGTTCTACTTTTGTACGAGTGTTTCCTTATCCAATTAGGTTTGTTAGAAAGTAACTTAGGTAGGTTTTTTTTTTTTTACTACCATTTTATATCTTATTAGCAGCATCTCTAGATAGTAGTAATCAAAACTAATATTCATTCAAAAGTTTTAAAAGACATTAAATGAAAATGAACTTAATAATGCGTATTTTAATTCTGGTGTGCATGTATAATGTATAATGCTATCAATTAGTGCATGCAGACTCAGATTAACAAAAAAAAACAACAAAATGAGAAGAAAGTTGTTGATATCCTAATGCTAATAAGACTGCAGGGGCAGGTAAAGAACGGAAGTTTGAGGAGACTAATGCAGAGGAAAAATCAAACGACCAAGCAGAGAGTGATTGAGAGGACAAAGAACAGTAGCTTCAAAACACTTATAATGTACTTAAGCCTATGATAGATTCGATGACTTTTTCACTGATTTTCAGATGTAGCCTTCATTTGAAACATCTTAGTCAGGGGGAGGCAGTCAGCGGCACACTCCTGTGAAGCCAATCACCTAATGTGACATACCAAGAGACTCACTCAAACTAGTCTGTCATTCATTATAATTAAAGCAAACAGGTTTGTCTTTGACTTTAGTCTGACAGACGGGATGTGTGTATGCAGGAGAGCTGACAACCAAGCAATGATCATCTGGGTCTACAGTGCATAGAATATAGTAACATGAGGACTTTGAGCTCACAAACGGAACAGAAGAGAAGCTTGTCTGTCTGATGTTTCATATTTAACGTATTAAAACATGATTGGAATAGGAAAAAAAGGAAAGAGACTGAAATGAACTTGCTATTAACCTTTCTTACAGCGCTGGCTCCATCAGGCAGCACAAACGGAAGAAAGACTCAAATGTCTGACATCTCATGTTTTACATACTTTGAGAAAATGGAAAAAATGAAATAGGTCAGAAATTGTTGCTGAACTTATCGCAACTGTTAACTTTTTATGCAGCATAGATTTTATCATGCAGAACACTATTTGCTGTCAGATAAAGGGATGAGCATGACTGTGATGGATGGTTAACATGTGATTGTTAAATGTTACATGGAAAGCGATTTTCAGTTGTTTAAATTGACAATGTCCAGGGACGAGATGAGTGACCCACCTGACAGTACCCCCATGACAAATGGTTACTTAATGTGACATCACTTTCTTGAGCGTTGCAAGAAATTTTTTTACAAATATTTTTAACTTCTTAAGTTTAACCCAGCCACAAGCCAGTACATACTTAGTGTCTGTCTCAAGCCTAAGTAAACTGGGGAGGGTTGTGTCAGGAAAGGTATCTAGCATAAAATCTGTGCCAGATCAAACATGCGGATGAGAAACAGAATGTTCATACCACATTGGTCGAGGATGGGTTACTAATGACTATGACCGATGCTGCTGTTCAGTAGGGTATCGGTGGAAACTATGCTACTGCTGGGTGAAGAAGGTTAAAAAGAACAAGAAGGGAAAGATTGTGGAGTTCAGAGTCTGAACTTTAAATGTTGGCATTATGACTGGTAAAAGGAGAGAGCTGGCCAATATGATAGAGCGAAGAAAGGTAGATGTACTGTATGTACAGGTGACCAAGGGGAAAGGCCAGAAGCATTGGAGTGAGTGAAAACTTTTCTAGTAAAGTATGGAGAGGAAAAGAAATGGGGTAGGTATAATTGTGAGGGAAGAGTATGTTAGGTGTGTTTTGGAGGTGAAGAGAATGTCTGACAAGAGTGGTGATTATAAAGTTGGAAATCAAAGGGGTAATGTTAAAAAAAGATTTTTGGAGTGAGTTAGACAAAATGGTAGAGAGTATAACCTAAGAAGAGAGAGTAGTGATTGGAGTGGACCTTAATGGGCCCATTGGCGAAGGGAACAGCAGTGATGAGGAGGTGATAGGCTGATATGGTCTTAAGGAGAGAAATGTTGAAGGGCAGATGGTGGTCAGCTTTGCTAAAAGGATGGAAATTGCAGTGGTGAATACATATGTTATGAAGAAGGAGGAACAGAAGGTGACATATAAGAGCAGAAGAGGGTGAACACAATTGGACTATGTTCTAAGCAGGAGATGCAAAGTGAAAGAAAATAGAAAAGAAGTACCAGAGATCAGTAAGGTCTGCTGGCTGCTAGAGTCTGCTCTGGTCCTTCTTATTCTGGTGCTGGTGGAGTGGTGGTGAATGCTGGCGTGACTGTTCACCGCTGCCTCCCCGCCCCCCCTTCCCTTTTTTTTAGAGGTTAAATTCTTAAATACTTTTTAATTAACTTCTTTTAAGTATTTTTTGAACAATTCATAACAACTTTGGTGGACTTTCTGTGAACTCTTCAAGTAAGCTTTAAACTTTTTGACCAAATTGAACTCGATTTGAAATCTAATCGGATTGCTGGGTGCGGTTAACAACTTCTAACGATGGCAGGATCAGTGCAAGGAAACTGGATATGCAGGGCTCTTACCTGTCTTGTTCTGGCCCTTTGCCTCCTGTCGACGATGATTCGGCCGGTTTTGGGCCTGTATCAATATTCGGCGGCGGATCTTCTTCGACTCCAACCAAGGTTGACTGGATCTCCTATGGAAGTCCTGTTAACCTTCCCGGATATCTTTTTTCAGCCACGACGGAGATATATCCACAGAGGCTCCCGCCGGAATTTTCAACAGGATACTCGAGCTCCAATAACCTCTTACTGGTCCACTTCTCGTCCATTGCTGAGGCCATCTAGCAGAGCCTTGGATCCGAGTGTGTTAGCCAGCCTAGCTACGGTGGCTAGCGCTCCTGCTCATCTCAGCGAGGATACCATCAACTTTGCTCATCTTAACATCCGTTCCCTTACAGGAAAGACTCATCTCATTCAGGATCGTCTTACGGATTGTAACATCGACATTCTTTCTCTAAATGAGACGTGACAGCAACCCCAGGACTTTACTTTGCTCAACGAAGCAACACCTCCTGGGTTTGTTTACATGGCGCAACCTCGCAACTCTAGTCGTGGAGGAGGTCTTGCGATACTCTACCGCGAGACAATGCGAGTTATGCCACTGACAGTTTCTTCCTATGGTTCATTTGAGTCTCTTGTCTGTCAACTACCTGGCTCTATTCCCACCATTGTTGCAACTATTTACCGTTACCCTAAATTCAACAAAGAGTTTCTGAATGACTTTTCTGCTTTTTTAGCTTATTTGTCCTCGTTATCTTCAAACATAATAATAATGTGTGATTTTAACATTCATTTGGATAACAGTAAGTCCTTGGCGACCAGAGATTTTATTTCTTGCCTTGATAACTTTGACTTGCAGTAGTTTATGGAAACACATTTCAAAGGATTTTGGATTTGATTTGTTGTACTGGACTCACTCCAAATGATTGTACTACGGAAGAATTTCCCTCTTCAGATCCTTTTCTTCTTACATTTAATATGATTCTTACTGTCTACACCATCAAACCTCAACGTGTAATAACTTTTAGGAATCTTAAAAATATCAATATGGACAATTTTCAATTAGGTATTGATGCATTTGTGGAATCTTTACAAACCATTTCTCCGCCAGATTTAGTTAACTTTTATAACGAAGGACTTCTTGACATTTTGAATTTGGTAGCCCCACTCAAAACCCGATCAGTTTCATTTACACATACTGCCCCATGGTTTACACCAACTTTGCACATTTTAAAATCTAAAGGTCGGCAGTTAGAACGGCTGTACAAGAAGACAGGTCTTAATAAAGAGATGTATTTTAGCCATATGCATCATTATAGGGACAGCATACAGCATGCTAAAGCTGCCTATTTTACTGCCCTAATTTCTTCCAACAAGGTGAACTCTGGAACACTTTATTCCCTGCTCAGATCGTTAACAAGTCCTCCAGACTCTCTTTCCTTGCACTGCATTTCTAACGAATTCTGTAACACCTTAATGACTTTCTTTAATGATAAAATCCAGGCAATACATTATAATTTAGGCTCTGCTGCTATTGACTCCACCATTGATGATTTTCCTCCTCCTACTCATTCATTTTCTATGTTTGAGCTTCCCTCCACCTCAGAAATCATGGATCTCATCAATAGCTCTATGCCTTCGACCTGTCACCTGGATCCAATTCCCACTGTTCTGGTTAAAGCCTGCCTTTCCTCGCTAGCTCCTCTTGTTGTTTCAATTATTCACTCGTCACTTTCCACCAGAATTGTTCACCAGTCTATAAAAAACTGCAGTGATTCACCCTTTACTGAAAAAACCTGGGGCTGACCCTACTGACTTTAATAATTTTTGACCAATTTCTAATCTTCCTTTTATTTCAAAGGTTCTTGAAAAAACTGTGGCTTCCCAACTACATCAGCATTTATCTGCTAACAGTTTATACGAACAATTCCAGTCAGGCTTTCAACGTTTTCACAGCACTGAGACGGCACTAATTAAGATCACTAACGATCTTTTAGTGGCTGCAGACTCAGGCCTAATCACAATCCTTGTTCTTCTGGACCTCAGTGCTGCATTCGACACTGTCTGTCATTCCACCTTACTAAAAAGGTTATCTGCACTAGGTATTTCTCACATTCTGTTTACTTGGTTTAAGTCATATCTTACAGACAGAACTCAATTCATTCAGCTGCACACATGTACCTCTACTCCCACTCCCATAGTATCTGGGGTTCCTCAAGGTTCTGTCCTTGGCCCCTTGCTGTTTATCATTTATCTGCTTCCTTTGGGTGTCATTTTTCGTAAATGGAAGATAAACTTTCATTGTTACGCAGATGATACCCAGTTATATCTCTCAACTTCACCATCTGCATCGCTTCCACCATCCTCACTTACTGATTGCCTTGCTGAGATCAAGTCTTGGTTTTCTTCTAACTTCTTGCAGTTGAACTCTAATAAAACTGAGGTGCTTCTTATAGGCATGAAATCTGCAATTGCGAAGGCATCAAAGATCTCAGTATTAATAGACAACACATCTGTTACCTGTACAGATCAGATAAAAAGCCTTGGTGTAATTCTGGATAGCACGTTGTCTTTTCAGTCTCACATTAGTTCTGTTACCCGAGCAGCTTACTTCCACCTGCGTAACATTAATCGCCTGCGTCCATCTTTGTCAAATCACTCTACTGCTATTTTAGTCAACAGTTTGGTCACCTCCCGCCAGGACTATTGCAACTCACTTCTCTTTGGTCTGCCCCAAAAGTTACTACATAAACTTCAACTTGTTCAGAATTCGGCTGCTCGTATAATTACTAAAACACCCTATTCTGATCACATTACCCCTGTTATCCAGCAGCTTCATTGGCTGCCAATAAAGTTTAGGGTCAACTATAAAATTTTAGTCCTTACATATAAGGCTATTCATAATCTTGCCCCTACATATCTCTCACAGCTCCTACAAGTCACTAAACCCTCTCGCATGCTCAGATCTTCTTCTTCCATCAACTTAAATAATCCACCAGCACGTCTTGTCACGATGGGATACCGAGCATTTAGCAGATCGGCACCCTCCTTATGGAATTCATTACCTGCTTACCTTAGGAACATGACTACCCTTCAACAATTTCAGGTTAATCTTAAAACTCATTTGTTCAAAATTGCTTATTCACTGTAATTGTTACTGGTGTTTTATTTTGATTTTAAATTAAGTTAAGTTAAGTTATTGAATGTTTAATTTTTATCTGATTGTACAGTGACCTTGAGTTTTTTGAAAGGCGCTTCAAATAAAATGTATCATTATTATTATTATTAAGGCTGAAGTGAGAAAAGCAATGAGGAGGATGAAAAGTGGGAAATCAATTGGCCTGGACAATATACCAGTGGAGGCATGGAGATGTTTACATGAGATGGCAGTAGAGTTTATAACTAGATTGTTTAAGAAAATCTTGAAAAGTGAGAAGATGCCTCAAGAGTGGAGAAGTACGAGGTGTGGCAGAAAAGTAATGAGACTGATTTTTTATTTACCAAAGTTTTTATTTTTTTCAAACATCAATGTTATCCCCTTCAAAGTAGTTCCCTTGGGCAGCTACACACCGATGGAGACGTTGTTCCCACTGTTGGTAGCAGTGTTGGAAGTCTTCAACCGGTATGGTCTTCAGCATGTCCGTTACACTCTTTTGGATGTTTTCAAAAGTCCCGAAATGACGTCCTTTGAGGACATTTTTCAGTTTAGGAAAAAGGAAAAAGTCACACGGACTGAGGTCAGGTGAATAAGGGGGCTGGGGAACCACAGGAATGCGTTTTTTCGATTGTCCTTCTGCTCAATTGTGAGGTTTTTCGGCACCATTTTGGCACAGACCTTTCACATGTGCAAATGTTCAGTCAAAATTTGATGAACGGTAAATCTGTTCAAATTTAATTGTTCACTCAACATTCTTAATGTTAAACGACGGTCTGATCTCACAAGAGTGTTCACACGTTCGATGTTTTCATTGGTTTTCGAAGTTGAAGGCCTCCCTGAAAAACTTGAGCTCGGGATAAAGAATGTTCCCCATAGGCCAGTTTTAACTTTTCAAACGTCGATTTGCCGATTTTCCAAGCTTAACACAAAATTTAATGGCACAACGTTGCTCCAAATTCCGCTGTTCCATTTTGCGTGATGCACAACCAAAAACACAACTTCGCTAATAGCAGTCACAAAAATCACGTAGTTAACGGAAGGAGTTGAAACTCGCACTGAGCTATGAGAGGGTACTGATACACGTGCTCTATCAAGGACAACAGCGCAGCGTTGCCAGATCACTTGCAGTGTTGCCAGTCTCATTACTTTTCTGCCACACCTCGTATATTAGTACAGATTATTTAAAGAATAAAGAAGATGTGCAGAGCTGCAGTAACTACAGGGGTATAAAGTTGATCAGCTATACCCTAAAGATATGGGAAAGGCCGATGGATGCTAGGCTAGAGGAGTGGTGGTAATCTGTGAGCAGCAATGTGGTTTCATGCCAGGAAAGAGCACTACTGGTGCAATGTTTTCTTTAAGACTGTTGATGGAGAAGTACAGAAAAGGTCAGAAGGAATTCAATTGCATGTTTGTGGACTTAGAGAAAGCATATGACAGGGTGCCAAGAGAGGAGTTATAGAGTAGTAGAAAAGTATGTGAGGGTCATGCAGGATACGTATAGGGACAGTGCTTCACGCTTGTGAAGTGTGCGGTAGGAATGACAGCCTGGTTCAAGGTGAGAGATGGTTTACATCAACAATCGCCTCTGAGTCCTTTCCTGTTTGCAATGGTGATGGACAGGTTGACAGAGGAGGTCAGACAGGAGTCTCTGTGGACAATTATGTTTGCAGATGACATTGTGATATGTAGTGACAGTAGAGAGAAGGTTGAAACAAGCCTGAAGAGGTGAAGGTATGCACTGGAGAGAAGGGGAATGAAAGACAGTAGGAGTAAGATGGAGTACATGCATGTGAATGAAAGTGAAGGTGGTGGAAGGGTGCAACTGCAAGGAGCAGAGGTGCTAAAGGTAGATTAATTTAAATTCCTGGGTTCAACAGTCCAAAGCAATGAACAGTGCAGCAGATATGTAAAGAAGTGAGTGCAGGCAGGGTGGACTGGGTGGAGAAGAGCATCCTGAGTGATATGTGATAGAAGAGCACCAGCAAGGGTGAAAAGGAAGGTCTATAAAACAGTAGCAAGACCAGCTAATGTATGTTGTATGGTTTGGAGACAAAAAACACAGGAGACAAAGCTGGAAGTGGCAGAGTTGAAGATGCTATGATTTTCGCTTGGAGTTACAAAGGGTGGACAGAATTAGGAATGAGTATATTAGAGGGACAACTCAGGTACTACAGTTTGGTGACCAAGTAAGAGAGGTTAGATTGAGATGGTCTGGACATGTGCAGAGGAGAGATGAAGGGTACATCGGGAAAAGAATGTTGAGGATCGTACCACCAGGCAAGACGAAAAGAGGAGGACCAAAGAGAAGGTTTAAGGATGTGGTGAAGGAGGACATGAAGGCAGTCAGATTGACAGAAAATGATGTAAATGAGAAGGATAGATGAAGATGGATGATCCACTATGGTGAAGCCCAAATTGGGAGTAGCTGAAAGAAGAATTAAAATTTTGTAAGTCTGTACTTGCTTTACTTAAGATGTAAGATACCTTTATTGTCATTGTACAATACTATGAAATATTACTTGGAGCAAGATAAAGATATACTGTATAAGAGTAGAAATTAAACTGCAATAAACACAAATTTAAAAATAAACAATAAACTATGAGAAGCACAGTTACTATAAACAGTTCCAAATAGTAAAGCATATATATATAAATAATAAATGAAGTCACAGTGAGAATTACAGTCAATGTAATGGTCATGAATTCCACATGTATAAGTGTGTGACTATGTGTGAATGATGCAGAAGTTCAGTTCAATCAGTGGTGGTTTCTGTCATAGGAAGGGGCAGTGATCACTTTGTATTTAATAGGCTGATTGCTTTGTGGTAAAAGTTGTTCTTCAACATGGTAGTGAGGGCATTCAAGGTTCTGAAGCACCTGCCAGAAGGCAGAGGAGTGAAAATGCTGTGGCTAGGGTTGGATGGATCAATACAAATGTTATTTGTTTATCTGCTACAGCAAGTGGTGAAGATATTTATCCAATGATGGTTTGCAGAGGGTGCAGACCTATAAATATCTGGGAGTGCAGCTGAATGACAAATTGGACTGGACTGCCAATACTGATGCTCTATGTAAGAAAGGTCAGAGCAGACTATACTTTCTGAGAATGTTGGCATCCTTCAACATCTGCAGTAAGATGCTGCAGATGTTCTACCAGACGGTTGTGGTGAGTGCCCTCTTCTACGCGGTGGTGTGCTGGGGAGGCAGCATAAAGATGAAAGACGCCTCACGCCTGGACAAACTTGTTAAGAAGGCAGGCTCTATTGTAGGAGTAAAGTTGGACAGTTTAACATCTGTGGCAGAGCGACGGGCATTAAGCAAACTCCTGTCAATCATGAATAATCCACTGCATCCACTGAACAGTGTCATCTCCTATCTATCTATCTATCTATCTATCTATCTATCTATCAGCTCTTTTTTCCTCTGATATGAATTTAGTTCTAAAACTCAATGAAATTGCCAGATGAATATTTTATTAAATTAATTTCAATACAAACTGTTATTTTCATAGAGATCAATATATCACCTGCGGAATCTACAGGATCACTTTAGAAAACATTACAGGTATATCTTAGGTGAGAAATCATTTCTTATTTTTCACATATAAATGAAGTGCAAGCATCAGAAGCAATTACTCAGAATTCTAAGAAGGCTGTCAATAATATGCTGCACAAAAAAGGCTTTCATTACAAACTGAACTGGCCAAAATTCAGGTCAACTCGTCTTTTACAATTGTTATTACAAGCATGGAGAATAAGGAAATAAGATTTAAGTTCAGCAAACACATATAAAGGAATGCAATTGCAGACATTAAAGGTTTAGTTTGGTATTCTTCATGTTGAAGCTATTTCTTCACAGTTGATTATTTTGCCAAAAGAAATTGTGGTTGATAAAATATTTAATAAAATACTAACAGACTGTTAATGGCTCCTTATGAAGGACACCTAAACTAAAGTGTTACCATATTGAGTTCTCAAGTGATTAATTTTTTTTTACAAATTAAAAACAATGCCTAGCCTGTTTCTTGCATCTTAAAGGTGAAAACAAAATCTTACTGAGTACGTCCAGTTTAAAGTGGCAAAGTTCTTGATTTAAAAAAATGTGCCTTTAACATTTTAACACACGTTTATGATAACAGTAGCAGACTGGAAAAATTAAATTGTATTGCTCATTTTAGTATGATATGAAATTATCTCCTTTGAGTATAAATTTGCCATCAAATCATTGTGACTGTAAATGACTCAAAATATGCACCAGCAGCACATGTGTACTCCAGTCATGTTATTTCCTTTGCCATGTATACTCAAATCACACATATTACATTATATACAGACACACTTGAGAAATGGCACTCATACACTCCAAGTTGTATTGGTCCTTCCATCTACAGACTGGGTGCAATCTTGGATGCTGTTAGCATCAAACAAAAAAAATAACTTTTTATTGTGGTATTTTCACACATTGTCATGTCCACCATGTCTGTAAGTGTCCCACCTTCGAGTATTGCACTCTTCACCATCAACTGGCCTAATCTACTTTTTGCCATTGTAAGAGATGGCTGGCAGCTCAACCCAGCTGGGGCACCCAGGATATGGAAGGATCGGTAAAGGCAGCTTCATTAGGGCACTGCCTCCCCCGAGATGCTAGAAGGCAGCTCCCCTGGTTTACAGCTGTGCCCTGGGCACTATGGGGTTTGGAGTTCCATATCTCAGCCCTGTTGGGTGCCATGGTTGCTGCCAGGGGGTGCTTTGGATGAAGCATGGGACATATGGTTTCAGCGTGGCCTGGAAGTGCTGGCAGGTCATGTGGGTGTAAGAGTAGAAGCACATCCGGGTTGGACAATATAAAAATGACTGCCTTAAACTCAGTTGAGGAGCCAGAGTTGGGTGGAAGGTGGACAAAGCTTGCTGAGAGGTGTGGAGGAGAAAAGAAAGAAAGAGAGAGAGAAAGAAAGAAAGAATAATTGTGTGGGCTATGTTGCTTATTTACTTGCAGTATGTCTGTGGTGGTGGAGAGCAATGTGAAGCATTTACAAAGAATAAACAAGTTCTTGGTGCTTTTAACTTGTGTCCTCAGTGTCTGTGTGTTAGGCTTGAGGATCGACAGTGCCCTCTAGTGTCCACACCATGTTCTCTTTACTCAATGTGGATAGTGGTGAACACTTTGTGCTAATTACTGCAAGTGTGTCAAAAATATGTTAATTCTATTCCCATTGACTTTTTACATCACCGAAATTATGAACTGCAGAATCGACAGTGTTGGGTGATTGTGGTTATTCCTGTTGTGTTCTGTGTTGTTATACGATTCATGGCAAGGGGCAGCGGGGTGTATGTTGGTCATATGTGTTGTAAGGGAACCAAACTGGGCAAGATACAGGATTGGGGCACCAGCCTGGTGAACCCATTTAATAGGCACACCTGTTAAATAAAATAAAGCAGAAAACAGTAAATAAGATGATGTGGAGCCCTATACAGTATGTCTGTTCTTCTCAAAATGTATGGCTCCTGGCAAGAGTCCTCATCTCCTTATTGTGGGTTTTTAACTAAACTTTAACTTCTGGTGATTCTTACACTTATGTTCAGTTAGAGGTGGAAAAGGTGGTGGCTTTGTGACATCAGAGAAAAATATGTCAATGTGCTTCTGACTGAATGTTCTCCATTATGAGGATTAAAGGGAAGAGGCTTAACTACAGCACCAACTCATGGTCAGGAGGCAAATTACATTCCATATAAGAGCCCTGAAGGTGCCCCCTACTTGCACATGTCCAACAGTGCACATAGGAGTTCCACTGCATTTTGTACACATGATAATAAATCTGATCTGATTATACTACATTGTGTTTCTGAAGAAAGCTTTAAATTTTACAAAGAGATAAGGACAAATGCAATGGCAGGCCTATATTTTTGGGGCCTTGTAATTTGAACTGTTGTGGGGGTCCCTTTGCTACCAGCAATGAGGTCGGGTTAACCAATGTTATCTTCTTAAATGGGGTCATTCCACAACAGATCACCACAAATTTTTAAAATATTTTACCAGTATAGCTCAGGTTTTGATTGCCATTGCTGTACTGAATTACACTATGTCATTAATATTATTTTTTTTACAAAAAACCTTCTTATACAGTAGACGCCCCACATTTTTAAGCGATGTGCTCTGAAGTTGCTTCTGGGGCCCTTGCGGTATTAGGGGTCCTGAAACTTAAGCTTCTTCAATTTCATGTTAGATTTGCCCTGGCAACATGCATGCCATTACTAAGTTCACAATTCCATTCAAAAGTCAGCATTATGCAATTTCTGTGGTGTGTCGTGTGCACACAGAATAAAAATACTGAGGAATTTAAAAGGCAAATTATGTGATGGAGCTAAGCCATGATGAGAAAAACTGAAGTGCCACAAACCAGTTATCACATTTTATAGCACATGTTGAGTCACCCTTGCTGAGAAAGAGATAATAAAAGATTGAGGGTGTCTTTTAGTAAGTAAAAGTAATTAGTAACTTTCACCATTTCTTCTCAGCAGAGACTTATTTAAACCCATAAAATGATGAGGCAATTCTATAGCAATTTTAGATAAACATTTAATTATTTTTAATACAAATTATAGCATTATTGAATATCACTGCTGTTGCTGCTGCGGTGGGTTGGCGCCCTGCCCGGGATTGGTTCCTGCCTTGCGCCCTGTGTTGGCTGGGATTGGCTCCAGCAGACCCCGTGACCCTGTGTTCGGATTCAACGGGTTGGAAAATGGATGGATGGATGGACTGCTGTTGCTGTCCCAGGTCCCTTCATGCAGCAATATCTCTGTTTCCACAATCTCAGCCCCTGATACACATGCTTTCCATGGCCCTTGACTGAAATAAATGGAGCACCAACAGTTTACAGATTTGACTTTGATCGTCTTCATCACAATGTGAGTGAATGTGAAATTTCTCTGTGATTATTCTCTGGTTATCTATGTAGCAGAGGTAGAAGTTCAGTCATTTTTATAACAGCACTGGGAGATGATTGTTTAAGGTGAAGAAGTATATGCTAGAGGAAATCATGCCCCAGTGGTCAAAGGGTTGCCATGGAGGGAGACAAGCAGTGAAGTGAAGTGCAAAGACAGTTAGCAGAATTTCATAAGAATATTTTGCTTCCCTGGGTCCTCCCTGTGTGGAGGTTATATGTTCTCCCCGTGTCTGCATGGGTTTCCTCCTGGTACTCTGGTTTCCTCCCACAGTCCAAAGACATACAGGTTATGTGCATTGGCGATTCTAAATTGTCCCTAGTGTGTGCTTGGTGTGTGGGTGTGTGTGTGCACCCTGCGGTGGGCTGGCGCCCTGCCTGGGGTTTGTTTCCTGCCTTGCGCCCTGCATTGGCTGGGATTAGCTCCAGTAGATCCCTGTAACCCTGTAGTTAGGATATAGCGGGTGGGATAATGGATGGATGGATATTTTGCTTCTTTTTTCTTCTTTTTTTAATTTCAATTGAAAATAATAACATTACATATAATTAAGTTGAACTTATAAAACAGAAGAAAATAACACTACATACAATCAAGTCAAACGTATACAAAAATAACTAAAAAATTAGAAAGTTTAGATAAAGGAAAGCCGGACTGAAAAGACAGAAAACCTAACAAAACAGAATTCCACCCTCATCTGTGTTTTTTTTCTTCTTATAATGATTTGAATGTACTGTTTTACAATATATGGTTATATAGAATTTTACAAGACATGGAAATAACTTTGACCTGAAAAATTCCATACTTATGCAGTTAGAACATAATAAGTGAAAGCAAAGAAACAGCTACTGTAATATATTCAAGTAATATTATAAATCCTTATGTACATTGGAGAGGAGGGTAGGAGAAGGTTATGTTAAGGAATTCCTTAATAAAATGTATTTGTTATAGGTCAAAAAATTGCTTGTTGAATACCTGAGCAAGACATTGAGACTCGTCAACATCTTTAAAATCTGCAGGTGCAGAAATCAATCTAGATGACTTTGTTTTTAAATTACCTTTGTCAATACAAGATCTACTTAAAGACACCAGAGAAGATAACATTTTTACCAGAACATCTATGCCCAATGTCAATCACTGAGAGAAGGATAAAAAAACTCTTTTCAGTTTACATCATGTAGACTTGCTGATACAGAACAATTACTGTACATTTTCAGAAAAGTTTTTTTAATAAAATTTGTTTTGCTTTAATATGTAATTTATATAATGTCTTTATTATTTATTTTTTTGTTAACCTTTCTTTCAGTAATGTCACTGTGTTCTTATCTGTGTTCATACTTTCCTATAGGCTTTGTCATTTTGTGTCATTGCTAGATGATGACAGTGTACTTAAGCATCTGAATTTTTGACCAAACAAAGGAAACACCTTTATATTTAAGCCATAATAGGAGAAACAAAATTAATTATGGAAAAAATGCTGGCTTTGAATTTTATTTCACTTTGATTCTCAATTTGAATTTGTTCTAGTTACTCGCGTAACAGACACAAAGACTCGCGTAAAAGACACAAAGGACTCCTGTGTAACAAACCTTCCTAACAACCTCAGGAAACCCCCTTCTTACACCACACAAAAGGATATTTTAAAATCACTATGGCTCACTAAAATACTTGTCCAATAGGAAACATCATTTGTCCGACTGAACTTTTTAAAACTTCCAGCCTATCAGTATGAGTAACCCAGAAGTAAGACTATATTTTTTTATTTTGATTTCATATACAGTACCTTATTAATCCCCAGGGAGATTATGTCTTTTCAAATAAACCTTGGACATCAGAGTGTAGGGTCACTCATTGTACAGAGCCTCGCAGCAATTTTCAGATAAAAGGCTTTGCTAAAGGGCTCAATGGAGTTTCCCAAAACATTTTAGTATCAGAAACCTACAATATTATTCCACAGCTTGGGGGAGAGTCTTTATAGCAATGTCTAGGATCTGCTGCTTCATCTACTTCAGTCGCAGTTTTTAAGGAACCCATATGCTTTACCCTGGATACTCCTCAAGAGATCTTTATACAGCAGCTGCTGAGTCTCCAGAGCAAAAGCAAATACATTTTTGAACAATAGCTTAGCAGTTTTCCCACAGATGTAGCAAAAATTGACTTCATCATATCACTTTTATTGAGCAAAGCTCTCTAGTGGGCAACCATCATTAGTGATTCCAGGAACTGATCAGCTTTATCAGCTAATTTCATTCTGCCATTTTGATGTCCTGGGGCCTCATGTATAAACGGTGCATATGCACAAAAATGTTGCGCACGCCCATTTCCATGCTCACATTTCAATGTATAAAAACTAAACTTGGCATAAAGGCACGCACATTTTCACGCCAACTCAAGGCCTGGCGTACGCAAGTTCTCCGCTTGGTTTTGCAAACTTGCGGCACCCAGATTCAAAGCAGTGCTTTTGTTCCAGTGTGGTTTCCCTTTCTTTTTTAGGTGCACATCCCTGACAGCTTTATCAAATACACTGAAATTAACCGCATATTGTTTATTAGTTTAAGGCATCTGATTGTAATTAATCTATAACAATATAATGGTCCACGGAATGGCCAAACTATTCCAAATACCATAGCTGCTTTAGCGTTGTTACTCTCAAGTATTTATCCCACTGTATCTGAGTGTGAATCACAGCTCTCAAGCAGCTGATCGGTAACAGAATTATCAGTATACAGCATCAAGCACACACTGCCTCATCCATGTGCTATTTGAACTGCTCTCATACAACAAACGCATCAGAGCCTTTCCCGTAGGGACCTCGCAGTTTAGAAACAGTTTCATCCCAAGAGCTCTAAACGCACTCAATCAGTCCATCAAGTGCTCCTTGTAGAACTGTTTGTACTTCAAGTACAATCACCTCACTGTAAACTTGCGATACAGTTACAATATTGCACAACCTGAGCCACTTTATAAAGCACGTATTTACATGACGACAATATTATTTTTAAGATGAAATGCAGCAAAATATGTTTTTTAAATTATACAGATAAAATTTTAACATCATTTAAATAATCTATAAAGTGTTGCAGCGCAAGAGACGATCTGGCACCCCATTCAGAGATTGTTCCTACCTTCCACTGTATTCTTGCTGGGGCTGGCGCGACACTGGATTGATAGATGGATAGAATAATTAAAAATGTACTATGAAGATATTTCAATATTCCTTAAAAATTTTAAAGAATCTGCGTTCTAAGCTTACCGATGACTTAACGTCTATTACAGAGCTGATTGTGTGGAGATTGAGTACTTGGAGAAAGAAAAGGAAGGACAGGAATTGGGGTTTAGTACGTTTGAAAGAGACAGCACTGCTGCAATAAATTATTTTATCGAAGGTCGTGCACGGTGCAGCAAGCATCTTGTGTGAGGCAGGAGCAACCACTAGACAGGGCGCCAGTTCATCACTATCACTGCGCCATCGTGTTCCCATGTTTAATAACATGCTTTAATCATGAAAATGATATCAATTATACATATCAGTATTTAATTTATTAAGAGAGCTGTAATATCATGAATGTAATGGATTCTGTGTCCTATCTGAGGAAGAGAAAGCTTGTTTAAGAAGCACGTAGTGGTTCACAGACATAGAGCACATAAAAGAAAACATACAATACAATACTTTAGTTACAATGGTATTTGAGAAACTAGTAAATTAAACAATTTAAAGATGAAGTTTATGATGTTCTACTTTAATGAAAAAGTAAACTACATGATTAAAGTGGAAATTTCAAGATTACAGTTGACATTTCAAGCTTTTTTTCCAATGTGTGCC
>JANRMT010062852.1:33803224-33813493 GCA_026402145.1 Polypterus bichir lapradei | reverse complement strand
AAATGTAAGTCTAAGCATTATCCTCTGATGAAGACCCCTGGCAGGGGTTGAAAGCTCAGGAATAAAAACTGCTTTATGATACACGATTCATATTCTTCCTTTGTGGATCTCCTGCTGCAAATATATATCTATTAGAAAAAAAATCCTGGCGAGAAACACAAGGGTGTCGAGACGTGACCTTCACGTTAAGATCACGGAAGACATTTAAAACAAAATGGGAGATGGCCACAGAGCGTCTCGCCGGGGACCTCAAACATGAGACTTTGTGCCAGTACCGTCTTGCGATGCCGTGGAACATGAGATTCTTGCAAGACACACCCTACTTACAATCAATATCAAATAAGCCAAGAGGCAGCAAAACATTCAGTCGTCTAAAGGATTTGAACAGACACAGATCCAGGGCTCTCGGCACATATAAAGCGTATAAGGACAGTACGTTAGAAATGAAATGTCGACATCTAAGCGAAGAAGAAAGCAGCGCGGAGAAAACAGACTCACAAGCGTTGGAGAGAAAAAAGAGCAAAAAAGAATAATCGAAGTGCAAATTCAGAAAATAAGGAAAGTAATTATCAGCCCGGAACAAGTGGAATTGAAAAAAAAACACGTCCAATCTGACTCAGAAATAAAAGACAGAGTAAAAGACAAAGTAGAACTTCATAAAGACGTTCACAAACGTTGGCGCTAAACACATGCAAAGCAGGTTAGAGATTATGAAACCAGTGAAATTAGAAAGGCTCAAAAAAAATGTTGGTGCTATACACATGTGGAGAAAGTTAAAGGATATGAAAGTAGGAAAATTAGAAAATATAAAAAAAGAAAGTAAAGATCGCAGCAGCGCAAACAAACAAACTGCCTCATTTAACTATGCACCAGTCTAACTTTGGTTTTGCACAGTAATCACTACACTATTACACCTTAACACTTAATTCTACTTTATGTCACTTCATTTTACTTATTTATTATGTTCTACTATACTTTTATCTTTCAATCTATGACTATTTGTTAATCTAACTGATATTCTTGTAACTTTGCACAGTTTTTGATAAGCGGATCAGGATGCATTTCACTGAGTGTTGTCCTGTATAACTATACCTGTGACAAAGAATCTTGAGAATTTCAAAAATGGAGTTTACTGCACATGCATTTATTGGTTATTTTGTAAAAAAAAAATATTAACTGCTGATGATGTAGATCGTTTTGTCTGTGCTGGAATTCCAAACAGAGAAACCTATCCTGAATTATGGTACAAAGTTATTAAACACATGTCTCACTGACCTCATTAAAAAGATTCAGCATACTGTACTGGGACTCGTAAGATTACAAGTATTGTTTTTACAGAAGTTCTGAAAGAAAAGTGAAACTAATGAAATAGCAACAATTGAAAGAAAAAAAAAAAATCTTAAAAGTGTGTATCCGGAAAACCAAACATGGGGGTTGGAGAGCGAAGCGAGCAGGGGGCGAAGCCCCCTAGTAGATAGATAGATAGATAGATATTTGTAATTTTTTAATTTAATGTGGGAGCCTCTTTTAGTGGAACCTGGTTTTTCCATTTGCAGCTTTGAACCATATGGTCCAAGGCAAATTTGGCAACGGAATATTTTAGTGGTGTCCCAGCCCCCTTTTCCCTTAATGTCCTAAGCACGTGCTTATTTCGCTTAATTTTTAATCCAGCTCTGGTGAAAGGTAACCATGCATTGCAAAAAAAAAGGGAAAGCCTGAATAATATTGTTTTATCAACATCAAGAACTCCATCATATCCATGGCATACCCAAGTAATTTGTCCAGGCCCAGGTTTACGAGAAATAATTGTAACCTCATGTCCTTTGCCCCGCAGCAAATTTGTTAAGGCTTTACCAATAAAGCCCGATCCACCGCCTGAAAGAACAGAAAAAGCATAAATCAGTCACACTTTCAAACTTTGTTATGAACTTTATTCTTTATTTGAAATGTCCAGTACAATATTTACTTCATTTGGATAGTCAACGAATCTACTAATAAATGCAGGGACGACACAACTGCAGCAAGTACACAAACGTAGTATCCTTCAGAGTCAACCATTTAAAAAAAGAGGCGGTGTTCTGTGACATAAACCTCAATTACTTACTGACTGCATATCACCACTAGATGCAAAAACTAAATACAGTATTGTCCTGATTTACACTATCATTAACGTGAACTGTACTGTTAATTTTAATCAAACGTATTGCACTACAAGCTTATTTGAAGTTTAAAAAGAGTCTTACCTATCAAGACTTTCATAACGTAAACTATACCTATCCGAAAGTATACGACTTGCTTCGGACTGTGTTGAAAAATCACATATGGAGTTATGCACAAGGTTGTATAGTAAATGTATCTTCATAGGCTTCCGTAGATGGGGACAAGGAAATCATTTATTTGCATCGTCACATAGTACGCAAGTACGTCTTTTGCGCATGCTCTTTAAATAAAACGAAAGTAATATCGGCCATGATAGTAAGGACGATTTAAGACTTGTTACTTCGGTGTTTAACAAAACCACATAAGCACGGTTTTGACCAACAGAGTAAAGCTGCTTACGGATTTATAAAGAAAAGGCTTTATAATTATTTTCGGTTTACTCAACTAAACTGATTTCTATTATTTCTAGTTTGTAATAGATTTTGGAACGTTATCCAAATAGGGTGGTAATTTGTTTAGACTCTTTTTCGATTTTAGTCTTGAAACAGGTCGTTCTTTATTTAGACCAGATTTACTGTTAGAATTGTCACAAGTATTGTATCGTTTGAAATGTATACCTTTACAAGTTTGTTTTTATGGATTCCAGTATTTAAAACAGATCGAAGAAATGTAAAACCTGAAGCTTTGCTTAAGCTACTGAACACCTGATCTACATGTAACATTTAATCAATGTGATATAGTTGAGAATTATTCAAAGCCTTTGGAGAGTAACGGTTTGGGTTTACACTATTTGTTGAGTTAAGGGGAAAAGTTTAGATTCATTGACAGAGCGGTTTTGTGTTATTTGCAATATTAGATTATATTAGATCATTTAGATGAAGGATACAAGTAATATTTAATTGGGTAGTCCTGGTAATAAAAATTAGTCTTTTCCTTTCCTGTGTTCAGCATCACACTCCAGGCCAGCTGGTGGCAGTAATGCACCATGATCTGGTTTGACAGCCTCCATTAAAAAGTTAAGCAGATGAATACAAGTTCTGTCTAATCTTTACTTCTGAACCAATCCACTGCTGCCAGATTATACTCTAAATAATATACTGTATATTATTTAGCATATATGGAAAACGCAATAATGTTTGATAATAATGCTATCGACATTCTATGACCGCACCTATATTATAAAAATTATCTGTCTTTATTTCAGTTAGTTATAAATCAAAACTTTCTACAATAGTATTAAATAAACTGTTATGCCTGTAATCTGAATTAATGGAGAACTGTAATAATTACATTTAATTGTGTTTGGAACTTCTCTTCCACAAGCACCCCTGTCACCCTAAATTTTTAAATTAGTAAATAAATTGATTAATTTGTTAAAATATTTTTTTCTTCTTCCCAGTCACAAATGTGCTCTATTTATATTGATGCCATTCTTCTGTTATTAAAATATAATCTGACAATGCAGGAATCTGATAAATTGTCCTTGATCTCCTAAATATTAGTTATATCAGAATCACATTTATTGGCCAAGCATTCTCACATTCAATAAATTTGACTCTTCAAACATAGTTATATGACAGACATAACACACAATTGATAAGTACACACTTGAGATAAATGCAAGATAAACAATATAAAAATATTTGTAGAAATTGCAAGGCAGTGCAAGAAATACTGAATTACACTTTAGTTAAATGTTAAGACTATTACAAGATCTTGTGTGAGGGGTTAGTGCCCAGACCTAGCAAGGGAAGCTGAATAAACTATTTATGAGCTTGATAACCTGTGGAAGCTAACTGTTCTTATATCTGCTTGTTTTAACATAGTTTAGTCTATAATGTCTGGCAGATGGGAGAAGTCCAAAGAGGTTGTGGTCTTGTAAGGTTTTGGTGATGATTTACCCTGCCTGCTTTGTAACCGTGGAATAGTGCAGGTCATGTAAGGTGGGAAAACTTGTGCTAGTCTGTTAAAAGCCTCCTTGTGGTTTACTAACTAGTCTTGTGACTTCAGCTGGGCAAGGAAATGAGTGGAGGAATGTCATGCATCGTATGAAAATGTTAAAAAGAGAAAGGGACAGAAACTATATTAATGAAAATATTTTCAGTTTCCATCAATCTACAGTAAAACCTGTACAGTATTATCAATTCCCTTGTAAATTTACTGTATCTGCTTTCCCGGATATAAGGGAGCTGGTGCCTTCCGGAAACATACAGGTTTAATCAGTCATTTTATCTTAATGCAAATAGCACCATACTGTATGTAGATCATATTAATTGATTAATTGATTGATTCATATAAATTGAACAGAAACTACAAATGCTTTCAAATACTTGTTATAATTACAGGCTTCAATGCACAAAAGTAAAGAATAAGATAAGTAAGGGTGGATGAAATGGAGAATGCAATTATTTATCTGCTCCACAAGGCTTATTTTTACCTGGATCTTCTTCTTCTTTTGGCTACTCCTGGTAGGGGTTGCCACAGCAGATCATCTTCTTCCATATCATCCTGTCTTCTGCATCTTGCTCTGTTACACCCACCACCTGCATGTCCTCTCTCACCACATCCATAAACCTCCTCTTAGGCCTTCCTCTTTTCCTCTTAACTGGCAGCTCTATCCTTAACATCCTTTTCCCAATATACCCAGCATCTCTCCTCTGCACATGTCTAAACCAATGCAATCACGCCTTTCTGACGTTGTCTCCCAACTGTCCAACTTCATCCGGCCGTCTAATGTACTCATTTCTAATCCTGTTCATCCTCATCACACCCAGTGCAAATCTTAGTATCTTTAACTCTGTCATCTCCAGCTCTGTCTCCTGTTTTTGGTCAGTGCCACTGTCTACAACCCATATAAAATAGCTGGTCTCACTACCGTCCTGTAGACCTTCCCTTTCAATCTTGCTGATACTCGTCTGTCACAAATCACTCCTGACACTCTTCTCCACCCATTTCACCCTGCCTGCACTCCCTTCTTCACCTCTCTTCCACAGTCCCCGTTACTCTGAATTGTTGATCCCAAGTACTTAAACTCATACACCATCACTAACTCTACTCCCTGCATCTTCACCCTTCCTCTGACCTCCCTCTCATTTACACACATGTATTCTGTCTTGTTCTTACCGACCTTCATTCCTCTCCTCTCTAGAGCAATCCTCCAACTCTCCAAGGGCTCCTTGACCTGCTCCCTACTCTCGCTACAGATCACAATGTCATTAGCAAATATCATAGTCCACGGGGACTCCTGTCTAATCCCGTTTGTCAACCGCTTCATCATTATTGCAAATAAGAAAGGGCTCAGAGACGATCCCTGATGTAATCCCACCTCCACGTTGAATGCATCTGTCACTCCTACCGCAGACCTCACCACAGTCACACTTCCCTCATACTTATCCTGTATAACTCTTACATACTTTCTCATACAATGCCACAGCTCCTCTCAAGGAACCCTGTCATATGCTTTCTCCAGGTCCACAAAGACACAGTGCAACTCATGGGCTTCTCTATACTTCTCCATCAACACCCTCAGAGAAAACATTGCATCTGTGGTGCTCCTTCCTGGCATGAAACGATTCTGCTGCTCACTAATCATCACCTCCTTTCTTAACGTAGCTTCCACTACTCCTTCCCATAGCTTCATGCTGTGGCTCATTAATTATATCCCCCTGTAGTTACTACAGCTCTGCACACCCCCCTTGTTCTTAAAAATCAGTACAAGTATACTTCTTCTCCACTCCTCAGGCACCCTCTCACTTTCCAAGATTCCATTAAACAATCTGGCTAAAAACTCCACTGCCATCTCTCCTAAACACCTCCATGTTTCCACAGGTATATTATCTGGACCAACGGCTTTTCCATTCTTCATCCTTTTCATAGCTGTCCTTACTTCCTCCTTGCTAATCCATTGCACTTCCTGATTTACTATCTCCACATCATCCAACCTTCTCTTTCTCTCGTTCTCTTCATTCATCAGCCTCTCAAAGTACTTTTCCCATCTTCTCAACGCACCCTCCTCACTTGTGAGTATGTTTCCATCTTTATCCTTTATCACCCTAACCTGCTACACATCTTTCACAGCTCGGTCCCTCTGTCTAGCCAATTGGTACAGGACCTTTTGTCCCTCCTTAGTGTCCAGCCTCTCATACAACTAATCATACGCCTTTTCTTTAACCTTCGCCACCTCTCTCTTCACCTTGCGCCTTATCTCCTTGTACTCTTGTCTACTTTCTGTATCTCTCTGACTATCCCACTTCTTCTACACCATCCTCTTCCTCTGTATACTCTCCTGTTCTTCCCCATTCCACCACCAGGTTTCCGTTTTCTCCTTCCTCTGTCCAGGTGTCACGCCAAGCACCCTTCTTGCTGTCACTCTTAATACCTCTATTGTAGTTACCCAGCTGTCTGGTAAGTCTTCACTGCCACCCAGTGCTTGTCTTACCTCCTCCCTTAACTCATCCTTGAAGTTTTCCTTTTTCAACTTCCACCATTTCATCCTTTGCTCTGCCCTCCCTCTCCTCCTCTTCTTCTTGATCTGCAACATCATCCTACAGATCACCATCCTATGCTGCCTAACTGCACTTTCCCCTGGCACCACTTTGCCGTTTTTAATCTCCTTCAGATTGACTTTTCTGCATAGGATATAATCTACCTGTGTGCATCTTCCTCCACTCTTGTATGTCACCCTATGTTCCTCCCTCTTCTTAAAATACATATTCACCACAGCCATGCCCATCCTTTTTGCAAAATCCACTATTTTTTGGCCTTCTTCATTCCTCTCCTTGACACCATACCTACCCATCACCTCCTCATCTCCTCTGTTCCCTTCACCAACATGTCCATTGAAATCCGCTCCAATCACCACTTTCTGTCCCTTGGGTACACTGTCCATCATCCAACTCACCCCAGACATCTTCTTTCTCATTCATTGAACACCTAAGTTGCAGGGCATATGCACTGACGACATTAATCATCACACCTTCAGTTTCCAGCTTCATAGTCATTACTCTGTCTGATACTCTTTTCACCTTCAAAACATACTTGACATACTTCTCCTTTAGAATAATCCCTACCTGATTTCTTCTCCTATCCACACCATGATAGAACAATTTGAATCCACCTCCAATCCACCTGGCTTTACTCCCCTTCCATTTAGTCTCTATTTACCTGGACAAAGCTGACAATACTTTGAGGGTTATGTTTTCTGATTTCTCCAGAGCCTTCAGTACCATTCAGCCATCTTTGTTAACGGGTAAACTCAGAGATATGCAGGTGGATGAGCCTATGGTGTCCTGGAAAATGGACTATCTGTCAGGCAGATTGCAGTTAGTGAGACTCAAGAACTGTGTTTCTGATAGATATGTCAGCAACACAAGGAATAGTCCTGACACCTTTTCTCTTCACCTTGTATACCTCCGACTATAAATATAACACCAGGTCATGTCACTTGCAGAAATTCTGAAATAATTCTTTACTTATGGGGTGAATTAATAAAGAGGATGAGATTGAATATAGGAGTCAGGTGGAGAGAGAATTGTCAGTGTCATAACATCATCAAAAACAAGGAACTGAAGGGGTAAAAGGTGCCAAGGTCCAGTAAGAAAATATCAAATTTATGATCCGAGTTGGAGATACCACAAGAAGCTATTACAGTTTGTGTGTGTTCCACTGTGGGAGCATATGGGACCGCCATTAACTTATGTTGTTTATACAGGCAGTGAGAATGCTTCAGTCTGGTGTGCAACTGCATAAATATTCTGTAAGGGCTTGGGTTTCATTGGCAGAGAAGTGAAGCATGTGGTTATTCTGATATATCAGGTAGTCCATAAGCAACATATAAATAGTAAGAAGTGGACCAAGCAGTGAAACTGAGAAGTGATACATCAGAGGGGCTTCAGAAGTACACTGTAAGTTATACCTCATTTTGTCAATCCAGTCTATTCCTGAGAATGGTTGAGAAAATGAATAGTAAGATATTGAAAAAGAATTCCCCAGACTATCAGAAAAACCCCAAACAATTATCCCAAATATCACTAACACATACTGTATATCTTACATACACCCTAAACACCTATATAGACATCATTTCTTGATATCTTCATGATATAAAATGATACCTAAATAAGAACATGATACCTAAATAAGAAACTGTTATTGTGGTCATAAATGGGAATGTTTCTGCATATTAGCTTACATTTGGGATACAAGAGAGAAATCAGGTCTCACAGTGCTTGATTGGAAAGAATGCTCGCCTCTCTGGCTGACCCTAATGGTGAACTTGTCTCACAGCAAATATAAGTTATAAAATGTATGCAAAAAATAAAATACACTAAATTTTCATTTGATTTCTATTGTTTACCATCTTTTTGGAGTAATTTTTCAAGATTTAGTGATTAATTATGCAACTACACAAGTGTCTCACACCAAAGTTAACAGAAGCACAAGACCAGAAGGAGGTGGCTCAGAACATGTTGGCACCAATAGCAGGACACTTGTTCACACACTCTTGTAACATGAATTTAAATTTTTTTTCAGAGGTGTGTTGGATGAAATGTGCCTTATATTAAAAAAAAAATTGGATTCCTAACTTGTGGTACAAATACAGGAAAATATTGGATAAAGATAGATCGTTATAGAAGCACATAAAAGCCTATTCCCAGAATAAACCAGGTCAAGAAGTATAACGCTTGGATGGATATTGGAATTAACTGAAAAACCTAGAGAAAAAACATGTGAAAAACAAGATTGCCATGAAATAATATACACACTGGACTGGGAATTGAACCCAGGAACTAGTCATTGTGAACTTGCAGTTTGATGCCTCGGTTCTTTAATGTGCTAAAAGGACAAGGGCCCATCCTTATAATATTAGTTACAGGAACCACCATTAGCCAGGATGCCTTTTTACCACTGAACTCTTGCATGTAAGCACCCATTGTCATTTATCCTAGACTGATTTAGTGTTGTCAAATAACATAACATGCATGATTCATGTGCCAACCTACAATCCAGGTTTAATGTATTGCAAAATACCCCAGAAAGTAAAGGACTCAAAATCCACATCCAGAAAACTGAAACTATGGTGTGCTCCAGGATGGATAAATCCTGAGAATTAAAGATACTAGAGAAAATGTACTGAAGCAAATTGATAACATCAGGCATTTAGGGTCAACTATTGAATGCCAAAAGAGGATGTGAGGAGGATGTTAAGCGAAGAATTAAAGTAGCCTGGAAGAAGTGAAAAGAACTGTCTGGTGTGTGATATATGATAAGAAGATGCCAGTCAGTATTAAAGGGAAGGTGTACAAGACCATGATAAGACCAGTGCTAATGTATGAGGCAGAGGCATGGGTACTGAGAAGGAAAGAAGAGAAACTTCTAGAAAGAACCAACATGAGAATGTTGTGCTGGATTATTGGAGTCACGCTGAAAGACAAGAAAAGGAATGAGGACATCTGTCATACAGTTGAAGTAGCAGGCATTGAAGAGAAATTGAGGGAAGCACATCTGAGATGGTACAGATACATGCAGCAAAGAGACACTGCCTGCATTAAATAATTATTAGTAGCAGATGTATTTGGACATCAACGTCATTGGGCAGAAGAAGAGGGTGGAGGGATATGATACAACAAGATATGAAAGAACTACGACTTACACCCAAAGACATGGAGGACAGAACCAAATGTAAAAGAAGAACCCATACGGCTGACCCTTCACCAAGGGACTAAAACAGCCAGGAGGAGAGAGAGATAACATGCATGTGTTTGAAATGTGATAGGAAACTGGATTCTCTGAGAAAATTCATATGAGCACAGGAACAAAATTACATTGGGCTAGAGATTTAACATAAATCCTTAGAGCTGTGAGGTAGCATTACCAACCACTACATCACATAAAAGAAAATAGTTTGAATTTCTCTTTACTGACTCTGACTTTCCCATCATTAATCCTTTCATTGTTCCTGTCTTCCTGCTGCAAAATAGTTAAACACTTCATAACAATGCTTCCCTCATCTAGCTTCCTTTCCCTTCCCAGGTTTTTTTACATAGACTAGATAGATAGATAGATAGATAGATAGATAGATAGATAGATAGATAGATAGATAGATAGATA
>JANRMT010062852.1:33787230-33803214 GCA_026402145.1 Polypterus bichir lapradei | reverse complement strand
ATAGATAGATAGATAGATAGATAGATAGATAGATAGATAGATAGATACTTTATTAATCCCAAGGGGAAATTCACATAATCCAGCAGCAGTATACTGATACATAGAAACAATATTAAATTAAATAGTAATAAAAATGAAAAAAAAAAAAAAATGTTAGTATTTACTCCCCCGGGTGGAATTGAAGAGTCGCATAGTGTGGGGGAGGAACGATCTCCTCAGTCTGTCAGTGGAGCAGGACAGTGACAAAAGTCTGTCACTGAAGCTACTCCTCTGCCTGGAGATGACACTGTTCAGTGGATAATAGACTTACCTGAGTATTAGGTTTATTCTAAGAGGTACAGCATAACTGCATTTCATTTATTTAGGTTAAAACCTGTGCTTTCAGATTAATGCAGTTTCATTATTGCCCAAGAAAAATCAAAAAAGGTAAGTAAAATTTGGTAATCAGTGACAGGTTGTTGTTATAATGAAATAACCCACGTACATGTTTACTGAATAATCAGACTAATTAACATCATTTTTATGAGTAAGGCCATCATATCAAATAATGGTTCTTTAGTGGCATTTTATTGTTCTTTACTGCATTGTGTGGTTCCGCTTAGAAACATTTCTTAAAAAAGCAACATTCCATTCTGGGACAGGTTCTCTGAATATGAAGTTGGTTCTTTGTGCTTTGAAAACCTTCCTAATATGTAGAAAAGAAAAACATGCTCAGTTTATGGTAAGCTGCCTAGCAGGACACTTACAGATGAAGGGAACCTGGACTTCGCCTGTGTTATTGTAAACAGCAAGAGTCCATTTAAAATCATGATTAATCTTTATTTCACAAATCTGTTACCATCTTTGCATAGTTATTTGTTGTATAGATCCTAATATGGATCCAAATAAATACAGATTCTTTCTGTGACCTTTATGTGGATGGGTCTTTTTGAGAACTAAAAATGGTTCCCTTATGGCATCACTCTGAAGAACTACTATGGCACCTTTATTTTTAAGAGTGTACCTGCATGGAAAAATGTAAAAAATGAATGAATAATTCTTTATTATAATAATAAATTAATACTTCTAAACTGAAATAAAGCACTAACTTGGAAGAATTAAATTATCGACACAGTAGGCAAAATTTGTCTTTAACAGAAGAGGGGTTCAAAGCAACATGGGCATTTGACCACTGGACTTTAAGTTGAATGCCTTAACTAATCAGTCATCCTGGTAAATAAAATCACTCTTAATGAAGTTCAATATTTACAATGCCATAATCTCTGTACGGGCAGCACGGTGGCGCAGTGGTAGTGCTGCTGCCTCACAGTAAGGAGACCTGGGTTTGCTTCCCGGGTCCTCCCTGCATGGAGTTTGCATGTTCTCCCTGTGTCTGCGTGGGTTTCCTTTGGGTGCTCCGGTTTCCTCCCACAGTCCAAAGATATGCAGGTTAGGTGCATTGGCATTCCTAAATTGTCCTTAGTGTCTGTGCTTGGTGTGTGTCCTGCGGTGGGCTGGTGCCCTGCCCAGGGATTTGTTTCCTGCCTTGTGCCCTGTGTTGGCTGGAATTGGCTCCAGCAGACCCTCGTGACCCTGTGTTAGGATATAGTGGGTTGGATAATGGCTGGCTGGCTGACTAATCTCTGTACTGTATTTATGGCAATATTTTGAACCGGTCTATCACTTTTGATAAAAGAAGTGTTCAGAGGTTTTTATGGTATGGTCCACATGTGACTAGTAATATTTGCCAATCATCGTGCCAGAGAGTGGCGACAGGTTGCGTATTGGTTAGACATACAGGTATAAATTCCACTGTACTCTGTACACATAACAATAAATTGAATTTGCACTTTTTATATTCGAACATCATTTCTTCTCAGCTTGAATTTAAATATAGTGGACACCAGGTTATCCCTTACAATAGCAGGCAGATCACTCCAAGATGACCTCCAAATTGACTCCAAATTATAAGTAACCTCACAGGTGGCACAGTGGTAGTGCTGCTGCTTTGCAGTGGAAGATTGTGGGTTCGCTTCCTGGTTCCTCCCTGTGTGGATAGCGCTTTGAGTACTGAGAAAAGCGCTATATAAATGTAATGAATTGTTATTATTACAATGCAGACATTAATAACTTCTGATTGTCTGTGTGTGTTTTTATGGAAAGAGGGTATCCTACCTTGTATATTCAGATGTTTGCTCTCTCTTGATAGACCTCTAATGCAAATGTAATTAAGGTGTCCTGAGATGTACTAGCATACCATTCAGGCCGGCACAGCAAGCTTATTGGCACCCAGCGGCCTTGTCATTGAATTAGCAGGTGCAAAAAATTGATGGATGGTTGGATTTCCTACTGCAAGGTTGAAACCTAATTCCATGATGCTGTGCAGTAACAGCACTATTAGCATGATCAAGTGTATAACATATTTGACTAAATCAAAAAGAGGCAGGCTCTATCATCACTTCAGACTCTATTGGTGATCCTGAGAAAGTGTCAGAGAGCCAATCATAAAGAATACAAGCAAAGATATTTTTTCTGTAAATTTAGAGCCCTGCTGTTCATTACAGAAAGGTGCTATGTAAATGAAAGTTTGCTGTTTACTACTCCATAGGCAGCTGAAATGTTCTGATAAAAAAAAAAAAATTACATAGATCCCTCTTTAAAGTTCCTAATTATATGGGTATATATTGAAGAAGGATTTATTTCATTTAATCTGTATACATTTGTGAGTGCTAAATTCAGAAATGGAAATCATTTTTTCCCATCACATAACATTTTTTAACATACATCTTTTAACTGTGAATTATGTTTTTAAAATCATTTTTGCACTAAAACTAAATATAAATGTTGTATTTAAATATTGATTTATTTGAATTTAATATTGTGTAGTATTAAAATGTATGTTTATAGCAAAACAATTTTTTATTTGATAATAAGGTCAGAATATAGCTGAAAGTTCTATGTATCGTACTGAGTCAGCAGTCAGGGCATACAAAATTCACATGCTTTCTCTGTGAGCGGGACAGCAGAGCCAAGAATTTACATTGGGGTTCAGTAAGAAACTATAGCACGGTGTCAAAAACATTATCAGACCTGGCTAGATAAAATACTCCTACCAAAATTTCATATAAAGGTTGGTTTAATGAAGCAGTTTGTCAAAGCCCTATCACAAAATGGAGCCTGTTTTTTGTATGAGTGACAAAGGTTTCTAGTTTGTCAGGGGCTACAATCAAAGGGAACATTTTTGCCGAACCTGATATTGGAAAACAGACTTCTAATATGTTTAAGTAAAGATCCAAAGTATTAAAAAAATGTAAAAACGATCAGTTACGTTTAAGAAATGCTGTTACGATATGATTCTCAAAGTTTGGATTTGCATTTGGAATTTTACCCTAAATATCTTAGAGCGGTGAGTGAAGAGCAGGCTGAAAGATTCCATCAGGATATCAAGGACCTGGAAAGAAAGGACATTATGAAGTCACTGTGATGGTGGACTAGTGCTGAATGACTCATAGAGGACAGACACATGCAAAAACGATGGGCAGAAAACAAAGTGTAGGATTTAAAAAAAAAAAAGTGACAAAAAATTGATATGTAAACGTGAGTGAATATGCATTGCTGTTTCCTTTACATATGTTTTAAAATGCTAGATTCACTAAGTATTTAATTTTAAATTGATTTAGAACAATAATGCATACAGGCATAAAATGTACAAATTGTTAAATTATAATTTGATTTCTTTTTATTTTAGTTTTAATTTTTATTGTGTTCATGACTACAAATAAAAATAACATTTCGCAATTAAAACAATTTTTATGAGTTAAATATTTGTATACCAGTGTTCTCAGATGTTTATCCTGCATTTCCATTTGCATTAAATCCCACTTGTGCTTGAACCGTAATCACGCAAGGTCTCGTTTCTTCTTGCAAAGTCAAGCCGACCTGACAGAAGAAACTTCCAATTAGGAGCAAGAAAAATGTGAGTGGGCGGGAGCTACAAACAAAAAAAAAAAATCTGTTGACCCCGCCCGTTATTGTTCCCACCTATTGGCTGTTTTGATTGGCGAGGCTTACCGGAAATACCGACTGTGCTCCACCTCGGACAGGAGATGCAGAGGATTGGCTTGATGTTTTCCTTTCTTTTTGTACTGAGCACGAGTGAGGTGGTGGTAGAAGGGGAATATGGGGAGAGATAAGAAATGTGTTTTTTTAGTGAAATGGTTATCCATTTTAGAGTATGCTTTATTGTGGGACGGAGTTTGAGCAGGTGCACTCGGATAATGGAGGCGTGCAGCTTATTTGTGCGCGTAGAAGGAAAATGTAATGTTGCTAACTGGTGCAGAAATGTTTGCAGATGGGTGTCGGAGTTAATCAAACGAATGTGCTAGAATTTGACAAGCAGTGAAAATGCGCACCAGACGAAAACGCCGAGAGTAGTGGCGTCCACGCGTTTGGGGTGGTCGCAACGGTAGGTGAGGCGAGTTATTGATGTCACGTTATTGTAGAAGATGTTTTGTGAGCTTAGCTCAGTAATATTAAAGTTATGACCGATTTGATGAGTTCAAATCACTCTCTGTCTCCTTTTTTGCAGAATGGGTTATTGCAAGATGCGTTGCATGAAGGGAAGCTGCAACTTTACGAAAGGTGAGCCATTGCATTCCTCTATCAGTAAGGTTAACTTTTTCGAAGGCTGCCCAGCAAGTTAAAACACGTAACATCCTTATTCGCTATGTTGATTCGAAAAGGTAGTCTGTTTAAATTACTGAAGTGAAAATGATTTCCTGTGTGCCAGAGATGCTTTTAGTCAATGTAGAAGCTGCAAGTGTACAATGATTTCCTTATGA
Organism: Polypterus bichir lapradei; assembly: GCA_026402145.1. NCBI lineage: Eukaryota > Metazoa > Chordata > Cladistia > Polypteriformes > Polypteridae > Polypterus > Polypterus bichir. Next base: position 33,798,394 of record JANRMT010062852.1, on the reverse strand, counting down.
GGGACTCTCTTGGCTCTGGCGCTAGGCCCGTGACTCGCCATGTGGTCGGCGCCTCCTGCTGGTCACCACTTTTGGTTAGTGCGCCACATGAGGTATCGCACTTTTTTATAGGCCATTTGTCGTTGATGGCAGTGCCGTCCGTAAGGGTTTATATTTAAATTAATGCTTTCCTTAATCCGGAGGAAATTCGTGCGCTTAATTTGTTAGGTATTGGACATATGTAACTGGAAACGTGTGGGCATGTGTAGGTTTGGTTTTCTAACCTATACTTCACTCATATTTAAGTACCTACTGCGTTATTTGCCCTTTTAAGGGCTGCAACTCTCCAAGAATCTGTAGTAGGATCTTAATACTGTGATCAGTTACACGGTTTTTTAAAGCTGGTCGCGTGTGGTCCAGTCTAAACCCCAACTCCCCTTACACTTTCTTGTGCTGTGTTAGTGGAAATTTTCAAAATTACACTTGTTTAATCACGCGTTCCCAGTTTTACAGTGCAAACATAAATCGCAGGCAGAGATTAATTAAATAATACAGACAAGCCAGTGAGTATGAGTTGTCATCATAAGGTGCTGTCTTAAAGACCCCTGGAGTATTAGCAAGTGTAACAACACCTTTTCATCCTTTGATTCGTTTGAAGCCTCTATAACTGTTTTATTTTCTCAGTCTTTATATAGTGATTTTTTTTTTTTTTTGTAGGGTGCACATTTTTACTTTGAAAAGTCATTGTAGAAAGTGAAATGTTCTTTATTTTCAAAATGCCATATAAACTGCAATGAAGAAAGCTATTTAATGGTACTAGCATATATAATCTACAAATTTGCAGCACAAGTAAAATTGCATTACTTTTATGTAACAAATTTCTTCTACGGTGGTCTACACTGCGATTGTCATAGATCTCTGATGTCATGTTATACAATTTCAAGACGTGGGGCTTGCCAACCTCAGTTGTTATCACCAGACTTAATTTCTTTAAACAACTGAAAATTGCTGCCCATGGCCCATTAACCAAGTGAGTGGCTTACCTTGTAGCATGGACGTGCTTGGCTTTTTTTCTTACTGTTAATAGCATGCTGGCTGATGGAGCTGGCACTGTGCAAAGTGTTAACCACTATGAGTTCAGCTGCAACCTTTTGAAGCTTCTCTGTTTTCTGTGGTCCAAAACCTCTGCATTCATTATTCTATGCATTGTATTTGCAGAAGAACATTAATTAGTTGTTGACTGCCATGCACTCTGAGCCAATCCCTAGGACTAAAGACAAAATCAAACTTGTGGGGCAAGTCACATTAGGTGATCGGTTTCATTGGAGTTTGCCCCGATTGCCTCTGGGTTCTTAAGACTATGTAAATGAAGGCAATGACTGAAAATAGCTGGCGAGGTTGTGTAATGTGACAGTCTTTCTTCCATAGCTGTGGTCAAGGGTGTTTTAATACCAAAGCAAGTCTCTTGTCTGAAATATCTTTACTTCTGCAGCAGGTACCTATGATGACCTGCATGTTAGTCTGTTTCACCTGATGTCTCTGATTACAAGAATGCGCATGCATTAATGACAATAGTATATTAATCTAAAACTATTGTGCTTTCTAAACCTCTTTTTTTTTTTTTTTTTTTTTAAAACAGGGTTTTCAATTAGAAATCTTGTAAGCTGAAAGGTGAGTTTGGTTATTACTTTGTATTATATAAACTTTGCGTGGTTAGTGGTCAGTTGTGATGAGCTGCATGTTAGTCCGTGTTTCACCTGACACTAATGATTATTTACATGCTCTGAACTAGACCTTCTTCCACAACACTAAGCACGTCCTACAGAGTATAATATTGCAATTGATTTCTGAGCTGTTGGAGCAATTTGTCTCATGTTGAGGTGTGCCCATCTTAACAATATCGCTAAGTGTTTACTTGGTCTAGGGATATCTGTACGATGCATGCACTAAGGCCTGCATTAATGACAAAAGTATATTAATGTAAAACTGAATTGTTGCGATTTTTCTAAACCTCTTGTGTTTTTTACAGGGTTTTCGATTATAAATCTTGTAAGCCGAAAGGTGAGTTTAGTTATCTTTGTTTTATATAAACTTTGTGTGGTTAGTGGTCAGTTGTGATGAGCTGCATGTTAGTCCGTGTTTCACCTGACACTAATGATTATTTACATGCTCTGAACTAGACCTTCTTCCACAACACTAAGCACGTCCTACAGAGTGTATATTGCAATTGATTTTTGAGCTGTTGGAGCAATTTGTCTCCTGCTGAGGCATGACCATCTTAACAATATTACTAAGTGTTTACTTGGTCTAGGGATATCTTTACACTTCAGTAATGTATTTGAATTTTAAAGTGCATGTTGTGTTGCTTTAGAGAGACTAAAATGAATTGTCCTGCTTAACTTTAAACTGATTGATTGTTTCAGAGACTGCTGTAAGCATCAAAACTGTACCAGGCAGTCATCACTTTATTTTGTATTCATGTAGACATTTTTAGCTTATTGCCATGCATGTTTTCTAGACATTTTGGAGTAGTTAAACTGTCCTCTAAGTATTTTGAGTAGGAAATTGTAAAAGCTTCTAAAATGGTCATTCCTCCCATATAATGTACATTTGATGGAACTGAAAATGTAGTTAATATCCTTACTTTACCTATGGGTGGCTGTTAGACCTTAAAAGATTTGTTTCTGGTGATAGCTTGGAGATGTTCAATCATGGTATGCATTCAGTAAAGAAAGTGACAGTCAACGTAATGGCCAATGACTGTTGCAGATGGTGTTTTTTTTTTTTTTGCATTTTAAGTTTGCTATTTCATCTATTATCAACTTAAATTTTTTACAAGTCTAAGAATATTATTGTAATAACTTTATCATCCTTACTTTATAGGTATGTGAAGAAAGTGACATTGTCAAATATAATTGACAAGGTGATCTTGGCTTTTTAATAAAGTTTTCTATTTTATTAACGCAGTCATTTTTTTTAATCTGCACACCACACAGACATTGGTGCACTTCTGATTAAAAAGTGAAAAACTGTCTTAAATTTTTGTTCTTCACTCCTTCCTTATGACATTAAAGTCTAAGTAATATGGGCTGAGCACCATTCACAAAAGTTTATAGACAAGCAACGATGTAGAAAGAGCCGTTCCATGTGGGAAACTAAAAACATTCTCAACTACCATTTCATTTTGAGAGCACATTTTTGAAACATGTTTTAGTTGTAATGAATTATCAAGGAGTCCGCTAAACATGGTTTGGACATGATCCTTGTAGCATCTGGAAGTCAACCAAATTAATGTGCTAGTCCTGAAGTAATAAGTAAACACACTCGTGCTACGCCAGTTAATTCCTATTTAATATAGCAATAGCTTCTTTGGGGTGTTGGATAAAAGTGGAGGCTGGGAATATGTCTGAATGTAGGAAATGCGAGACGATTTTAAATTTGTTGTGTTGAGCACCCTGTTTCAACAGAAGTGCAGTATAGGACCCTAATAATGAACTGGTTTTTGATTTTCTTTATTTATGAAAACATTGTTTAAAAATATTAAAATATATTGGTCCTTCACTTAAAGATAAGAGTTGATTTAAAAAAAAAAAAAAAATCGCTGCTGCACAGATATATTCCTCTTTCTAATTACGCATTGTGGAAAACATAACGCAGAGCTTTCATTTGTAAGCTTGGGGTGTACATTTGGATGACAGCATATTCTGTGCCTAAATGTCTTGCGCTGTTAAATGTAAGCGCATAACTGTTGGGATTGCTGTCAAAGTGTTGATCAAAGTCCTTTGTTCTTTTGCCAGAAAATGTTAATGCAAAATTAAGTGCATGTGCAAATTTGATTAATTTTTTGGTATTTACACCCACAATCATTTTAAGGTCCTGTTTCTCTTTGTAGATTGATGTGTAAGTTGTAATGAATGATAATTGAGAACTCTTTTTTCATTTTTTTTAAATTTTACTCCAGTTCAGCCATTTTACTTTTTGTCAGAGTCCAAGTGGAAAAGACACAAAAAATTGCCACATTCAGTAGAAACAAAAAAGAAAATTCTGAATTGTCCCAGTTAAGCTTGTAATTAAATTTTTCCTCCATCTAAGTCAGTCAGACAGCAGGGGAAATGTACTCTCCAGTGATGAATCTGAAGCCTTAGCATGAGTGTTGAAATATCTCCACTTGTCTCGGCTACAGTTGCAGTAGGGAAAATATTGCCAGCAGGAGTTTTGCTTGCATCCAGTTCAAATATTAACAGTATATAAGCAAATGCAAATTAAAACATTTTGACAGTACTGTGCAGTGGCCAGTAAGATGTAGCTTTAGGAGCTTTGAAATAGACATCTGAAAGTCCAATTTACCAAATATTGCATACTTTGACCTTTTTCACCATTAGAAGGAATGAGAGTATAGTTACATATGTTCTAAATTTATATTTGAACTCTGTGTATGGTAAGTCAAAGTAAAGTTTAAAGCAATCTTGAAACATATTTTAAGATCTTGAAATGAGACATCCTGTTGCATATGTGTTCCAAGGTACTATTCAAATGCAAGGTATCTTGAAATAGTTTTAATGTGAGTTCTTAGAGAGCCCTAATATACTGAGTTACTGGGAAAAAAACTGGGGGAATTTGAGACATCTTGAAATCAAGAAGTTATTTTAATATATTTGGGAAGTATCTCAAAGTGGTCAATGTTATTTGAAGATGTGTCAAAGTAAAAAAAAAAAAAAGGTGCAGTTCATGTATCTTGAAGTTGCTAATGTTCATAATATATGAGAATGTATTTCGGAGATACTTGTGTTTAATATCTAAAAAGCATGTGGCAAAGTGAAGTATCAAATGTTTCTTTTTTTCATTTCTTATTTAAGGTTTTTTAAAGTGTGTCTCACGATATGTTAAATTTGATTCCATGATACTTAGTATATTTTTTAAAAAGAGGAAGTGAGTTCTAAACATGTAAATGTTATTTGGAGGTAGGTCTGAGGTAGTTAGAGATCTCAAAACTGTTTCCACATACCTCAAAATAGCTTCTTGTCCTCTTTGAAATCTTTGAAACATATTTCAAGCCATGTGAAGATCTCAAAATTAGTTTCAGTTGTATCTTGAAAAAGCACAAAATGTATTTTTAAACAAGAAAATGTAATAGTGATATCTTCAAATGTGATTCGGGTGTCTCAACATGTACTGTGGATCTTTTTTATTTTTATTTTATTGAAATCACAACATTCCATACAAATCTAATCAATTTTTAAAAAATAGGGTTGAAAACAAATCAACCCCCACCACTGAGAAAGGGAGCTAGGCCAGCAGAGTAAAACTTAAAGCTAGTAAAAATAAGTAAATAGATGAATTAATAAGTGAATAAAGATATATATTAAATGTCAACAATTCACAATTTGTATCAGAGCAACAAGCAAGCCATGAGGTCAACAGAATTGCTTCTTAAGCTTAGAGACAGGAATGTGTCAAGTCACAGATCAGAGGAGAGCTACAGAAAAATGTCTATTTTAGGTTGACAAAAGCACAGTAGTCTCCATAATTTTTAGATACAGGTTCTGGTCATAAAATTAGAATATCATGACAAAGTTGATTTATTCAAAAAGTGAAACTTGTGTATTAGATTCATTCATTACACACAGACTGATGTATTTCAAATGTTGATTTATTTTAATTTTAATGATTATAACTGACAACTAATGAAAGTCCCAAATTCAGTTAGAATATCACTTAAGACCAATGCAAAAAAAGGATTTTTAGAAATGTTGGCCAACTGAAAGGTATGAACATGAAAAGTATGAGCATGTACAGCACTCAATATTTAGTTGGGGCTCCTTTGGCCTGGATTACTGCAGCAATGCGGCGTGGCATGGAGTCGATCAGTCTGTGGCACTGCTCAGGTGTTATGAGAGCCCATGTTGCTCTGATAGTGGCCTTCAGCTCTTCTGAATTGTTGGGTCTGGCGTATTGCATCTTCCTCTTCACAACACCCCATAGATTTTTTATGGGGTTAAGGTCAGGCGAGTTTGCTGGCCAATCAAAAACAGGTATACCATGGTCCTTAAACCAGGTACTGGTAGCTTTGGCACTGTGTGCAGGTGCCAGGTCCTGTTGGAAAATGAAATCTGCATCTCCATAAAGTTCGTCAGCAGCAGGAAGCATGAAGTGCCCTAAAACTTCCTGGTAGACGGCTGCGTTGACCTTGGACCTCAGAAAACACAATGGATCAACACCAGCAGATGACATGGCACCCCAAACCATCACTGACTGGAAACTTTACACTGGACCTCAAACAACGTGGATTCTGTGCCTCTCCTCTCTTCCTCCAGACTCTGGGACCTTGATTTCCAAAGGAAATGGAAATGGAAATTTTACTTCCATCAGAGAACATAACTTTGGACCACTCGGCAGCAGTCCAGTCCTTTTTGCCTTTAGCCCAGGCAAGACGCTTCTGACGCTGTCTCTTGTCACAAGGAATGCGACAGCTGAAACCCATGTCTTGCATATGTCTGTGCGTGGTGGTTCTTGAAGCACTGACTCCAGCTGCAGTCCACTCTTTGTGAATCTCCCCCACAGTTTTGAATGGGTTTTGTTTCACAATCCTCTCCAGGGTACAAGCGGTTATCCCTATTGCTTGTACACTTTTTTCTACCACATCTTGTCCTTCCCTGCGCCTCTCTATTAATTTGCTTGGACACAGAGCTCTGTGAACAGCCAGCCTCTTTAGCAATGACCTATTGTGTCTTGCCCTCCTTGTGCAAGGTGTCAATGGTCGTCTTTTGGACAACTGTCAAGTCAGCAGTCTTCCCCATGATTGTGTAGCCTACAGAACTAGACTGAGAGACCATTTAAAGGCTTTTGCAGGTGTTTTGAGTTAATTAGCTGATTAGAGTGTGGCACCAGGTGTCTTCAATATTGAGCCTTTTCACAATATTCTAATTTTCTGAATTACTGAATTTGGGTCTTTCATTAGTTGTCATTTATAATCATCAAAATTAAAAGAAATAAACATTTGAAATACATCAGTCTGTGTGTAATGAATGATCTAATATACAAGTTTCACTTTTTGAATGGAATTACTGAAATAAATCAACTTTGTCATGATATTCTAATTTTATGACCAGCACCTGTAGACTATGTTTGGAACAGCAATAACACTTCCTAGGCTGGCTGCTTGCCCAGACTAAACAATCTGAGGGGGGAGGTCCTTGGTAAGAGAGATGACCAAGAACCAAATGGTCACTTTTGGCTGAGCTCCCAAGAACCTGTGTTGAGATTGGAGGAATTTCCAGGAGACAACCAGCACTGCAACCTTTTCTCTATTCTGGGATTTGTGGCAGAGTGGCAAGGTGACACGTGAAAGCCTACAAACAAGATTCCCTGGTTTCATGAAACCAAAACTGAAATGTTTGGCCTCCGTTCTAAATCGTCATGTCCAGAGGGAAAAAGGAAGTATCATCTATGCAATATCATTCCAATGGTGAAGTATGGAACTGGGAGATTAGTCAGGGTTGTGGGAAACCTGAATGCAGCAAACTAGAGACACCCTTAATGAAAACCTGCTCCAGAGCACTCTGGATCTCATACTGAGCCAAACGTTCACCTTGCAACAGGTCAATGACCCAAAGCACAAAACAAAAATGACAAAGTGGCATAGGGACAATTCTATAAATGTCCTGGAGTGACCCAGACCCAGCCAAAGCCCAGACTTGAACCCAATAAAACTTCTCTAGTGAGACCTGAAAATACAGTAGCTGTCTACCAACAGTCTCTATCCAAACTGGAGCATGTTGAGAGGGTCCTCGGAGACAAATGGCAAAAAATCTCCACGTCATATTGTGATATTTCAGCTTTTTTTTTAAAATAAATTTACCGTTTTTGCTTTGTAATTTTGGAATATAGTGTTGTGTAGTAAACACAGAAAATAACTATATAATAACTGTATAATAATATATCTGAAAATAACTGAATGCACCTTTCAGGACATCAGAAATACTTTTTCAGGTCTATATAATGTTTACTGTGTTGGTTTGCCATACCTGCATTTATTTTTTAAATTTTAGTATTGAGAATTCCTGTAATTCGATTACTACAGAAGTCTTTCGTGTAAAAAGATTTACCATAACCTGTTTTCAGGTGTAATTAATATACAAATATAGGAATGTGGCATAATATTACCACTGTCAATAGCACGAAGTGTATTAAATTCAGTAAACACTGGCACCGTGGTTCTTTTGTGGTGTAGTAATGTGCTGTACACATAAAACTACGTACACATTATGTTGCTGAAATACTTCAATACAGTAAGGATTTTCTCTTCACAACTCTCATTAAAAAAATAAACTGGTTGTATTGGTTAAACGAAACTCGTTAACAATTTCGATCGATGGAAAATCGGTAATAAATATGTTTACCTTTGGCGTATGCTTTCGCAACCGTCATTGTCCTCCGAGTGTTCAACACAGTTTTATATTAATCTCGTATGACTCGTTTATCACACGGCATTATTATTATTTGTAATATTCGTGAAAGTGAGCCTATTAGTTTTGCAAATATGCGTATGCTTAATTTACTAATGAGAAATTCTCTTTTGAAAATAAATTCACACAACAGTTAGAAAACAAAATATAAATTACTCATGCATTCATTTATGCTTTGTGCTAAGCCGTCAAAACCAGAACTCGAACAGTCAGGATGGCCGAGCGGTCTAAGGCGCTGCGTTCAGGTCGCAGTCTCCTCTGGAGGCGTGGGTTCGAATCCCACTTCTGACACACCTTATTTTATGGTGGTCTATTTTAATGACTCTTGATGCCTGTCCAATCGATTCACCGCGTTTTGTTCACATCATTAAGAGGTTTCGGAGGAATTCGCCGTTAAGTGAGGCAAATGACATCGTGCACACCGGGTGTTTTTAAACGCTTTCACAATAATTACATCCTGCCTGAAGAAGGGGCATGAGTTGCCTCGGAAGCTTGCATATTGTAATCTTTTTAGTTAGCCAATAAAAGGTGTAATTTTGCTTGGCTTTTCTGTACACTCATAATGGCTAACACGGTACAACACCCTAAGTACAATAAACTTCAAAAGAACCACGTGTGTTTCAACTTTTGTATGGCTACATTTACAATGATATTAATAAAGCAGAGTTACGTAGTCGGCAGGATTCGAACCTGCGCGGGGAGACCCCAATGGATTTCTAGTCCATCGCCTTAACCACTCGGCCACGACTACTCTTATTTTATGTTCGAGAGATGAGATTTTTGTATTTGTTATCTTAAGTCGTGGAAAATTATATATAAAATGATCGGTGAGTTCCCTTTTCTTTCCACATTTGTAACATTTCATTAGCTGAAGGGAAGCGGTATTTCTAGAAGATCGAAATGTTAACGGAGTGGATAAAACATGTCATTACCAGAAGTGGGGTTCGAACCCACGCGGACATTTGTCCATTGGATCTTAAGTCCAACGCCTTAACCACTCGGCCATCCTGGTACATAACAAACTTTAACAGTAATCCATTTTGAGCATTTTTCAGAACAATTAAGGTTTATTGGCTAAACCGATATGTAGATGTTTCTACACATCGCGTGTAATAATTTTATATTCTCTTTCAACATATTTTACCGTTTAAGCAGAAATCCGCTCCCCTCCTGCTACATTTGATTACATTTCTCAAATGTTCCACCCCAATATACAAATTAAACGTTGTATTTCTAAAGAAATAAATGACATAAGTAAGGACACTATATTAACTTTTTTAAGTATCTAACTACTATTGTTACTGTTACTACTATACTAAAGGGAAGTGGGGAGCTGCCCCTTATCTCATTGGCTTAATCTGTGAGTATAACGTCTGAATTGTTACATTTCTGTTGTTTTTAAGGTGGAATTTACAAGCTATGCATAACCTTGAACGGTCTAAACGGGTTTAAAATGTCAAATGAAAACGTGATTAATTTAAGAACTTTAGAATAAAGCGATTTGTTATACATTTAGTAAAACCGGACTTTAAATATGTGCTGTTAATATGGTAATACAGTATTATATTTATTCATTGTCACGAATATGTCGAACAGCTACAATTTTGTGTATAATTTCCTTGCACTGTACTGGGGATAGAATCAAAAGATTACATATACAGTATATCTTTCCTGTGTCCTCTAATGGGACAAAACTAAGAAATATTATTTAGACACCTCTTTGTATGTATTATAATGTGATAGATTTGAAAGATTAGGTTTATCTTTATCCTGTGTCCTATGAATGCGAATAACTAAAATATATGATGTAGATTCCTCATCCTTGTCCGATAATGGCACAAAATGAAACAATCAGATATAAACTCCAATGCTATCAGACATTAATCCAATCTGGGCAAAACCGTGTTTAATTGCAACAAAAACAAAAAAGAAAACTACGTCGCGCGTAAGCGTTTTTAGTAAGGGATAATTCTCTTGAACCTGTGCTCCCTCTAATCAGTAACATTCGCTCTTGTGGGCAGACGCCACCTTACAGGAGTACAAAGCGGACCGAGATGGGCGGGGCTTATTTGCCTTCCCGGTGCGGTTTGTTGCAACAGAGTGTAATTTCTGACCTTAGTAACAATGAGGTCAGTCACGTAACGCCGCACCATCACCAAATCCGAGGTATTGCAGGCTGCAGTTAGACCCATCTACTTTGTCGTAGCTTTGAGGGAAACAGGAGACAAGACTGTTAGCGACAGCACGCCCCTTTCGTTCACGGGTGGTACCACATATCTTAGGTGAGGCGAGAAGGCGTCCCCCTGTCGCGTATGTGTGACACTATCTATCTGTACACATATAAAATGATAATTTATACTTCTCCTCTTCCTCCTCCTCCTCCTCATGAATTTTCTATAATTATGAATGTAGTGAAAATTCGAGCAAAATGGCACCTTTTAGATTTACAAGTTTAGATTTAAAAAAATGAAAGATTAGATATAGACTCCTACTGCATTGTAAAGAACGGAAACAGAATTAAAATAAAATCAAATTTAGACACTTGTGTTCAGTAAATTAGACAGAAGTAATGTAACACTGAATTTCGCCATGTGTGACACACGCTTAAAAGATTGCATTTTGTAATCCTCCCGTTTATACCATAATTGAGTCATATTTAATAGATAAAAAGGTTATAGATAGATAGATAGATAGATAGATAGATAGATAGATAGATAGAT
>JANRMT010062852.1:33745170-33787220 GCA_026402145.1 Polypterus bichir lapradei | reverse complement strand
ATAGATAGATAGATAGATAGATAGATAGATAGATAGATAGATAGATGTGTTTCTAAAAACTACAATTTAATTCCTTTTACGTTTGAAATGATGGGAACAGAAGTAAAAGGTGACAATCGGATAAGGAGTGGTCATGCTACAGTGTTGGGGAAAGTTACTTTTAAAAGTAACTTAATTACTTAAAAAAAATGTAACTAAATTTGTTATACAGATTCTTATTATAAAATGTAATGCTTTACAAACAGTGCATTACTTTTATATTACTTTTTCTTCTTTCTTATACAAAACTGCTCATTTATCTGGCCAGCCATTGTTATTAAATTCTAAGCCCATATGTGAAAATTCATGGAAATGACCAGATTTGATATTTTTCTTGCGTTTTGTAAATATGTTTAGTCCTTCATGTGCTTTGAACTAATAACATCCATCCCTTGTTTCCATCCCCACCCTGAGACTCTGAAGATTTGCAGTCCGAACATTGGCCACCGCTTCACCAGAACACACTCTTTCACCGTATCTATAGCAAATAACTGATATGAAAATAAATATACACTTAATTTATAGATTTCCCTTAGTTCTCTGCACGCAGCAGACTCTTTTCTGCTTGGCTGTGCGATTGGATTTTGCAAACGATCAGCACTAGTAATGTCTGCTATGTTTACTTCTTGCTTTGCACCCAGAACTGTTACGATAATCATTGGCTCCCTGTGAACCCTAAACTAGGCATGTCAGCATAGTCAGGATTAAACGTATACCTACAATATAACTTTTGTCCCGTTCTTTTTATTTGATTGCAGGCTAACATATGCACTTAACCTCTCTGTCACTAGCTGTGAACAGATGGCCAGCATCCGCACAAAGACGATATTACACCGACAGCAGCAAGCAACATCTTTGCCAAAAAGCAAACACTTCTGTAAAATAACTTAAGTCATTTTTTTTATTTCTTGCAGTAAGCAGCAACATATCCCTTTTTTTAAGTAACACAGGTATTTTTATCTCATTAGAATAAGTATTGCATTACATTACTCATTACTTTAAAAGGTAATTTGACAAAATAATTTGCGTTACTTATAGTGCATTGCTTCTAACATATGGGGTGTATTGACAAGGGGGCTGAGACAGAGTATAGGAGGCAGGTGGAGAAGTTTGTTTTTTGGTACAAAGAGAATTGTCTGCAGCTTAACATCAGTAAACCAAGGAACTGGTTATTGACAATTGCTGCACCAAATGTCCGGTCAGCATTCAAAGAGTGGATATAGAGGTGGTCCATTCCTACAATTACTTGGGGGTCCACATCAGTGACAGGCTGGATTGGTCTGGGATCACAGAGGAACTAGCTGGCCCTTTTTCCTGAGGAGACTGCGTCCCTTTAATATGGGTAGTGATGTCCTTCACATCTTCTACAACTCTGTGATGGCCAGTGCAGTATTCTTACACTGTGGTGTGTTGGGCTGGTAACATCACTTCAAGGAGGCCCATTGAATCAACACGTAAATTAAAAAGGCAGCAAACATACAAACTATAAAAACCTGGACATAGACACAAATAGATGAACAAACACAGGCTTGGTCCGCGATAGAAATAAAATCCTGCAGTACTTCTTTATAGTCCTTGCTTTGTACCCTAATAAATGAAAGTTATTGCCAATAACAACCCAATTGTGCTTCACTCACTCAGAATATGGAACCAATGTAGTAAATATTTTAAGATAGAGAAGCTTTTAACTGTGGCACCTCTGCACAAGAACCACCTTTTTCAACCCCCTGCAAACATATGCAGTAATGTCTGGAAAGCATTTGGGATTAAATCACTTAGAGATCTTTATATAGACAACATCTTTGCATCCTATGAACAATTACATTCCAAATTTAATTTTCCAGCAACACATTTCTTTCACTATCTTCAAATCAGAAGCTTTGTTAAACAGAACCTGCCCAATTTTCCTCACCTCACACCTACCTCTATGCCTGAAAAAATATTGATCAGTCTTGAGGACTCAGACAGCATTTCTGCAATATATAAAATCATTTTGCAGCCCCTCCCTTTCAAAGATCCAAGAGGACAATGGGGAAAGGATCTCTCACTCTACATCTCAGAAAAGGAGTGGAAGGTAGCAATGCAGAGAATTCTCTTGAGCTCCATATGTGCAAAGCAAACAATTATTCAACTCGAAGTTATATATCGAGTACATCTGTCTCATTTAAAACTTTCCAAAATGTTTCCAAGGCAAGATCCAACCTGCGAACGTTGCAATCAAGTTCCAGCCTCATTGGGCCACATGTTTTGGGCCTGCACCAAATTATGGTCATTCTGGACCAAAATCTTTAAATGCTTCTCAGACAGCCTTGGTCTCACAATCACTCCTAACCCATTAACAGCTGTGTTTGGTGTTCTTCCAGATGGGATTAAAGTGAAGAAGGACAAACAATCTGTAATTAATAAAGTATCTATCTATCTATCTATCTATCTATCTATCTATCTATCTATCTATCTATCTATCTATCTATCTATCTATCTATCTATCTATCTAATTGCCTTCACTACACTATTGGCATGCAGACTTATCTTGCTCAACTGGAAGAATCCTAACTCTCCTATTCTAAGTCGGGGGTACCTGATGTTTTATACTATTTGAAACTTGAAAAAAATCAAATTCTCACTTAAAGGATTTGTGCAGAACTTTTGCAAAACCTGGCAGGATCCAACCAATAACATTTTAGAATACACTTTTAAAGCACCAAGGAAGCAGATTCTCTCCCCATTTCTTTTTCTTCTCCATTTATCTTTATTCACTTATTAATTCATCTATTTACTTATTTTTACTAACTTTAAGTTTTACTCTGCTGGCCATGTTCTCTTTCTCAGAGGTGGGGGTTGATTTGTTTTCAATCCTATTTTTGTAAAAATTGATCTATTTGTCTGAAATGTTGTGTGATTGCAATGAAATTAATAAAATTTTAAAAAATGGAAGGCGTAGATATGGGGCACATTCTGGAGCCCCAGAGGTAGCAGCAAAGGAGAGCATTAAAAGTAAAACTGAGTGCCATTATGAACAAATCTGCACATCCTCTCTCTGACACACTAACGCTGAGGTCTTTCAGACAACAAATCATTCAACAAAAGTGTGTAAAGAAATGCTACGGGGGCTCCTTTATACTAACAACAATGTGCCTGCATAAAGCCTCACTGTGACCGTGACAGCCAAGTCAGAAGTTTTCTTTTCTTTCTTTTTCTTTTTTTTTCTTTTTTAGTCATTCTGGTGTGTGTTCAGTTTTTTTTTATATTTATGTATCTCTGTATGTATTTATTTATTTAATGAGCTCATGTAAAAAGTCAAATTTCACCCTGGTGACAAATAAAGTTCTATCTATTGATATTCCATTAAAATATTTAAAGTAAATAAGATGGAAATTTCAAGGTCAGGTAGTTCTATTCATAATGGCACTAGAAAGTGGTGATGTGGTGCATGTTGATTACCTCAGGCAAGTGAGAATTTCACTGTACTCTGTGCACATGACAAGAATGGCCCTATAAACCACCTTAATGGAAATAAACAGATCATCTGCCTAAAATACACATTCAGCAGTGCCGTTTATCTAATTTTTATATGATTGATAGTTATTAGTTTTCAAATTGCATCGGTAATCCCCTCATTTTACAACATTGCATAAGACACGTTTATGAATTTAATGATTCATCTCTATGACATTTTTTCTGACGTATTTGTATTTGTAGATCTCACACACAGTTGTTCTCCCGTCTTTGTTCATTTATTATTTTTCACATTTTCAAAATGTCTTCTGGTAACAGTTTAGCCTGTGGCTAGGGTGGTGATCATGGCAGCTGATTACTGAAATGTTTGTTGATTTACCTATTCTGACTTTCAAGAATTTCTTTACTGACCTACTTTCGAAGAA
Organism: Polypterus bichir lapradei; assembly: GCA_026402145.1. Taxonomy (NCBI): domain Eukaryota; kingdom Metazoa; phylum Chordata; class Cladistia; order Polypteriformes; family Polypteridae; genus Polypterus; species Polypterus bichir. The sequence continues at coordinate 33,783,300 of JANRMT010062852.1, read as the reverse complement.
GATTTGAGCCTTGATACAGTAGCTGAAGTGAAATTCACATTCTGCATAAGTTAGTTGAGCAGACTGTTTGAAACCTACACTAAATAGCGCCTACAGAGCCTTGGTGTGTAGAGTGAATTAAATATTTTTCAATTTATTTTTAATCATGTAACCATCCATCTTCAAACTCTCTTGCCTTTTCAGGGTTATGAAGTTGCCACAAATCCCAGTAACAGTGGGTGCAACCAAGCAACCCAAACCTGGAGAGAGTAATAGTCCAATATAAGGGTTTCTCTGGACCCTTTTGGTGTGTGTTTCCTGTTTTCCTGATTGTAAGATCTATTTTGAGCATATGGTAGATTTTAAAGTTATCATAGATGTAACCTTCACTTAAATATTTTAGCTTTGTTAATGTCGGGCCTGGATGAAGTACAGTAGTCCCAAAATGATTTGACACAAGAGATAATGGCAGTAGACGTTAGGACATCCTGTTCACATCGTCGCTTTACACCTGTTTGATACATAAAGGTAAAGGGTCCTAATTGAATTATGAAGAATTACCTAAGACATTTTTTATTTGAAATTTGAAATAAGATTATAATATGGACATTTTTGTGCTAAGATATAAATTGTTGCAAACCCTTGTGTTCAATTTAGTGATGCTCAATTATAAAATTGGTGGAAGCCATTGAGATTTATTTAACGATTACTCTGAATTTGTATTTTGAAGGCTGAATGGATGTTCCTTCTCAGTATAAGATATTGAATCTTATAAATTCAGACTGCTGTTGTGGACTTTCATTTGTGTATAGATAGATAGATAGATAGATAGATAGATAGATAGATAGATAGATAGATAGAACTATTTTTTACAGAATCTCAATTAAGAAACAAGCCAACAAGCAAACAAACAAATAAATAAATAAATACATGCACACTTTGGTAGGTCACACACCAGGATGACTATAAAGCAAGAAAACTGAAAAGAAAGAAAAGTTCTGACTGGGCTCTCTCAGTCCCAGTGAGGCATTACATAGACATATTGTTGTTGGTATAAAGGACCCCCATAGTGTTTCCTCACACACTTATACTGAATGATTTCTTGTCTGAAAGTCCTCGGTGTTAGTGTGTCAGAGAGAGCATGTGCAGCATTGTTCATAATGAGACTTTTTTTTTAAATTCTCTCCTTTTCTACTACCTCCAGCACATCATGTGTTTGTACTCACATTATTATTTTCTTTTTTTAACTCATTATTGTCCCTAAATTTCCCCATCCCAACATTTTTTGGAATGTGTTGCAGACCCTCAATGGCAAGTATATAGTAGATGTGTATTTATACAAATATGGTGATCAGACTAAAAATTGATTTACATGTCAAAGTGAATTTTTAAATGATTGCTTTCTGTTTTTATTTGTATTTTTATACCATCCTAAACTTTTCCAAGTTAGGGTTGTATTTTCCACTTTTAAGTAAAGACCAATTTATATTAAAATACGAAAGTATGATGTTTGGCTGAATTAAATAATAATAATAATATATAAATAATTATAATGACAACAAAACTGGTTTTGTCTTTTCAACTTATTTATACCTGGTGTGGTTTGGTGGTTTTAGCACTTTAAAATATAAATATTTTCAGACATCAGAATTACTTATACAATGTAAATACATTTTCAGCAGTTTTTTAAAACATATTTTAAAGTCAACAGGTGTTTTTCAATTAAAATGTTTCAAGTACCTTAACATCCTGTTGTTGAGTGGAGAGCAGAACGATAAAGCTAAACCTCTGACATTTAGCAGTCCAGGAAATTGCAGAATGAGACTTAAGCACCTCACTCTTCTCTAAGGTAATCTATTTTATAGTATAATCTTTTATGATAAATTCTCATTTTTGGATTTATCCCTAGTGACAATTTTCACATTGTATTGAGATCTAGCAATATTTGTAGTTATTTTTGTTTCAAGAGTGAAAATATGCTATTCCTGTTCTCCTGAAAGCGATGCTATTTCCTGTCTAAAAACACATTTGTCAAATTAGTAAATATGCACATTCTTATCTGTTCTTAGTGAGTAGACTGTAGTAGTTTTAATATCATTTAATAATGTTATGAGTGACTCAAATCAGAATTAGAAGATTAGTTAATTAATGGAGGAATTGTAAGAATTTCCTGTCGGCATTTGTGTTTTATTAATTTCATTGCTGGAGTTGTGTTGCCCTGGTTAACAGTTCAGGGTGGTTTCCTGCCTTGGGCTCGATATTTCTGGGATAGGCTGCAACCCAATCTGAGAACCTTTCTTTGGATTAATAAAGTTAGAAAAATCTACATATGTTGTTTCAGGAATCCTTTGGTTTATATGAACAACCAATTAACTTCAGTCAGATTTAACTTTATAGTTTTCTGATTTTGTAATTCACACTTACTGCAGAAGTAAGTTAATATCTGTATCCAGTGTCAGTAGCCCTAGCATCAAAGGGACACATTGCCTGCAGGCTTTTGCACCATGTCATTTACTATTTTGAAAACATCAATGAAATGTTCTCTGATCCACAGTTAACTAGCAGCTTTCAATCGTGAACTTTCTCTCTTTTAATTGTTTTTAACATTACTGATACAGTCTACCCATTGTCAATAACCTCAAAACTTTCACAGGAAAGTGAGAGCAATAACAAAAAAAAAAAGGCGCCAATGTGGTTTTTCAGAACATTGCCATACGGGAACAATATTTGGTTCCCAAAAGATCTATCTACATTTAGGTTCCAGAAAGAATCATGAACAATTAACAAACAGTAAAAGATTTGTGAAAATACCAATATGTCATGATTTTAAAAGGAGTCTTGCTGCATACAATAACACAAGCAGGTTTTCTTAATCTGTTAGTGTCCTGCTAGACAGTCTACCATACAGTAAAGATTTCAGGTTTTTTTCTGCATAAAGAAAGTTTTTCAAAGCTTAAAGAACCAAATTCATATGCAAAACCCATCCCAGAATGAAACTGTGCTTTGCTAAACCACACAATTCAGTAAATAACCATAAAGTGCCATTAAAGAATCAATATTTTTAAGAGTGTATGGCTTCTGTGTGATAAAAGTGTGAAAAAACTAGCATTGTTGTTTGCATGTTTGTTTGAGAAATGTACGTAACTTACAATGTTGTTTATTTCTGAGATTGCAGACTATACGTTTAGGCAAAGTAACAAAGTGAAATTAAGAGAGACTACTAGAAAAATGCCTGTGGGGCTCCAAAATCATTGATCAGTCATTACATTAATTTTGCTTGTTCTCCTTGTCTCTCAGTAGTGTTTCACTAGTTATTTTGGTATTCCTACCAGATCCCAAAAATATGCAAATTTAGTTGACTTGCTTGTCTAAATTGGTCCTATGTGAACAGTGAGATAGCATAGTACATTTTATAAATTTAAAGTTGGATTAAATGAAATAGATAAAGCAATACCTACACATCTACACTGATGAGGCAAAACATTTTGACTACCTGCTTAATATACTGGTGCTACTCCGTATGCCACCAAAACAACTCTGACACACCAAAGCATGAACTCTACAAGACCTCTGAAGGTGTCCTGTGGTATCTGCACCAGCGTGATAGCAACAGATCCTCTAACTACTTTAGACTGCATGGTGGAGCCTTTGCAGATTGAACTTGCTGTTCCAAAACATCCCACAGAGACTCAATTGTATTGAGATCTGGAGAATATGGTGGCCAGGGTAACGCTTTGAACTCATTATCACGTTACTCTGGCCATTCCCAAACAATCTGTGCAGTGTGGCACAGCATGTTATACTGCTAGAAGATTCCACATCCACTGGGGAATACTGTTGTTTTGAAGGAGCTGTAATGTGTCTGGGAAAGCAGACTACTGTAAACAGAGCACCAGCCAGGTTGCCCCATTTAATTATAACAAAAAAATATAACTGTACAGCATTAAAAATTGAAAGCAAATATGACTACTATCAGCCTTACTCTAAATTATTGCTGACAATGTGTGAGATCTCTGTCCTTCTCATATTAGAACATTAAAACAATCTAGATGAGAACAGGCCATTCAGCCTAACAAAGCTTGCCAGTCTGATTCACTAAATTCTTCTAAAAAAACACCAAGTCTAGTTTTGAAAGTCCCTAAAGTCGTACTGTCTACCACACTACTTGTTAGCTTATTCCAAGTATCTATGGTTATCTGTGTAATGAAAAACTTCAATAACAAATTTCCAACTGTGCCCTTGCTTAAACTTAAAAGGTTCACCTCTTTTAATCTTTCCTCATAATTCATCCCTTGTAGCCCTGGACTCAGCCTAGTCTCTCTTCTCTGGACATTTTCTAGCACTGCTATGTCCTTTCTGTAGCCTGGAGCCCAAAACTGCACAAAGTACTCCAGATGAGGCCTCACCAGTGTGTTATAAAGCTTGAGCAGATCCTCCTTAGACTTGTACTCCACACACTATGCTATATAACCTAACATTCTGTTAGCTTTCTTAATGGCTTCTGAACACTGTCGGGAAGTCGATAGCGTAGAGTGCACTATGACTTCTAAATCCTTCTCATTAGGTGTACTCTTGATTTTAAGACCTCCCATTGTGTATTCAAACCTATCATTTTTACTTCTTATGTGTAATACTTTACCCTCTTAATGGTTGCCCTCATGTTCTCATACACCCTACGATTGACTTTGGAGTTACTAGTCTTATATGCCTTATAAAGCTGTTTTTTCCTTTGCAGCTTGTTTTTTTAAATCTTTATTAACCCACCATGGAGTTTAAAAAAATTTTTATTAATTCCAAATTTAGGTATTTATAGTACCTGTCCTGCATTACATTTAAAAATTTTTTAAACATGTTCCACTGCTCCTTGACTGTTTCCACATTTAAAAGCTTATCCTAGTCAATCCATCTTAGACTTTGCCACATCTGCTCAAAATTTGCCCTATCAAAGTTAAAAAATTTTAGTCTTTGCATCTGAACTCTTACAAAACATTGAGAACTGTAAGATATTATTATCACTTGACCCTAGTGGTTCAATCACCTCTAGACCCTGAATTCTATCCTGATTATTACAAAATACTAAATCCAGATAGGCTTCACCCCGTGTTGGTGCTTTAACATGCTGTGTTAAAAAACAGTCACTGATTACTTCTAAAAACTCCTGCTCTTGTGCTCCTCCATCTGAAAGGTTATCCCAGTTAATATTTGGATAATTAAAGTCCCCCATGATTACAATATCTCCCTGTAAACTTGCCTTTTTAATATTACTAAAAAGATGTGTGTTGAAATTACTCTCTGCATTAGGTGGTCTATAACACACTCCTAAAATAAGGCCTAAATCCCTAATGCTTTCCAGACAAGGCCACATGTCCTCACTAAGGCGGGGCTCATTGACCAACTGAAGAGGATTTGCATTTAAATTCTGTTTTACATAAACCGCAACCCCACCTCCTTTTCTGTACTCTCTGTCCTTCCTAAAAATGTGTATCCCTCTGTGTTAAACTTATCCCCATGTTTGTTATTTAGCCAGGTTTCTGTTATTGCTATAATATCATAATTCTGCTCTGCTACATACAGCTCCAACTCACTTGCCTTATTTTGATACTTCTAGCATTAAGGCCAGCTATTTTGAATGGGTTATTCCTTCTACATTTAAATGTTTGGTTAGAAATATATTACTATGCATTTTTATTTCTACACTGTTGTTTGTCCCTTCACAAATAGTTTTAAACCTGCCCCCCATTAAACTCCATGCCCCCCATTACGTAGGTCAAATACTGACCCTGTTCCTTGGTAGCCTCTTTTTATATCATTAGTGCTGGAAGGATGTGGGCAGAGGTAGGAATTGCTTTTGGCTGGCCATTCAATGCTACAGGGGAAAGGGAAGATAATGATTGTGTCAGTGCCTCCTCTCGTCTCAGGGTGGAACTGTTAATCTCACCAGTGCCTGAAAGATGGTCCCCTATGCGTGGCAGGGTGTTACCTGGACTGCAATGATATTTAGGTAGGAGGTACATGTCAAATTTATGTCCACATGAATATCTTGACAAAGCATCACACCTTGTCCACTGATTTGTCTCCTTCCCACAGTGCTTCCTGGTGATATCTCTTGACACATACATACCAGACCATCCACATGGTGCAAAACAAAATGGGATTCATTGGACCATCAATCCAAAGTCTAGGTCTGATGCTTGTGTTCCTGTTTTGGGTGCTTTTGAAGGTGGAAGGAGCATGGGTACTCTGACTGGTCTGTGGCTATTCAGTCCCATACTCAGCAGGAATTGATGCATTCATGACATATTACTCCTGTAATCATCATTAAAATTATATGCAGATATGACCCTTCTGTTGGGTCATATCAGATGGGGTAGCCTTTGTTAACCTCAAACATCAATGAGTGTTGTGCTGTGTTCACATGTATTTGGGCAGAAGGTAAAGTTGCTGAGTTGGGAATTCCATGTAAATACTTTACCAACTCAGAAATACAAGTCAGACAGTTGATAGAAAACAAAGCTACCTAAATTATCAATTGTTTAAAATAAAACATACATATAATCACCTAGATAGCTTGAAATGTAACTTTTGGTTGAATTGCATTTGGAGTGAAGTAATACACATTTAATACATTTACATGGTTCTCTATTTCCATATCAAAATATTATTTTAATAAATCAATTGCAACCTCTTGTTTCTCTAAATAGTCTGACCAGAAACTGAAGTGAATGCACTCAATTGGGAACGTGGCCTCTCAACGCGCTGTTGGTGGTTCATCATTTTTCCCCTCTTGGGTCAGTGTAAGTAGGTACTCAAAATGACTGACTGTGAGTACTCCACATGCCTTGCTGTTTTGGAATTGCTCTGACTCAGATGTGTAGCCACAATGATTTGTCTCTTATCAAAATCACTCCGGTCTTTACACCTGCCAATATCTTCTGCTCTCAAAACTTCAACTATGAGAACCTAATGTATTGCTTAATATATCCCGGACCTTGATATGCACCGTTGTTGCGAGATGGTCGACGTCATTCACGTCATCATAAGTTTTGGTTCATCAGTCCATATTGTGAAAGAAATAGCCGGACACACAATGAAGGTTTGGTGCAGCCACCCATTTAGTTTCCCTGGCTGCAAAAGGCTTAAATCTGCGTACAGTGTTACAAGTTAGAGTCCAAAACAGAACTGCTCAAGTATGGAGGATGGAAGGTTTTTAAGGCAGTTCAAGGGATGTGATGTCATTGGAGCTGAACCAGAAGTGACGTCCTTGGACCGTTAATTGTACACAGGCAGAATTTCTCAAGTTTGATCTGAAGATAGAAAAGAGAGAGGTTGTGCAACCTGCCACCCCCTGGTCTGCCATGGAATTGGTGTTTTCTGCTCCCTTTGGTTGACTCCCAAGTGCACCTGTGTGACAATATATATATACTGTATATATTTAAGGATATGTATGATTAACTAAGCAATAAAAATGGAATTTTTTGAAGACTGCCCAGTTGTACAGATTTTCAGGAAACCGAAAACAGTTTTCCTTATCTAAAGATACTTTTTATGAAGAACTCCAGATTTGATAATCAATATGAACCAACTAGGGCCTTTGAGATCTTATACCATTTAATTAGGATCTTATCCACTAAGTTAAGTTGTATACGACGTATATAATTGAATGCAAATTTGAACTAATAATTTAGTTAAATTATTTCCTTAAGAAATTAATACTTGATCAAAACTAGACCATATTCAGATAAAAGAAATATCTTCCATGTATTGTTTAGATGATTTGATTTATTTAATAGAAAAATATGAAAGAAAAAAATTTAGTTCATACTCAAATGTTAGGGCACCCATAACTGTATCCTTCCATAAAGTGACACAGTTTGTCCAAGAGAGACAATAATTAGGAAATTATTGAAGACATCAAAAGTTTTGGAAAATGTAGTGTAAGGGTTTCAGGAAATATTGAACCTGAGCAAATTATTGTTTCCATTGCCAATTTCTTTTTATATTCCAATACTCTTGTTAAACAAATGCTTTCTTTGACTGTAGACTTTATTCTCTGTAAAAGTAAATACCAGTTTCAATTACATAAAGATTTGATTATAATGCTAAAAAGTTAAAGTTCAATAGGATTCACAAATTTTCAAGCATCACTATGGCATATTTTATATAGTTATACTCATGATATTTAAACGCATAAATACTCAATTTCATAGCAATATAACCCTCCACATTATGTTTTTACAGCAATGAATGAACACAGGAACATTCAATGGCTTGAGGCTGCCATTGGCACGGCCATCATTGCATTTGCTGCGCTCATCATCTTTATTTGTTGCTGCTATTTCCGGAAGAAAATAGGTAAATCCTTGCATTTGAAGTCATGTAAGATAACTACTTTATCTTGATATACCCCTTTGCATTTTATGAACCCCTTTCTGTTGATCGGTTTTATATTTGTTGATTAAGCACTACTGTTTAAATTTGTAAAATATGTGTTCAACAGTAAAAACATTGATTTCTGGTTCCAAACATTGCTTCTTATAGCGTTAGCAATCATTCACTATTTAAAAAATAATTTACATATTAAAATATTCTTAAATAGGTTTAACCCGATTCCAGGTCATGGAAGGTTGGTTGTCTGTATTGGATGCAAGATGCAAACCAACCCTGTAGAGGGAGCAGCAGGAGCAGGTCGCATACAACAATTCATCTCACATAACTAGCCAAATAAAGTTTTCAAATTAGTTTGCTCTTTGTGTCATCACTGTTTTGAGAGCATTTTAGGCAAACAGAGATAAAAATGTTATATAATTATATTGTTTAAAGTTCTGAAAGGAATTAGTACAATGGATCTCAGATGTTTCTTTAAAATAGGTTCTTCAGCAAGAATATGGGGACATGGTTGGAAACTTGTGGAGAGCAGCTTTCTCAGAAATGTTAGAAACACTTCATACAGAGAAACATAGACACATGGAATAAGTTATCAAGAAGCATGGTGGAGAGTAGGACTTTAGAGGCCTACAGAACTCAACATAATGTTATTTTAGAAAATCTATTTGGATAGGATTGGTGAGCTTGTTGGGCTGAATGGCCTAATCTCTTCACAATTGTTCTAGCTTTCGAATAACTGTTTAAGATTTCTAATAAGTAAGGAGTACATCAGTTAGGCTGATTTGTGTTTTCTGTTAAATAAATTATGTATTTTATGTTTTGGCAATGTGTTGTATGGTAGGACAAAAAAAAAATCACTGTACTCTGTACATGTAACAATGCTACTACTACAAAACTGTTACTACTATTGTCCTAATTCTGATACTAAATTTAATTTAATAAATGTTCCAAATGTCACAGACAACAATTAAAATGGGTGCAACTTGTTTTTTTGAATCCATTTTTAGTTCTGTCAAGGTGGCAACCCCCATAGTTGAAATTCATTTTAAATTTACAAATTTTCACAGAGTACAGTCAAAAGCACAGGCCAAGAAACTTTGACATAGCATTCATTCCTCTATGATTAGCACTTCTCGATTATAGTTCCATGAATTTGGGTTTTCATCTCTGGCACTACACTGCACTTAGTTCACTTGTTCTCTACAAATCTTTATGGGCCTCTTCTGAGTAATCCAATTTCCCTCCTACTTTCTGAAAAACTGTGAGTTAGGTTAATTGACCATTTATTGGAATACTACACTCATTTATTTGTGTTACTTACATGTACTTATCAGTATTGGGCAAGAAAAAAAATTATTGTCATATTTTAATGCAGAATGGAGCCAATTGTGAAGCCAATTGTGACCAAAGCTGTGCAACGGCAAATGATGTGAAAAAGGTCCATGAAAAAGGAAAAAAAAAACTCTCCTGTTACTCGTTTTGTTAATTCCACAATATCCGTTATTCAGTTGTATGCAAAATACATGCTTTTTTGTTAAAATAATGTTAAATATATTGTGGCAAAGGTGCTGTATAGGCGTCGACCCGACACAGACTGACACCAGAGGCATACTTAAAATAAAACAAAAAATTTTTATTTTTCTTCAGCTGTGGGGCACGTCTTCCTGGTGTCCCACAGGCCCAACACAGTCCCAAAACACCACCAAAGAAAACACCAAAAACATCCAAAAATCACTCCTCTTCCTTCACTCCTCCCAGGCAGCTTTGTCTTCCTACTCTGGCACCCGGAGTGGTGACTGTCGGCTCCTTTTATAGCCCACCCAGAAGTGCTGCAGGTGCTCATTGACCTACTTCCGGCTGCACCTCCGGGTGTGGCTGTGTTCCCGCCCAGACGGGCATATTAGGCCGTGCTGCTCACCCTGATGGTGGCCACAGAGCCCAACAGGAATGAGTTCTGGTGTTCCAAAATATTGGCCCTGATGCAACCTAGGGGGCCTACCACCAAGTGTTCCAGGGGACGTAGTGTGCATCCCATGGCTGCTCCCCTGGATTCAGTGTCAAAGGGGCATCCCAACTGGTCATGGGTCCCGGCCATCTGCCACAATATACTTCTGAAATAATCAGTACACATCATAGACAATAAACTAAAGCCTTCTGGGATTGACATTTTCAATTAAACACAGTACTTTTGACCAGCCAAGAGTGGTTTTAGTTTGCTGTTTATGATGTGCACTGATGATTTCAGAAATATATATTGAACATCATTTTAGTAAAAAACATGTGTTTTGCACATTTTGAGCATTCAGCTCGATAATGGACATGTGGATTATGTGACATAAGAGTAACATAAATTTTTTTTTCTCTTTTCCATGGTTATTTTTCACATTGTCATTGCACAGGTTTGGTCAGCATTGACTTATTATATCATAAGCTTTTTTCCCTCCAATCTGCTTTAAAATATGAGATTAAACATTTTTCCTGGCCACTACTAAAAACTACTTGAGGTAAGTAACATAAAAAATGCAATTTTTGGGTGGAATTTTCCTTTAAACTGTTTTAATGTAGCCAAATACATGAAAATGTTTATTAATAGTGTCCACTTTGGGTTGGCTCTCTAAACATTTTACCAGAAATAGTGGGCACATTAAACGTGGAATATACAATTCCTAATAGATTTTTTGAATCCATTATTCACCATATATAATTTCTTATATTAGGAATTTTTCATTTTACACATACTCCAACTTACTCTCTAGAGACACACATAGAGTTTTGGTGTCAGAGCACAGGATCCGCTATTTGTACAGCACCCGTGGAGCAATTGCAGGTTAAGGGCCTTGCTCAAGGGCTCAACAGAGTAGCATTCCTTCTGTCACTGCCAGGATTCGAACTGACAGCCTTTGACTTTACCAACCAAGATCCTTTAGCCAGAGAGCCACTACTCAAGTACAGGTCAGCACAATTGCCTTACAACTCAATTCCCAGGTCTGAGTCAAACTTAAAAGTTTTTGTTATGTTCACATTGGTGCTCTGGTCACTACACACATCCCAATGATGTGAAAAATTAGATTTATCATTAACTCTACTGACATAATGCATATAAGTATGACCAGTTAAGGGATGATTTTTTTTTTTTTTTTTTTTCCTGCCTTTGCACCCATTGCTGCCAGTTTAAGCTTTACTTCCTCACAAGTCTGTTCTGAAAAAAAAAAGATTTGAGAAATGGATGGAGCCCTGACGGCACAGTGGAGCAGTGGGTAGCGCTGCTGCCTCGCAGTTAGGAGACCTGGGTTTGCTTCCCGGGTCCTCCCTGCGTGGAGTTTGCATGTTCTCCCCTTGTCTGCGTGGGTTTCCTCTGGGTGCTCCGGTTTCCACCCACGGTCCAAAGATGTGCAGGTTAGGTGCATTGGCGATCCTAAAATGTCCCTGGTGTGTGTGCTTGGTATGTGTGTGTGCGTGCCCTGCAGTGGGCTGGCGCCCTGCTCGGGGTTTGTTTCCTGCCTTGCGCCCAGTGTTGGCTGGGACTGGCTCCAGCAGATCCCCGTGACCCTGTAGTTAGGATATCGCGGGTTAGATAATGGATGGATGGAGCCCTGAGGAAGAACAAAACCAAAACACAATGAATATCTAGAAAACGAAGTGCTGACTGCTGTCTGGCAGTATATGAAAAGAGTGATGCAGAAACAAAGTTCTGAAAGAGACCTCTGTGGGCATAATTGTTAGGAATGTGTGGCAAAGCACACTCTACAAGTATAATGATAACACTAATTCACTTGAAATGTCATCGGTCGCATGAATTACAGTTTTAAACAGAACATCTTCTGAGAAGAAGGTCTGTTTACGTCCTCTTTCTTGACTTATTCTGTGTGGTGCTACTGAAAACCACTTCCTGTTGCCGTTTGATGTGTCATCTTGATATAAACTGCCATGCAGACAGTGATGTCACAATAATTATATGCAGATGCAATTGTGGAGGTAGAAAATAAACAGATGGGTGATCTTTTGTACAATAGAAGTTAATACGATGGTGGAAGAAGATCATTTCCTGAAAATCAAAACATATTGCAGTTTTCCAAAAATACAGATATTTACAAAAGAGTGCCTTGGCTTGAATTTGGTGTGACATCCTGCTAAGTTCTGAAAAGTGGTCTAACTTTGTCTTGAGAAGACTGAATGTCGACCTCGAGATCAAATGTTGACTTCTCAATGTTGTCTCCATCCGTGATTGCAAGCATAAGCTGCTGACTGCTTGTTGCCATTACTTGTCCATCTGGTTGCTGGGGTCAAAACCCCAAATATGATGTGAATCTCCCTCCACCAACACTGTCTGGTATGTTCTAACTATCTGGATTTTTGGGACACCCTAGTATTTCAGACACACCCATTACCTTTTTGCCTGGAGGCAGGACTTGGAGCAAGTGGGCAGAAATGATAGACTTCAATTGTGTAAGGCTTTTTAATCAAATATCCATCCATTTGTCCAGCTATACATCCATTCATTTTCAAACTTGCTTATCCTGAGTAGTGTCTCATAGAAGCTAAAGCTCATAGTGAATTTAATAAAATAGGAGATTTTATCATTCTAAATGTATTTGTAGTTCCAGAGAGTTCATATTTGTCACATATCATTTGAGTTATTTGTGAGTTACCTGAGGCCTTGGGTTGGGATATATGTAAATTTAGAATTACAAAAACTGGCTCCTCAGTGTTTTTAATAGTAATTATAATTATGTGTGTCAGGCTTTGGATCTCTCTTATTTATTTGTTTATTTTTTCAGATGCATGTGTTGATAGTCTGCACTGTACCAAAAGTCATGAGCACAGAGAGATGAAACAGGTAAACCAGAAAAGAACTTTACGTTTTATGCAGGATTATCTAACAACTTATCTCTTTTACGTTTATTGATTTTTACATTTCATTAGTGCAATCATCAGGAAAAATATGCATTTCATTATGTTCTATCATTTTCATTAGTTTTTTTGTTTTTTAATTAATGATTGGCATAGAAGTTCTTTTTTATGCATCCAAGCTATGCCTGTCAATGCTACTATTTCTGAGCTTCTTGGTGTCTGTAGAGCAGAATTCAATGTGTGGAAATCAAGATCCCAGCTTTGCAGTGGATAATCCCCACCAAGTACATGAGATAAATCTATTACATAATAGATATATTTCATACATAATGAACCGGTATTAAAATTCCATTTTAAATAACTGGCGTATATTCCTAATAAGTAGCTTTATATTATGCACTTTCTAAGGCTATGTCTATACTACTATGTTTTCGCTCAAAAACAAAATGCTCTTTGATGACACTAGCATTTTCACATTGCTGACAAAAGTATTTCAGCCCACACTAAAATGACCAAAAACACATACGACATAGATGTTCACCTACTCTGGGCCCATGATGGAACGATAATGCCATGGACAATGACATGAATCATAAAATTGTAGCCACTCATAAATTATTTGCCTTTTGCTCATGTATGCAGCATTCAAACTATATAAAACACAATTTAAATGTTCGTCTATATACATAAGCAACACAACAAGTGCCATGGAATGCAACAACAATATATCTACTGTGTTGAAGTATAGTTTTCTTCCATGAATGGTGCACAATCAGAGAATTAGAAGTTGTAATGAGCAGGATCCATTCAGGGAAGGGCTATATAATAAGCATAAAAAAAGTTAAAAGTTGATGTTTTCACACATCCCCCATACAACCCAACTTTTCAGAAGTAGATTACTCTAGAAAATGCTTTCAAAAGTCTCAGTTTTTGGTAGTTTTTTGGGAATTGTGAATGAAAAGTAAAAACAGCATTTGTAAATGAAACATTTGTAAATGAAAAAGCAGTAGTGCAGGGAGGTAGTCAGCTTCCCAGATGGGGTTGGTCTTTTTTTACAAAAGAATTGACTTTTGTTTCCTTTTTTAATTAGTTCACTAATTTTTCCATTTTCAATATATGTTATGTATTTCCTAAAGAAGTTTAATGTGAAAAAGTTAAGGATACATACAGGATTAACATGTTGAAACAGTGAAATTCGTTTTGTACAAGCAGCTACCCAGCGCTATCTGGGTAACTTATTTTAATACAGAACCATCTTTCCATCTCGTTATATCCTAACTACAGAGTCACAGGGGTCTGCTGGAGCCAATCCCAGCCAACACAGGGCGCAAGGCAGGAAACAAACCCCAGGCAGGGTGCCAGCCCACCGCTGGGTGCGCACACACACCCACAATTTAGAATCGCCAATGCACCTAACCTGCATGTCTTTGGACTGTGGGAGGAAACCAGAGTACCCGGAGGAAACCCATGCAGACACAGGAAGAACATGCAAACTCCACACAGGGAGGAGCTGGGAAGTGAACCCAGGTCTCCTAACTGCGAGGCAGTAGTGCTACCCACTGCACCACCGTGCCACCCACAGAACCATTGAACTTCTGTAAATGGTGTTGCTTTAAGTGTACCCTCCCAGAGACAAATTCAATTAATTTAATTTATTTCAGGGCTCAAAATAAAAAAAAGACACTGTCCTTAAAACTCACTGTACTAAAAAGGACCCCAAGGGCAACCGGTCAAAATTTGTGCAGAGCTTTGTTGAGATTTGACCAAACGTGTAAATCTGTATAAAGAACAAATAAACACAGACACACTCCCACCCACATTGTGCTTTATATATAAATTAATTTAAAAGCAAAAGTCACCTTGCAGTGGGCTGGCACCCTGCCCGGGGTTTGTTTCCTGCCTTGCGCCCTGTGTTGGCTGGGATTGGCTCCAGCAGACCCCCGTGACCCTGTAGTTAGGATATAGCGGGTTGGATAATGGATGGATGGAAGCAAAAGTGCAGTTAATGTTTTTGTTTATAATTGGATCAAATAAATGAATAAACCCTGTAAAATACAGTAACTATAAAACAGAGCACAATTTTTGATAACATTACAATATAGTACTGTTATACTTTATTAACGGTGTAATTTTCCAGCTTTGTTTTCTCTATGTGTTGTTTCAAAATGTCTTTATGGTTGGCCAGTGGTTATCTCATTGAAGACAAGTCCTCCGAGTTCACAGATTCACTGTTGTCTCTAACTCCACTACACTGCCCTACAACTGACTACAGTAGATGTTTCAAGTTCAATGCTTGTTTTCTGATCAACGTGACTGAGACCTGACTGTTAGGTGTTTCAATAGACTGGAGAAAAACGTCGACTCTTTTGAAAGTAGCTTAATGAAATAAATAAATAATAAAAAATTGGAGTAAACTGCAATGATGTTTCTCATTAATAGTCAAAAACAGCTGCAATTAGTTCAGCCACCTCTTACTCATTTGTCTTGGTCTTAATTTTGCTTTGCATTAAGAAAATATAGTGAAGCGTTACTCTTAATGGATTTGCCTAACTTAAAACAAATAACAATTTCTCCTATTCCAATCTTTTTCAACATCAATGAGTCTATCCTTCACCACATTCAAAAGAAAGAAAATGTAACCTTGCGAAAGTTTTGCTGCCAGTCCACTACAAATTTTGGAGGTGATGTCTTGATTTCATGGTAAGACTTTAGTGAAAATGAAAAGTCCCCTCAACATTTGGATTTAATATCTTAAAGAAAACTGATCTGTTAAAAAATGAAATACATCTCCATACCTCAAGAGCAAGAAAGAAGGGCACACACACACACACACACACACACACAGGGCTAATTTGGAATTACCAGTTCACCTAGCCAGACTTTTTAGTAATTAAGACATTTTAAAAACAATGTCTAGAACATTGAGATGGCATCCAATACTAGTAGATTTTACTTTGGGAAGGTCATGCAATTCGCAAATGTGTGAGCAATGACTGCATAAAATATTGTAAGTAAACCCAAAAATTAAAAATGAATTATTTTTCCTTCACTACATAAGCTTTAAGAAGTGCATTTCCAACAATATTCTGTTATAGATAAGTATTGAATAAAACTATCTGTTATTAATATCTTTTTATGATTAAAATGGCATTGAACTTTGTGCAACTTCTTGGAAAATTGCATTTTTGTAAAGATGTGTCTTTAATTTTTCTAAAAAGTCACATAATACTGAAACTGAAAATTTCATACGATGCCCACATTTTGTTTATATGTAAATTGATTACATTATTAATACCCTTTAAGAAATCATGATTATTGCTTTCTTTACCTACCCAACATGGTAAATAAATTCACGTTTGTGCTCCTTCATAAGTGAGTTTAAAATAATCACTCCAGTTCATATATACTACACTAGTATTCTGTGCATTTCTATGTTTCCTGTACAACTACAATTGCACTATTTCATCCCATAAGAAAAATGTTAATTACTACTAGTGAATATAAACATAGTGTATATACAGTACATTCAGAAAGTACTCACACCCATTCACTTTCTGCACACGTTTTTCTGTTGATTTAATTATAAATTGACAAATTTGCCATTTTTGCACATTAATCTACAGTCAATATCCATAATGACAGGGTATGCAAATTTAATAAAAATCCAAAACTAAAATTTCTCATTCATGTAAGTATTCAGATCCTTCATTCGGTACTTTCAAGATGTCCCTATGGCAGAAATTGCAGCTTTGAGAGATATATCTTTACAAATTTGCACACCTGAATTTGGGAGGGTAATCCCATTCTTCTTCTCAAGCTCCATTTAATTGTTGGGAGACCTCTGTAAACCTCCATTTTCTGATCTCTTCACAGATGATCTATGGAGTTTAAGTCTGAGCTTTAGTTGGCCCACTCAAGGAGAGTCAGAGACATTTTCCAAAGTCACTCCGGCATAGATACCACCACTACCACCACCATGCTTTACCATAGTGAAGTTATTAGGCAGGTAATGAGCAGTTCTTGCTCTTCACTAGACATACTTCTGCCCAAAGAGTTAAAATTTCTCTCATCAAACCAGGGAATCTTTTTCCTCCTACTCTCAGAGTCCTTTAAACTGCGATATGACTTTTACTTAAGTGTGGCTTCCATCTAGCCACTTTACCATAAACACTGATTGATGGAGTGCTGCTGAGATGGTTGTCCTTCTAACAGGTTCTCCCATCTCAAAAGAGGACTTCAAAGCTGTATTAGAGTGACCAAGGCTCTTCATATCTGGTTATATAGTTTGACCGGATGACCAACTCTAGGAAGAATCCTTATGGTTCCAAGCTTTTTCCATTTCTCAATTACTGAGATAACTGTGCTCCTCTGAAAACTTAAAACTTTAAAAAATGGTTTTATGCCCTTTTCCTGATCTATGCCTCAGCACAATTTGATCATGGAAGTTTACAGAGAGTTCCTTGCATTTCATGGCTTGGTTTTAGTCCTGACATGCAGTGTGAATTGTGGAATTGTGCCCCTTTTCTTAACTATGTCCAATCAATGCAATTTGCCACAGATGGACTCCAGCCAAGTTCTAAACACATCTCAAAGATAAGTAATGTGAACAGGATGCACCTGACCACAAAGTGGGGTGCCACAGCAAAAGGTGTAAATACATATATACATGAAACATTTCAGTTTTGGCTTTTTACCAAATTTTCAAACCTTTCCGAAAACATTATTTCACTTTGTCATTATAGGCTAGTGAGTGTTGACTGATGGGCAAAAATGGCAAATTTATCAATTTAAAATTAAATCTACAACACAATAAAGTGTGCAGAAAGTGAAAGTGTTTGAATACTTTTTGAATCCACTGTATAGATACAAATCAACAGCATCTCAAATTTATGCATGGCCCCTAACATAAATTCATGAACACTGCAAACCCAACCCACTCTCTGCGTATAGTAGATAAAGAACAATGGTAATAAAGATAATGAAGACAGAAATTTGTTTGCTGCTCCTTCTCAGAGATCTAGAAGGGAAGGAGAAGCGGGCCCTTGTGATTTTATGTGGTGAAAGGCATAGTGGAAGATTCTATCAATCCATCAATTCTACCTCTGTCTGAAATTTAAATTTATTGTCATTGTGAGCTAGAATCTATCTTGGGAGTGTACACTGCAAGGCAACAGTCAGCAGTTGGATTCAAACACAATCCATCTCAGAACCCATTCACTGATTCCAGGCTATTTTATGTTAACATTAAAATCAGAAAATACATCTTTTAAATAGGGCAGCAAACCAGAGTAAAGCAGTTGGCTAGTTACTATACTGCACCGTTACTGGGTTAGGTTAAAAAAATTCAGCTAAAAACGTTGGATAAGATCTGCTTATAAAGTTCCCTCCTATTTAACTTTGTACCCCTCAATTATTGTACTTCCAAATCTGACATTAGTAATTACAATGCTCATTTCTGTAAAGTGTAGATGTCAGTATAACTTGTCTGTGGTGAATGCACAGAGAATAATAAAGACTAAAACAATTCTGATATTACTTGTGTTAGGGCTGACATATCATCATCTCACCACAATGCTGAAGGTAAATGATCACAATAGAATTTCTGCTTGATAGGGACAATGATTGCACAGTGAAGATAAATTCCTTATTGCAGATCATTAAGTACAGTGCCATACTCAAGATGCAAATCCTCTATTCACTAAACTGTACAAATTTCAGGTAACTCTACAGGACTTGCTTTATGCATTAAAATTATGTGATCAGAAAAAGGACGCTCTGAGATGATGTCTACTTTTAAGAACAGGAAAAACAACACTTATTGCAAACAGGAAATTAAGGTGTTAACCAAATACAAACGCCCTCTATGGCAATATATTCAGTGCTTGAAGTGGGCTGATACATGCATAACGATGATTACTGGAACCTCTTCAGAAATCTTCTCGGGAGACTCCTCACACTTTGATCAATTGCCATTGTATTGCGTCTATCAATATTTCACCTGAAAGTGCCATGGAAGATATATGGGCATCCTAGCTGGGATAGAGATTGAATTTTTGCCTAGCCAGGAGGTGATAATTGAAGGATTACGGGGGTGGAGACACAACATGGTCAACATGCCTTGTAATATTCATCCTGGCTGGAATCAAGGAATAATGGACGCACTGAGTGAAGGTGGAAACCTGTGGTGTTGTCCTCCCCATGGCAGCGGCCTCTTGAGGTATCCAAGGACCCCGACAAGGCTGCGTTTTTTGGCACTCCAATTCCCATGCAAACATGTGGGTGTCCTAATTGGGATCAACCTAGAGGAACACTGCCACCTTAAATGTGGGGGTAAGTACTATTTCCAGTATCCACCATCATCCAGTCTGTCCATTATTCCTAGATTCAAACCGGGACATATATTACAATGCAGCATAGTGCACTAATGAGAACTGGCACCTCTTAAAAGACCAGACCGCACTTCGATTGACTGTACTGCCATGTTTTCTTAGCGTACCGGTGAGTACCAGCTACTCTTTAGAAATCTTCATGGGGGACAAACCACCCTTGTTTCCCAACTACTGTAGCTGATCGAATGTCACAGTATCACCTTAAATACAGTACCACCAGTAATTTTGTTGCACTTCAAGCACTGAACATGTTTATAATAGAATAACTTTAAGTAAAATACATTAAGTATTTCTGAAACAGAATAATACAAAATGTAAAAGAAACTGTCATTTTTCACCCTGCAACACAAAACAAATTGCTAAACTTGAATGAAATGGACATGTGTCACTGTGCCAAGCTCTTTTGCTGGTTATTTGGGATTTAACTCTACTCAGTCCAAACTTAAAGGGTATGTTTTTATTTGGTGGTAGATGAGAGCTATACATAATTAATTTCCCCCAATATTTTGCACTACACCTATGAAAATAAAAACGCTTGTCAAAGAGAGACTAAACCAAACAATACCCAAGGTACAATGCTGGTCTTCCCTACTTTTGGAGCACAGGTTTTAGACATTCACATGTATATCTCAGTTGTAAATTCAAACACTCAATGCAGAGCAGAAGTGATATTGCATCTTGTCTTGTGCTTTTGCTTTACCCTTTTTGTGTATATAATGATAACATTTGAAGAATAAAGTAAAATACGTAAAATGTGAAGTATGCTCAGTCTATTCTACTTAAAGTAACTGCTAGTGTTCTGTCAGAACTACTTCTTCCTTTTAATCTTTTCTCACTTCTATGTGGGGTTCATGTGCTTAATCAACCTTCTCCAAACAGCTCAGTCCTGCACCTCCTCTCCTGTCAAGCCCATTTCATTTTGATCTTCTTTTACTTTATCCTTCCACCTCCACTTTGGCCTCCCTCACTTTCTCTTCCCATGTACTTCCATTCCCATCACTCTTTTGCCCACATATTCATTGCCGTCTCTTCATCACATGTACATACCACTTCAACCTACTTTCCTGTACTTTTTTTGATATCTCTCTCACTTTTGTTGTACCTCTCATTGTCTAATTTCTTATTCTGACCTTTTCTGTATCTCCGCACATCCATTTCAACATTCTCATTTCAGAAAACATCTAACTTCCTCTCCTATCTCAGCTCAGCTGACCTGAACTACATTTTAAAAACCACCAATGACTATTGGCCACCATTAGCTGATCTTTTTGAGGCTTTTTTATTTTTGCAATACCCCCCCCCCAACCCTCTGCATTTAGTACAGGTAGTCAGATAAGAAAAGTACAAACTGAGTCAATACAACAATGCTGAGCCAAAATTAATGAAGATGATGTACATCTTTGCTAAATAACACAGAAAAGCAAGTAAACATCCTGCCAACTATTTATATATTCTAGACGTTTGTGGGAAAAAAAAGAAATGACATTTTCAAAGGAAGTGAAAAAGTGGAAGTTGGCCTTTAATTATAGGTTTAGGTCTGTATGTAGTTCTTAACTTTAACTCTTTGAACAAAATCAACAATAAGTTGGACAAAAGCACCGGACAATGAAGATTTTGCTTCCTGAACACATTTAGGGCATATCTAATACATTTTTCTCTACTGATCACCAAAAACACATTTCAAATTTCCTATCATTTAATTTGCAATGGCTTGATTTCCTGTTATATTTTAAGTATAAATATACAGTGCAACAACTACAACTCAAACATCTATGGTGATCTAAAAGTAGTCGCACTGCTACTTGGAATGCTGTTCAGATATACCAAGTTCTGTTGTTTCATTTGCAAATTTGACAGCCGTGTTAAAGATTGTCATTATTATTAAAAAGAACTGGATGTTCTTTTTAAGCATTCGATAAGCATTTGGCTCAGGATCAAAAGGTGTGACACATATAACCACTTGTCAACCCACCTAAGATATTTTTGCATCCTCGTCATGCAAAGCTTGGACTGATGAAAACCTTTTTTGCAAGCAGTGAACAAGGAAGGTAAAACAGTTTGAAACAGATGTTTACTCAAATAAAGTATCAGATGCCAAGACTATGGAAGACATTTTTTCATAATCCATTAGTACACAAATCAGACATGTCATCAATGGCAAGTGGCACAATGATCTGCTAGATGGACTGGAAGAAATCACATTGAATGCAATAGACCAGGTTGTTGGGAATTTTCTTGGCAACTACAGAGCTTCAAACTATACCCAACTGCTTGACAACATGCTTCAAGGACACAAGATCGTGAAATGCCACATGTTCCTAAAAATTCATTTTCTGTATTGCATTCACACTCAATCTTCCATCCATCCATTATCCAACCCGCAATATCCTAACTACAGGATCACGGGGGTCTGCTGGAGCCAATCCCAGCCAACACAGGGCGCAAGGCAGGAAACAAACCTGGGGCAGGGCGCCAGCCCACCATAGCACTCAATCTTTGTCCTTGCTAATCTTGCTGCAGTCAGTGACAAACATGGTGAAAGGATTTCCCAAGACATTGCAATGATGAAAGAGTAGTATCAGGGAAAATGGTGCCTGTCAGTGCTTGCTGGCTATTGTTGGTTACTGAAAGGAGAAGCATCAAAAGCTGAGTACAAATGACAATCAGTAGCAAAACATTATCTCAATTGAATTAATACAATGTATCAGCATTAATAAGCAATTAAATATGCTAAAGTTAATTTCAAGTTTCTGTAAATTCTTACATGATACAGTCAAGCTGACGCTATATTCGTGCTGTACTTATTTATTTATTTATAAAATACCCATCTCTGATAGCAGTCACAGAGCATAGTACAAAGTAGTATCAAATTACATCAATGCAATATTATAAGAAACACTTTTAAAAACTGAGCAAATCACTAAAAACAAACCATAGGTAGAAAATAGACATATAAATATAGTAAATATAGAATTACAATAAACTAGAAAAACTGACATAAGCATCCAAACTCAGATGCTGGTCAAAAACAATGACTAAGTTACAAAGAGGAAAAGGAGTAATCATTAACTTTTTATTAATTGCAGCATGTAAATAAGGTGGAGCAATAATGAAGTTTAACTGTAGATAGTTAGCAGACAACCATCGGTTAATCTCAGACAAACACGTAATTAAAGAGGACAGCTTATATAGATTTTGAGGCTTAAAAGAAAAAAAAAGCTGGATATTGTGCATAAAAGTTATACTAGACTCCCTAAAAAGATATGTGCTAAAGGCTGAATGTATAAAGAAAATAAAACAGAACCAAGCACAGAATCCTGAGGTGCACAACATATAAAGAGGAGCAACAACAGATGAGTACTCCTTCACTCCAACAGAAAAATGCCTACCCATTGTGATAAACAGAAGGACGGCTGGAGTCCTAAAGAAAATTTGGGTTGTCAACAGGGCCACCCTATTTAATGCAATTGTCCAAAAACCTGAACGCAAATAAGCGCTCAATGGCACAACAGAAATCGGGCTTGGCAAATGCCATCTTAGCCAGCCATGCTCAGTAGAAAAAGGGGCCTGTCTGAAACGAGACATTCTTTTCTGAGAGCGCTTTTGTTTTAATAGTGTTTCATTTCACATGGATTGGACCTCTGGGACACTGGGGGTGGAATTCAGTTGCCCTAAAGGGGCAGTTTCTTGGCACTGTGGAGACAAAAAGAGATGGCATAGTGAGCGACTGTGCCCCTTCTTGTCCTGGGGTGATATTATACACCTTAATAGAGTGTGGATGGTGATCCTCAGATGCTCATGTCTGACACCATTAAATAGGAGGAAGATCAGTTTAAGGCAGACCTGGAAAAGCCTACACAACATCTAAGTATCTTTCTAAGAATATTATGGTCTAAGTTGTCAAAAGTAGCACTCGGGTCAAAAAGCACAAGTACCGAACACTCCTCAGCATCTATAAACATCAAAAGATCATTTGAGACTTTAAGGAGTACTGTTTCTGTAGAATGATGTCTCCTACAGCCTGACTGAAAGGTGTCATAAAACCTCCTCTAAAAGTTCAGATAAAAAGAAGTGTAAAAGTAGGCCTATAGCTTTTAAATACCGAAGAGTTAAGATTAGCCTTTTTCAGCAGAGGCTATGTTTGTGTTCAGCTGGTAGCTGTCTATTGTAATCACTATACATTTTTTAGGAAGCAAAACGTTTGAAAAGAATTGTTGCCCAGTAATATTAAAGCATAGAGAACACAAATTATGCATATCAATTGAGACCACAGCCAGATTGTAAAAAAGGAGTCAGACAAGCCAGACACAGTCAGACTCCTGGAGACTTTGGCATCTTGGCAGTAGAGAGTGACACCAAATTCCACATGAGGATACTGGTAAGAGGAACAGAATAAGTGAGGATTGGTAAGTTTATAAATATCATATTATTTATACTTCAGTACTAATGACTAACAACAGAGATGCAGTTTGCACAGCTAATCAGCACCTCTACTCAGGGTATGCTATGATAAATGTTGTGCTTTAACCTTCCTTTTACAACCATTTTGGAATTACTGGTTTGTTGTAAATCTAGATTCTTAGATAATCAATGGAATCAACAGAATTAACTTTTTCACAATTTATTGTAGATATATTGGGGAAATCAAGTTTAAAGTAATTTTTGGCTTGCATGATTCTATCCAGAGGTAGATGCTATTTGTGAGGAACTGCTTAAATCACCCACTTCCTATTGCCAAATGTACAAAATAAATGTTTTAATTATTTTGTCAGCTTCTGCTTTGCTGGATTACTATTGTCATATATTTATCAAACATACAGCAGATCTGCAGTTCCTAGTAACCACTTGGATAGACCATGTTGAGTACTGAGTCTACATTCGTCTTCTATCAATGAGTGTTGATGTGTTTATAGGAGGTCCTCTAGCGTGGGCTGGCACTGATGCTTGCCTTACATCCAATTCTAAGCCATATTGGCAGATTAATGAAATGGTTAATATTATGAATGTTTATTCCATTGTACAATATGTTAATAAATGAAAAATAATTCATGAAACATAATGAAATTAATTTATTTGTACTTGAAATTGTGTACATATTTTTAGGAAGAAGAACATACAGCAGAGATTGTTTCTGTGGAGTACCTGGAGTTAAGCTGGCCAGCTTCTTAGAACAAGGATCCTATAGGATTGTCAAAGTGTTGCTTGTTGATTATCACATGTAATTTCAGAGCACTCTCTACATGTGACAATAATGAATCTGTAAGCTCTTTGATGGATGACCACTGGGAGACTGGATGACATCTGATTCCATCAGAGCTACACCAATAAGACATTTCTACAGTCTCCTTCCTTCTCCTACCATTTTCTAACACCTCTGGAACACTTTTGATTTAGTTTATACCTGAAAATAAACTGTATGATGACTCCGCATTCTGGTATTTTTGAAAGATTTGTATTTTACAAAACAATGTGTTTACTTCATGGTAATGGAAAATACTACATATGTTTTAAAATATCTTAACAGCTTAAGAAAATGAGATCTTACTTAGTTGCAGCAAGGGTCATTATGTTATCAAAGTTGTTTCCATTAGTTAAAATATTAAAGTACATAGCAGGGACTGTTACAGTTTTAATTCCCAGTCTTCTCATTGTATATATGGAGCTTGTTTGTTGCCTCTGTGGTTTTCCTCCCACATCCCATAAAGGTGTTTTTAACTGAATTTACAGCTTTAATTTAGCCACAGTATGGATATAAGTCTGTGTGTGCAATGTGGTGGTATAGCTCTCCCACAGAGAGAGGCTAGGAGCATGTGATTGTGCCATTCTCAGACTCCCCGTGATCTTTAATAAAAAAATTTAGAGCTGGATCAAGAGTGTGCTGCTACCATCATATCTCTGAGGTTTATTGGTACAGAGCTGACAGACATAACTTCATCAGTATACAGTCACATGTACAGGAATTGTTGACCTTCAAAATATATGTACAGGCAAATATCTTTATACAAACACTGTCTGTAAATAAATGTGACATACTTTAATAAAAACACAAGGAAAATTTGACTTTTCAATAATTTATTCAACACAAATATTAACAGATGTTAATGGAGAGAAACTAATGTAAGTACATCCTTAGCCTCAGATATTGGTATCGCTCCCTTTAGCATAGGCATAACTGCCCACTGATCTTGGACATCAGTTCTGAATTTGTTGACCACATCTCCATGCAAAATTCCTTCAGTTGCAAGAAGTTTGTGGATTTTCTTGCATTTACCTTCCTATTTCAGATCCCTCCTCAACATATCAATGGGATTCATATCAGTGTTTTGATTAGGCCATTCCATAACTCTCTATTTGCTAACGTGTTTCAGATCATTATCACATCGGAAGGTCCATTTTCAAGTTCAGTTTCAACTTTTGGACACAATGTCATTACTTTTCTCTCAAGCTTATTTTGATATGATGCAGAATTCATGGCTGACTCTATGACTAGAAGCTGCCCGTGCCCTGTGGCAGCAAACCATAACATTTTCACCACCGTGTTTCACAGCTAGTATGAGGTTCTTCTCCTAAAATGCTGTAACTGTAACCAAACAAATCTTTGATTTATCTGTATAAAGCACTTTGTTCCAGAAGGTCTGGTCTTTGCCTAGATGTTCAATGGCAAATTTTAAGCTTGCTCTAATTTTCTTTTCGGTCAGTAAAGGAATTTTGATGGCTCACCTCAGATGCAGGTCAAATTTGAGCAATTTTTTTCTGATTGTAGATGCAAGCTCTTTGACATCAACTTTTGCAAAGGTTACCTGCAGAGCCCACAATGAAATGTTGGGTGTCATGTTTTAGCCAGCATTTCTCCCCTGGCTGGGGTTCAAAGATGTGTTTCTTGTCTGTTTTGCTTAATTTTGTGCCATTTATTTGTGTCATTGTTTATATTGTTTATTATTGTTTTGTCTTGGTAGAGTTCTATATCACTCTGCTTTCCCCTTTTGCATTCTTTATTGCGTAGCCTTTGTCAGAATGCCTCAGATCCCATAGACTTAACACTATTTATAAGGCATTGTACTTTTTAACTTCTGCCCACCTTCCTTTCTACATTTATAACCTCAGGCAATTAGATAGAGTAAAAGGACAAGCAAGAGTTAAGTTACAATTTTAAATAATGTATTATTGATAATATTCATAAAATAATAACAATAAGCAAAGTACAAGTGAATATTGCCTACCATACAACCTGATAAATGCTGATTTGTAGTTTCAGGCAGCACACAGAATTGTTACTTACTTACATGTCTTTACTTAAGTCATCATTTCTAACTTTCTTCAGGACAGGCCGCACGCCTGTTTCAATATGGCTGCTGAGCTGTCCTTTTCACGGTAATAGTGTAAGACAGAGAGGGAGGGGTAAAGCAACCAAATTTATACATTCTATATACAAATCCTATGACCAATATGGCTTCTGACTAAAAACTAAACAGGCAACTTTAGACCAATGGAATTCTGGTGTGGCACATCCCCCAGTTACAGGCTTATTTTCACACCTTCCCCCAGAAAAACATTTATTGAGTGAAACTTGCTAGCGAGGTAGTTTGGCTTTCCTGTGGGGGTTGATTGAGAGAGACCTGCAGAGAATCACTTGCCATACTGGGTTTAGGCACTTCCCCAACCCTGTCATAAAATTCACTTCCTGAGTCAGTCCTAAACACTCTTGGATTAGACATGAAAGCATATCAATAAAATAAAAAACTTTGTCTGACTTAGAAATAAAGACATATAACATATTTATCAACTTATATACAAATTTTTACACCACAAAAATTACATACATTTTTCTTGGTTTGTAATGGGAAAATGCTTAGATTGTGTCCTATGTGTTTTGTGGGTTATTCTGCTAGAGGAGGGGACACCTGCCAATCACTGCCAGGAACTGCCCTCCATACTATATTTTGGAGGACCTTACATTGTTCCTGGCTGTTCATTTTGCATGCACTAGGAGTGGAGTGTCATTTGTGTTTTTGCTGTGCTTTATTGCTTTTCGTGATTTCTGGATTTTTGAAACTGTGCTGTGTTTTTGACTTTGCCTTTGGATTCTGTATTTCATCTTTGTCTGCAGTGGATTTCCTTGCTTCTCAGGTAATTCTTTTTGTGCTTTTAGGAGCTTCATGGATACTGAGCCTTTGTTTAAAATAAATATTTTATTTTATAAGGATTATTCAGTGCCCCTTTTTGTTTCTAGTTGGGGTTTCAACAGTATTCCCCCCTAGAGGGCAACTTTGAAAGTATTTTTTGGAATTGTGTGCTTTTGGGACTCTCAACATGACACAACATTGGGGTTCTTGGAGAGTTCTCTTAGTATTAAACGTTGAGCTCTTGGGCTGAATTTGGACAAATTTGCAGTCATTTGAATTCTTTACCAGTTGTAGATGATTTTCCTTAAAGTGGAGTGACTGATTTAAAAAAAAGCTGGTGATCTTTTTAAATCTCTTGCCAAACTGATAGGCATCCACAACCTTCTTTCTGAGGGTCCTTTCATCTTGTCACGATGATACCACACACTTCAGAAGCAAAGAGAACACCAGACTCTCAATATCTGAAGATTAATTAAGGCAAGTTCCACCTCCATACTCTCCAAAAAAGGTTCTAATCATTGGCACCTAATCTTAAATACCCAAATATAATGTGATAGGTGCGAAGTGGTGATTATTGTTTGGGAGCACTTAGTATTTCTATGTGACAAACTTGAATTTAGATTATGTAAATGAATACACCATGTCCGATTTATGTGTCTTTTATTCAAGAATATCATCTTTATCTCTAGGCAGTGTTTGCATGAAGATCTAATTAGGTATGTTCAAATATGTTGAAAAAGTCAATAATTTCCATTGGATTGTTTCACCTGACTGTATTTAATATTTAAAGAAATGACAGGCTTTTCTTTGAGGAACTGCATTTTTGGCTTATTTAACTTACCTGAACTTGGTGCATAAAGACAAATGTTACCTTGTTCAGTATGCTTCCCATCAGCATAACTCTACAAATTCTGCTGACTTAATAAGTATATTCCAAATTACAATTATATTACATTTCTTTAACTTTGTATTTTATTGTTTGTGTGTGAAAGTTGAATGGGGAAGGAGCTATAAAATAAAGACAGAACCCGATGTATTAAAAGGCTAAAAATAAAAATATCAGTGAGCCAATTGTATGGATAAACAGAAAAGCTATTAGATAGAACAGATTTGCACAGATAGGAAAAAAAAAGAAGCTGCAGAAAATAATACACCAATATCTTCCAACACTAAAAAAATTGGTGTACTGTATAGGATTAGGTTTGCTGAATCCATTACAGAAACTGGAATTTCTCTACCACAAACCATTTCCATACTTTATCTGATTAAATGGAAAAAGCGATAAAAAATTTAATTAAAGTTACTTTTTTAATTACATAAATATTTTTAATGTTCAGGTTATTATTTGAAACATACAGTCATATGAAAAAGTTTGGGAACCCCTGTCTGCCTGCATAATAATTGACTCTACTTTCAACAAAAAAGATAACAGTGGTATGTCTTTCATTTCCTATGAACATCTGAGTACTGGGGTGTTTTCTGAACAAGTGAAGCAGTATTTAGTTGTATGAAATTAAATCAAATGTGAAAAACTGGCTGTGCAAAAATTTGGGTCCCCTTGTAATTTTGCTGCTTTGAATGCATGTAACTGCTCAATACTAATTACTTGCAACACCAAATTGGTTGGATTCGCTCATTAAGCCTTGAACTTCATAGACAGGTGTGTCCAATCATGAGAAAAGGTATTTAAGGTGGTCAATTGCAAGTTGTGCTTCCCTTTGACTCTCGTCTGAAGAGCAACAGCATGTGATCCTCAAAGCAACTCTCAAAAGATCTGAAAACAAAGATTGTTCAATATCATGGTTTGGGGGAAGGCTACAAAAAGCTATCTCAGAGGTTTAAACTGTCAGTTTCAACTGTAAGGAATGTAATCAGGAAATGGAAGGCCACAGGCACAGTTGCTATTAAACCCAGCAGGTCTGGCAGGCCAAGAAAAATGCAGGAGCGGCATATGCGCAGGATTGTGAGAATGGTTATAGACAACCCACAGATCACCTCTAAAGACCAGCAAGAACATCTTGCTGCAGATGGTGTATCTGTACATTGTTCTACAATTCAGTGCAATTTTCACAAAGAACATCTGTATGGCAGGGTGATGAGAAAGAAGCCCTTTCTGCACTCACGCCACAAATAGAGTAGCTTATTGTATGAAAATGCTCATTTAGACACGACAGATTCATTTTGAAACAAAGTGATTTGGACTGATGAGACAAAAATTGAGTTATTTGGTCATAACAAAAAGCGCTTTTGCATGGCAGAAGAAGATCAGCACATTCCAAGAAAAACACCTGCTACCTACTGTCAAATTTGGCGGAGGTTCCATCATGCTGTTGGGCTGTGTGGCTAGTTCAGGGACTGGGAACCTTGTTAAAGTCGAGGGTCAGATGAATTCAACCCAATATCAACAAATTCTTCAGCATAATGTTCTAGCATCAGTCACAAAGTTGAAGTTATGCAGGGGTTGGATATTCCAACACGACAATGACCCAAAACACAGTTCGAAATCTATAAAGGCATTTATGCAGAGGGAGAAGTACAAGGTTCTGGAAAGACCGTCACAGTCCCCTGATTTTAATATCATCGAGAATCTATGGGATGATTTGAAGCAGGCTGTCCATGCTCGGCAGCCATCAAATTTAACTGAACTGGAGAGATTTTGTATGGAAGAATGGTCAAAAATACCTCCAACCAGAATCCAGACACTCAGCAAAGGCTATAGGAGGAGTCTAGAGGCTGTGATATTTGCAAAAGGAGGCTCAACTAAGTATTGATGTAATATCTCTGTTGGGGTGCCCACATTTATGTATCTGTCTAATTTTGTTATGATGCATTATGCATTTTTTCTGTTAATCCAATAAACTTAATGTCATTGCTGAAATACTACTGTTTCCATAAGGCATGTCATGTATTAAAAGGAAATTTGCTACTTTGAAAACTCAGCCAATGAGAAACAAAAATCCAAAGAATTAATTAAAACTTTTTCATATGACTGTAATTTGAGTAGAAAAATGTCAGTCTTCATCATTCTTAAAGTTAGTTGAGATATTTGCTACCCATTTTTTGCTTTCACTCATTATTTTTTTTTCTTTTTTCGTATTCATTCAGACTTTCCAGAAATTCATATTTAGAATGTTAGAGGGATGCCTTTTTATTATCTAGAACACGGGTGGGCAAAGTCAGTCCTAGAGGGCCGCAATGGTTGCAGGTTTTTGTTCTAACATGGTTGCTTAATTAGAAACCAATCCTTGTCTATTATTTAATTTCATGACTTGCTAGTGCTTTAACTCTGCTATGTCAGGTAATTCTCATATCATGGATTTTCTCTCCCTTTCTAAGAATATCATATAAATGATTTGAACTCTAAAACAGATGAGTAATTCTCAGTCCTTCACTTTTTTCTCTTCACTTTCCTTCCAAGAATTAAAGTAAACCCAATAGTGCATGATAAATACGCACAAGTGTAAATGGTAACCAGCTAAATGGAGAAATGCTGGTTTCTTTTGTCATTTGCATCTTATTGCTAATTAGGAGCAATTAAAAACCAAGACTACAGCTGCTTAAGACTAAAATAAACAATAAAAGTTCAAAATCTTAACGACAGAGACAACTAAAGTGAAGCACAAGTGTTACTTGAGCAATAAGTGCTTCTTATTAAGCAATTGGGTTGGAACAAAAACCTGCAGCCACTGCAACCCTCCAGGACTGAATCTACCCACCTCTGATCTAGAACAGAGAATGCTGATTAAATTATTTTTGTTACATAAATATACAAGTTTTGGTTGATTCCCCCATTGTCTTGACCAGGTAACAGGTAAACAAATGATAAAGGAAATTGTGGATACTGTAATTTTGATGAGAACGCAAAAGCAAAAACTACGAACAAGTCGTTAAGGAGCTCCTCCCTTCCTGCCTTGGTGCAGCAGGTCCTTAAAAGTCCATTTCCTGCATTTGGATCCCTCCCCCAGAACATGTGCCTTTTACCAAGGAGTGGCTTCCGTCTGGCCACTCTACCATACTGGCCTAATTGGTGGATTGCTGCAGAGATGGTTGTCCTTCTGGAAGGTTCTCTTCTCTCCACAGAGGACCTCTGGAGCTCTGACATAGTGACCATCGGGTTCTTGGTCACCTCCCTGACTAAGGCCCTTCTCCCCCGATCGGTCATTTTAGATGGCCGGCTAGCTCTAGGAAGAGTCCTGGTGGTTTCGAACTTCTTCCATTTACGGATGATGGAGGCCACTGAGCTCATTGGGACCTTCAAAGCAGCAGAAATTTTTCTGTAACTTTCCCCAGATTTGTGCCTCAAGACAATCCTGTCTCGAAGGTCTACAGACAATTCCTTTGACTTCATGCTTGGTTTGTGCTCTGACATGAACTGTCAACTGTGGGACCTAATATAGACAGGTGTGTGCCTTTCCAAATCATGTCCAATCAACTAAATTTACCACAGGTGGACTCCAATTAAGCTGCAGAAACATCTCAAGGAAACAGGATGCACCTGAGCTCAATTTGGAGCTTCATGGCAAAGGCTGGGAATACTTATGTACATGTGCTTTCTCAATTTTTTATTTTTAATAAATTTGCAAAAACCTCAAGTAAACTTTTTTCACGTTGTCATTATGGGTGATGTGTGTAGAATTCTGAGGAAAAAAATGATTTAATCCATTTTGGAATAAGGCTGTAACATAACAAAATGTGCGCTGTAAATACTTTCCAGATGCACTGTATCTCTGTCTTTTCTCCTCTACACCTCCCAGGTGAGGTTTGTCTGTCCTCCACATCCGACTCCAACTCGCCTGAATGAGGTTGGGTGGCTTCTTTTATGTTTCACCTGGGAGTACTTCTGGTCCTAGGGCATAGCGCAGTGGAACCACTTCCAGGTCAATCGCAATTCCTATAAAGTAGGGAGAGTAACTCCTTGCAGAACTCTCTGGCGGCACCCATAAAGCTCAGCAGGGCTGCCTCATTGGACTACTATTCCAAGCATTCCCTGTGGGCGTCTAAATGGGTACTGGAGCCCAGGGATGCTGCCATCCAGCAGATTTAGGGAGCATACAGCTTTGCAATGGATCCTGCCCAATCTCTCCATTATATTCGCCTTCTGGGCAGTTAAGGGAATGGATCCAATGTGTGCTGTCCTTTTCAAAACAAATAAAGTTCTGTCTATCTATAAACAGTTAATGCAATCCACAAAATGTCAAAACATAAAACATGCTTAAAGTAAAAATGTTTTATTGCATATTAATATCCATAAACATATCAGCACAATATTTCCTCATTTCCTGGATTGAAAAAAGTGAACATTTTAACACCTATGGTTTAAAAAATGTACACAGTTTAAAAAAAAATAAAATCCCACCATTAGGCACGTAAAGTTTAAAAAGTCTAACATATGAACATATTGTATATAAAGTTCATATTTTTATACATGATGCATAAATGTAATACTGTACTCCTCCAAAGTGTTATCTTTGAATATTCAAATTTTGGGTTCAGCCACCACTTCCTGTTTGGTGTCAAACTGAACGAGAGAGAGAGAGAGAGAGAGAGAGAGAGAGAGAGAGAGAGTGTGATGGAACCTCTCATCAGTTATAAGAAAACAAAATACTTTCACTTTTAAAAAATTATTCAAATGAGATGAACAACTGTGGCAGCAGCAGCTGTGCATTTGTTTAATGTACCAAGAAAAATCGGCAATGTAAATTGAACAAAAAGAAACGGGAAATGTAAAGGGTCTGAGGGAGGAGCGGCAAACAGTTTG
Organism: Polypterus bichir lapradei; assembly: GCA_026402145.1. Lineage (NCBI taxonomy): Eukaryota > Metazoa > Chordata > Cladistia > Polypteriformes > Polypteridae > Polypterus > Polypterus bichir. The sequence continues at coordinate 33,749,815 of JANRMT010062852.1, read as the reverse complement.
GCATTTTCACTTAAAAACAGCCAGTTTGCAAATTACATTTTTTAACGTAGGCTAAAAAAAACAAAAAAAAATCAAGTTTTTTTTTTTCATTACCATTACTAAGATTTGCTAATTCATAACTGAAAAAAAAAAACATATCTATGTTAGTTTTTGCCATCGATCAGATGATGACAGTATTTCCTATTGACTGCCCTTGCTTTACAGCTGGAGTAATTTCTTTTCACATTTTCATCAAATAGCCACATAGACAAGGCCAAAAAAAAAGTAACATTTGACCTCACATATTTGGAATTTAAGGCAGCAATGGGCATAATTTGCATATCTGGCATTAATTTAGGCACTTTAAAGTAAAAATCAAAAAGCTGAATTTACTCTCTTAAACACCAAAGCAGCAAAAAAGAAAAGTTAGAAAAAATGATCCTGAATTCTCATCCCCCCAAAAAATACATTTTTCTTTTTAGGTCATCCCATGAGTAGCAAGCACTTTTAAAAATAAACCTCAAAGTATAACTTACTAGCTACTAAGATTGACTTTTTGACCTGTGACTAATAATAAATGAAAATGATGTTTAAATATACAGTATTAATAAACACACACCTTTTTTGGAAACACTGCATCCCAAGAAGACCAGGGCCATCAGACCAGGGGTTATTGTTACAGTAATGACACTCACACAAAATTGACAGTTTATTACACACCCTGAATATATTGTCCAAACCATATTTGTACTGAAAATGCAGCTTACATCTCTATTAGTTCAACATCTAACCATAGTGATAATGACATAATGTAAAGTACATAATAAAAATTACAAATAAAGAAAAACTTTGGTGATCCTCTCATAACAGAAAGCATACAGTACTTGGAACTGCTGTGCTGAATAAGAGCCAAGCATAGTGGCAAGATGATGACAGCTCACTGACAGGGCAGGTGGCCACCTAACTTCAAAAACCCAGGTGGCAACTGACACTTTCCATTTTATAATACAAAGTCAATCAACCAGACTTAATCATAAAAAAGGGACACCAATCATTGGCAGAAGCCACAAGTAACCTTTTTGGATTCTAATACAATGGGATGCTTGCAGCTTCCTTCTTTTTTAAGGTGCATACACCAAACTTAATGTATGTAGGCAAAAATCAGACGTAGTTTCAAAGAGCACTGAATGATAAAGTGCTTTAATGTGCGCTTAGCCATTCAGCATCGGCTACAGTGGTAAGGAAGAGGTGGTGGTGGTCATACAGTATTTTTTGACTTCTAAGAAAGTAGATCAATGAGCTTTGGCAATTAAAAAATACAAATAAATAGAAAAAGAACTGATTTAAAATCTAAAGTTATACAAAGAAATAAATACACAAGCAACGGTGTAGGCTTAAAGCACATGAGGCCATAAATATGCATATACAATTTTTCAAGCCTGGAAGAATGACATCCTTAGCGAACTTCTCAACTTTTCCGTCCATTTCCTTTCATGTGCATCAACAGACAGTGCACTCCACATTAAAAAAAAAAAAAAAAAAGTTGATTTTCCAGGCTAATACCACCAAACATCACGTCACAATGAGAAGATCCAGTCTACTTAGTGACACGACTCCATGATTCAGACCAACAGATATCTTCCTGTTGAAATCCCTGTGAAAATAAAAACATTACAAGCAATGTGAGCTTCCTTACTACTGCTAGTAAGTCCCGTATCAAATGCTCATATTAAATCATGAACAAGCATATGGCATGGTGGTTAAGGTTTTAGACTTCCAGGCTTAAGGTTCTGATCTCGCTACTGACACAGTGTGACCATGAGTCAGTCACTTCACCTGCCTGTGCTCCAAAGAAACATAACCAGTGGCACCTCAAAATGGTGCAAGACACCTTGGATAAAGGCTTTAGCTAAATATTAAGTAATAATAAAGAAATACCACATTAATAATTTGCTACAGTGGTCCACAACTTGCAGGTATGAAATTGCTTTTATAAATGGAATTTGTTTTTTTACGAGTGAATTATCTATAATTTCAGAATACATGGCTTCCAGTCAAAATTACTTTTAAGAGCTCAGTTTGTTTTGCTCTTCTCTGCTGGATTTAGAAACATAACGTAATTGCCATGCTTGGTTACCCTACTAGAGAAACATGTGTAGGCTCTCAAACTAAAATAGCTTCTCTAACTTGATAAATAACTGAGAAGTCATTTTCCGGGGGTTTAAGTTATATGAAGGTTTCTTTAAAACAGTATCCAGGCAAATGGCAAATATCTGCATATTACTTGGGGAGTCCTGTTTTGTTTAGTTGAAAAAAAAAAACTTTAAATGACACTGAATTTGAGAAGCCTTTCAGAATTTTGTAATTATTTGACAGGTCTAATGTATACCTGGGTAGCACGGTGGCACAGCTGCCTCTTGGTAAGGAGACAGGGGTTTGTATCGGGTCATCCCTGCGTGCAGTATGCATGGGTTTCCTCTGGGTGCCTCGATTTCCTTCCACAGTCCAAAGACATGCAGATTAGGTGGAATGGCGATTCTAAAAATTGTCCCTATTGTGCATGTGTGTGTATGTGTTCACCCTGTGATGAACTGGTGCCCTGTCTATGATTTGTTCCTCCTTGCATGCTATACTAGCTGGGATAGGCTCCAGCACACCCAATCATGACCCTGTTCAGGTCTAAACAGGTTAGAAAATGACTGACTGACTAATATATACCTATACAGTTTACACAATCTTCTTCTTAAGTTAAGGATAGTGGGTTTGAATCCTAGGCCAGTCATAGACTACATGGGTGTATATTCCTTATCACAAAAGTATACATCCATCCATCCATCTTCCAAACTCTCTCACCCAGAGCAGGGTCATGGGGGAAATGGAGCCTATCCCAGCAAGCAACAAGCTCAAGTCTGGAACAATCCCTGGACAGGGTACCAGTCCATAGCTGGGTGAACACGATCACACACACACACACACACACATACATACACACACACACACACACACATTATGGCCATTTCAGCTTCACCAATTCAACTAAAATGCAAATCTTGGACTGTGGGACAAAACTGGAGCACCAGGAAGAAGCCATATGGATACAGAGAGAAATGCAAACTTCATGCTGGGAGCAACAAGGGCATGAACCCTCGGCCTCCTTACTGAGATGCAGCAGCCCTACCACTACTACTCCTGCATGAATATGTGTAGGTGTGTATATAACTGTGTTCTGGCCTAGTCTGGCACTGTTTTTCAGTTTAATTAGTACTGAGATTTTCAGTCAGACTTCACTTACACAATCTTAGTGAGTCTGGGGCAGTAAATATCAGTTGTGTAGGGTGATGCACCCAATGACTCGGTCCAATTGGTCTGTCAAATAGGTTTGATTTTGTCTTAGGGGTAAGCTCAGGCTTCATCCACACTAACATGTTTTTGCTTAAAAATTGGAGATTTGTCTCAGCTTTAAACTTTTGTCCACATTAGTCCGGTGTTTTCTACCCTTAACCAAAGTTTTCCGAAAACAGCTCTCTAATTGCACTCCAATTGATTTGTGCCTATTTCGTGGTCCTTCCCTGACTGGATTCTACTCATTACAATGTCTCATTTTCTGACTTATTAATCTTTATGGAAGAAAAAATGATTCCAGTGTAGCAAATTATATAAGTGTAGAGTCATTTTGCATGGCACTTGTTGTTGTATAGTTTGAATGCTGTACATATACACAAAAGGCAAATGGCTTCTGTTTTGTGATGAATCCTGTCGCTGGAAGTGTTAATATTGTAGTGAAATATCTGGAGCCCCATGAACATAAGATTGGAAATAATTAAATAATTCAGTTTTCAGCCTCTAATCAATGTTCATTGCTTAAACTTAATCTGTTCTGTGAGGAAGAACTCACTCCACAGCAAAATTAATAACAAGGAGCTTAATGAAGTGAATGCAGCCAAGCTCACAATATTACAGGTATCTACAACAGCAACTCACAACTCATTGCTGGCAATCAGTGACCGGACCCAGATGTTGGGAAACACTGCAACAGAACACCTTTAGGGATGTGAAAGAATGGGAGATACGCAGCATGAATGTTCAGTTAAAAAATGTGTGCAAATTGAGATTGCATTCATGTCAACCTAGACCAGAACTTCAAATGAATATCTTGTGGAATCCATGTCATGAAGAACTGAAGCTGTTTTGACAGCAAAGCAAGGTCCTGCACAGTTTTAGTACAGTATTCCTAATAATTTGCTCAGTAAGTGTGTGATTCCTGGGCCAAATAAAATATACATTGCAATGAACAAAATACAACCCAAAATATAATTACCTGTAGTTTATCTGTGGCAATTATTCAGTCAAATGGATGTTCTGGACATGATGGTTTGACTTTACACCAGTCCTCTATGCACCTGCAAAAGAAAATGAACCAGTGAACTGCAGTGCACATTTGTATTACATATTAGTAATGTAGAAGAAAGTAGGGTGAAATGACACCTTTTAATGGCTAACTAAATACATAGATTAAAATGCAAGCTTTTGAGGCAGCTAAGGCCCCTTCATCAGGCAAGGTGTAATCTTTAGTTAGCCAATAAAAGGTTTCATTTCACCCTACTTTCTCCTGTTTCAATACTCTACTGCTATGGACATATTAGTAATGTGTAATAACGGATAATAA
>JANRMT010062852.1:33674714-33745160 GCA_026402145.1 Polypterus bichir lapradei | reverse complement strand
TAGTAATGTGTAATAACGGATAATAATGGTGGGTTTATTTTATATATATATATATTATATATATATAAAATAAATAAATAAAACCGACCATTGTTCACCTTAATTGATAACTATCAGTTCACCAGAATGAGCCACATGCTCAGGTATATTTGCATGTATTTGCAAGTTTCCTAAATAGTGTAAATGAGCCACAGGCAATGCAAGTACAAGAAATTGTCAACTGTAGTGAGAACATTATGACTAACAGAAAGGGTAATAATTCAATTTTGATTCACTTTATTGTAAGCGGAACAGACTGGAATGCCACAGGAAGAATTCCATTTATCCCTTACTCTATCCCACACCCTTTTCTCATTAACAGCTGTGCGGAGTAATGCTTTTTGACAGACAGTAACCTTAAAGAGCCACTAGAGGGTGTGAGCTGCTAAAGCACAGTTGCTTACCTTTTATGGTAAACACACAGGCAGGCGAGTCGGGCGATGGTATCTCCCTTCACAAGCTCCTCTAGACAAATGGAACACTCCCCTGAGTCTCTGACAAGAATGTCAGCTGTTAAAAGAGATACTCAGTTACAATAATGCAAGGTACACTGGAATAGTAAAACAATAACACAAATAAAATATACCAACATAAGACCTCATATTTTGTTACCATTTTGATAACAATTATAATGAGATTTGCTGGCTCTGGCTAAAGGATTCCAGGTCCTAGTATGCTCTGAAATCATGGGTGGGTTAAAGCTAAGTGTGAAGTTCAGTATATGGCTATGAAAGAATTGTCTCCACCATAAATGGCTTTGGATATGGGTAGGTGGCACCTTTATGTACTCTTTATAGACAGGAGTATTAAAAGGATCTCTTTGTGAGAAAAGAACCCTTAATTGAACCTCAACAGAATCATGACTCTTTGTTATTTGAGCTAATGTATTACTAAAAGATCTCATTCCTTAACCTGGGTAATGATTTGACCAATGTTCATGCCAGGACAGACAAAGTATATGGGTCTCCAACTGGTCCCAGCTACCATATCCAAACACTATATGGTGTTTAAACTACTAGTCTCAAATAAAAATAATGCTAAAATTAATAATTTGCAAAATAAAGCCATAACAACATAAGGTACAATATAAAAGAACATTTGGGACATCGAATTAATGGAGAGTCTGGTAAATTTAGTGGGGCTGTTGAGCTTTATCACAGAAAGGAACCTCCTGAGGTTTAATATTCAGTGCCAAAATGGAATTGCATTAAACATCAAGTGCAGAGTGACTTGCCAGGCTAGACAGCGGGTATCGGAAAGCTGTTGTAAACAGCACAGGAGTGACACTCCACAATGCCTGGTAAGTCTAAGGATTTCATTAGGTGCCAGCACACTGTTAAAAGCAAGCAAGTAAGAAAGCAATAAACTTAAAATCAAATTTGTTTGGGCCTGAAAATTGAATTCAGAAGCTATGCACTGAGTTTTTTGTACAGGGTAACTCGCTAATCAGGAAACAATGTGTGGGAGCAGCTAGCGCGACAGGAAACCATAGTGAGAAGCAATGGTGCCTTAAAATGAAACAAGCACAACATTAAAAATGTGTGTTTTTTTTAGGTTACTGAACAAAATATATATAAACTTGTCGGTCAATACATACAGTACACACACACACACATATATGAATGCACAGTATTAGGATTAAGAAATATGTTAAAGTGCACAAGTGCAGATCATACAGTACTTTTGTCTGTAATTTCAGAACATGACATATTACATGTGAAAGCTATGGATGTTTGTATACATTTAAAATGTAAAGTATGGGAACACAAGTGTGTGTTTAACATTAGTATGGTTAAGTTTATATATGCTGTATATACAAACTGTACATTTCCACCGACACACAAACATACATATGTAAATATATACTGAATGAAATGAAAGCATGATTGCCATATAGGGGGACATCCTTAAAATTGCAGGGCCTCCCAACTACAGTAAGCTGTGGTTACTCACTTTGCCTTTTCTCTCGGCAAATGTATCAACAAACACCAATAGGGCAGCACAGTGGCGCAGTGGTAGTGCTGCTGTCTCGCAGTTAGGAGACCCGGGTTCGCTTCCCGGGTCCTCCATGCGTGGAGTTTGCATGTTCTCCCCATTTCTGCGTGGGTTTTCTCCGGGTGCTCCGGTTTCTTCCCACGGTCCAAGGACATGCAGGTTTAGGTGCACTGGCGATCCTAAATTGTCCCTAGTGTGTGTGTGTGTGTGTGCCCTACAGTGGGCACCCTGCCCGGGATTTGTTGGCTCCAGCAGGATATAGCGGGTTGGAAAATGACTGACTGACAACACCAATATACACTGAATATCACTTTCTGAAAAATGTGTTGCTGATCACGACAGACAAACTCAAGCTGAACACATATTTAGTTTCCGGTTGACATTATCACATAGAATTTTAACAAGAGATGACATTTAGTGTGTTTAAATCGTTTAATGATGTGGTCACACTACATTAGTTCAATTGATCTAAAAATGTCTCTCTGCCAATTTTCATTTGTACCCAGCATCAGATGCTTCTTGTTTCAGTGTCCAACAATAGTCATCAGCATCGTTGGATTCTACACTTCATGTTCTTGTGAACCAGCTAGACACAAAATTGGTGCTCTGTAGTTGCCAAGAAAATTCTCAACCATGTTCTTGAATATGTTCCATGCAAGTTACTCCAGCCCCACTAGCAAATCTTCAAACTGCTTGTGTCTGATGACTTGTCTGATGTGTAGACCAACAAAAATGCCTTCCTTAATGTTGGCATAAGGCATTTGTAGAAATATCTGTCTCAATACTGAAATCTTTTACAATTCTTGTTCACTGCTTTCACAAAATTTTTCATTAGGTAAGGTTTTATATAAAGAGTTGGCAAAACTACCTTTATTAAGTTGACAAGTGGTTGATGTGCCACACATTTCTAGCACTGAACCAAAAGCTTATGCATTAGTCAGTTCTTTTTGACATAGTGAGACTCTTTAGCATGGCTGTCCCATTCACAAATGAAACATCAGGACTTGGTTCATCTGAGCTGCATTCCCAGTAACACTGCCGATTCATATAGATCATCAAATTTGTTATACTGTACAGTATATGTATACTTATAATATGACAGATGACCACAAACATAGGAGCTGTAATAAAATGATATGTGATAGGGAAATTTAAAGGTGATTTTTGTGGTCAGAAGATACACCCAAGAAATGTTCCGGAAGCAAAATCTTTGTTGTCCAGTGTCTTGTAAAAGAATAAAATGTGCACATACAGTAACTAATGACACAAAATCTGAAAAATTTAGCTGTCAGAGCTTTGTTAAATAAATGTGTAAATCACTGCTAACATAATATATCTAATAACACAAAAAAAAAACACTCAATCTCAAACCTTCTTAATTCAGAGCTGCTTGATGGTATCCCAGCAGCAGTGGTCACAAGGCAGGCCAGGCTATCACAGTGTCCATTCACAAACACATCTGCACAGAGCCAATTTGGAAGCCCCACTTAACCTAACCAGTACCAGATAAGGCAGGAAAAGCAGATTATCCAGAGTGAAAAATAATCAGAGAAACAATTCCCTTTACTAAATACCACTTTCTCATACAGTATAGGTGGACAACAGGCCTCAAAATCCTGTGTGTCTACCTCTTCAAATGGAGAGAGGAACACATTAAAGAAAACAAGCCTTTCAAGTGGTGCAAAGAAGCAATCGGTGTTTGCTAACCATGAAACTCGGGCATTAAAACATAAATAGGTCTTTTTGAGAACATTTTATGAATAACATATAAAAAAAAACACACACACAGTGGCTCAACTGTCAAAATGCCAAAGGTCGATAGCAAATGTTGAAGGGGTAGGGTTTCGGATCACTTTCTGTAAAAACATAAAAAGGAACAGAATAGGATAGCAAAACTCATATTATTACTGTAAAGAGCCGACAGGCATTGAAAACGGAGGGAAGTGTGGAAATCTCTTAGGTACAATTACTCTCATGCTACAGTGAGAGCAGTGAAGAAAGAGGAAATGATACTCACTGTTGTAGGGAAGTCTGGGCCTTGTGAGGCAGCTGACCCAGTGCTCCTCAATGCGGCTGGCTGGGAAGTATTTTGTACATAATGCGCATTTCACAGCTGGAAAAAGAGGAAAAAAAACACATGTAAAAAATTAACTGGCATGCAGGATAAAAAAAGAAAATCGCCTAAAATCACATTATTTGATTCATGAGCATAGAGTACTTCAAAAAAAACAAAAACACACATGACAGTAATTGTAAAGCAATACATTAAATGACTAGGAAACATCATATCAGACAGAGATAACACGGTAAAAGTCAACAGGGTTATGAAACAAAGAAAGGAAACAGAAAAAAAGGAAAAATTAAGGAAATAAATTACATAAAACACTCAATTTGAAAAACAACTACTAAGTGTTGAAACTTCAGCCTTAATTTTTAATTTAGAGAATTCCTGAAACAGACTAGAAATACAAAAGAATTGAAGACAGGGTCACTAAACAGCAAAATGAGTGTCTGCCTAGATTTGAATAAAGTGGTTTGAGGCTAGAAAAAGAAATTAGGTCTGGCATTGCATCAATCATCTAGATGGGGCTTTATTAACAATACTATCACACAAAGTGGAATTATGGAACTTGCTGGTGGCCTTTGGATAAACAAAAACAAATACTGTATATAATATACAGTACTAGGGGACTCTGTCCCCTACTTGCTTCGCTCATCAACCCCCAGGCGGGCGCTATGCATCTCTGTTGCTCGCGTGTGTGGATTTCACTTTCGCAAAACAACGAATCTTTAAATTCTCGCAGATACACCTCTTCATTTGGAAGAAACACTACTTTTCTCTGATGGCAAGACGAATTAGACAATCTACAAGTCTCTGACTTAAAGTTTAAAGCCTAACACTATCTACATACTTCTGTCATATCACCTATGTCCAGATCTTCGATCTCTTTTTGCTGTTCCATTATTTTAACAATTTCCATTTGTTTGCGCTAATGCAATGTTTTTTGAGACTTTCGAATTTTAGTACTTCCATAATCTCTAACCTGCTCTGCATGCGTATCGTGCCAACGTTTTTGAACCTCTTTATGACATTCTACATTGTCTTCTACTCTTTGTCTTTTATTTCCGACCCTGCTTGGAGCTGAGAGTGCAGGAACTGTGTCTGACAATAACATTCACATGAATGAGAAGTGAGTGCACCTTGGGCGTGGTTGTAAATGGTTGAGAGGATGGCCGGACTTGTTAAAATCTCTTGGCAAAAAGTCTTGTCTCGCAGAACCTGAAATGATCTCTTGCAGGAGTTTATTTCTTGCAGAAATTATCTCTGAGAAAGTCTTGTCTCAGGATTTTCTTTTATAATAGAGAGATATAAATTGTGTTTATTAATATACACATACAAATGCATACAGATGCTACATCCAGACTACAATGATTTTGTTTAAAAATACTAACATCAGATAGCTAACGTCAATCTCCATTTTTGCCTTTCATCCACACTACTGGTACAACTGAAAAATTCAAAAACACCAGCTCGGATCTACAATGTGGGTGAGTGAAAATGTAGACTTTTCAAAATGCAGACTCTTATTGTGCTCTGATTTTCTCATGCTAGTAACATACCCCTTCCTAGATTGGTTCCTGCTAATTAAAATGTATCATTCCCTGATTTGTCAGCCTTTGCGGAAGAAATCTATATTACAACATAGAGGACATAGGAGAATTGCTTTCCAAGGTGCTTTTTGAGTTGCTTACCTGCACACATCTAAACAGCATTATGAATAGTGGGAATGCTGAACACAAGTAATTTACTGGTCACTAGATGTTTTGTGATAAATACCCATGCTGACGGCGTTACCAGCTCTTCAAGGATTAGGTGAGCATCTACATCATATGTGTCATTAGTATGAATGGCGATTGTTTTGTTTAAAAATGTCAATTTTAAATTAAAGCATAATGGTGTGGACATAGCATTAGAAAAGAAGCACAATGCTCATTGTTGGTGAAACAGCAACAAACAAATGAGAATAATAAGAAACGAAAACCATTCTACAACAAAATGAATAGAAAAAGAATAACTGTTGATGGAAGGACCGGAGGAGAGGACATATTCTGGGCAATAGCTCCCTCGGAACATAACAGGGCAAACCCCATGGCTTACACTGGAGCCACAGGTTTGGAGCTTAGAAGTTCAACCCTGCTGGGGCCTGTGGCCACTGCGGCCACTGCTAGGGGCTGCCTGGACGGTTCCGAAGCCCTGGACTGCAGCACTTGTGCCACACTCTGAAGTGCTGCAGGAAGAGGATCGGAGAGTATTTCCGGGCGCACTATAAAAGAGGCTGCCTCACTCCATTCAGAGCCAGAGTTGGGAGGAGGAAGACAAAGCTTGCTGGGAGAAGAGTGGAAGTGGCAGAGAAAATGAAAGAGATATAAAAAAAGAAGAAGAAAAGAGAGAGGGAGAGAAGGGACTGAGCAGTATTGCTGAGGGTAATTGTGTACTGTGCTCTTAAGTGGGGAGTGGAAAACAGAGCTGCTCCACGAAGAAATAAACTGTGTGCTGTTTTGCACTTGTGTCTCTGTGCCTGTCTCAGTCTGGGTTTGGGGAGTTGTACGGCCCCAGTATACCACACTGTGAACATTGTAAACAGTTGTCTTGCAGTCCTACACTACCATATGTGGCTTCATCTCGTAGCCAGCACTTATTGACGCCTCTGGTGCACAAAGCAAATCAGCCTCTAAATCTGCGATCCTCTGAGACATTACAAGGGCCTGTTGAAGTTGCTGGCCATTGGAGGACAGTGGGCCACTTCTCTGGATACTGCAGTCTAAGGCAAGAGAGAAGACAGTCCAAGGCAGAACCTGAACACCAGCATACCCTCAGCAGATTTGTGGATACAGCAGCTGTATGTGGCCTGGTACTGTCCTGCTGTAGGGCTTAGCTTAGGTAGGAGTTGTGAGCAGAGGGCCTCTGGCAGACGGCCTTACTCTAAAAGCAGCAGCACAGCACCTGCTACTCCCCGTCTTGTCTGGCATTGCACCTGTCAGTTGTTCTAAAATTCTCTCTCAGATAGACCAGTGTGATCAACTCAAGGGTAAACAGATCTTTGACTGTCCTACTAGTTTGTTGAACCTTTGTGTGCAGTCAGGATACAGTGAAGCCACTTAATCCAGTGTTTGATAATGCTGGCACAAGACAAGCCTGTCTAGAGCAAACCAAAGGCACTCTTGCTCGAGTCTGGTGACATTTAAAGCATTATGGAATGCACAGAAATCAGGCTAACTGTAGCTTTTGACGTGGGGTGACCTAAGCCTTGGGGTTAAGAACATATAAAAAAAAAAAAGATGACCTGATCAGAAATTGTTCCACTGGATCCTTTTTATGTACAAGGTATACCTGATGAGCTTTCATGTGTTGGTCAGAAAGCCAAAAACAACAGAGAGATGACCAAAACAGGCAAGGTTCAATTTGCATACAAGTTTGTGAAACCGACACTAAAAATAGTTTTATAGGCAAATTTGTTTTACGAAAGTCACCAACAGTTATTTGGGCTTTTCTTATGGGTAGAAAATAATGAACATTGCTTTGTAAAGCATCATTTACACCATAGCTGCTTAACACATGTAATACATTTCACACCAGTAAAATCAATATTGATGCCTCCTGTTTAAGTAAGTATGAAGAAAAACAGAATATTTTTTTTAAAAATGTGACAGGCTGCATATTTTCCATATGAAGACACAAAAACACACCATTGTGCACTTTACTGTGTTTCCTCAACAGTACCTGGAATTCCACTGCTGCAAACTAATCTGGCCCATCTCTCCCTTCACACGCTTGTTACCTAGCACCTTATCCTATTTGAAGATATGCACACTTCAGGTAATTTATTTATTTCACTAGAGAGCTTTATTTAAATACTAAATGGCATGTAGATACATGCAGAATTAATGCATGCAAAAGCTTCCGGACAGAAAGTAAATGACTTTCTTCTTGTTGCGAATGGCACAGATTTCACTGGAACTGAAACACAATTTATTTCCCTGAATTTTGATGCAAATTCAATTTTTTGTGAATCGTGTCAATCATCACTATACTCCACCTAGAACTATAGTTTTCTCAATTCCAGATAGCATGTGTGAGTAAACAAAAAACATTTAAATAATGGAATATTGAAAGTGAGCACTGTGAACAGGAACTAATGAAGCAGCAATTAATACTGCAGCTCTTTTTTTTTTTTTTTACTTACAATTTCTTTCTAATCATTTCAGGAAGACAAGTTCTCAACAAGTTTTTTTTAGAGTCAAGAGTTTTTGATTACTTCTGTGATGACGACAGCTCAATGCAGATTTTTTTTTTTTTTAAACAAGGTACATAGTCCTGGCCGACATTGGCATGGAACTTGCAAGCAATGACCTCAGCAAGAATGGGCAACTTTCATCACAAATGTAGTCTTTTGAAGTATTTCTGTTAGTTTGAGGTGCAAGATTAACCAAAAGCATGGACAGCTTCATCAAAATCTTCAAACAAATCAATCCAGATTTCTCACTCATGGCACAAATGACCAGACTCAAACTATCCTAACTTTGGACACATTATATGAAGTCCCAGCTCTCAGAAAGAGGCTCTAATGGTGGGAAAGGTAGAAGGAAAGAGATGAAGAATACGACCAGCAGCAAGGTGGATGGATTTAGTTATAGAGGTGACACGTGCACCTTTGGGAGACTTGAAAGGACAGGTTAAGGACTAGTTTGTATTGAAGAAAATCTATTGATGTGGTCACTAGGAGTCAAAAACGAGTTGATGGCACATAATCAATACCTTGCTAGTATTTCAAGTGAATAAGAAAGTATATGCTGCACTCCTTTAACTGCATATTATAAATGGCACCATGCTTTGTTGTGAGTATAAAGGTGCATGAAACACAATCAGTGAATGGCTGGGCTTTGGAGAATTATGACAAAGTTAGAAGAATCATTATTCTTCACAATAGTTTGGGTTGGTTTCCCATAGACGAGAATGTCAATGCTTACCCTTGACTCTTAACCTTCAGCATTTATTTTCTGTTATTAGAGGGCAGTTTTCCAGAGTAACAATTCCCTATTCAAAGTTCCAGAAGTGAACAAACAATGTTCTAATGAGCAGGGCAAGGAAATGATGTGTATGCCAAGGTGTTTGCCCGGTCAAAACTCCAAAAGGGCATTCATCCTGTGTCAGACATCACTACTGTCAACAAGCACTTCAGTTTATCACCTCTTATTTTAGGATTTTTACAAAATGATGCAACTTTAAAAAGGACAAAAGTTCACCTGGGTACAAATCTCCTTTGATCTCCTTTTGTGACAAACCAAGGAACTGTGACCTCATTTTGTTGGTCATTGCTCAAGGCACGAGTTAATAACTTTCAGGCAGGAAAATGGCACCACATTTTCTTGGCGGACTAAAGGGTTGCAAAATTGCACACCATGATAATGTTCTCAATAGCACACAGAGTAAAGTGTTCAAAATTGTTTTAGAAAAATAAAAGATGACCAGGAAATGAAGGTAGCAAAAAAAAAAAAAAAAAAAAAAGCTGTGAAAAATCATACTTTTAACAGGCAGGGGACAGGAAACCATAAGACCACAAGCAAAACTGCTCCCCAAAGCCCAAACCGGAGGTCAAAGTAAAAGAAACACACTAACGGTCCTCACACTAACTTGCATTCTTACCCATCACTAACATTTTTTTTCTTTCATAATTTATCCAGTGCTCTGTTAACACAATATTGTCTGCCACACCATTTTAAGATACAGTAAATGGCATGCCACAAAAGGTGTCCAGTTCCATGGCTAGCAATGGATGTTGTTGTTATAAATGACATGGCCATGGCCATCTGAACACAGCACAGAATTGTGATGATCACAAGAAAAAAAAAACATCTAAGATGGCACTATAGTGACCCCACCAACATAACAATGTCAGAAGAAGCTCCTAAACAGAAACAAAAAAAATCCTTTAGATACCAAAGCAGATTCATCTAAAAACAAGAATATCTCCTCCCAACTTTCTGATTCATAGATAAGGCAAATATGAAAACACAAAACATCAAACTGACCTGTAAATATGTTACATCCATCTCTAAATAATTCTGAGGAGCACTGCCAAATTAATTATTAATAAGCAGTCATACCACAATTTTTTTTTTTTTTATTAAAATTGTCCACCAAAACTTAAAGGCAAGGGAGTCATACAAGATGTTCACATTGTCATCTGGCTACTCCAACTGTCCTGCAATGAATTAATGAGGGAAAAATGTGGGCCAGCAGGCCAGACAGATGTCATGCTGTCCTGGCCAGGGGGCATGAGTGCACATCACAGCCGGTCTGTCAAATGGGTGCGTTTGCCGCAGAGACATAATTAGAGTAGAATACTGCAAGGCTGACGCCTTAATTCCAGTTTCAGCTCGAGGCAAAGCCATGAGTGAAGCAGACTTGAAAATGGACAAAACGCTCAGCTCAGCACTTGCACAAGTCTGCTCAGGTTACCTGGGAACTGAGCAATGATCTTAAAAGAAAAAAAAAAATGTCTGTAAGCGTATAGGGAGCTTGAAGAGACACATCTGCTAAAATGGCAAAAGCAGAAGTGTCGTGTTTCAATCATCTTTTATTTTTCGAAGTGGCATTAACTTTAACTCATCTTTGTATTTTTTTTTTTCCATTAGTTGAAAAATGTAGTACTCTTGTCAACTTCTCCTTTTGGACATTAAAAAAAGAAAAAGAAAAACCCTTGAAGATTTGAGCCTTTGCAAAAACAAATCTGCAAGTCAGTTACCGAAGCAAACAAATCTAGTTGTAAGATGGCACAGCTGCACTACAGAGAGGAAATTTGGTAACTCTGCAGTTTATCTTTCAAACCCCAATATAGAAGATGGACTGTTTAAATTGGTTAGCCTGCAAACAATGTTTTACCCCTTTGAAAGTGACCATTTCCTGCTCAAGAGCATGCACTGAAAAATGTTATGTTCTGCATAATCTTTGAATCTTGATGCTCACACAATCTTCTGAATGATGGACTTCCTGACCAACAGACAGCAGTTTGTGAGGCTGAGTGACTGTGTTGTCAGAGACGGTGGTGAGTAATACTGGAGCACCTCAGGGAACTGTCTTGTCCCCCTTCATGTTTACCCTTTATACAACAGACTTCCAGTACAATACCAGCACTTTCCATCTATAGAACCTGAACTCAAAAGACGCACAATGCCTGAAAAAATGTACCAGGAAACCATGGCTGGACACACTAGGAGCTGCTATGGAAATTAGGATGATGGCACAATCGGATGCTATCATGAAAAATCTCCTCCATCCCCTCCAGGATGCGATCTCTTGGAATACTTTTGGCCACAGTGTGCTAAGACGGGCCTCTGGTGGTCTTATCTGCACACTGCTATCAGGCAATTCAATGCCTCTACCCAAGTTTATTTTTCTTTATTTATTGATTGATTGGCTGCATTATTTGTCCTGTGAGTCTATATACTTGTTTATATGTTTGTGCTGCTGTATGCATCTGAATTTCCCCATGGGTTTAATAAAGCATTTATCTAATCTAATCCAAGCACTAAACCAGGAAGAAGAAAGCTTTAGGACATGGAAATAAGGTACACCTTTTATCCTTTCCTTTGTCTTTATGAAGAATTCTCACACTGCTGCTTTTACTCTTAATTTACCAAATTGTTCTCTGATAATGTTCGGCAGAAGAGCAACCACAAACAACAATTTGCCAATTTCTCGACTAATTACCTGCTCTGCAGAAAACTGCCTACAACATGCTCTCAGAAGTTAAACTCCTCATGATATCATTAAGAAAGATTTGAGAAGCAAAGAAAAATTCAGCCAGAAACCAACACAGTCTTTTCAACTACATTCTGAAACATTCTTGCTTGTGTCCATTTCTTCAAAATTCATTTATGCACAACGCCTCACGTGTTAAGCAGGTTTTGTTGTGTACACCCACTTATCTTATGAGGATCTATGTAATAATAGAACAAAATAAGCTTATGGAAAAAATCGTTATGAGAAATGCAATGCAGCTGGTGAGAGAGTATTAATAATAAGTATCAGGTTAAACTAAATTAAAAGACACATTTCTCTTAGGTAAAGGTTATCGTGTTTATAATAAGAAAACACAACAGATAAATCCTTTAATGCTAAAGGCCAAAAGTTCAAGTTTAATTCAAGGTCCTTGATAGCTGAATGACTTTAAAAACTATCTAAATCCTGAAAAACAGGGGATTATCATCATAAAAAGGGCCATGCAAACCAAAACACACTATAGCCATAATCTGAAATAATTATCTAAAGTTGTGTTTTACATTAGAAACATCTATTTGTTCAAATTTATTTGTACACGGATATACTGTATGGGTTAAAAATTCTTGCAACTTGACATATGTTCTTCTAGAAGATGTCCAACGCTAGACAGCGGACATCATTTGCTATTTCAAAAGTGATTATTATAATAAACTAAACTTACTTATGTGATAGTACATATTTTTTACATATTTCTCAAATCATGGTGTTAAGGTTAAACTAGCAAAGTGTGTTGGGCAGAGTTTGGTTCTCATGACTCATTCAAGTTCCATGTTATTTGGTGGCAGTTGGAAACCCTGTAATAATCTACAGGGTATATGATCATTGAAAACCTTTTATTGGTTTATTAATTTTACTTTCACCGGTTTCCCTGTTCCTCATTTTTGTTTGTGAAGTTTTTGTGCCTTTCAGGCTGAATTTACATTTCAAGTAAGGCCACTCCAAATGATGTCAAAGACTATGTCTTCAGTTATGGAGTACTGAACTTCATAAATGGTTGCCTGAAGAATGTGTATAAATACTCCGTCCCTCAGGTTGTGCTTTTAAGTGCCAACATGATTGTGACAAGTGCCTCTTCTAAAAACAGATTGTGTGACAAACCCTCTTGGGAATAATCTGGCCTTCAACGCCTCTGTCCTCTTAGGTGTCTGTGGCACCGGTGATCCTATCAGCCCACTAATTGAGGCTTTGTTAAACTGCATATGTTCATTTAGTACAGACAGTAAGGGTACTACTAGGGTTCTTGGCTTCTGCTTTACATTTTACATCCATGTTCTTTTATAGATGTGTACTTTCCTGCTAATGACTCTGATGTATTTTACCAATTTGGACTTTAATTTGTAAATTGCCTTGGATAAATTTGTTTGTGAAGGTTGTTCAGATGGCAAACAGCTCAGCAATCATTAATATCCAACATTTAACATGTTCAACAGTTCTTTTTTCAGGCACGCTTAAAGACCGACTAAGAAGCATGGCTGGATTAATAATTGTGTTTGACAATCACAAGCTAGGACACCTGGACAATACTAGTGTACTACAGGAAGAATGAAAGGGCACTTCCCCCATTTTCTTTTTGATTTCATCAATTTATATATATAGCGTATGTCAGAAGTCCTCAAACACAGTCCTGGAGGGCCACAGTGGCTGCAGGTTTTTATTCTAACCCGGTTGCTTAACTATAAAGCAATTCTTGCCAATAATTTAAATTTCATGGTTTGTTAGTGCTTTAACTCCGCTATGTCAAGTAATTCTCATATCCTCGATTTTCTTCCTCTTTCTAAGGATATCATCCAAATGATTTGAAGGCTAAAATGGACAAGTAATTCTCAGTCCTTCACTTTTTTCTCTTTATTTTCCTTCCAAGTATTTAATTAAACCCAATAGTGTATGATAAATACACAAAGGTGTAAATGGTAACAAGCTAAATGGAGAAATGCTGGTCTCTTCTCTTAAAAACCAAGACTACAACTGTTTAAGACTAAAATAAGCAATAAGGGTTCAAAATCTTAACGAGCGAGACAACTAAAGTGAAGCAGAAGTGTTACTTGAGCAAGAAGTGCTTCTTATTAAGCAATTGGGTTGGAGCAAAAACCTGCAGCCACTGCGGCCCTCCAGGACCGTGATTGAGGACCCCTGGCATATGTGAATTTAGGCACTGCCAAAAGTATGAGCTGCACTTTCTAATATGCATTGTTATGACTGCATGCAAGTTTAGGGAGGATGTGGAAGGCACTATTCACAAGTTAAACTTGGGTTCAAATGATCCGTGAGACACGGATACTGTCCTCTTGTCCTCTTCCAACACTAAAGTGGAGGAGGACACCTCAGAAGACGAGGGACGTCCCACCCCTTCCAGCTGTAAAAGAAAAAACAAAACCAGAAGTTGGCATCCATTCCAAGGAACGTGACTGTTAGAGCCGGACTGCCCACAGAAGCATTTCAATGTCAGTTGATAATAAACATTTTCATTTTAGGTTAGCTGGCAATTCCAAATTAGCTCTGTGTGAATGGACTTTGAAATGAACTGAGGTCCAGTTTAGGATCGGTTCCTACCTGGCTCTCCGTTTCGACCCTGTTGTGCCCTATTGTGTATTGTACAGGTTTTGCAAATGTTATCTTTTGTTACTTTAATGTTAAAATATATTAAAACGATACAAACAGAAAGTGTACACCTGAAAAATTAAATAGCAAAATATTGTATTTTATTTAGTTGCATAGTATACGAGATGGAGTTCAGCATACTTTAAAATATTCTTCTTTAGATTAAAGTGGATGACCAAAATATTAAGACATTTTCATAAAAATAATAAAAAAATAAAAACCTTCTGAGCTAATTTACCATCAATATTACAGTCATAGACATGTCTTTAAAACACTGAATGACAATGACGGAGGGAAAGTATATAAAATCTTCAACAGAGGATGATGCATATATTGCTTCTGAATGTACACATAAAATGAGTGTTAATCATATACACAACTACAGACATATGGAAAAACATGGATTCGTTCATTTCCTTATTCCAGATTAGCCTAACCAAGAATTACGAGGAGCTTGAGCCCATCTTATGGTTAAGTACAAGGAATTGGATTAGATGCATTTATTTATATAGCATGTTTTCATACAAATGATGTAGCTCAAAGAGCTTTACAAGAAAGAAAAAAGTAATAAAGCATAAAGTAAGGTCCGATGGATGGGAGGACAGAAAAAACAAAACTCCAGAGGGCTGAAATAAACAAAAAACAAAAAAAAAAAAAAACAAAGAAACAAAATCTCCAGGGATCCCGAGGCCATGAGACCACCCAGGCCCCAACACACATACATGAATATATTAAAGAGTGAAAAGATATATCACATACACAAAAAAGGGAAAAATAAAATATAACTGGATAAAATTTAAAACAATCTTGGAGTCGGCAACAGATAGCTTTATTGTACAATCAGGGCAGACAAGACAAGGCCAACAGCCGAGTCAGTAAATTCAAGGACATCAGCTTCTCCTTCATTCTTATGAAAACACCCTGGTGTGTAAGGAATTGTCCTCATGTGGTGGAAATAAAGATTCACCAACAAAAGAGAGACATGAATATTACTAAAATACATTAGCCAAGACTATAATACAGTTCTAATTGGATAACAGCTGGCTATGTTAAAACATGTACAATAGGAGCCAGGCAGTAATAAAATGTATATATTTATTTAAAGAGTTTCTGTAAAAATCCAAAATTTCCCCCTTGAGACAATTAAAGTTCTGTCTATCTAAAGTTTTTAAATACAAGCATGCCCAGCCACAGCACATGCTACCCTCAGAGGAACTAAAGACCATAAGCATCACAAACATTGAAGTTTTCACATAACTAACTTGTTCAGGCAGGACTCACTTCAGGCATGCAGTGAAATAATTAGAGAAATGAAACTGGGCTGACTCAAAAAGCCACACTGAAACACACACACAACTGTCTGTCTGAATTTGACAATAGGAGCAAGGCAGACAGATGAGAAAACAAGGAAATGCCCAGGCCAGGTGAAAGCAGGCAGGAAGGCAATAAACACACAGACCCTCCACTTCTTGGGTGATTCACGTAGACAGTCACACACTGCATTCACTGCCTTTAACACCAATAAAAGCAGTTGCAAAAACACCAGGTTTAACTCTGAAGGTTTAGATAGGTTTATACTGGGGCTGACAGACATGAATGGATGGCATTACAGTTAAAACCTCAAGAAATAAAAATACAGCATGCTGATGGTGTGTCGGGTGTTGAGGGGGCTTATATAAAGATAACAGTGGCTGAACTGCAAAGTGTGAAAATAGAGAAAAGCAATTCAAAGATACACGGACAGCCCCAGCCCTCAGGATATTCCCTCCAAACACACACACACACACACACACACTCAAATTGTCCATAGTGGAGCTGGCCTAGTTCTACCCACTTTTACTTTCCACAAGGGCTTTTGGGAAGTTCTATGATGACGTTTGAAAGAATTTCAACTATCAACATGCAACATCCATAAATGAATATGTTTGACTAGGGAAAAGGCAGGATCAGCTTCCAAAAAAGCTATTTTTATGGCAGATGCCGAAGTGAGCTGTAGCTCCAGTCTGCCAGTACTGCAGTAAGCAGAGTCCCCACATGTACTGTAGCTAATATGGGTTTTAAAAGTCAGCCTGTGTTCCAACTTAGTTTGATAACCACAGAGGAGGCCTGCTCAACTTAATCATTAAAATAGCAAACATAAAACTTCTTCACTGCGTTATTTAAAAAGCAGTGCAATCAACATGAGAACGATAATTCAATGTGCAAGTATATTTGAACCAGTCTGGGCCGTTAAGTCTGCAGAACTAAACACTCTGCCATCCAGCTGCCAATATAAATTAATATATGGAGGGGAAGTTAGGAAGTATCTGCAATAATATTTTATTCTTTACGACTTCTGGGTACAGCGGTAATAACTGTTTAATTGAGCTGAAAACATTTTGCTGCATATTTTTATTTGAACTCAGCATCTGAAGCTTCTCA
Source organism: Polypterus bichir lapradei (assembly GCA_026402145.1). NCBI lineage: Eukaryota > Metazoa > Chordata > Cladistia > Polypteriformes > Polypteridae > Polypterus > Polypterus bichir. The sequence goes on along the minus strand of JANRMT010062852.1, from coordinate 33,728,263 downwards.
ATTCAGTGTCCCATAATAAGCAGGCAGCCAGTACTGATGGATTACACTTGTCCCGATAGCACTCTTGCATTATTGCAATGTCCTGGTGAAATCTTTCACTATTAGCATGTTTACATGTGTTTTAATAACCCAAATACTCACTGAAACCTATCGCTAATATGCCATAGAAACTCTTAAACCAATTGTTATTGGCCTCTGAGAAGCTTGATTAACACAGGTAGATTTCCCTGTGAATAATGCAATTATGTGGCCATGTAAACTCTTAATCGGGTTACTGTTAAGGATTTTGTAGTCTACGCTCTGTGAGCCTCCACATGTATTTGCTTCTCACACACTTTCAGCAACCACAGGTAGAAACACCCACATAATAAATTTCCAGATGCAAATGTTTCAGTGATCGCTTTATTCCTTCTCTTGGTTGAAATAATCCATATTTCAGAAACTGATGCATTTATGTTGATGAGCTGAACATACAGGGCTAAAACTCAGCAACACACTCTCAAGAGCAGTAGAGTAACACATTAAATGTAACATGTATTACATAGACCGATTACATTTTAAAGTAACAAGTAACGTAGCGCAATACACAGTGGAAGGCAAGAGGCACACATACTGGGTCAGTCCTTTGCAAGTCTCAATCACACAGCCAAGCTTAAAAGAGTTTGCACCATGCAATCCGGTAACAAACATACAGTATAAATGAAGTGTTAATTTAACAAAACATATTTATAAAACACAACAAAATGATCACAGGCATCATGCTTATGTTTGGACTCACAGTAGCTAATTAAGACGTTTAATTCTTTTTTGTACAGTTTAAGGACATTGGAGCATTTTGGCAAAGGAGAACCCCAGAAGATTAGTTGCACAAGTAAATGAGGCTTACTAAAAAGCAAAATAAAAAAAAAAACAAGAGGTTTCTGCTGACTTAACTGGGTTATTCACCTAAATTTGATTATGTGTGTGCATATAAATACACTGAAAGTCTGTCACTGACTGAACCCAAGAATGAAGGCAGAAGATTAATCTTTGCACTTCCTGGTTTTGTGTGCTTGAAGCATGGTGTTATCTAATTGACTGTAGTTTAGTGCTCTGTAGGTACCAAGAAAATTCTCAACCACCTCCTTGAATGCCTTCCTTGCGATTTATTCCAGTCTCACTAGCAGATCTTCAAACTGCTTGTCATTGGTGTCATGTTTGACATGTGGCCCAGCTAAAAAAGCTTTCCTTAATGTTGGCATCAGTTACTTGTGGAAACATCTCTCTGAAATATCAAAATCTTTCACCTTCTTTGCTCATCGCTTTCATTAAATTTTTCTTTAGTCCAACTTTGAGGAGGAGACGAAAATATCTTCATTGGGTCAACAAGTTGTTTATGTGCCTCATTTTTCTGCCCTGATGCAGCCAGCTTTTTGTTTTTAATGTCCACTACTGCTGACTACACTGAACATGCCCATGACATTGTTCCATCAAATAGGCACATGACTGTTAAACTAAGCACGTTAATACACTAGAAGACCATATCAAAAATGATGCTCAAGTAAATGGTGTATTTTTTTTCCCCTCAATATTCATTTTTATAAATATAATGCAGTTATGCTTTAACTAACCATCATAATACTACAATATGAAAAGTGCAACAAGGTGGAGCTTCTGGCTCATCGATTTAGCATTGAGTGCTCAAACATCATGCCTTGTTGCCATCAGTGCAAGGCTTACATATTCATTCTCTGGGGAATCATTTCTGCTTCTCCACTGCTTGCTTCCCAATGAAGAACAAGTTAATTGTGAATTGCAAATCAGCCCAGTCAGAGTGTTGGTGTGTTGGTGTACCCAGTGATGGAATGGGGTCCTTCCACGAATGATTTCATTCTGATGCAGATGTATTAGGCTTAACATCTCACGTTGGAATATGTAAATTTTAGAATGACGATAAAAAAAGCTTATATAATTAGTTATAATGCAACTGTAATAAATTAAATAACTGTGTGAAAACAAGAAAGCATTCCCACCCATGCTATTAAAAAGACACAGCTTAGCACTTGCACTGGCAATGTTACTGGCTGGTATGCAGGCAGAATACCATCGGGCCTAACTGCCAGCCAGTAATATTGATCTCATCAATGATGCATGAGAATAAAAAAGCTTTCCACATTCACCACTTGTGACCAGATGCCATGCCTTGAAGGCTGATTCATATTCCCTAACAATAAAGTCCTTAGTCTGGACAGGCAGCAGGTCAGATGTGTCAGCCCCTTATGCCAGCGTGGATCAGAGCTTAGCAGGTGACACACTGGCCTATTTTTAAAGTCACAAAACCAAATTCAGTTCTTTATTAAAGAACCAGAGTGTTAATTATGGGAGTGAAGGTCACAGTATCAAGCCAAAACAATAAAGTGTGGAATAAACAAAGTTAATATGTGTATGTACGTGCTCTCCTGCTCTTGATGCACGCCGAGTCTTTAAGCAAGCTAAGCCATGATTCATTATACAATAAAAGATTAAAGTGCTGCCCAAACTTTCCTTTCTTGCACACAATCCAATTCCTAGGAGACCCACTGATTGTATCATCACCAAATGACCCACTTTTCTAAACAAACACGCACACATGTGCACACACACACACAGTGATGTCCTCCCTCTGGTTTATCACCAACCTAGCCTGCATTGTCTGTAAAGATTCTCAGTCATCCAGGTGAAATTATCTGGTACTGTAGTTGAGTCATGGCAACTGGACTTCTTTCTTGTTAGGCAGATACGTTTCACTGCTCATCCAAGCAGCTTCTTCAGTCTGAGGAATGTTGTTAGAGACCACAATTTTATCCTCCAGGTTAGACTGCATTGTACTCTTATTTTCATTATTATAGCAACACATGATGTGTGTCTCTTTCACAGTAAGCCTTACAAAATAAATGAAGGAGCATCACTGTGCTTAGGGATGCCTCACAGCTCCACAATTTTTAGAGTATTAGAAAACTTTTGAAGATAACAGGCCACTCAGCCCAACAGAGCTTGACAACCTTATCCATCTCATTCCTCCAAAATGAGATGAAGCAGAGCGTTGAATGTCCCTAAAGTTCTACTGTCTACCTCACTACTTGTTAACTTACTCCATGTGTCTAAAGTTCTCTGTATGAACAAAAACTTCCCAACATTTGGGCGAAATTTACCCTTAACAAAAATTCCCAACTGTGCTTCTGTGTTCTACCTAAGCTCTTTTTAAAGTAAAGTAACAGCCTGGATCCACTGTACCAATTCATTTTAAAACGACAAACACTTCAATGTTCTCAATTCAAACCTTAGTTTGACGATTTTTTTCTCCCAATAGATGTGCTGCTGTTAGGTTGGTTAGTGGCTCTGAATTGGGCCATTTAAAAAGCAAGTGTGTATGTGTGTGTGTGTGCAATTGTGCAAACTGGCTTGCTTATTACCCTGTGGATCTGAAATTGGGGGAATATGTTCGAGGATTACAATCCAATTAACACCCCTCCCTTCCCAAGCTCCAACCCAGTGAACTCTCAATCATACTAACAGTTTGAGAATAGATGGATCAATTGTTTGCACGGATGCCATTATACATGTCGAGGTTCAGGATAGAACTGTGCTAAAGGGCCTCTCCTCAGCCTCCCAACATATTTTTCATTTACATAGTTGTTAACAGAACATTATCAAAATCATTTTTTTAAGATTATAAACCATATAAAAACATTAACAACATATGTTACGTAACATTTCAAGCCAAATGCAAAACGTTACTGGTATGCATTTTTTTTTTAATTTCTGGATATACTGTATATGAACTGAATATATCATTAACAGATGTGTTTTCTTACACTGCAAAAAAAAAAAAAAAATCCTTTTAACATCATGAAAAAAATATAATAACAAATTCTATCCGACTCCACTAATATTTTTAGAATCTACCTCAAAACGTTATCGATGACATCTGCAAAATTAAACACAAAATATTTGACACACAAGCTCCCATTCAGAGAAGACTGCTTGGTCTTTCGTTGTGCGTCAGCCATTTCTCTTGTACTTCAGACAGCTGTCTGTTTAAATAAGATCCACCTGGTGAGCCACTATGGAATAAATAAGACCATGCTGAGTTAAGTGGCTACTTTGGTTTTACGACTGGCAGTGACACACTAGAAGCAGAGACTCGTTTTGCAGAATGGCCCACTCAGTTCAAGTCATTGTGTGTTCCCTGCCTTCAGTAGCCCCACTCATTTTTTGCTACCACTCTTGCCAATATTGTTACTGAGGGGGGTGTTGCAAAAACAATTAATTTTTTCATAGACCATCCTGGGCCCCCCAGAAGCTCAGGACAAGACCCCCAACCCCCCCGCATCACAAAATGAATGCAATTTCCTTTCTGCCCTCCTGTGTGGCTCAGAATGTTAGCAACAGAACACAGACAAACAGACTGACAATTTTCATAAAAATTGCCTAAAATGAATCGTGAAAATCCTGTGGCCAGCTACAATATCTAACGAAAGACTCCATGATACCACCAAATTGGAAAACATGACAACCATAATGAAGAAACTGTGATGGAGGTGCCTGGGACAGGTGTACCTAATGCCTTCTGGATACTCAGCAAAGGTAGTACTGACTTGGGCTCTGAAAGGAAAAGAAAGCAAGGAAAGACTGAGAAAAACATGGAAATGCACTATGAAGGAATAGCTGAAGACTGCAGGATTCATTTGGGTGATGAATATGACAACTGCTCAGCATCACAAAATGTATTTATTTCATTAGATAACTTAGACTCTGCAGATGAGCTTGTTCTGATCTCCCACACATCTGAGTACACACCAAAAAAACAAATCAGTGTGGAGCATAGGTTATTAAACTAAGGGACACCAAGTGTGTCCAAATTTGAGTCACACAGAGTCGTGATTCAGAATTGTACACAAAAGGAAAGGATCATGTATGGTTTGCTCTGCTACGACGTGTAGAATTGATTCTCCAAGGGGACTGCCCCCGATTACTATCGGTGGAGATTATGGGTCTCGGAGACACAAAAGAGGAATAATTGGGTCACAAATTGGTCTACTATACAGTAGTTTGCCAAGTCCATCAAACTCAATATCAACACTACTAAAACTAAAATTATGACCAACAGCACTGCAGTGCAAACAGTTACTGTTAATAGAGAATGTCAAAACGTTCTGCTACCTGGGCAATATCAAAGACTTCAGGGGGGAAATTTAAGAAGACAGTAAGACATGCCTTGGAAAATCCAGAGCAGCCTTTGCCAGCATTTGACTTCCGTGGCATTCATCTATCAGCTCAAGAAACTCCAAGCTGAGAATTTATCAGAGCAATTTCCTTTCTGTCATCCTGTGTGGCTCAGAATGTTGGCAGCAGAACACAGACAAACAGACAGGCAGTTTTCATAAAAATTGCCTAAAATGAATCGTGAAAATCCTGTGGCCAGCCACAATATCTAATGAAAGACTCCATGATACCACCAAATTGGAAAACATGACAACCATAATGAAGAAACTGTGATGGAGGTGCCTGGGACAGGTGTACCTAATGCCTTCTGGATACTCAGCAAAGATAATACTGACTTGGGCTCTGAAAGGAAAAGAAAGCGAGGAAAGACTGAGAAAAACATGGAAACACACTATGGAGGAATAGCTGAAGACTTCAGGAATCATTTGGAGAACTACAGCCCAAAACAAAGAGAAATGGTAATGTCATGTACAACTCTTATGTGCCACTAGGAGGCATGAAGAAGTTAAATAAGAGAAGATGGAGGGGGCATTAACCCTCTGGCTCTTAACATACCCATTGTTTTATCAAAATCACCCCCTTACAAACTGTTTAGAAAAAGAAAAAAAAAAAAAAAAAAGTATGGATAAGTGAAGAATTAACTGAAAATAAAACGATTTTGCAGGAATACGCACACTTTGTTTGGGCAGGGGGTGGGGATTGGGGGTGGCTCACAAAGTAAAAAAAAAAAAAAAAAATCTAACCTCAATACTGTTATATATTCGGCTAATAAAAGCAAGTTTGCATTATTGGTGCACAAATCCCAAAATAACCAAGTATGAATGATGGCAGATGTCAGCTATTTTAGGTCACTTCTTTCTCCCTCTAGAGTTTCCTTTGAGGTCAATAATATTTACTGGAAGGTAGGCCAACCAGCTGAGAAAATGAGTTTTGGAATAAGGCTAAAGGGGGGAATAAAGTTTCCATTGAGCAAAACCAGAAAAAGCTGCAGTACCACCTCTCCCCCCCACCTTCCACCTCAGGCATTTTATTAACAATAGAAGACACTTCACTGTTAAGCTCCGCCAGTAAATTCCTGTCCCAGCATGTGTGAGAGTGTGGAGGTCTTGGCCGAAACTGAGCCTGATCGAGTGTATTAACATTAAGGTCATAAATATTTAAGCAGTAAAGTCAGTACCAATTTAAAACCACAAAGCTATGGAAAAAACAGATCCTTTGGAAAAATCTGGGGAGAAGGTGTTATGCGAGTGTACTTAAACCTTTAAAAATAAAGAATTTTTCCACTTTGTTTATTTACATGAACACTTGTGGAGGCAAGATATTTATCCATTGTTCTTGAAATGGCCAAAAATAAGCTGCTACTAAAAATTACTCAAGCAGTGAAGCCTACTGATGATTACAAACGACAAGGCTACTGGGTTCAGTTCTCACCACTACCTGACTTTATGGGCTTGACCACATCAATTAGTCTACTGATTGCATAAAATGAATATAATGGAAAAACTACATAAGCATAAAAACCCAAAGTGATGATGCTATTCAGCCTATAAAAACATTTTATAAAACAAAGGGGCCCTCTTTAAAACATTAGAAATTTCACCCCCACCCCCTTTTGTCTTTACAATAGTTCTGCTATTTTTATGGCTGTCACTCAAGTGCCCTCAGAAAGACTGCAAATATGAGTTTCCAAGTCAGAAAGACCACGTGAAAGCTCAACGAACTCAGAGCTACAAGTCGGACAATTTGGTGAAAAAAAGCCATCCGATTCCTCCGAGTTGTAATGCAATGCTGAACTTTCACCTTAGTCGGTTAAATTAAATAAAACATATAACCAGGTCAGCTAGAAAGGCCATTTTTGGGTTGAATTGCATTTGGAGCAAACCGACAGACATTTAATACGTTCTTTATTTTCATAAAAATGCCATTTAACTTTAATTGCTTTATTTTGCAGATCAAGTTGAGTTTTTCCAAATAGTCCAACTGTAAACACACATGAGCGCACTGAACTAAGAAGTTGGAGCTCTGAATAATCCTAGAGCATGTGAACATAGCATTAGCAGGCAGCAGCAGCCTAGTTATCAAAGCAATAGACTACAAATTAGAAGATTGCATGTTCAACACCCTCCTCGGATTCAAAGTAAACCCCTAAGGTCAGCGTTGCACTACACAAGTTCAAGTCCTGTGAAAGCATTTCACACTTAATGACTGCAAGATAGAAGATTTCAGCTTGGACTTTGACACCTTCGTGACTTCTCAGAACTCTTTCACATTTTTCGATTTACTACTGAGCTGTGAAAGTATCACATGTTTGACACATTTTGGCAATCAGTCAACCTGGAGCACAAGGGAATTAATAATAATAATAATTCTTTGCATTTATATAGCGCTTTTCTCACTACTCAAAGCGCTCAGCAATTGCAGGTTAAGGGCCTTGCTAAAGGGCCCAACAGAGCAGAGTCCCTTTTGGCATTTTACGGGATTCGAACCAGCAACCTTCCGATTGCCAGTGCAGATCCCTAGCCTCAGAGCCACCACTCCAGAATTGGTGCACTCTGCTAAAGTACACTAGCAATATGGGAGGGCAACCAAGAAGTAGCTGTTGCTGCGGTTGTTGTCAGTGATTTCTTTTGTTACAAGAAAAATAATGAAGAGGGTATGTCATAAAACCCAGACGAGACCACATTTTTTTGATGTAGACTGTATGCATTTTACATCTGCCTGAGCTTAAATTAGTTGTCAACTCTTGCCCACATAGGAGCCAACCCCTACAACCTACCAGAAAACCAAACCTGTCTAATTTTGCCATGGATAGCCACAAAGCACAATAACTGAGTTGTTGGGAATGTGATAGGTCAATAATGTGGTTTGCTTTCTTATTTAACAAACAACAAGTTTGGCCTAGACCAAGGGCTACAGGGAAAAGATGAGATGGTAGATGTTTCAAAGTCATAATTTATGACTAAATAGGAAAGGCATGAGGCCTGAACTAATGGCTGAAGAATTGTCCCTACTCTACGATATTCCAGTGGGACAAGAGGTACATCAAGGAAGGACAAGACCAGTATAAAACCAGGCTAATACAGAAGTCCCATAATCTCTTTCAGTCCATATATCCAGAGACCAATCCAGATCAGAGACTACTCAATTTACAATGGCAAAGATCCATGTGGTAGTCTGGACTCCTAGCAAGATGAACTGCTACTCGTCCAAGTTGTAGTGGTATGATTTTGTTGCACTCATATTTGCATTGTGTTCTGGGAACATTTAGGAATTTAAAGTTAATATATTATGCAATATCCATCCATCCATCGATTATCCAACCCGCTATATCCTAACTACAGGGTCACGGGGGTCTGCTGGAGCCAATCCCAGCCAACACAGGGGCAAGGCAGGAAACAAACCAGGGCATGGCGCCAGCCCACCGCAGTATTATGCATTAATAAAAGTATAATCATTCTTTTCTTCTTGTTTTGGTATTCTATTTTTACACCTAGGATCGTAGATATTAAAAAATGGACAATGGAGCTACAGACTGCAACCGCATCTTTTTGTGACAGGTTGGTAGGTGTAAACGTAAAATGGCTATAGCTGGGATTTGGGACATTCTGTTGTCAAGCTTCTCAGAATTACCCCCAGGAACTGCACTAAAAGGCACACAAGGATAACAATTTGCCCTACCTCTGAATAGGAGATAAGTATTTATTATGCATTGTAGACCTAGTACCAGCAATGAGTATGAAGCCACATCTGTGAATGAATGACAGAAAAATTCTGAAACAGCCCTTGCCACAAATTAACATTCTTTATGACGTTTTGTAGTTTTCAGATACTAATGCTGAGGTGTAACCACAAAGATAATAATAATAATCATCAATGTAGAAGAAGAAAAACATAATAAGGTAGGATATTCAGCTAAGCTGTATATAATTGTTGCCACTTTGTAACATTATGAATAATACTGTAATGAACACCGAGATGGAAAGACCAAGACACACACACATGACAACAGGCACGTTTATTTAACAATGAATGATTCACAGCCTTACTTCCAGAAGAATTGCCTTCCTGCTGTTATAGCACACGAGAAATCCCTCATAAAGTAACAGTTATACTGAAACTACCCACATTACTGAAGTTCACTCTTGAACTCCACTGTGGCATGCCATACCTCTCTCCGTGATCCCACCTTACCGTCTGCATGGCTCTATTTATCCAATGCTTCCGGAGTCTGTGCCAGCCTTCTTTAACCTTTCTAGGTTTGTAAAAGTTCAACACATATATACTGGGGGTTTTAGGAATGTAGCGATCAGTGTACCTGACATTTCCTTTTCAAGTACCAATCCAGCCCTGCTTATCTTAGGGGTAATTTGCCAGCTATACAATATACAGTTTGCACCCATGACCATCTGTGTGTTGATACTGTGATATCCTAAATCCTGGTAAAGTTAGGAGTAGCTTCATAACTTAGCAAAATTAATAAAGTGCCTTTACTCCTACTCCGAAGAATTGGACCAAATTTGCATCACTCTGAGATTTTTGAGCCAGTTAGGTCCGTGGTTCTCTGAGATACGTGAAAAATGAAGGCACAGATCTATGTAATAAAAAAAGAGTCTGAAAGTGAGAAAAGGACCTAGGACACTCCTTCGATAAAACAGGATATTACAATATATGACTAGCAATTTACAGGTGTAAGCTGTGACTGTCCATGACTCCCTAAGATTATTTATATGAGGACTGTAGCGTTGGTGGGGTGAGCGGGACCGTGGGTGGGGTTATGCTAGTAAAGTTGTGTACTGTGGTGGAGCTTCAAAAATGAAACTGACTGATACTCCAAAAGTATCCACCTACCCTTCTATGAAACCTGAGATCATCCCAGAAACATTACATGCAAAGCAGGAACAAACCCTGAACAAGATCATCAATCATCACAGAGTACATGTACCACACCAATGGGGGGGAAGTCACAAACCACCCAAATGCTCTGATAATGATAATGTGCTATTGTGACTTTCTAAGTTAACAATTGGGACATCACCTTTTCAAAGTTTACTCTATTTATATTCATCTAATTTCCAGTAAGAGATCTTTGAAAAGCATGAGGCCACTATTGATTTTCTAGCTAAACACCACAAGATGCAACAGAGTTTGCCGACTTTTTTTTGTTTACTTTTTTTTTTTTTTTTTTCGTCAAATACAGAATTACTTCAAGCATACCATGTTTACCAAATGCCATTTCTTGCTGAAAGGATTATATTTTTTTCATTTTATATATTTAAATTAAATTATATCACAGGCTAGCAAAATTGGGCAAAAAATACTTTGAATCTTCCCCCTGGGAGCTGGCACTTGGAAAGGTGTTCATACAAAATGTCCCTCTAGGAAGGTTATATTTTCCATGGCTAATGAATGTATGTTATGCTGCACATCTCTGGAATGAATGCTGGAAGTCAGAGGACTCGAAGCTAACAAACATTTAAACATACTCTGTACAGAGAGAAGTGGGGTCCAGGATTCAGATCCAACTCTCTGCAACTGTGACGCTGGCATCACCAACTACTGTGCCACTCTGCTGTCCTGTTCTGAAAGAAGATAAATGGTAAAAACAGTACTGTTCCTTTGCAAAGAAGAAGTCAGTCTTCAAGAGGATACAAAGTCATTCCAGGAGCCCTAAAACTAGCCATAGATAAACAGAAGCATAAACAATTGCCGAGTCATATAATTCGGAGGAAACTCTCTCAAAACTTCATACCAAAGTTACTCCACGCTAGAATGACATAAGTGCACAAGGGCTGTAATGTGGCAATACCACACAAAATTCATTTATTGGTTTCTGCCATTTATCCACTACAGCCAGTATACTATTATGACCCCAATTTTTTAAAAAGAATTCACTCAGTGCTCATGGAATAGATATACAGTACTCCCAATCCAGTTATTTTGTACTATATGCCTATTCTCAGTTAATAATTACATATTCAACCAAATGCTAGTATTAAAAAGTTTGCAGTTAACAGAAACTGTTGGTACTTGTTTGATTTATGCATTAAAATTTGTTATGCAATAACGTGCTATGCCACCTTAGCGGAGATAACCACCACCAATTGCAAATCCTTCTTTTTTCTGTGCTTCTGAGGTAAACTTGCTTATGTATTTAAGACCGTTGCCTTCTTCAAAGTTTCATCTTCAGCTCATCAATGGATGGCCAAAAATCTGATTTGGAGCAGATTTTTTGACACATCATAAATGTATTCATGTGGCAAAGCTGCCCAAAGTCCTGCATTACCACCATTGTGCTTGACCGTTAAAATGAGGCTAATACTGTGTGTCCTGAACCTTTGTGCTGAGAAATCACCAAAAGCAGGAATGGCCAGCCTTTGTCATTTATACTGGGTTCATATGACTTAAGTTAGGCCTCACTGTTATCCAAATTCTACCGACAAATTACTCTAATAATTTAATTAAGTGAATTTCACTTGGAGCTTGCAGACCACACCAATGAATCAAGCAGCATAATGTGGCGTCTTCAGACAATCTCCTACATTCAACAATAGTTCACCCTAATAAAAACATGGAAATAAACGTGAAAAAAAAAATTCAGGAGAGGAATAAATACCTTCTCATGGCATGGAACAGCACATCAAAAAAAATCTAAAGGAGGTTTTCCTTCAGCGGATTCAAAAAAATGTTAATCCCACTGAAAAATAAAAGTAAGAAACAAAAATATTTTGGATGCTGAACCTCCATTAGATTTGCGTTCAAGTAAACTACCAAGTCACGAAGTTAAAGCAGTAACCTTAAGAACCTTGAAGAAGTTTCTGATTGAGATATTGAGACAACATAGCTATTAGTTAAACAAATGAGACCGAAGGACTCAATGGTGTCCTCTTGCATGTCACATTTCTTATGTAACAAACCTTACAAGGGTTTCAGAGCTAATGTGCTCTTTTCTACTGTATTTGTCATGGAAAATATTTTAATGCAGGATAATGGAACATTGTTTGGGTTAAACTGCCACAAAACTCCATGCTAACCTTTCTTTCCTGGCTGATGTCACAGACTGTGGAGTTTATATTTGTACTCTGGTTTCCATTCATATTTCACAGATGTTACGTTGATTGTTTACTCTACCCTGGTGTGAATGGATGGTTCAATTTTTGGCTCTGGTACCACTTTTGTGGAGTCCACTTGTTCTCCGATGTCTTTGTGTGCTCTCCAATGGTATTGCTGTTATCTACGACTTCTCATTGAATCTCCATGGGTCATCACCATGTAGCTCTAGGAATCTGTGGAGTTCAGTTTTTAGGCTCTCTGCAATGTCATGTTGGAATCCTTAAGGTATTCTGTTCACTGTATATCTCACAGAGGAGCAAGATACATTAGTTTGGGTGCTGGAATTTAAACCACATGTTTGCCAAGTTCAGTCCCTGCTTCTTTCTTAGTGTGTGACGCTCAGTACCTAATTTCACCTAAACAATAAATAGGAACAATTATAAACAGTTATGATGTTTTAAGTCTCCTTGGGTAAAGTTGCCTGCCTAATAAAGAATATGAATAAATTGTTAACTCTAAATAAATACTTTGAAGTATGTGTGCGTATGTCCTATAAAAGTTCTGCATCCTGCCAAGGGATTATGCCTGTTGTAGTTTTAATTTTAAACATTTTGAAAAGACAAACTGCTGGAGGCACAAGCTCTGATGAAATATTGTATAAACCTAATTTTACATTAATCATTGTTACAGCAAAAAACACACCTTTCACAAACCCAAGCTGATTTTCAGTTTACAAAAAAATGACCAGTTCCTTTGAACCTAAACACAGGGCCAGGCTGTCAGGTTCAAAGGTGAGACATCACAATAGAATAAAAATCTGAGTGTGACTCAACAAACCATGCACCTAATACACACTAATTAGTGGTGGAAACCTGAAAGGGGTGGACATGCCCACAAGACAGTGACCTCCCTCCTTGAACGAAATCAGACAATAAAAAGCTGTTCACCTATACAAACAAACAGAGAGCTGCTGCCTGCGTCAAGCACACCCATGACAACAAAAATACAAATAAATAAATAAATAAATAATTAAAAAAAAAAACAGAAGCAAACTGTAAAACCTGTTGGAGTTTCCTCCTGTACACCATCTTACACAAAGTAAGAAACAAGAAGAGAAGAAAACTATATGAAACAATGTTATAGATATGTTTATTGACAACAGGATTCGAAAAGCCAGTCACATCGCTGCCCTGGCACAAATCATATTTTAGAAGGAACCAGAATGGGTATAAAGACTGGGCGTAAATATGGGGAATAGCTTGGGAAACACAGTGTCAATGTAATTAGCACTCCGGGACCCTGCGTCTGAACCCCACATACAGGTGTTGTCCCTGTACATCTTGCATAGACTGTCTGTATGGGTTTCTCTTCTGGTGCTAAGATTTTCCCTCTCACATTCCCAAACATGTGCATGTTAAAAATTAGGTTAATCTGCGTCTCAAAATAGGCCGCGTGGTGGGCAGGTGCATGACCAGGCCTTGCGATGGACTATCACCCTATTCAGGTTCAGGTCCTACCTTACACCTCAAGCTACTAGGATTAGGTCTGCCCCACTGTGACCCCAAGCAAGTTTAAAATGTTATCTTCTTATGTTACTGTCACCTTTGTATAGTTTTAGAAGATTCACCTCATTTTAAGGTAAAACTACAGAGAAAAAAACAAATAACAATAAGCATGCAGCAAGCACCCCAAACTAAATTGCAGATCAAAATCATCTTCTGAAGATTGTCATATAATGAGATTATGATCAAGATGGATCAAAAGTGTTCACCAGAATCTAATTTGATTCTTAACACTAGTAGTTCAAGAACTTTGAAATAAGTGGTACATCCATGTATCAAATTTAGAAACTGTTCATTTTAATTTGCACATAGAGAAGACAGAAATATTAAAAATGTAGATTTGAATAAATATAGGTTACAAATAAAACACACAAGTGCTTCTACACAAGTCACTGATATAATTAGACAAATAGCATCACAGTATGGATACAGTCATGAGCTGAAATGATTGGCAAATCAAATTACACATCATAGCTCAAAGAAGAAATTTGTACAGTTTTGCAAGAGGGCTGGTAGTTAAGTTTGCTCAACATGCCGAGACTTCACAAGCAATAATGACTCAAGCGATACTGGCATGGAAATCTGAGAGAAAGACAACACCAGGCAGGGGTACCTGTGGAATGATGACCATAAGAGAATTTCCAAATACTATAAACAAAACAACAAATGGTATAGTATCCTTGTAACACAATTCCAGACAGAATCTATGCCAAGACAGAACTTCTTTAGGACTCACACTATTAAAATCATTACTTATGTCACATATTTTTAAAGTCACCTATATGTAAAGTTAGCTTGGTTGACAGCATGAATACATAATAATAAAGATATATGTAAAAAAAATAAAAAATCAGTAGTAAAAATCAAATAGCACAAATCAAAAGTTTACTAAAACTTGTTAAAATCATTGTGTGATGGAGTACTCTGAGGAAGGTGCTATTGGCACTGACTTGTTTGTTCAATCCAAACTATTAATACAGATTGACAAGGATTTAATGTTAGCAGATTCTAAAGCCAATGTCACATTACATAACTTCTATATGGAAGGAATGTCAGATTGACGAGTGAGTTGTTGATCTCATTACCTGATTCAAATTTAACTACTAAAAAATCACACCAAATGTCAAATTAGACAACTGTGTAGTGACTTTCCAACATAGTTTCACATTACAAAAGTGTTATGAGCATATCCATTTTTCTGACAGTCAATAACATTCCACCTGACACAGTTCGTGTCAATGCAAAGGCTTTACAATATTTACGAGTTCAGCTGCAATCACTGCCTTTTTTTTCTTCCTTTTCAGTCATTTTGTCATGGTACATAAAACACTTAATATCAGACATTAAAGCCTTTCTTCTGTTTATCAAGTCCAAAACACCCATGTCCCTTATTACTCATAGCTGCATTATATGTATTGTACTTCTGACTGAGCACTCATTGGTTGTCAGCTTTCTCTCTCACAGACACACAACCCACTCCTACAGCTTAAGACAAATATCAAACTAGTTTGATTTTGTTGGGGCTAATCTTAGACTGAATGGGCTGTGTCATTGGGTATGTCAGATTATGGGAGTGTGCTGCAACTGCCTCTAACTCATTAAGATTATAGTGATGAAGTCCGCAAATATAGAAAAAAACAAAATTGAAAAAGTTGTTATAAAGTTAACAGGAAAAGCAATATGGACTTCAAACTCAACTTTACAGAATTCATAAAGAGAACTGTTAAAATAAACAATGCAGAATTGTATACCATGTACTTGAGAACACCTAGCAGAAATTATGACATTCCTATTAGAACTTCCATTCAAAAATTTATTGGGAATGTGAAACAAACAGTACTTGGCAGCTAAACCAACTTTGCAAATTATATATATATATATATATATATTATATATATATATATATATTTATTATCGCCTCCAATCAATTAAAGCCACCAGTAAATTTCTGAGTCATGTCGATCCTCCCATTACTTTGAACATCGCTTAGTTAAGAGGGGTATTTGTTACTCAATTATCTCATTCTAACCTTGGTAAATTATTTTGATAGCTCATCCAAGATGAAGCAGAGACATCTTGAGTTTTCAGCTTTAAGTTACATGAGTTACACTCACTCATTTTCCCTATGTATAATTTATTCTGTTATGGCTTCATATACAGTATATACATATATACACATACACACACACGTAATAAATTGTAAAATATTATGTATTATCTAAATATTCCATACAAATTATTCTTAAAAAAAATTACATGGCAGACTAATTGCAAACAACAGAAAGCAATACTCAGCTCTAAGCCACTTTGAATCATCTGTTGAAGGTGACTCAGACAAGCATTCCCAATTCATAGTCACATGAAACCAACATCACTTTTGAATTGTCTTTTTTTCTGTGGAAGAGGTTAATCATTTGTAATAAATGGCCCTTCAAAATGTACAGACTAAGCATTGCACTGACTAAGCACTGCAGTGACTCTTATTTCACACACCGTGACTCCACTTGAAAGAAAACCGACTTAATTCAGAGAGTGATTAACAATGCAGCAAATAAAAGGCAAATATTTAAAAAAAAAAAAAAAAAAAAATAGGTGGCAAGTGCAAAGCTAGCTAATCAGAAACAAATGAGAAGAAATGGAGCACATCAGTTGCAGTGGACAGAAAACCCTCTGTACAAAGGAAGTCAGACTGGCTTCTATTAATTCCTCCTATCTCCAACACGAAGGGAAGCTGCCATCAAAGTGTTTTTGTGTTCTAGAGAAAGGACTTAAGAACAAAAAAGTCATGGCACACCCACCACCAACACTTGATTACAACATCCTTAAGATCAACCTATATCTGACAGAGCATGCAGCACAACTCCTGGTCCAGGCTTTGGTCTTGTCATGTCTGGACTACTGTCATTCAGATTCTTCTGAAAGCTTGTCAAGGCTTCTGCTTCAAAATGAGTGGATAAACTAACTAAATTGATATATAAACAGATAAAATAGAATACATCCCCTTATACAGTATACGTGTAAGTGGGATTTTGAGTATATGTTAGGGAGTCCTGCAAGAGACTAGCATCTTGTCCATGACTGGATCCTGCCCTGCACCCAGTTCTGCTGGGATAGGGTGCACCACAATCCTGAGTTGAATTATCTGTGCATGAAGGTGTTATGTTAGAAATGGAAGGAAGGGAGGAATGAGGGAAGGAAGGAAGGAAAGACTATCTAAAAACAAACCACCTCCCTATCTTACAGCACTAGTGTAGGAAACAACCCCATTAAAAGGTTGAGGTTTATCACATAACACACCGACACCAGTTCAATTTGGGGTCAATCTAAATGCATGTCCTTAGGTTATGGGAGAAACCTGGAGTATATAAAGAAACACAATGAGTAAATAGCAAGGATCAGAAAACTCCACAGAGGAAACACCCCAGAGAGTAAATGAACCAGCTATACTGCCTACAACAATAGCTGCTCAATATTTAACACTTAAATTAAAAATCATAAATTATACTTAAAAGGATAGCACCCCCCTCTCAAAGTTTGAGGAACCAGGATTTATTTTAAACTCAAGCTCTGCTTAGATTTGACTCCTTCTCTTTGTCAACGTGTTTTATTTTCTCCTCCAGTACCCCAAATGTTTTTAATTGTCTGACCCGGTATGAATGAGTCTCGGTTTGTGTACCAAACAGGGCTGACATCTCATCCAGTGCTAGTTCAATTCTTGTACAAACTACTGCTACTACATAAACCAGCTCCATAAAACTCAGTAACAAAAGAAGCAGGTTCAGAAAACAGTGTAAATTAATTAAGTTTACGGAACAAGACGGTAAAACAAGTCCCTTTGTAGTAAGTAAAAACAAAAATGCCTCAGGCATTGCTGGAGGAGTGGGGTGTTGATATTATATTTATTTAAAACGTCCAAAATATTTTAATATGGAAAACTGAGTTACTAAGAAGCAGAAATATTTTTACAGTGCATATGGTGTATCTGACTGGTAAGGTAGTACATGTCCAAACAGATACCACACTAAGACGTAAATTCTTATGGTATTGTAATCTAACCTGAATGACGAGTTTTCACCTAACAACTCACCAGGCTGTCATAATTGTTCTGAAGCCAAATGTAAGGTGTTAAAGACAAATGAACAACACGTGACTAGATGAGGAAGTCTTAAACATTTGGTTAATAGTCGTGCAACTTACAGGAAAATCCATTTCTGAATGATAACATTGCATTAATGGGTTTAGTGCCTTGCACAATAACATCATGTCTTCTGACACAATTCATCCCAGTTATACTGGGTACAAGAAGATAAACACAGCAGAAATCTATACATTTTCCCCTGGATACAAATAAAGTTCTATCTATCTATTAAGGAGCAAAGTATAATTTGATAATGAATCTATTTACAAGATGCTTTCAAAGACACTGTGAAAGGATTCTTCAATGAAAATGACACCCCGAAACCAATTAAGGGTCTTCTATTGAAACATCACCAGTCCCTATCCCTATAACATACACTTTAACTGTGATATCATCCTCCACCAGCCCTATCACATGAGGGAAGAGATAACCTTGGTCTTTCAATCAGCTAATCCACCTTCCAAGACGAAGGGATTTAAAACAAAGAGATTAAAAATGTTTAAACACCAAATCTAAATAACATTCAGAGTTAAAAGAGAAAACCAGAGGTATAAATGCAAAAACAAAGAGAAATCAAAGCATATGACATCATTTGCGTAGACTTTCCAACAGCCTTTGATACAGTTGATTAATTTTGAAGCTAGAAGCCACTGGTATCAAAGATAACTTAAAAATGGATTTTAACTTGTTAACTCAAGTCAGAGACGAAGAGTAAAGATAAGAGGAGAATGGGATAAGGTAATCAGTGGGGTCTCTCATGAGTCTATGCTTTAAATGTTACTCTTTCTAAAGATGGCAACACATTACGTAATTTCTAGTCAGAAAGTCTATAAAATTTCACGACTGCAGTTGCTAGATCTTGTTGCCTGGAAGAACTCAGGTTAATTGACTAGAAATCACAGGCAATGACTGATTGTAAAACTACCTCGCAACTTCTCAGCACAGTTTTAAATTTCCAAAATATCAGGAGCCCGCAGCATTCTAGCAGTCAAGAACGTGCTGCCTGACAACACGGGTGTCTGTATGAATAATTCCTGGTATGACAAGTTCAGCTACAATCTCTGACCCTCGGTCCCCACCCCATGCATCCCCCCAACCCTTTCAAACATGACAAATGTGAGATGTCAGACAGAGATGAGTATCTTTTCTATTAGCACAGTCTAAAACACTAACTTCCATCATTTCCTTGCGGCCACATTTTATGCACTGTAGTTCCAGGTGAACTGCTTGTTGGTTGTCAACTCTTGCACACATATGATCCCACCACAATAACTTCAGACAAAAATCAATCCTGCTTGACTTTGTTGGGCAGAGTTTTAGACTGGTTTCACCGAGTCACTGGAGATGTCCAACTACAAGACTGGTGGCCAGACGAGTACACCATGACATTCCCCAACTCTCTGATATTATGTAAATGAAGGTTATTACTGGGAATCACTGGAAGATTGGTGTAGTGTGAGACGGGCTTAAGTTATATTGAGGACATTAATTGTGATATATAGTTATTAAACTAGTAAAATTTGTACATGACATTAAAACTGTAGAAACAACATACAATAGAAAGTTAGCAAAAAAGACCATCGAGAAGTGTGCGAACTGACGACATGACAAATTGTCTTCGCACCGAACTGGAATCGTCCCCACATAAATCAAAGTCATCCAGATGATCTGGACCACCCTGTGTGTGTGTGTATATATAATTATATAAACAGCATTAATTAAAAGAATGGGCAACATTGACCTACAGAAAGCAGCTTCTAATTTCATGGCTTAAGTTGACAAACCACTCTCATCATCTAGGTACTGTGCAGAAACAACTGAAAAGGCAGATTAAATATTAGATTATAAAATGTGTTAAATATAAAATCAGGAGATGTTATATGTATTCCTACTAATGGGACTGTATCTGTAATCCTGTGAGTAGCTCTGGTTACCACATTACAGATCAAAACGCAGCAGCTCTACAAGCAGGCCAGAGAAAAGCAATCAAGTACATCCCTGGGCTGAAGGGCAATTCCTACTCTGACAGCACAATGGAAATACACCTCTTTTACTCTTAAGCATAGAAAGACTAATCCAGATCTTCAAAGTTCTCAGCTGAGGCAATAAAACAGACCCATCAGTATACTTAGAATTCTTTCAAGACTGAAGCCTTCACACGAAAGGTCACAGGAATGAAGAACAAAGAATCAAGTAGCATAGTGAAAGCAGAAGTCTTTTCAAACTATAAAAAAGGTATCTGGATGAGATACCGAGACAGCTTGGGCATTACCTAACGAAACGAGCTTGATGGCCTGAATGATCTCCTCTTACATTTTACTGTATGTGCCATAAACATTCAGAAATAGCCAATATCAGAATGTATACAGGGGATTCTTATACGAATGAGGGGTTTCGGTATGAAGGGTCTGAGTACTTTCTGAATCTACTGTGTATCACATGTGACCAGTACACTTTTTAAAAATAATGGTTCTTTAATGGCACTTTACTGGATGTGGGGTTTCTTACAGAACCACTGCTTAAGAGAGATATTTCTTACTGGGAAGCATTCTTTGCAAATGAAATTAGTTCTTTGGGCTTTGAAAAGGTTTGTCAAATGTGGACAAAACAGAAATCTTTATTGTATAGTGGGCTAACTAGCAGGACATCGATACATGAAGAAACCATGAACATAGCCTATGTTATTGTAGGTAGCATAAGTCCTTTCAAAATAAGTAACCCTTTCATATTTCAAAAATCTTTTAATCATGTATACTGATTATTTATGTTGCAGATCTAAATAAAGAAAGGCTCTTTAAGGAAGTGTCATGTGGATGGTTCTTTTGGGAACCAAACATGGCTGCCCTATGGCAGAGTTTGTTAAACATTTTTTCTAGTGACCCAATCTTGGCCTTCTTAGTGTCAGAGAGTCCCAGTTCATGACGGCCATCAGATCTTTGGGGGATGGTATTCCTTTTGGAGAATCACTGCCAAAAATCGCAGCAGAGCAATATTGATTGCTTAAGCTACCTGTAGCAAACCATTATGAGACGCACTGCAAACCTTATGTGACCCTTTTCTATTGACTACAATGGTGAGTCACGATCCAGCGTGACCAAAAAGGCAGCAACCCACAGAGCCCATAGTTTAAGAAACCATGCCCTATGGCATCACTCTAAAGAATCACTGTGGCACTTTTACTTTAAAGACTAAAAAGCCTGTCTATGATCATCACCCTGCCTTCACCCTCTGAAATTAAATAGTCAATGCTCTCTTCAGGGTTTCTATTAAAAACAAAAATGACAGTGCATAAAGCTGTGGCACAGTGGACAATGGTTGCACATAGCTCCAAAAGAAAGGAACTCAACCTTGGCCCAACCACCATGTGTTTAGATCATCTAAATGGCACTTTAGCTGCAGGCTTTGATAGCACTGACCGACTTTTACTTGGCAAAGGGTTAGATGGAAATAGACTGTGCATTAAGAAATATGAAGCATTCAAAGAAAAAAAAAAAATCAATAAATCAAAATGTATTTATAGACTCCTTCATCCTTTGTCTCGGTTACATTCCCCAGATGAGAATCCCACAAAGCAACAGCCTAACCCAGACATACAGGACTCTCTCTGGACAGGGTACACAACCATGGGGCTGATGGCAGACATCATATGTACTGTCTGTGACAGGAAACCAGAGACCTCATAGAAAACTCACTCAAATCCAGCAACAGCAGGATTAAAAAAAAAAAAATGCCCCAGTCAGTAGTTAGATTGGGAAACTATCACTGTGACAAAATCAAGTGACACGCTGTTTATGTCATGCATCACATTATAAAATAGAGTAGCTCTTTACTATTAAAAAAATGAAAAATTAAAAACTGTATCTTGTATTGCTCTAATCGTGCTTTTTTCCCCAGTAGGAGTTCATTGCACACTTGAGGCAAACACAGCAGCAAGAAACCCAAAATTAGGACCAACTCCTGTTCCATCCTATGGCATGCTGATATACAATCACGGATTCTGAGGCATTTCAGAGTCCAAAATCTAAATAACTGGATGCGTTTGGCGTCTAAGAGGAAAATAACAAAGACAAGGAAAAACAGGCAAACACGTCATGGATGGCACACTAGAGAAAAACTGAGCCAAGGGTCCAAGTGCTGCAAAGCAGCCAATTTACCTGCGGCACTGCACATACAGTATTGATACTACACGTTTTTAATTGCTTGTCTCTTTTTATTCTATTATTCAAATGACAGGCGTTTGTTTTATTTATTAAGTGATGCATTCACTTTACTCCTAACATTTCTTTAGAAGCCCAAATTGTTTTCTGTTGCAAGTTTTTGGCTTGCACTAACAGGTCGATAAGAATCCTCATCTGACATTACCGCATCATCTATTACAGGAATTAACTTAAAAATGATTCTTCAGGAGGGTGCAAATCAAACAATTACCACTATAATTGTTTACAGTTTCTCCCGTACAGACGACAATTCCGTGTATTCGCCAATTTCAGTTCGTGATCCCGATAATACTGCTAATTTACTCTTAACTGCATTAAGACGTTTAGCCTTTATGGCACTATCTGTATTCGAACTGTCTTGTATAGACTAAATAAGAATTGTAATCTGGTTGCTTTGAGCGTTATGCGTGTGTCCTTGGTTAAGGTCTTCCTAATGTCGAGTTCCAGTATAAAGTGAGACAACACGAAAACGAAACAACATTATAGTATCAAAATGCGTCGTACAAAAGTTTGTGGGGGACGATCTTTTCCAAAACCCAACAGTAGCGTAATTCAATTCTAACTGCCCCGGGAGAGACGCTACTCGGCACAGATGGCACCACAGCCCCTCCGCTGTGCAGCGCCCGAGGCTGAGCCAACAAAGCGTCTTTCTCCGCTCTGCTCAGCGATACCAATCAGGATGTGGGCGAGGCGACACTCACAAGCGCTGCTCGCAACACACAAGCGGCTTGGGTTTAGATAACCAGACACGCAGCTCTTCAGCGAAGTTCTTCTTTTTTTATGGGAGCGGCTAAGCGTTTGAAGAGAATACACTGCTAGCAAGTCGACGATAAGCGTGAAAAAAGCCTCCAGCTTGAACATTCAACTTAATTACCTGTGCTCGCACTTTTCACACTTCAGCAGAAAACTCACTCGCGATCACAATCTAAACTTACACTTTATGCGCCCATATAAGAGTAAATACACACACACATCCACAAATCGGACAAAGGGCAGCAGAAAATAATGTATCCATCCATTTCTAAATCCAACCATTTTGACAAAACCGTTTTGCGAAACCTTTGACGTTTTCCGATTACCTGAATTGCCCTCAGTAGAGAAGGAGAACATAAGCAATGATAAGGGCTGTCCAAACAGAATGTATTCTCAAAATTGGGATATTTTGACATATTATTTGAATATTTAATGTGACGTATAGGAAAAGAAAGTGAGCATCTACTAAAAAACCAGAATAATCAGGTCTTCCAATCAAATGAGATAATTTTCAACCTTTGTATTTGATATGCATTCCCTGTAAGGACAAAGATCTTTTGGGAGACAATATGGTCAAATCCAGATGTTCAAATTCTTTAGAAGAGATATCCATTTTTATAAAGCTTAAAAACAATTGTCAAATGTCTGGGCTTCCATTAGATTGCTATCAGGCAGATAACACAAAAACAGAGAAAAAAAAAAAATCTGTATTGTCACTACTTTTCCTAAGAGGTGGTTGGTGTCCTACTAACATCACTGCACAAACTCCCAAAATTATGTTCAATAGGGTGAAAAACAACCCTAAAAGGTGCCAAAGTTGTCAATGTCATAAGGGAACAATTTTTGTTTCCCAAAAGAACAATCCAGATGAAGGTCCTGAAAAGAATCTCTCTTCATTTTGAGCCATAACAGATTCCATAACCATCTATGTGTAGATGATAAGATTTGTGAAATACCAACAAGTTACTGATTTTTAAAGTTTTCTTGCTGTAACAAAAGATAGACTCCGGTCTTCTTGACTCGTCAGCATCCTGCTAGGTAGCCTACTATACAATAAATTAAAGATTTTTTGATTTGTGAAAAGATAAGGAACTAATTCAATGTCCAACCAAACCAATTTGAGATGCCAAGAACCCTTCGCAGAATTAAATGCTTCTTTGTCAAAGAATGGTTCCACAAAGAACAACACAGTGCCATTAAAGAACCATTATTTGAAAATAGTATGATAATCAAGGATATACAGGAATCACTTGCATTTGTTATAGTCTGTAAAAAAAATGGAGTAGTTTACTATAAAGTTAATCACTACACTGCACTAAACATCTTGCCCTTCTCAAGCCAGCTAATGCCCATTTGGATGTCCCACCGCAACACTACTAAATCAATGATCCAGACAGATGGGACAGAAGTTGAATTTGAGAACACTGAGGCTTGCAGAAAACAAACTCTACACACCAACATTAAAGGCTCAACCCAGCTCAGAAGCATACTGGAGACAGCACCATGATGTGGTGTTCCTTTGCTACCTTACATGACAGTTTGCAATTACCAGAGGAACAGTGATTCCTAAACTGTATTATCAAACTCTGCAGGGGAATATGAGGACCCCTCATGTGAAGCTTCAAGGTAGGCATTCATCTGTCTTGGTAGACTATGGAATTGAGTGCTTCATTCAGCTGTTATGACAGAAACTTAAAATAAGATGGAAAAATACAACAAAATAATGGCTGGAGAAAAAACCATGACAAAGTGGTTTTAAATAAGTAATAATACTTTTGAATGATCAAGTAGGAGTTCTGCCCAAACTCCTATTAAAAATGGCAAGACATTCTAGAAACAGAAAGTGGGAAAATCCAAAATACCTCCTAAATACTGATTATGTCTAATCAACATACCAAGAAGTGTTTGGTTGCTAAAGGAGGTTCCATTATTTACTAAATCTGAGGGTTTGCATACATTTTCCATCGTTAGCCTTGAATGCATTCAATAAAGATTTGGCAAAGTATAACTGAGAGCAGTAAGGAGACCTGGGTTCGATTCTTGGGTCCTCCCTGTGTGGAGTTTGCATGTTCTCCCTGTGTCTGTGTGGGTTTCTTCCTGGTATTCAGGTTTCCCAGAGTCCAAAGACATGCAGGTTAGGTGCATTGGTGATTCTAAATTGTCCCTGGTGTGTGTGTGTGTGTGTGTGTGTGGCACCCTGCCCAGGCTTGGATTGGCTCCAGCAGCCCCCCTTGACCCTGTATTAGAATAAAGCGGGTTGGAAAATGACTGACTGACTAATTGAGAGCACATTTTGGTTAATCAGAAAATCTTTACCTTAACTAATATCTTTACAAAACGATCAGCTGCATTTTATAAGAGCAATCCATGCAAGAATCTTGAAAGTTCTACAGGTTTCAAAAACTTTCTCACAAGTACAGTATACGCCCAAAGTCAGTTGCTGATAGTTTGGTATATTATTCTGTTTATATATGACCATTGGCAAGGATGCTTGAAAAAGAAACATTGTTGATTACTATAAAGCATGAAACAAGAACAGAATAAAAATTAAAACTAGCGATTTGGGAAGGGGGATTTTACAGTCTAATTTCAGATCAGTGAAGACAAAGTCTCAACTGAAACAAGACAAAGTACAAACACAATTGGGCCCAGTGGATTCCATTTTAAACAGTTATGCACAGGAAACTGTTACGGGAAAGGTGAGGGGTTTCCTCATGACAACTGTAATTAATTTAGACCTATTAAAAACATCACCAACTAATCATTTAAAGATCCAAAATATACTTTTATGTTGTTATTTATAAACCCATACTACCAAATAAAAATACTTGTTACTACGGCAATCAGTTTGCTTGACTTGATAAATTAAAATGAGAAGCTTTGAACAAAGCAGTAGTAAATGGAGTATTAATTAGACTAATATAAACACAACTTCAAAAATCATAAAATGCTTTTTATATGTGGCATCCCAAGACTATGAAACACACTCATATACTTCACTCAACCAGTATCTCGAATGCTCACATTACAATCGTGAATCTCGTACAGGACTTATTCCTTTCTGGATAGTTCAGAGTACTTAACATGCAAAATGTTGACTTATTCCGACAGCCCTCACTCTGTGGAGTATCAAACATTTTCAGGTTGGGGAGCAGGTTTTTTTTTTTTTTGTTAAACAATCATCAATACTTCTTTCACACTTCTCTATCGTCTTTGCAGAAGTGTGAAATCTTATGATTACCATCAACATACTTGACGTAACTAACTGGTTTTTATACATCGCACACATTTTGATAAATACTCGGATACTGCATGGCATCATCCAAGTCACTTTAAACTTGCGGTCATCTTGCAAAATGCGCGTGGGAGCACAAAAGTTTAAACCGTAGGCGGAGATACAAAGAGGCACAGCATATATGAGAACAACACAATTGCGGTTTCAGCATCTTAAAGGCAGACGTGCTTGTACGATTAAGAACTTGCTTTTCTGTAATGTACTACCAACAAACCCAACAGGAAAGCAAGAAGAGTACCAAAACAGATACATTTTCACAAGGCCAAACGGAACACTATTAAGCTGTATCCAGTTGTCGAGTTAATAATGCATAAACACACATGCAGAACACATTACCAAGCATACTTCCAACAATAGCCACGGCACTTCAGTTTTCTTTTCGTTTTTTTAATTTCCTTCCTTGCTAGTTGCGTCCAGCAAGATAACGTCACAGACACAGATGAGCACTTACCGCAGTTTAAATGCCTGTTAGTAATCCGCAACACCCCCACCACCGGCTCCGAAACAGGGCGGTTCTGGGAGCCCCTATTTCGAGTTGAACCTCTTTGAATCCGTAAGGGCACAACTCCATCTGAAAACTGCAGTCCATCGGACAGTCCCACTGTATCGGTGCTGCTTGCTCCATTTGTTACAGAAAGGAGGTTATTGTTGTCTCCAAGCCGATGCTGCGGTACATCTGATGTAAACGTGCTCGGCTGATTCGATCCACTGTCACGCTCTGTTCGTACGTCCGCGATGCTCTCCCCAGACCGATTCGGTTCATTCACTCCTTCTAAAACGCTGTCACAAATGGCCAGATTGTCGAAACTTTTAGGTCTGCATCTTCCTGTCCTTCTGTGGTGGTTCAATTTTACTTTATTTTTCTCAAAAATTGTATTAGCTGTCTGTGCGCGGCTAGACTTAGCTCCCATATCTGTGAACAAGCACGCTACAAAATACACACTTGCGCTACAACTGCACTTGAGGAAGTACAGAAGTGCGCTTTGTTCGCTTCTGGATTGACGTCAGAGACTGGGGAACTTTCTCTGCCAATCGCCTCTCGGAAAGAAGTTGTTTTAAAAATGCACCACGTTTTTTTAAAGGTAAAGGACTCGTATGGATTGCTTCTACCTCCTGGCAAAGGCGGATGATAGAAGGATAGAAGAAATAAAGAGGCAATGTCATGATAGATAGATAGATAGATAGATATTAAAAAAAAATTACCCTGTTTAGCACAGCTCTTAATTAACTCTTCTTAATAAAATGTTATTCGGTTTACTAAAATTCCCCCTTAATGGAGTAACTACAATATATTTTGAGTCATGTTGTTCTTAGGCAGGTTATAAAACAGAGGAAAAGTAAATTTGTGAGCAAATAAAGATTGAAAGTGACTTTGTTTGACTGCCTGCAAAGTATTTCGAGGATATGTACAATACCATTTTCAGTGTTTTCACTATAGTCTTTTACTATATTTCTATTATACTATAATCTTCTACGGTATTTATTTATTTAGTACATTTTCTTGTGCTTTTGATGATTGAAAATACCAAACGATGCTGCTTGAGCCAACAACGCAACAATAAACTCGAGATGGGACAACAGACTAAATCAGGGGGCACTCATACACAGTGCACAGACCAATTTACATCAACAATTCACATCTGAGAGTGAGTGAGTGTGTGTATATACAGTATATGTCTTGGCAGATAGGTTCAGATTACGGACATGTAATGCAAAAGCGTGTTTGAAGATACATGGATGGAAATGCGATTGTTTATTGAAGAGCAGATGGTATTTAATTCTAGACAATAAAGAGCTTCTTTCACGAAAACCTTACCTTAACCATATGGGAATGTTACATTATAAATGTATATTTAAATTTGAATTATCGCTTTATACTACAACCTATTTAAACCTATTTGTTTTCACTATAAAAGTATCCTTATGTTCCAAATCTTATATTTTAATCTGTGAAAACCTGTTTTTTCAGTTAAGAATATGAATGCCAAAAGTACATTTAAATGTTTTATTGTAAACTTTTACTGTACAATGTATGTGAAGCTCAGTTTGGTCAATATTGACTCTGATTAGTTTAGATTAATTTGCATTTTTTTCTTATGTTTATTTATTGATGCTTTTGTTAATTTGTATGGCCTGAGACGGACTTGGCGGTTTTCTCCGGCGTTTCTATGTGCGCAGTGCCTAACGCTGATAGGACAGGCACTGGCACCTGACCTAGATTTTTACTATTGTTGGCTAGTTCTAAATTGAAAGAAAGAATGAATATTTCTTAATTACTTTCATATATTTATCTGCTTATTTTCCCATTTTGTTTGATATTTTAACATGAAATCTCCATGGCAGTCACTTTTACATGATTGGATTAAACCCAAAGGTCTTCTTTATCATTAAATATACAAACAAGAGGTGAATCACAGATTTAACCCAATTAGCATCATAAAACGTTTTTATATTTTTTTTTTCCACTGCAAAGCCTAAGCTAAGCCGTCCTGCAAATAAAGGCAAAATTGCGTTTCATATTTTTCGAGTGGAATTTTTTTAAAAGGTATTTTATTTTCGAAAACCAGAACATTAAAATGGTATTCTACTCAATCAAGCAAAAAATAATAACCTGACAGATATAAAAAATTATTTCGAAATAAATGCAAAGAAAACAAAGTAAACATTTAAAAAGAAGCAAAAACAACCGCAGCTTTTCACTTCACAAAATATTGGAGTCTATACAATTCTGTTAGAAATTTGAATCACTTAGTTCTAATTTTCACTTGATTCTGTCATAGCCCTGTATTAGTCGAGGTTTGTCACAATTTTCTAGTATACAATTAACGTAGCTTTCAAGCGATTTTCTCGCAAATAAGTGATTAGAACATTTTAACATTTTGCATTGTCTTTAAATGCTAAAATCCAACGTGGCGCCTGTCCCACCGACACTGTTCAGTTTTCTTCAGCTACTGTAGCTTTAAGAGCGACATGTGCTTTCCTCTCCAAAATTCCAAGTTATGTGGTGAATGCAGCAGATGCGTCAGCTGTGTTTTTCTGCAGGCATATTGTTGAAAGAGTGTTTGGAAATCCCCTTCGAATATCCTGGAAGTAATTTAGAGAAATGTCTTTGGAAGTGTAGTCGCTTATGGTAAACGTCGTGGGAATGACGATCATAATGATTACTACAACATACAAATTCTTGTTATTATTATTATTATTATTATTATTATTATTATTATTATTATTATAAGTAGTAGCAGAAGTAGTAGTAGTAGTAATAGTAGCTGAGTTGGTATTATTACATGCGAAAATGTAGCTTGCAATGACTTTCCTTTTATTATACGTAATAGCAATTGTTTTCACTAACTATCATAATGTTCCGATGTTTAAACTGTTACCTTTAATGGCGTTGACATCTAATAATTTAGGGACTGCATCACATTACAAACAAATGTATAACTTTATCATTAAGGCAAAATGAAATCACTTATTGTACAGTATGTACGGCATTTTTTCTAAACAAAAGGGAAAGCGCAGCATGATTTTTGTAACGCATACTCTGTGAAAACGAAAATCACAACAATTTAAAGTCGTAAGTAATTTATTTCTTTACTATTTCGATGATTTGATTTCAAAAACTTTGTAAGGATCTAATCAATAGCATATAATACGAGGTTGCTTGCCCCCAATACTGCGCCTTCCCCCTGCGAAACTGGATTGAGATGTGTTTACACGGGATGAATAGATAGGTTGACAGTATGTACTACGTAGATTTACCTCGAAAAGAAATCCTTTTTCAAATAATCATTACACTTTACACACTGGCCTAAATGCACTTGCACTGTAAAAATTGTAATACATAAACACATAAACAAATAAATATTTAAAAAGTTGTGTCGTTAATTTGGCCTATTCAAGTTCAAGTTTCTTTCTAATCCAGATACAAAATACATGTTAAAACGAAATTGCATGTTTTTATGGACCACGGTACAAATACAATGCAACAAGACCGTGTACACCATTTAGTGCAAATACAACATACAGTGCATATAGAAAAGACAGCGTTCAGTAAATTGACAAAGACAAAGTAGAGCAGATCAATTGTAACCGGATAAGTAACAGCTTAGCAGTCGCAACATTATTTTTCAAAAGTGCAATATAAACAGATCACAAATGTACATGTGGAAAGTAACTGTTTACCACACATTTGATTTTGATATAAGATATACACAATGTAATATAGTGTAAAGTACATAGTTCAGCAGCGAGTAGCTGTGGGTGTTAAAGCACTGAAGAGTCGAACAGCGTGGGAGAAGAAAATGAACAGTTTGGATGAACTGGCTTGGATATTGTGGTCTGCTCAGAGCTCAGAGCCATGGGTGTGAAGGGTCATCCACAATGCTGGACGCCTTATGGAGGCTGTGTGTTCCTGATGGCACCAATGATGTCCTAAGCAATTCCACAGTTCCCATACCAGACCGTGATAGAGCTAGTCAGCATAGTGAGGATTTTTGGGGTGTGGGGATGTTTGGTGACGGGGACTTGTAATTTTATATTAAGTCTTAAATGTTATATCTGTTTTTCGGCTGGTTTGTAAAATATGAAGGATTCATAAACATGATGTTTTGTTCTTCAATCATAAGTCTGAATTCAGTACCCAAATGCATCAAGAAATTATTCCGACATCAGCAAACAGGATAGATAGATAGATAGATAGATAGATAGATAGATAGATAGATAGATAGATAGATAGACAAACGCATCAATTGTAAAATGAAAATTGTGAAAGGTCACTTTTATTTTGGACTCTGTGTGTGTGTGTGTGTGTGTGTGTGTGCGTGTGTGTGCGTGTGTGTGTTGCCATCCTTTACAAATGTCTGTAACACGATATTATGTACAACATGACGGCTGCTTGCGTTTTTTGTAAAATATAATTCTTTTGTTTTTAATCCTAATAATTTTGCATTTAAATTCCCTATTTTAAAAAATGTTTACACGTGAGTATTCAAAAACAAGCTGTTTTGAAATATGCAGTATCAAAACATGCATGTACACAAAGAGCATGATCTTTTGTATCTAATTCAAACTTTTCTTCACCCTTAATATGTTTTAATAAACATAACACGTCTCAAATGTAGTACTACTATACACGTATTCGTATTATATTCAGTACTTTTTGTGACATTTCCATTAGGTCGTGTATTATCGTTAGGCCAACTACCATTTACATTCATTGTCCTTGAAAAATGTTCTACCGAATCTTTCTGTCAGTAATTCCTCTTTATTCTGTTCTCCTAGTTGTGTATTAATTCATTTTACTCCTTATTGAGATTTTTAGGTTAGTGCTGTTTACAGTTTTATGTTTTAATGTTTTTGGATTTGCAGATAAAGGAAAGTTTCCAGGGGCATGGATTAATAGAACATTCAATATTTATTGTGAAAACAACGGAACTCTCATATAAAAGTCTATCAGCCTCAGGGTGTAACTGACTTCATAGGTGTTGCTGACTGTAGTTGCACTCTGTTGACAATTTAGGAGACCCGATTTATTGTTAAAACAATCTTTACCGGTCCCGTATTTTAGATATACCTAATTTCTCAATGAAGTAAATTGGGCAGACATTTGCACGCAGTTCTTTGTAGGTACGTCGTCACTCTGAAATTAATTGCAAGGCGTATTCTGAGATTCTGTGATTGCAAATTTGACCCTCGCGTCTCAGCTCGGTTACATTAGCCATGTCACACTTAGAATTTATTGGCCTTTAGTGCAATTAATCAATCAATCAACAAACAAACAAATAAATACATTTCCCCCACTCCATGAAGTTAAATCCAATCATGAATTGCCACCATCAATAAGTTTCGTTAATCATAAGCTACGTAAAGGGCCATAGTCATTATTAAGCTCTAGTGGGAGTTATAACACCATTAACCTTTTCATTTTTTCTGTCAAGTTAGCCTGTTCAAATCCTTGCGAGACAACGACCACATGGTCATCTTAGCACCACCCTGGCACATTGGCCCCTGTGTAACCGACCCGACCACAGTACCTATCGGGAGCGCCGTGCACTATGTTGGCGGGGGGTTAAGATAGTTTGTGTGCAGATTTATTGTTTCTGTAATTGTAATATCACTTCTGTAACAACATCCGGTAATTTGCCAACATCTTACTGAAGCATCTAAAGAATACATAATGGGCCACTTCTAAAGATGAACGGCCACCTTTTGAATTTCTTAATGCAATACACGGAATGAAGCTTCAGAAACTGTACCCAGATATGCACGTTACACTGCATATTTTTTGCATGTTATCAATAACTGTAGCCAACCAAGGCAGAACGTTGCTTCAATTAATTGAAATGGATTAAAATGAGTTACGTTCAACGATGTTCCAAGAAACAAAGGAAGGTTTTATGAACCCGTCCATCGAGTGCTTTTTGCGGATGCTATGAACAACATCGCAACTAAGAAAACTCGGTGGTGGATTCTGTAAAAGATAGATTGGGCCAGTTCTTTATACATTTGTTTTATGACGTTTAGCGGTGCTTCAAAATATACGCTGATAATCTTTTAGATTTGTCTTTAAATGTAATCGAATAACCGCCAGTGACGTTGCAAGAAACCTTTGACCGGTTTGATATTAGTTTTAGAGTTTAATATCACAAAGAGGTTGAACTTGGGTAACAGTTTGGTGAGCAAGTCGTAGCTTTGAGATCAGGGAAATTAATCACCCGAGAACTTTTAAGTGACAAGGTATATAACTTGTTACGAAAACATAAATCAAATATTTATGATATGCTTACGAACTATAAAGTAAACAGGAAACATGAGCATCTCAATCTCACTTAATCCAATTCAGGGTTACTCAGGGTCGGACGTCATCCCATAAACAGCCGCAAGAAAGCAGTTCTTGGCAGTCGTTAAATTTGTGTCAGGGCTCATTCACTCACACCCACTCTGTCATTCACACGAGGTCAGACTCGATACGACTACTGGGAGAAAAACCCACGCAGTCACGAGGAGTCTGTGCAAGCCTTAAATGGAAAACGTCCGGCGCGGCATTCGAATCCAGGTCAGTGGTTCAATAAGGTCAAAGCGTTGAACAGGAAGCTTGTATTCAAAGTTAGCTTAAAAAATCTTAACTGAAATCTTCAACTATCCAAATTAAAAACAATCAGTAAACATGACTTGTTAAATGCAAGTTCCAGCCAAATTTACATGTATGTGTGTATGCATTTTTATTTTTGATAAAACTATCTCGAGACAGATGTGCATCTAAAACATCCTGAAATCTTCGAAACATGAATTCAGCCAGTCGCCTTAAGAAAATAATAATAGACCGAGAGTGAATATTTTACTGCTCACGGCTTTGTCGTTCAGATGTTTCGACCGTTTCTCGAAGCCTTCCGAGAAGATTGATGAGAAGAGAATTTTAGGAACGTGAAAAGAAGTCACACCCTAAAAAAATAAATAAGAAATATATATCTATGTATTAAAAAAAATCCTTTAAGTAGCGCGGTCGTCTTAAGCTTTGATGTGAACAATGCAATTTAATATGAAATAATGAAAGAGTATTCGAATTATGAACATTGAAAATATTTTAATAAATGCACGAAATGTACGAAAGATTTTAAAGCCAACTCTTTAAACGTTAAACGGAAGGTATCAAAAATGTAAAATCCTACTCTGATTAAATTGACATTCGTAGCACATTGATAAAAATCTAAATTACTAGAAAAGGAAAATTAGCTGGCATCGGGCCAACAAACAAACAAGCAAGCAAGCAAATAAATAAATATGAATTACAGACTAGCAGTGCTGTCCTATAAGGAAAGTACTAGTGGCTGCTACCTCAATGATGAATAGATTATTTAACAAACACAAACCTCAATGATTCGTGTTGTTTGTTCAGGACATCCGTCTCTCTCTCCGGCCAAGGCATCAACATCGCAGGCATCAAGAATTATTTCCATTGTCTCCCAACCTGCACACACCACGAAAGTCGTCTTCTTCTTACAGATATTTACTGTTTTATCTTGTGTAAATTCTGGAACATTATTCCAAGAAATGACATGTTGGACCTTATACATTACTCGAGTGAGTGATTTGCGAGAGTCATCCTTAAAGATTTCCCAAAATGTTTGTGCTGGAACGTTCGAAGATCTGCCAAACAGATTTCTCAGCTTCATTTAACTCTTCTTCAAATCTCTAATCTTTAACACTTCTCGGATATAAGGAACTATATGCCTTACTTTTGCTTCGCATCACATGATCCAGGGAAATGCATTTCACAAATGCATGAATCCCGTTTGGGTTTTATTCATTGCATTAACAAAGTTTTTTTTCCCAAAGGCTTAGTTTGATATGCAGACGAGTATACGGTAGAGTCAACAAGTGGACTGTTAACCTGCACATTTTTGTCTCCTGGAACGAGTGAGGCTCATTTTCCCAGTCCTTCTAAACACGAAGAGGTGGTTCTGCATTTGTTATACAGTTCCATTAATATTAAAACAACCTTTGGTGAAACTAAGCCACAATCAAGATTTCCACAGATATTCCACTTACACTTCTGATTCTGAAGGTAACTTTTGTTTCCATATGACTTTTTCGTGTTAGCAGCATGTGCTGTATACAGAAGCAAATATATTTCCTTTAAGGAGATTAACTCACTTCCAAGTTTCCAAGTGTAATAATAATTACGATAATACGTGTTTGTCTGTTTATTAAAGTTTGTATCCCTAAATAATCCACACCTGAAGATGGTATCACAAGAAAAATATAAGTGACAGAAAGAATATCTAACTTCATATTTGGATTTAGCATTGTAATGTATATGAACAACCTTCACAGCTTATCCATCTATTCATCGACCCATTTTAAGCAGCTTATCAACGGCAATGTCGAGGGACAGCCGGAGCTTATAACAACTATTGGGCGTGAGGCAGGAACAACATCTAGACCCATTTAATTTACACATACAGGGAAGTATATCATTTTCTAATATGCATTTATACATTACTTAAAACTTTCTTTGACTATGTGCGGGCCTTTGTGGTATGCTTGTCTGCAACTGAGAGGCTTATTGAGAAAGTATTGTTTTATATAGTGCCTCTCCCATGCAGGACGTCCAAAAAGAACCCTTGACAAGGCATCATTTACAGCATAGAAATCTTGATCTTTTTGATGAGATGGCACTGAGTTATGCTGGATGAGATTTTTGAAACGATATTCGTTACGATTTCCTGCTCTTTTAATCCGTAAGTATATATTTCACAGGTCATTTTCCTTCCGCCCACACGTGGAGAGCTGTATAGTTTCGAATGTTCAAAAGCTTTAACCACGAGAAAAATACATGGATTCTCCCGGACTACCGAGTGTGGCACTCTTTTCGAGAATATCTGTACAAGTCCCACAAGCTCTTTTCGTCCGGGAAGTGGTTTGAGATACCGGAACCAGAGACTGAAAACCAGTCAACCGCTAGAAAGTGTCTGAAAAGACCCTCGTGAGGCACTCTTCTACAAGTCCAGCGAAGGACTAGTAATATCGCCTCGCCGGTGTAGAATGGTGTAAAGCGTGTGATAAATGGTGCTTAATTGAATTCCCAAAACATTCTCATTTTTATACTTTAAGGTGTGTTATTCCCACAGTATACTGCATGAAGGCTAGCGTCACAGAACAGCCTGCTTAACGTACGACTTGAACGTACAAATAAACTAGATAATAACCACCATATAACCTCTGATTAAAATACTTACTATGTGTGACAGGAAGAATAAACAGATTAAAGGAACTGTTGAAAGAAATCATGAGTTTAGACGAAAATGTAACTGAACAAATAAAAATCAAGTACTGAAATATGACTAAATTTTGAAAATTGAACATTTAATTATGGATATCCATGTTCATGCAATTTTATGTAAATGAATCTCTAATAACTCCAAAATTAATAATTACGGGAAAAATCACTTAAAGTAAGTATCAGGATGGACAACTCTATACTTAATTCTTGAACTCACTGTCTTTTTTTTTGTCTGTTTTCTGAACTTTTAAAGCACACCTTGCTTTCCTATGGATGATGTGAACATAAAACTCAACAGAGAAACCTAAACGCACAGTAAAAGAGACGCAGGTCTCTGGTTCTGTTTGTTAATCTGGATATTAACCCAAAAAAGATATTTTATATGACATTATTACGTATCAAATATTTTATGCATATGTAATGAATAATCTCGCGCAGTTCTGATTAAAGGGATCTGTGTGGCCGAAAACATTAAAATACACTTTATGACTCTAAAGCAATCAAGGCCAAGAAACAACTTCTTAAGTTTTTTTTTTTCTTTTTTTACCTATATTATTAAGCCATGTTGTTGTACCTTATTTTAAAACAACGTTTTGAAACCGAAATTATAACAATAATAATAATAATAATAATAATAATAATAATAATAATAATAATAATAATAATGTAATTAAAATGTATGTTTATAAGTGTTCACATTATTAAATTAAAAATGACCAGCTATATATAATTTCATCTTTTAGTCAGATTATTTTAAAAGATTTAAATGTTTTACTTAATGCATTTTTTTTTTTTTTTACTTTTCAGCTTAAGTTGAAAAGGAAAAAGCGCTGAAGACATTTTTTTTGAATGTGCAGTGGTATTAAAGGGATCGTAAATTCTC
The DNA here is from genome assembly GCA_026402145.1 of Polypterus bichir lapradei. NCBI lineage: Eukaryota > Metazoa > Chordata > Cladistia > Polypteriformes > Polypteridae > Polypterus > Polypterus bichir. The sequence continues at coordinate 33,691,340 of JANRMT010062852.1, read as the reverse complement.
CTAAGACACTCTACCTTCACTCTTAAATATAATGGTTCTTTAAAGGCGCTTTATGGTGTTTTACTGGGTTGCGTAGTTTCTTGTATAACATTGTTTGACAAAGCACGACTTCATTCAGTTCTTTGTAGAAGTTGGTTCTCTGTGCTTTAAAAACCTTCCTAATATGCATAGAAAATCTGAAATCTTTAATATATGGTAGGCTATAGGACACTAACAGATGAAGAAAACCACTTTGACTATGTTATTGTACAAAAATGAACTATTGGGATGTTCAGTTTATGTTTTTTGTATTAATCTTACTCAAAATTAATACTTTTCCCTTTACACCGTTAAATTAAGCTGATTTTACTTAAAATAATCAAATTTTATGTACACGATAATCCAAGTTTGGCACAAAGTCTGTTACTTTACATTAAAAAACACCTCTTTTGTTCACAACGTTTTCCAAAGGACACCCTCCCCTTTGTATACTTGGAAACAAAGTTAAAAGCGTGTAATAAGCCGGTTTTTTTCAAAATGACATTGGTTTTGCGAGGTTATGAATGCCGATTTATAATACTTTTTTGATACACGTTGCACACCCGACATCAGACAAGAACCTTTTTTTGTTTCTGATACAACAATATAGTCACTGTTAAGACTGCATGAAAAATGCAATCAGCCAAAATATAACTTCGTTATCTAATAATAATTGAATAACTATACACATAATTAAACACTGTTGATATAGTTTGAACATTACACAAGATGTAATTCATTAGTATTTCTATTTACAACAAGGTAAAGATAAAATGCTGTGGGGTATATTTTATGTAAGTCCATTTGGTTCATACATTAAATCCAGTAAAATAAAACAATACTGAGGTTGTGTTAGTTAGTTTAGTTTGTTGACCATAAGGAATGTATTTGATCTTACTATACCACATTGTTTTGACTGAGTGTATGTCATTTAAGGGGACAATACTAAATACTTTTATTTACAATTTACACAACTCAGTTTTGTGGAAAAGGTTAACATACAACAATTAAGTAAATCCAATTTAATATTTTTGAGTGTTTGCAGCAAGAGTCCATTCATACCCACTGGAATTTCACAAAGCTGTTACCACATCTAATGCTTGTTTACTATATGGAGTCTGTTATGGACTGAAATAAATAAAAGTTCTTCTTGCAAAAGGAGTCGCTCTCCAGAACCAGTTTGGAACTTATATTTTTAAGAGTGCTCTTAACATATACAACTTTTAACCCGACTTCATCGAATTAAGATAATCAATCTCTTACTCGAATCGTACCACTGATGTGGTTGCACCAACCAGTCGAAAGTCTTCATGACACCAGCTATTTCAGAGGGCGTGTATGGAAAGACCAAAACTTGTCAGAAGTGGGATTCGAACCCACGCCTCCAGGGGAGACTGCGACCTGAACGCAGCGCCTTAGACCGCTCGGCCATCCTGACCATAGGAATAAAACCCTCCTAATTGTGGATGATCAAAATCTTTGAAATTAGGAATTTACGTTAAAGGTTACGGATCATGGAAAATAGCTTTGGCCCCATCTCTTAAGATGCCAATTTGAGCGGCGGATCACAACTGAAACAAGCATGTTTAATTGAAGCCTTTGGAAAAAGTGTGATCTATGAATCTTTGGCAATGAGCAATTTAACTGCACAACTGACATTTTCTTGAAACATCTATATAACGTTTATCAAGCACATTATAAAATTAGTTTAATATTTATTATATTGGGCGTGATTATATCGTGTGGTATCGTGAAATAGACTGTACTGTATTTTTCTGTTTTGACTTAAATTTTCTTTTGATTTTATGAAATGCAATGGCACAATGACAAACTAACCTCAAAATGCATTTTAAGTTACCTTAAAATAAATTACTGGTATGAAAAAATGTCTTTTCCTAGATATCTTAAATAAATTTAAGGGTATCTCCAAAAGATTGCAAGATATCTTGAATTCTTGAAATATGTTAATTATGAGACATGTCAGATGTATTTGTAGACATTTTAAAATACGTCAAGGCATTTAGAGATATCAGAAATGCAATCTATAATATATAAAATCACTTCCTTTAAAATTAATCGGGAATTTATACTAAAATGAATTTGAGATCCTTGAAATAATCAGAAAATTATTTTGAAATATCTTGAAATGCATTTCAGACATCGGAATGGTCTGGATGTTATTTTAAGATATTTAGAAATGTAATCCTCTAGAAATGTAATCCAGATATTTTAAAACGCCTTTTAGATATCTGCGTGTTGACTCATGATTCAGGTATACATTTTTAGATATATGTCAAATTCATTTCATGATATCTTAAAATAAATCTCAAGTACGTTTCAAATATCTAAAAGTATACTTCAGATACATTTTAATACTCTTTAAAAAAAACAAACTTGTAGTAAAAGATTTATTATCTTAATCAGATATTAAAAATTCAATTTAAGATATTATGTTTTCCAGGGGGTGGGTAACGCTGCTGCCTCGCAGTTAGGAGACCCGGGTTCGCTTCCTGAGTCTTCCCTTTGTGGAGTTTGCATGTTCTCCCCATGTCTGCGTGGGTTTCCTCCGGGTACTCCAGTTTCCTCCCACAGTCCAAAGACATGCAGGTTAGGTGTATTGGCGATCCTCAATTGTCCCTAGTGTGTGTGTGTGTGTGCCCTGTGCTGGCGCACTGCCCGGGGTTTGTTTCCTGCCTTGTGCCCTGTGTTGGCTGGGATTGGCTCTAGCAGACCCCTGTGACCCTGTAGTTAGGATATAATGGGTTGGATAATGGATGAATGGGTGTTTTCCAGGTATCTCAAAAGAATCCTATCCATTTTCATTTATCAGAAATGCATTTAAAATTTCAAAATAACTTACTGCTCATTTTGAGATATTTAAAAATATTTTAAAATAGACATGAGGTCCTTTTGTAAGAATCAGAAATTTTGTAGGAAGTGATTATTCATGCAAGGTCAGTTTGAGATATTTTGGAAATTTTAGAATATATGTTTATCTTGAAATGTGTTTGAAATAACTCAAAATGTATTGCAGATACAGTATCCTAAATCTAAAGGAACATATTTTGAGACATCTGGAAAAGAATTTCGTATATCTTAACAAATGAACTGCACGTACCTTAAGTTCATATTGAGGTATCTCTTAATCTTTATGCACATTGCCTTACAGTGCAGTAAATATACAAAACATTGTTAGAAAAAATCAGCTTATAAAAAGGTGGGCAACATCAGTCTTGGAGGGCTGCAGTGACAGCAGGTTTTTTTCAACTCAGTTGCCAGTAATAGGTTTTATTTCATATAATGGCCTGTTAGTGTTGTAACACTGCCAGGTCAGGTATTTCTTATATCATAGACTTTTTTTCCATTCCAAGGATATCATCCAAATGTATTGAAGTCTAAAATGGACGAATAATTCTCAGTTCTTCCCTTTTTTCTCTTTATTTTCCTTCTAAATATTAGATTAGATTAAGCCCAAGAGGAAATCTAGATGCATATAGCATCAGAACAATAAAAATTAAATTAATAAAATTGATTAAACCGGATTGCACACAATGAATAGACATAGGTGTAAATGGAAACAAGTCAGATGGTGAACTGCTAGTTCCTTTGATGTTTGTCTTTTATTGCCAATAAGGACCAATACAAATCGTAAATGCAACTGTTCTAAAATAAGATTTCGACAGTATAGAGAACCATAAGAAGCAAGGCTTCTAAAACAAAGCATAAGCAATTATTGACATCTCATAAGAAATCGGGCTTGCCTGCGGTCCTCCGGAACCAAAGTTGCTCACAGCTGGTTTAAAATAAGAATTCCCAGAGTGGGACTTGACACTGTACTTGACCAGTGACATTAACATAATACATAATACATTATAAGAACAATTTCAAACACAATGAACGTTAAGTATAGAGAGGTCTCGGCCGTGTGGAGTTTGCATATCACTCCAAGGTTCGCTTATATCAGGGCCGTCTTAACAGCATTGCAGTGCACTGGGGCCCCTACCCACACAACCACTCAGCAAGTCACAATATACATATATTAGCATGGGGCCCACAGGCAACTGCCCAGCATGTCCATGCATTAACATGGTCCTGGCCTATAACTTTTTGTCAATTACTACATTTTCCTTTCACATTCAAAAGTCAACCATGATTAACTGGTGATTGTATACACCTTAATCAACAGATTCATTCCCTCTTTGCCCCCAATAATGTCACAAGAGACTCTGGCTTCCAGAGACCTTTATGGGAATAAATATATTCATAAAGCGAAAAAAAAAAAGATGAAACAAATTGCCTTGGTTCAGATGTATGTACTTATGCCTCAGTAAGCAATCTTTCAACCCTCGCTTTGTGGTCCCATTCATTACCAATGAGAGTCTATTTTTTGTTGTTGCAGAGTCTGAATGTTTCTTTAAGTTCAAATTGGCCATCTCCCAGTGCTCTTATTTCTCCTATTATTACCAACATTTCCATTGGAGTTGTGCTTGACTTCTTATTGTAGATATTGTCTAATTCAGGGATAAATTCATTTGCGTTTCTGCTAAACCACTGCATATCAAGTGTACCATACTTCAATGCTAACCTTTTGACTGTTCTTATACAGTACAATATTTGTATTTCTTTCATATATCGTTTCATACGACAGAGTCATTCAGTGTTACTGTAAACGTTTACGAATGGATTTATCGAAAAATACCCCCAACCTAAACTTTCAAATGCAATCAATTTGAAAAGTTCGCGTTTGTCAGAAGTGGGATTCGAACCCACGCCTCCAGGGGAGACTGCGACCTGAACGCAGCGCCTTAGACCGCTCGGCCATCCTGACAACTACAAAGAAAAATCCAAATTAGGTATTATGAATGTAAATAATAAACGGTTATGGATCATGGAATACATTTTTTATATATCATCTTCATTTTACGAGTGGCGAGGTGGGTAGCGCTGCTGCCTCGCAGTTAGATGACCCGGGTACTCCGGTTTCCTCCTACAGTCCAATGACATGATGCAGGTTAGGTGCATTAGCGATCCTAAATGGTCCCTCGTGTGTGTGCGCGCGCGCTCCCTGTGGTGGGCTGGGATTGGCTCCAGCAGACCCCCGTGACCCTGTACTTAGGATCTTCATTTTACAAAGTTAAACATGCCTTAATGATGTTTAAAGATGTACCAAATATAATTGTTTGCTAGGTAACGAGAATGTATACACCGGAAGGTGAAAAAGTGTCGGAACAATTTCTGAATAGTCTCCCGTTAGGTTAACAAACAAAAAACCCTAAGGGCAATAGTATTCCCAAAAAAGTGCACTTTACTAAGGTTTACTTTAAACTCCTGAAGATATCAAAAGAAAAAAGTCCCGGAAAGATAGGAAAGTAGTGTAAATATATCAACGCTTCTTTGATGTAATAAGGAATATGAGGGACAGGAAATGCAACAACACTATTAACACTCGTGAGCACAAATCATGCAGAATAGCTGCGATGCCCCCTAAATAGATCTCTCCTTGTTCTCAGTATTGGTGGAATAGGCACAGCCACCCCTGAAGTGACGAGCAGGTTAAAGAAAATAATTAAATAGATAAAAACAAACAAACCGCGAGTGCCGGACTTCTTCCGCTCCAGCAAGCCTGTCCCTATAACAGTTGTAACAACAAAAGACATAATCCTGCACGACAGGCAAGTCGATTGAAGATGACACATGTGAGTAGGTCTAGACAGTTTACAGTTTCCTCAAAAGCAGAACGTGTGTTTGTCTCCAGCCTTCCATATGTTCTTCCTATATAAAATGCAGTCCCCTGTCGCCCTGCATGCATGGTTGGCAACTTTACTTAATTTTGTAGAATGACCTAAGCATTCATTAAGCATGTTTAACTGACAGCTTTCAAGTAGGGGCTCATCTTTACTGTTGACCTTACTCTATCAGCGGTGGTGTAGTTGTAATGCTCCTGCCTCGCAGTGAGGAGACCAGGGTTTTGTGTCCCGGGTCCTCCCATACATTCTCCCCGTGTCTACGTGGGTTTCCTTCGGGTACCCCGGTTTACTCTCACAGTCCAAAGTCGTGCAGGTTGGGTGGGTTAATGATATTAAATTGCCCCCATGTTTGCGATGAGATGGACGCACACTGCCCAGAGTTTACTCCTGCCTTACGCCCTATGACACCTGGGATATAGTGACCCTAATCAGGGTTAGCGGGTTAGAAAATTCCAATTGTATCAGTTTAGGAAAGCGGGCTATAGCTCGGACACGTAACTCTTGATGGTTCAAAGACGAACCACGTCTTAATCAAGTCTTGGTGGAAACGGTGTGCACACGGAGAACATCACCACACACTTACACACAGCTCAACAGAACTGGAAGGTAGCGGAAGGAAAGGCATCACCATTTCTGAAATCTATTCATGAATCTTACCAACTCGTTTATTCTTTGGATGATACTGTTGTCACAGCAGAAGTAGTAGCCAGGTTATTGCTATTTCTATAGGAACATAAAGAATCATCCTCCACTCTTAAAAATAAACCACATAATCCAGTAAAAATCCATAAAGTGCCATTAAAAACAGTATTTTAAGATGTATCTGAATTTATTTGCTAAGGAATTTTGTCTCACTCAGGGCAAGTTACAGTCTTGGATGCAGTACTGTAGAAGTTAGCGTTTGGAAGGACGGAAAACAAATCTTTTTTCGCTCATGGTTCTCAATATATTTCGAGATAATAGTGCCCATAGGTGTGTGGAAATTAATATTAATTAACATACCCTAACGTTCATTATTTGTTTCAGTGTTGTTGAGAGCTAGGGGGTCTTGGGAGGCTAATCCGGCAGCCCGAGGTCCAAGGCTACTTATACCACTGAAAATGTTAGTCAAATTTTAACCTTTTTTATTTTATTGCTATATATCATTTTATGTTGTGCTATTTCGGGCGTGCCAAATTTCTTCCACTTGAAAAAGAAGAACTAGTATGCTATGGGTGCAAGACATTTTTAAAAAGGTTTTATTGATCTTATACATCAAGTTGCACATACACATTTAAAACTAAAGCAGAATGATTATTCAGCGCAATGTCATAAACGGGAACCATTTTTGGCTCCCAAAGGAACGATCCACATACCAGAAAGAATACTTGTTTTACGGGTTCATGATTCTAAAAGGACTTTTGCTGCAAAACAATGATCTCGTACAGGTATTTTTATGGTTTCGGCTTCAATGTCCCAAAAGTTTGTTTCAGATTTTCACAATTCTTTCTTTGCGTAAAAGAAGTGTTTTCTAGCTTCAGTCCTCAAGGCACTTCCCCTTAATTTCCACTGGTGTCCTCGAGCATTTACTGCAATTTTATGCAGAATACACAGCGGCTGAGATGAAAATCGAATGTCACCCGACAGTTTACGAAGACAGTAGAGGTGTATTTTCCTTATAGCTATACGTAAGGTCCAGTACCTTGCTGTCCATCGGGCTGCGAGTTTGCTGCTGTGTTTCGTTGAATGCTTTTTGGCTGCTGTATGAGGCTTAGTTACACGTGTTAACAGATTTGGACGTAGGGATACCAGCTATCATCCAGTAGCCGCCCACCATTAAATTCACTGTTTGTTGCGCTTTGGTACGTGAACTCCACAGCCGCTTTATCCTTAGAGCTGTCAAAGCCACCTGTGAGTTCAGTGCTGAGAACCTGTATGCCAAGTGTGACTGGGCTCCAAGAGACTGCAGCTTAAAATGGGTATCAATTGCAACTTATTACATTTATTTAAGTAACGTGTAAATGTTAGGCTCTGAGGTGCAGGCCAAAAACACAGGCACGGAATTCAGCTAATATTCTTCATGGCAGGGTTTCTTTATTGCAGCCGGACTATCTCAGTTCAAACGTAACAGCCTCCATGCCCCGTCCTTCCCTTTTCTTTTTTCCCACTTCTCCCCATAACCAATTGCAACAGAAAATGTCGCCGTCAAAGTAAAACTCTAAACATTAGAACACAGAATTTTTAAAACCTTTAAAGAACGGACACATAATCAGTTACAAAGATAAGTGTAATTAACAGTTTGAATTATTTAAATTAATTCAACCATTTAGTGCATCAAATATAATCCTACAAATGCATGAGTGCTTTTCATCACAAAAATAATTGTAAATCTTAGCATTGTAAATATCCTGCGAACTGTCGAGACAATGTATTCTCGAAGGGCTATCCCTTTCAAGAAGCACTTGGCGTTTAACGAGCGCTTAGGTTATCTATAGATTACGAAGGTTTAAGGTTGAGGAATACTCTTAATTTAGCGATCTATTATAAAATTTTATGATGTTCTTAGATTTACGACGATTTCGGGGAACGCACCGCAGATTATCAAACCCAAATTCGAATACATCTTTAGAACGATTTCAACGATTTTTATGAAGTTTGTAAGAATCTCCGTTACGCTGCTTATTTAAATTATGCAAAATGTATCTGACTAATAAGTGAAATGTTAAAAAAAATGAAAATGAAAAGAAAAATCAATGAAGTCATCCTAGAAAGTAATGAAACAGATGTATCTTCAGCTTTGACAGATGGAGTCTTATTTATTTACCATGCGAGGCAATACAGAATACGTAACTGGTCGTTTTATTTAAGATGACTAATGACAGTGTTCGCGTTTGCAAATTATTTACAATTACTTTCTTAAACCCATATGTGTTATCAGAAGATCTGATATTAAAATAAAAGGCGGGGCCTACACAGCAGGGAACTGTTCGACATACGCAGGGTAAAGTTTGCATTCAGAAGATACAGTCTTACCACAAATGTGAAAATAAAAAATAAATAAATAAATCGCCGGTGGAAACCAACAAAAGATTCTTTACATAGAATCTCATGTAAAACCACCTGGAGATCTAGATACTGTATTAGTAATATTTCAGCTATTAGTCAATCGATGACAAGCTTTACGTATTGAGTTTTCTTGTTTGTTAGTGTTATGTATTCCTTATTTCGTAGTATAATAGTGTACTCAATTAATTTGCCATAATCCACACCCATATTATTCAATCGCTTTGAATTTTCGCCTTGCATCCAACTGGCTCGGCTGCAGTGACTTTTATTATCATTCTTGATCATATGTCCTATTAAGTTTAAACACACACAAACACACAGACATAGACAAGCGCCAAGTTTGTAAACCTGAAGAAAATGTGAGACCAATATCTTCGTAACATGTACACCACCAGACCTGATCAGAGTGGTGGGCCAGCGCAGAATTCAATCAAGTAAACACACTTAATCACATTGGTCAAATATACTCCGATAACGGTTGTCTAATTGAAGATAACGCCGATTTCTTCAGCCGCTTGTGATCTTCTGAATTTCTGAAATTAACTTCACAATTGCCTTCCGTGTCTCTCTTCAGTTCTCCTTGTGTGAAGGAGTGTTACATTAATTTGGATCATTAGCTTGTAATGACACTCGCGTATTTGCAGCAGGTGAAATCATTTGGTATTGGTTACATAGTTATAGGAGAGGCGATGTTAGATTGCATGATAAAACTTGTCAGGAGTGGGATTCGAACCCACGCCTCCAGAGGAGACTGCGACCTGAACGCAGCGCCTTAGACCGCTCGGCCATCCTGACATGGACGCATTCACCCTTTGAAAAGGCCATCAGCCAAATTAATTTTGTGAAGCACTAAACAGCATTCCTAATTTATTCTCTAATTAACACTAAACTGTCAGCATGGCAGTAAGAATAATTAAATCTGTTGTTAAAATGCAGTAACAATTATTATGAGTTTTTATTTAAATGCATAATACTATTTGATTACCAATCAGTGATGCTGCTTCACATCTTGATAGACATATATTTGAATTCTGTGCCTGTATTTATCAAGCAGAATTACTGCTAGGAATTGTTTTAAAAGAATGAATAGGACCAGAATTTATCATGCCTAAGAATAAGACATTAGAAGTTGCTATGAAGTGTCCTACTCTCACTTGCAGAGCAGGAGGCCACATTTGAGAATGAATGAAATCACAATTTTACAGGATCCCAATGCTGCAGATTGATGCTCATGATGACGTTTTGTAGGTTTATGATACTAAAGGTGAGGCATCACCACAAAGAAAGCAATGATAATAGTGATAATATTCAAAGTAGTAAGAGAAGAACAAGAAGGCAAAGAAGAAGCATTAAAAGTTGATGAAGAAGTAAAACATAAGTTATACTGCATGTGCTAAGCTGCTCATAATTGCTGCCTCTTCTCAAAAACATCAAGAATAATGCTATAATGCATACCTAGATAGATAGACTGAGACACGCACACTGAAAGATAGTAAAGCCTAATAACAGGCCCATTAATTAACAATAAATAATCCACAGTCTAATTTAAAAAAATTCCTATTGTTATAGCCATGGAAAACAGCTTGTAAAATAACAGTTACTGATACTAGCCATGGAGCTGTTTCTAAAATAGCGATCACTATTCCACTGTTCTCAATTATCTTTCAGACTTGTGTGCCATTGCTCTCTCCATGATCCCCGTTAGTCTCTTCCTGACTTCTTAAACCTTCCTGAGCTTGAAGGGTGTAGCACGAATGTTCCAGTGGCATTTCGAATGTCAAGCTCAGTGTATCTGTGTGACATTTTGCTATCAATCTGCCATCCAGCCCCTCCTGTCTTCAGGGTAATATGCTTGAGATATTGAGATGCTCGCTTGAAATTTACATATTCCTGCTTATCTACACTTGGGGAAATGATCTTTGTATGTTGTGTCGATTCGCATGAAATCAGTGTTGCTTTAACATTTCTTTACAAAGAATTGTAAGTTGTATTACTTCATGTTTTGTAAAGGCATTCAAAGTTTCGTGCAACATTTGAGAAATAGTTGGTTGTAGCATACCAAAATCATTGCTATTACAAAGCTGCAGACTTTTCCCTGTTGACAAAAATCATAATAGTACCAGCACTTTCGTTTTGGTTGACAATTCAAGGCTTCTCCACATACAGTAGATTGATTGATCAAATAACGTACAAGATTTTCTACAAATATTATTCCATCTCTATGAAATCAAAATCTTTTTACAAGTTCATAGTTGTCCAGCACTTCCAAAACATTCAGCCTTTCCTGGAATGTATATGCTAATCTCTCCCTGAATGCATTTTCTGGCAACTCCTACTGAAGTTAAGACAGCTCGTGAGTTCTCCTAAATCCTGGTAAAGTTAGGAGTCGTTCCCAAAATTAGAAATATTGACAAAATGCTCTTGCTCAATTTGTCTCACTCTGAGATTTTTTTAGAATTGTTTTCCTACTCTGAGGCACTTAATAAATATGGGCACTGGGTTTGAGTTGTGTTCTTTTTGTCTGTTCTTAGTTTTCTTCTTTACTCTCTGTGTCCACATAGGTTTTATTTTAGCAAAATTTCATTCCAAACATTACATACATTGTACATTTTTTGTAGCTCTAAACTTAGGCTGTACGAGTAGGTTATAGGATGTTCTAATATCTGGGAGTTTCTCCTGTTCCAGGACAGTCATTTCCCTTCAGTCAATCAGCTTTAAACTAAATATGTGACATCAGAAATCAGGAAGTGCAAAAACAAAGAAAAAAAAGAAAGAAAAGCACACAATATAACCCTTCTGAATCAAGAAAGAGAACACTTCCTGTTCATTTAAGAACAATGTGTGGAAAATCTGTGATGCATGCATGATAAAAAAAGGAAAAAAAGACAAATTTAAATTTCCACAGTAACTTAATTTTTGTAATCCTTCACTAAAAAAATTGGAATCAACTGCCGTCAGTCATAAAGTTGTCAGAGGCCGAGCTAAAACCTGATTGACTGAAGGGGCTGACCATACTCTAGTTCCAGGAAGAACAAAAACCTAAGTCAGCATGTCTTTTGATGGACTGGCTTCCCATCCAGTAAGGCATTCTGCTTTGTGCCTAATGACACTGGGATTGACCTTGGATCACTGGAAACCAATCATGGAAGAAGAGGGGTGCAAAAAAATTAATAGATTATCATTATTTTGAATGAATATGCTGTTCTGTACTGTAAAGAAGTGGAATTGCAAATAAAATAAAACACTGAGTGAATAATGTAAAAGGGTAAATAAATACACTGTGGGGTGGACGGCTGGGACCCATGCCTGGCTGAGACACCCCTTTGACACTGAGACCCGGGGAGCAGCCATGGGATGCACACTACGTCCCCTGGAACGTGTGGTGGAAGCCTTCCTGGGTTACATTAGGGCAACAAGCGTGGAACTTCAGGGCTCAGGCCTGTTGGGCTCTGTGGCCAAAACCCGGAGGAGCTGCATGGCTTAACGAGCCCATGTGGGCTAGAATGCAGCCACACCCAGAAGTGCAGCCTAATCAGGCCAATTACCACCTGGAGCACTTCCAGGAGGGCTATAAAAGGAGCCTGCAGCCGCTTCTTAGGGCACCAGAGTCGGGAGGATGACGACGACGACAACAACGACAACGACAACGACAAAGCTGCCTGGGAGGAGTAGTAGTGGAGGAAGAAGAGTGTGTTTTTGGGTGTTTTTCGTTTAGTGTGGTTTTGGGACTGTGTAGGACCTGTGGGAGGGAAGACATGTCCCACGGCTGAAGAAAAATAAATCTTTTTGTTTATTTACACCTGTGCCTTCATTGTCAGTCTGTGTCGGGTCGACGCCTATATAGTGCCTTTGCCACAACTGTTACAATACACAGAGAAAAATCTTTTTTTTCATTTCAGTCATTAATGCTCTTTTTTTAAGTTTGTGATTAAAGACTTAAGAAGAATAAAAGAGACAAAACTTGACACGTGCACTACAGCTCCAAGCTCCTATAGCCAGGCCTACTTTTTGAAACTATTTGCAAGTAATCTTAAGCAGCCAAAACAATTATGAGAGCTCATTTCTTGTCAAGGGCAGTGTGATGATTGGTTCCACTGTCCCACAGCTCCTAAAACCAGTGCTTGATCCCTGACCAAGAGACTAAATGAGTTTAATGGTTGTGAAAGGTGACCTTGTTCGGTGTAATGATGATTTTAAAACATACTGGTATGTGTGAGTGCATCATGTGAACTAAATTCCATCTCGGAACGTTCATGGCTTGTTACCAGATATACGTCTGTAATGAAGATGAAATGCAAGATCAAAAGATTATGATTTTTAACTTATTTCTAAAATGCTAATAGCTAATTCACATTTTCTGTTGTATTTCCTAATTGATAGTTTTGTCACTTTTTAAGTGTGATATATTTGTGTACAGTTTGTGGGGTAAAATAGAATGATTATCAAAGGCTTGATGTTCATTTCTGAATCACTAATATGACAACTTGTAATAATGTTTGACCAGAGCCTTGAAAACCAGTTTAAGGTCACATAAATATGTCTTCCTTCAGGTGTGTTTCTAAAACTATATCTGTCTTCAACAATCATACCCATATTCAAAAACATGGTTCTTTCTGTAAGGTTAACACTTTACATCAGAGCAGGAAAGGAGTCAGGTTGTTGGATGTACTAAAAGTACAATGTACCATGCCAATGCCCCAATATTGTACATGGACCTCTGGAGCAAGTGCCTGAAATCCACTATGCCATTTAATGTCAGAAGGAAGACATTTTAACTAATCTCTCTCTCTGTCTCTTCTCTGCTTTTCAGTGTGGTGGACAAGAGTTTAGGGAGGGTGCTTGGACTTGTACTGGAAAGATGGGATCCAGGAACATATGGTTACATGGAGCGGTTAAGGGGAGTTCTGCCAGGAAGACTCTTTTCTAACCCTAGAAGAAGTACTTGGATTTTCTCTGGAAGAAGCTTCAGGTAAGGACTGAAAGGGCCCCACTAACCACATACCAGTGGAACTTTGAGTTGGAAGGGGTGTGGATATGAGTTCACCTGGCGTGAGGATGAGAGGTCCAAGAAGGAAGGATGGTAGAAGAAATAGGCAGAGTGGAATATGAAAGGTTTCATTCTGCTTGCGCTGTTATTTTTCTGCGATTTCCCTCCAAATCCCTGTACCCTTCTGTATTGCTACCTTTGTGTTATAATATATTATTTCTTTCCTTTGCATTTTTAATTTACTTGCTGTTCTTTGGGTTAAAAATTATGCACATTGTCTATCTGTTGAACATGTGTTTTCTCTGCCACTTTTCTGGAGATGTGTTTGGGCATTTTTAGGCTAGTGTTTGGTGTGAAATGACATAACTTAGTTTTTGGTGAATGTGTGTCTCTTCTAAAGTACAATGAATAGTGTTGATCAGCAAAATTTGCCAAAACATTTATCGCAGTGCTATTTTTGTTAGTGACCTTGTTTGTCAAATATTTTCTGGAAATTTGCTGTGCAGACAACTTAGACAAACTTTTTATTCCCAGTGCCCAATGATGCTTTGCAAAGCCATCTACACATCTTAGTGGTGTAGCAGCCAATGTTGGAGAGGACAGTAGACCAGACCCCCACACTGTGAGCAGTATGCAATGCTGATCCTAGTAGTGGGGTAAATATTAGTGGAAAAGCTGTGAATACATCCATTTTCCAACCCACTGAATCCAAACACAGGGGTCTGCTGGAGCCAATCCCAGCCAACACGGGGCAGGAACCAATCCTGGGCAGGGTGCCAACCCACCGCAGGACACACACAAACACCAATTTGGAATTGGCAATCCACCTAACCAGCATGTTTTTGGACGGTGGGAGGAAACCAGAGCACCCAGAGCAAACCCACGCAGACACGGGGAGAACATGCAAACTCCACGCAGGGAGGACCTGGAAAGCAAACCCAGGTCTCCTAACTGCAAGGCAGCAGCACTACCACTGCACCACCATGCTGCCTGCTGTGACTACATTTAAATGGAAATCAAGCTTGTAGAAGGATTCTGGAAATGTTACAGTATATTCAAGTCTTAAAGGTAATGTCTTTTTGTATGGACTTGTATGTAACCTCTGGGTAGTACATAAGCCTACCCCTAATATTACCCAAAGTGCTGTACAGTTGATGCATCTAGGAAAGAGTGAAGATCCACATTAGTTGTGAATTTGGTGAGATGGGTCTAACTGCAGCCCGCAATACCTATGACATAGGTCACGTAATGCTGGCAACATTAGTCACAAAATGCCCTTTGAGTCAGATAACCCTCACACAAGCCTATTCTTAACCATACTGTAGCCAGACATGTGATAGGCGTTTCGACTGATGTTGTAGGTGTTTTTTGAAGTTGGGGCGTTACGTGACTAACCTCATAGGTATTACAGGGTGTAAGTACACTGTTGCATTTGATAGTAGTGGGAGTGATCCAGTAAAAGAGTTAAGGAAAAATAAAACAGTGTACATGTTGCTTCAAAAGAAGTGAGTACTCACTTTAGAGCACTATACAAAAATAACACTGGAGTGAATTAATAGATGAAAACTTAATTAAAACCATAAGAAGAACATCAACTATGGTCATATCTTGTTAAAACACATTTTTAACAGCAGAGAAGAAATTATAAATATTATTAAGTTAAATGTAGACCAGGCAATCTTCATTCAAAGAGAAGTAGTATATTCATAGACCAAAGAATAGGGGCAGCCACCCAAGTTCAGGCCTGGGCTACTATTAGCCTATTATTGTGACAAGCCAGTAATCTGAACAATTGAACTGAATTTGCAGCAAAACTTCAGAGTTTCACTCTGCAAAAGAAAAAAAAAATCTTGAAACTATGCCATTTTGTGGCCAGTGAAATTCATGCCAGGACCCAGAAAGAAAGAAGTTCAGTAAAAGAATCTATAAAACCATTTTTTCCCAATATTTTCCTTTTGTTTGCATACCTTTCTTCAGTGTCAACAGATGGACTACAATTCCCATTAGGCAGCAGGAGTATGCTGGGGATGATGGGAAGACACTTTTATTATCTTTCACAAAGTTTAAATATCACTTGCACCATAGCTACAGTGTTAATTTTTCATGTAATTTGAATTGTATCTTTGGTAAATTCTTTGAATCTGATTGTGGGTTGTATTTAAGCATGCTCAGTTTCCAAAAAATGGCATTTATTTTGATATGGACTCTTTCTGTAGAGTCCATATCATGTGTCTAAAAAGGCTGTACCACTTTGACTGACCCTTTTATGTTCCTTTCTTTCCAACTGTAAAAAGATGCTAAAATTCTAAAATACTATTTAGTGAGTTTTGTGATAGCAACATTACATGTGAGATAATCTTTATCTAATTAGCTCTTTCACTCATCACTGCCTATTATGTTTACATATTTTACATAACCAACATGGTGAGATCTGGAACGCCAGATGGAGGAAGGAATTTCATTGCACTGTGTATACATAATAATAAAGGAAATTAAATGATGCCACTTTATTTTTTATCATAATCAAACCTTACATTTATGAAAAAGCCTACATTTCTATTACTAAGTATAAATCAGGGTAAGCATGATATTTTTAGTGCATGCTGTATTTCAGAATATGGTAGAAAGTGAATGATGAAAAACTGTTTCTTGTTGGAAGGCATTTATTTGAGACTATTTTATGTTGAAGTAGTTTCAGTTGTAGGCTTCCATATATAGCTTTGTGACTTGTAGCATTTTTAAATAAACTTTGGGAAATCTATATAGAATTTCTGCTTCTTTCTAATAATAATAATAATAATAATAATAATAATAATAATAATAATAATA